>OY997264.1:153279798-153953133 GCA_963921465.1 Triticum timopheevii
TGGAAATATATTTTGCAAAATAGCAAATGTTTTTATTGTCAGGATGGGCAAGCCCGCCATAAAAGCAAGCACATCACCATACTAACAATTTTTTTAACAATATAGATCCTAGTAGTGGCTGCTGGATGGCAGGAATCATTCCATTATTCGGTGCATACTGAAATAATCCTCTTCGTCACATTTTCAATAGCATTTGGAAGTGCCCCCCGGACTTGGCTGCATTTGGAAAAGGTCAAATCTTTCATGATAAACTGAAGCCAATATTTAATTTGGAAGGTTATGCTGGATTCAAAACAAATCACATACGTGTTGGACCAAGGTAGCACCCAAGATGCCCACAAGACGAGGCACAGAACATACAGAAGGTCAGACAATTTTATGTGTAACCAATTGAAGATCCAAGTCAAATCACTGGCATCAACTTGGTTGCATATTCCATTCTCTCACCAAATGGTGTGAACACAAAGAGAGAACTCATCCTTGCTATGAAGCATTTGAAAATAGCAAATTCAGGATATAGAAGGCACTGTCTTGCTCCTGCTACTAAACGTGACATAGAATGCATAAGAAGAAACGGATGCTTGTGCTATGAAAGATTCAGAAGTACCACTAAATATATAGAAAAAAATAAAACCTGAAAATGCAAGTCGTACTGTACAACTCTGTTGTATACTAAAAATTAATTTATAAGTGTGATTACTGTTGTTTCTGGATATGTAGTGTAGCATGATGGCAAAGGGCCTGAAGGGCAGGAGCAGCGTTGATCTTAGCCTTGAAGACGATGATGTGACTGAGGTTGCTCGTGGGAGTAATAATATGTCTTATAAAAATATACACAATGAAGTGCAAGCAGGCTCTAACCATGATACTGGCAGCATCAGAGGAGGACCATCGGAACTTTGAGGCACACGGGGTCACCGTCGACGGCCAGAACCTGCATGTCGACTGGGAGCTGATCCCTCTCCCTCTCGCTCTCCATCAAACCCTTCATGGCCTCCATCATCATGGCGACCAAAAGCATCCCAATCTACACTAATTCAGAGCAACTGAATAATTAAAAGCAAGAAGAGTCAGGCGCTGGACACCAACACCACCTGAAGACAACCTAATTACTCACGGAAGAAGAGAAAATCAGGGGCAAATAATCGCAGGTGGGTTTGGATTTCGGCGCACCGTTGGAGAAGACTCATCCACCACGCAAGCAAGTCGATATGCTCCAAGCGGAGTGCCCGCGTCTTCCTGGCCGGAGGAGCCGTGCTGGTCATCATCTCCTCCTTCTCCTCCAAGAGCCCTCGCTCATCCTTTTCCACCACCTCCCCCATCTGCACAAATCCTAACCTATATGAATCAAGAGGAGGCATCTATTTTCACAAATCCAAGACGAAGCACCAATCATACCTCTAGCGCGAGACGAACGGATCATGGAAGGTCTTGCTGACGACATGGTGAATTGCCTGCAAATTAAAGGTGAAGACGATGTTAACTGGTTCGAGGGTGGCTGAACTCCCTATGATGTGTTCAGTGACTCGCGCCGACAGTCCTCGCAGTTTTGATAGCCTATCTATCTCTCTCTTGCGGTGAAGACAGCGGCGGTGAGATTGGGAGAGGAGGGGTCGAGACGTAGGGTACATGGAGGGGAGGGAGGGGAGAGGACGGGGGCATATCTGTGCCGTACTTTGGGGATCGGATGTTAACTCTATCATCAAACGAGGGGCCTCCGATTTTGTGCCAGGAATAGCGGCCCACACCACCAGAGAAAGAAGCACATCGGACGTCCAAGAATGACCAGGATGAGCGAATTGACGACCAAAACCAGTGATGGCCTGAGAGAGCTCCTAGGGTGCACAGTTATAATGTTTCTAAATTAGTTTTCTTTTCCCTTTCATGTACATATTACCACGATTGTTACAGAACCTATAAAAAATACTCCCTGCCGGTTCGGGTCAAGAATTAGGGCTAGAAATGCCATATCATGTCATCACACATGTCCCCTCAACATTCCAAACTAATCTAACCACACATAACTAGAGATGGATAGGCAGAGATCGATCACACACAAAGCTGAAGCGAGTAAACAACCACCGAGATGCAGGTGACCTACCACGCCACCAAGGCACCGAAGCTCAGCCAGATCACTACTAGTGTCTACCGCAAACATGCATGCATGTATGCCCGCCACATGTAGGTGTAGCATTTTGGACTATAAATACCAGCCTTCTATCTCCCAGCCATCACACCAAGAAGTTGCCTCGGAGATTGATACACACTAGAAGCACACACCATCGATCGACCATGCTGCGCGAGAACACCATGGCCTCCCTTGTCTTCCTCGTGGCGCTGCTGCTCTCATGCAGCTCCATGAGCAGCGCGGCACGGTACCTAGAGGAAGCCGTACCCAAGAAGGAGTATCCACCACATCCGATCGTCCCGGAGCTGCCAAAGCCCGAACTCTTACCGCACCCTGCCATGCCAGAGTTGCCGAAGCCTGAACTACCTCACCCTCTCGTGCCCGATGTGCCACACCCCGTGGTGCCGGAGACGCCAAAGGAGCCTGAAGTGCCACACCCGGTGGTGCCGGAGGTGCCAAAGCACGAGCTGCCACCACACCCTGCTATGCCCGAGCTCCCGAAGCCTGAACTGCCGCATCCGGCTGTGCCGGAGACGCCAAAAGAGCCTGAAATGCCACACCCCAAGGTGCCGGAGGTGCCAAAGCACGAGCTGCCACCGCACCCTGCTATGCCCGGGATCTCGAAGCCTGAACTGCCGCATCCGGTTGTGCCTGCGGTGCCAAAGGAGACTGAAGCGCCACACCCAATCGTTGCGGAGGTGCCAAAGGAGCACGATCTGCCACACCCTGTCGTGCCGGAGGTGCCAAAGCAGCCTGAAGTGCCACACCCTGTTGTGCCGGAGGTACCAAAGGAGCACGAGCTGCCGCACCCTGCGATGCCAGAGTTGCCGAAGCCTGAAATGCCACACCATTCCGTGCCAGAGGTGCCAACGGAGCCCCATGTACCACACCCTAAGGTGCCAAAAGAGCCCGAGTTAATGCACCCTGTTGTGCCAGAGGTCCCGAAGCACGAAATGCCGCCGTTCCCCAAAGCCGAGCTGCCCCCGAAGCCCGAGTTCCACTTTCCCGAGCCAGCGGCCAAGCCATGATAGGACTAGCTACATCCGCGTAGTGTCTATCTAAGTATTAAAACTATAGACTATACATGTGTGTGTGTGTGTGTGTGTGTGAGAGAGAGAGAGAGAGAGAGAGAGAGTTATAGACTTATTTGCACGTGTGTGTTGTACATGTTGTTAGAGCCTGCGCTCTAGTTCCCGACGGGAGTGTTACGTCTGAGTGGTGTTGCATGGTGTAGCTGCTCAACATATTCCCTACTTCACTTTGCCTGTATGCACGATGTATATGATATCTACACATGAATAAATATTTTTCATGTTTTGAGTTTTAATATTGAAGTTGTGTTTGAATTTACATATGTGCATGACTAAAGAGTTATGTTTTGGCTACATTATGCGCTTCGAACAAATTTCTTCTTACTGGACAATTAACTTGCTTTGTCTTTTTATTCGTAGAGAAGGACTGGAAACCAAGTTTGACTGGAAGCATAATACGATAACAGTCTGGACGGCGGACCGACTCCATCGTCGTGGGTGGCCAAACTGTGACCGTTGCCCTCTTTGCAACCAAGTGCAAGAGTCCGCAGCGCACCTCCTGTTCAAGTGCCGCTTCTCCATTCGGGTTTGGAAGGATGTTCTTGCTTGGCTGCACCTTGATGTTGACACCGCTCCTTGGATGAACTACGCCACGGTGCGGTCATGGTGGGAGGGGGTCCTCGCCAGCAATGCACAACCGCGGAAAGTCTTGGCCTCCTGCCTTCATCTTGTTAGCTGGGAGATCTGGAAGGAGTGAAATGCACGAGTATTCAGAACGAAGGCCGCACCGGTGGCGGTGATTGTGCGGATTATCAAGGAGGAGGCGTCTATCTGGGCTTTGGCGGGTGCTAGATATTTGTGTAATTTGATGCCGCGAGAGTAGGCCTTGCCCCTTTCCCGTTTTTGCGGGGCTGTTATGTACGAACACAAACTCTTCTCCTTATTCAATGAAAACGGCAAATCTTTTGCCTCGTTTCAAAAAAAGAAGTTTTGAACCAAAAGCTAGCAACGGTTTATGATAGTTTTTTTGGCGAGGAGTGTCTTACACATATGATAAGCGAAGTAGCATTAGCATGTGTTGCAGGTCTGTCCTATTTTTTCTAGAACATTGTTAAAATACGTCTTATAGAAGTTTACAGAGGGAGTATTAAACAAACTACTCCCTCGAGGTCATACATAAATGATGCTTTAGGACATTGACAGTCTATAAGATGCAACTTTAACCAACAATTTCTACCATAGTATATCGATAACACTCGGCAAATCTACATATATGATTTTTCAAGGTTTTTCCTACTAAAAATACTTGAAATAATATCAAATCTACATATAGGTTTATTCCTAAAAGCACTTAAAATAATATAAAAACCCAAAGTTGTAAAAGCTTTCTATAGACATGTCCAAAAATATCACCTATATATTTGTTATTGGTACTTTTTAAGATAAATTGTTTATGTTTGTCGACTTTGGAACAATATTTGAGAAGTTCATACAAATACTTGAAGGGGCGCACTGTTGGGGATATTACCACTGGGCGTGAACCGGCCTACTTGGGTCGGGTTAAACTTCATTAGTAGTATAAAGGTGATTAAGCAGATGAAGGCCCAAGGCCTGTAGTCGGTTTAGAACCAGTAGCCGTAAACCGGCTTGATATGTAAACTTGTACTGTAAGTTAGGAATAGAGAGATACCAACCGGGATACGAGTATGAACCGGTTGGGACACTATGGACCGACGGGCGTCACCCGTGTATATAAGGGGACGACCCGACGTCGGTTCAAGGACAGACAACAACAACTCGAGGCCTAGGCGAAGCTTGTTTGCTCCCTAGTCATCGAAACCACATCAATCCCATCACAACTAGACGTAGGCTTTTACCTTCATCGAAGGGGCCGAACTAGTATAAACCCTTGTGTCTTTGTGTCCGCTTTAACCCCCTCAAGTTAACCCGTAGCGATGGCTCCACGACTAAGTCCTTTCACAAGGACATCTGCCGTGACAAATCCACGACAGTTGGCGTCCACCGTGGGGCTATCGCACGACGGTTTGATGATCTTGGAGGGCAAGTTCGAAGGACTCGAAGGCTATGCTGTGGGCCGGATGACCAAGAGTCGTCGCGGCAAGTTCTACATCGATGATGCAAGATGGGGTCTCGAAGCCGACTCGATTGAGTACGGGTACCAGGTCCCCTTTGGTGGTATACACGTTTTTATCGGCAAGATCGGTGAGCCTGGGCCTGAGCCGGACATCTGCACCGACCTCGTCGAGACGGCTCAGCGTGCGAGATCTACCCAGGTTAAACCGGCCGTGAAGCGTGCCTTCGTGGGAGTCATCCACGGAGGAGAGCATGAGGACGAGTCAGAATACGGTAGTGAGACCGTCGTCTATTCTGGCGACGAGTCCTCGACCGGGGAGACCGAATCGTTGTACCAGTTACAAGACGACCAGATTAGGGGCTGTTCCGATGGCGACAGTATTCCGGACCCCCCTGATCAGATCAAACGGGTTGGAATATTCATGGCCAGTACGCAGGCGGCGAACCACTCCTCGACCGCAGCAGCGATGCTCTCCGGATCAGCAGCGGCAGCGACAGCAGGGGCAGGAGGCCTCGTGCGCCCACCGGTTCAAGTTCTGTCTGACCTGTTTGATGCACTAGCTGTACTTATGGCAGAGGCCAATCCGGCAGATCAGGAGGCCCATGATGCAGAGGTTGCAAAGGTGAGAGAGCAGATCGTACAGGCCAAAGCCGACTTGGCAGCAGAGAAGGACAGGATGGCCGCAGAGCGGGCCGCTTTGGACGCCCAGGCCTATAAGCTCATGCTCGACTAGAACGCATCACATGAGGTCTTGAAGCGGAAGCACAGATCACGCCTGCCGTTAGGGTTCGACCCTAGAAATCTCTTTCACACTCCGGAAGCCGGAACCGGCAATCCGCCGGGGCACCGGGAGGTAAACCGGGTCGAGGCACCAGGGCCAGGAGCGACGGTCCAACCCCGCTTGATGGAACCTCCTCGGCAGAACATTGTGATTCCTCCGCCGGTCCAGACACCTCCGGGTCATTATTCTAATCCTATGGACAATCTTGTCGCAGCTGCTGCGCGATTAGAAGCCATCCCGGTCGAAGGAGACTCTCCGCAAGCAATAGAGACGCGCCGGGTTAAGGATCTTCTCCGGACCGCTTTGATTCAGCAGGAGGCATATTCATACAGCCGCGATCGGATTCATTCCACACCTCGTCCAAGCCGGAGCTATAGTAGGCGTATGGATGAACCGGCCATATCAAGCAATGCACGAGAAGCGGCCCATGGCAATAACCCGGCAGCTGGTGTTCGCGATGCTCAGGATGTAGTGGACCGGGCCCGGGCGCGAAGGGAGGACGAGTAGCAGCACAGAACGAGGCGGGTCAGCTTACACCGGTTCGTCCTACCACCTCTGCCGGGCCAGGGGTCGCATCTAGCTTGGGAGTGCCCTGTTTAGTCCCCGCTTTACGCAATGTACGCCTGCCCAAAGATTTCATGGGTCCGCGCAAGGTGCCGAATTACACCGCCGATTTATCTCCAGAAGCGTGGGTAGAGAGTTATGAGATGGCCATGGAGATGCTGGATGTGGATGAGACTGCGTGTGCAAAGTATTTCACCATGATGCTTGAAGGCACGGCCCGTACTTGGTTGAAGAGCCTGCCGCCTAATTTTATCAGTTCATGGGCCCAGTTGCGGACCCGGTTTATCCAGAATTTCAAAGATACGTGTAAGCAGCCTAAGTCCATAGTAGGCTTGGCGGCTTGTGTTCAGGAGGACGGAGAGTCAACAACCCATTGGGTACGCCGCGTTTCGGAAGTCTTGCATTCGTCTAACAGGATCAATGCTGACTCTGCGATCTTAACCCTGGAGGGCAACTGCTGGTTTAAGCCTCTAAAGTTGAAGTTGGGGCGGATGAAGCGGTTCTGTAATGACATGGGAACTCTCATGGCCGCTTTAGTGAAGTATGCTGATTCTGATAGTACCAAGGATCCCGAGACTGACGATGACGAAGCAGGGAAGGGAAAGAAGAATAGCAACTCCAAGGGGCATCAACACAAACCGGCGAGCCATGGGAACGGAGGCAAGCGTAAAGCGGATGGCAGCATGGACTTTGTGGCTAACACTAATGCGCAGGACAAGGGTTAGCGGCGCAGAGGTAAAGCGGCGAATCGTAGTGGGGCTCCAAATCCTAACCCGGATCGCTTGAACTATTTGTTGAATCAGCCTTGTCCAAAACACGGGACAAAGGAGGCGCCGGCTAACCACCTTTGGAAGGATTGTTACATTATGCAGGAATTTAAAAACTCTAATGCCTTCCGGTATGACCATGAGTCAGGTGGTGGCTCAGGATCCGGTTTCCATGGGCCGAGTCACAATGGAGCTTCCGGTTCAGGTTTTAATCAGGGCGGTCATAATAACCAGAATAATCAGAGCGGTCAAGGGGTTACAACCAGCAGCAGCAGCAGCAGTCGGGTTATCAGAGCTAGCCAAAACAGTTGAACAATGGGCAGTATCACGTTTTCACAACTAGCTTGGATAAGCGCGATCGGAAACTTCACAAGCGAGCGGTGAATTCTGTTGAACCGGCCGTACCACGTTACTTACGTTGGTTGGAACAGCCTATCGTGTGGAGCAGGGAGGATCACCCACCCTGGGTTGATAATCTGGGCCAGTTGGCATTAGTGGTAGACCATCAGGTGGGAGGTTACAAATTCACCAAGGTAATCATGGATGGAGGGAGCAGTATTAACATCCTGTACTATGAGACATTCCGCCGTATGGGGCTAACAGACAAAAATCTCAGGCCGTCTAATACCGTGTTCCATGGTGTGGTGCCTGGCAAATCAGCATATCTTGTTGGTAAGATAGCCCTGGAGGTGGCTTTTGGGGACGAGCATGATTCCCGAACCGAAACACTAACCTTTGAGGTGGTGAAAATCCGGAGCCCGTATCACGCCTTGTTTGGGCGGCCGGCTTATGCCAAATTCATGGCACGGCCTTGTTATATCTATTTGCAGCTCAAGATGCCGGGTCACAAAGGGAAAACAACGGTTCATGGGAGCCGCAAGATTGCTTTGGAATGTGAGGAAGGTGATGCGGCCTATGCAGAGTCGGTTTGTGCCACGGAGGAGCTGAAATATTATAGGGACAATGTTGATCCGGCGGACATGACCCCTTTGACGAAGCCAACTACGGAGCATGATTCAGATCTGAAGTTCAAATCAGCGGCTGAGACCAAGCTTGTTGACTTCATGCCCGGCGATTCGTCCAAGCAGTTCACTGTCAGTACCAATTTGGACCCTAAATAGGAAAGCGCGCTCATCAAGTTCATCCGTGAGAATCGGGACATTTTTGCATGGAAGCCTTCTGACATGCCAGGTGTACCGAGGGAACTCGCTGAGCACACTCTTAATGTTGATCCCAAGTATAAACCGGTAAAACAGTTTCTCCGCCGGTTTAACGAAGAAAGGCGCAAGGCTATTGGAGAAGAAGTGGCCAGGCTCTTAGCAGCTGGTTTTATCATTGAAGTGTTCCATCCAGAATGGCTTGCTAATCCGGTGCTGGTTCTTAAGAAAAATGGCACTTGGCATATGTGTGTGGATTACACGGATCTTAACAAGGCTTGTCCAGCGGATCCTTTTTCCCTCCCCCGCATTGACCAGATTATTGATGCCACGGCGGGTTGTGAGCGTTTGAGTTTTTTGGATGCGTATTCTGGGTATCATCAGATCAAAATGGCGGTTAAGGACCAGGAGAAGACGACGTTTATTACTCCCTTTGGAGCCTTCTGCTATGTATCTATGCCTTTTGGGCTCAAGAACGCCCAAGCCACTTATCAACGGTGTGTACAAAACTGCTTGCATAAACAGATCGGCCGTAATGTGCACGCTTATGTGGATGATATTGTAGTCAAGTCAAGACAGAAGGAGACGCTGGTTGATGATTTGAAGGAAACCTTCGACAACTTGCGGGTTTACAAGATGATGCTTAACTCGGCCAAGTGTGTCTTTGGTGTTCCGGCAGGCAAGTTACTGGGTTTTCTTGTGTCCAACAGAGGAATTGAGGCTAATCCGGAAAATATTACGGCTATCACCTCCCTGGCTAAACCGAAGTGTATCAACGATGTTTAGCGTTTGGCGGGTCGGATTGCCGCGCTGAGCCGGTTTATCAGCCGCCTCGGAGAGAAGGCCATCCCTTTATACCAGATGCTGAGAAAGACGGATCAATTCATCTGGAGTCCGACTGCTGATGAAGCGTTGGAGGACTTGAAGCGGCAATTAGCCAATCCGCCCGTTCTTGCAACTCCGGTCGACAAGGAGCCGTTATTGCTATACGTAGTGGCCAATGCTCGCGCAGTTAGCGTGGCTATTGTGGTAGAACGCAAGGAGGCGGGCAAGGAGTATCCGGTTCAGCGGCCGGTCTACTATATCAGCGAGGTGCTTATTGAATCCAAGCAAAGGTATCCGCATTGGCAGAAGCTGATATATGGAGTTTTTATGGCAAGCCGGAAGTTGAAGCAGTATTTCTAAGGGCACCCCATCACAGTGGTCAGTTCAGCTCCCTTGGGCGATATCATACAGAACCGGGAGGCGACTGGCCGGATTGCCAAGTGGGCTATAGAACTTGGGCCGCACGGATTGAAGTACGTACCTCGGACGGCGGTGAAGTCTCAAGCGCTTGTGGATTTCATCAATGATTGGACTGAGTTGCAAGCACCGGAGGAGAAGCCGGATCACACATATTGGACTATCCATTTTGATGGATCCAGGCAATTGGAGGGCTCGGGGGCTGGAGTCGTATTAACTTCCCCACGAGGTGATAAGTTTTGTTATGTTCTCCGCTTACTGTTCCCTTGTACTAATAATGCAGCTGAGTATGAAGCTTTGCTCCATGGTCTCCGGATGGCTAAAGAGATGAATCTAAGTCGAGTTAAGTGCTTCGGTGACTCGGACCTCGTGGCTCAACAGGTGTCTGGCACTTGGGATTCTAAAGACCCACTTATGGCTGCATATCGTCGTGGGGTGGATATTGTTGCGGGTCATTTCAAGGGTTATCAGGTGGATCACGTGGATCGTCGAAAAAATGAAGTGGCGGATGCTTTAAGCCGGTTGGGCTCTCAGCGTAAACCGGTCCCGCCTAATGTCTTTCTTGATGTGTTGCACAACCCGTCAGTCAAGCTCCTGGATGAAGCGGATTTGGCTATTCCTGATCCGGAGGCTCAATTGGTGGCAGCCCTGCATGTTATACCGGATTGGACAGTTCCTTATCTTGCGTACATGAACCGGGGAGAGTTGCCAGAGGATGAGACTCTAGCCAGGCAGATAGTCCGGCGATCCAAGTCTATGACCATTGTCAATGGCAAATTGCATCATTGCAGTGTATCAGGGGCGTTTCAACGCTGCGTCTCTCCTGAGGAAGGCTGTGAAATTTTGCGTGAAATCCATGAAGGGGATTGTGGTCACCACGCTGGTTCAAAGTCTCTGGTGGCTAAGGCGTTTCGTCACGGGTTCTACTGGTTGACAGCTCATGCTGATGCGGAGGACTTGGTTAAACGGTGTGATGGCTGTCAGAAATTTTCACGGCGTGCTCATGTGCCGGCTCAAGAGTTGAGGATGATTCTAATTACTTGGCCGTTTGCAACATGGGGGCTGGATATGGTCGGACCTTTTAAAAGGTCCAAGGATAAGAAAACCCACCTTTTGGTGGCAGTTGACAAATTTACCAAGTGGGTTGAAGCGGAGCCTGTTAGCAAGTGTGATGCAGCTACCGCGGTGCAGTTCATTAAAAAGGTGATTTTCCGGTTTGGTTTTCCACACAGTATCATTACTGACAATGGTACCAATTTGTCCAAGGGCGCTATGAAGGACTTCTGTGAGCGTGAGCACATCCGACTTGACGTATCGTCAGTGGCTCACCCCCAGTCCAACAGGCAGGCAGAACGAGCTAATCAAGAGATTTTACGCGGCATCAAACCCCGGCTTATGGTTCCATTGCAAAGAACACCGGGTTGTTGGGTTGAAGAGCTACCGTCTGTGCTATGGAGTATCAATACTACGCCCAACCGATCTACAGGATACACGCCGTTTTTCATGGTCTACGGAGCAGAGGCGGTTCTCCCTAGTGATATCCGGCATGATTCGCCTCGTGTAGCGGCTTATATTGAAGCGGACAATGAGATAGCACGGCAAGACGCTTTGGACCTATTGGATGAGGAGTGTGACATAGCAGTTGCCCGCTCGGCGATTTATCAACAGGATCTCCGTCGCTATCACAGTCGCCGGGTCAGAACCAGAGCTTTTCAAGAAGGAGATTTGGTGCTTCGACTCATCCAAGACCAGACGGATATGCACAAATTATTCCCACCTTGGGAGGGACCTTTCGTGGTCAGTAAGAATCTGCACAACGGGTCGTACTATCTGATTGATATTTGAGAGTATAAAGACTCACGCACATCAGAGGAGGAGACCAACGGGCCGTGGAACATAGCTCATCTTCGGCCTTATTACACCTGAGCCATTGGCTCTATCTATGTACATATTATGACTGTGTATATATTATCTTTGATATAATAAAACCGGAGCCTCAGCTAAAGCGGGGTCTCTGTCCTTTCATATCATGTGTGGTTACATGGAGTTGTTCTGTCTTAAAGTGGCCTCCGGTTTACCCCTTGAAATTTGCTTTTCAAAAAAGCTTTGTGATATCACTTGGGGGCTTGGTCGTGTCCGAACCAATGCAACACCTCTTGATAGGCAAAAGCCACCAGATCACTTGGAGACATGGTCAAGTCTGAACCAGTCACGCCTCTTGATCGGCCTAAGGCCATAGAATCACTTGGGGGCTTGGTCGAACCCGAACCATTGCCATGCCTTTTGATCGGCATAAATGCCACGGTTTCATTTGGGGACCTGGCTGACTTGACCATCGCCACACCTATTGGGGGCTTGGTCCTGTCCGACCATGGTAACACCATCTGATCAGCTCAGTAAAGCATGTTTTTGCAAATGGTTTTATCATTGCCTTTGCTTTCATATTTCTTTTATGACTATTCTTCAATTTTTGTTGTGTTTTCCTTTAAACCAACAACATTGTTTACCGGTTCAGCTGACGGAATTCGGTTCATTTTTAATTCGGAGAAATATGCCCGGTTTAACTTTCCTGTTAACATCATGGAGTAGCAGGGGGGATTATAATGACCCAGCACGGTTTACATGGTAAGCCAGCATTTTAAATACACGGGAGTTATTGTTTCCCCTTTGATGGTAATGGTTTATAAAACCTCCGTTTCAAGCCTGGCTAAAGCCAACTTCATGCCCAGTGATGGCAGGTATTTTGTATCGCATATTTGATTATATGTCTTAAATACATTGATGATATATATATAAAGATCATAAATCGGTTGGCGGTATAACCGCCACCGCAGTTCAAGATTTTCTGATTGCAGGAAATATAAATTGAGGATTTCAAGCAAAAGCATCAGTACTTATGCACGAAGGCAATTTAAAGCAGAAGTATTGACTATTCTATTACAAGGCAACGCGGTGCCCAAATAAGATCATTGTTGTTCTGGCGGATCATAGTAAAGCAGCTATTTAAACCGGCTTCCGGTTCAAGCCTGCTCATCGCCCCGGTCTGATGGTTGTGGGTCGGCCCGCGCCGCTTCAGTTTCCTCATGTCTATCCATTGGCTGGAAATCAACAGTGGTCCAGTCGATTCCCATTAAAGCTTGAAAGACAGCCTCTTCATGGATCAGAGAAGACGGTTCAATATCAGGAGCGTAAGTATGCTTACGGATTGGAGGAATCAGATTCTCCGCTTCAAGAATTGGTGCAGCCACTCGTTTGTTCTGATCATTATACTGAGCTTGATAATGCGACAAGTCTGCCTCTTCAGCCAATTGACAAGCCAGAGGGCGCACTTCACGGTTTATTGCCCTCAGGTCATCTTCATTGAACTCTGAGCCATCTTCCTTCAAACTGGGATAGCCTTGAGCCGCTTCAACAGGATCGAAATCCGGCACCCATGCTTTGGCCCGGATCAAGGCATTAATTGCTCCGGTTCGAGCAGCAGATTTCTTCAGTTCTTCAATCCGGGCAAGAAGCATTGACAACCTCTTCAGAGTATCTTGGATCAAAGTGGGTGCCGGATTGTTATGAGATGCAGTGGTGATGATCCGCTGCGCTCCGGTATACAGCTATTCAATTAAGGTGTAGGCACCCTTCAGCTTCTTCCGAACATCTGACCCTAAGTGACCAATGCGTGTACCTGCAACAATACAGGAACGATCACAAACCGGATCTATTATAAGAAAGCCAAAGTTGTCAAAGAAACCAAAAGGAACTTACCAAAATAGCAGCGGTCATGGCATGCACTTGCCGCTTTACGGTGGTCAGCTCATGTACCACCGGTTTAAGGGCAGCTTCAGCATTTTCAGCTCTTTTTATTAAAGCGGCCTTCTCACTGGCCCAATCAGCCAGCTCCTTCTTTAAGCCCTCCTTCAGCTGTTCCGTGATGCTCAAAGCGTTGGTTAATTCCTCCCTTGCTTTGTCGGTTTCGGCTTGTTGGGTTTTCAAAGTTTCTTGCAGATCAGTAATCCGGTCCTCTTTGATCCTCACTTCAGCCTGCATCAAGACAGTGCTTGGCTTTAAACAAACGGTACAAGAATTTGAAGTACCAACCACATAACAAGTTATACGCTTGATACTTGGGGGCTAATGCATCTTCAATCTTCATCTGTTACTAAATCGCAAAGTCCCAAGTTCAATACAGGTATTCAACTTGGCACTTGGGGGCTAATGGCTATTTGCTCAATTATGTTCTGATGTTAGAATCTTTATTGGAGTCCCGGTTTAACTATGCTAAGTTGAACCGGCCCTTGGAGGCTACATTGATGGATTTCAAAGTATTGAGGACTATATTAAAGTCCCGGATTGAAGAAGGTTACAAACCGGCCCTTGGGGGCTAGGAGGATTAATAGAGTGGCAGTAATTAAAGAAAGAAGAAGCACAAGGAAGTTACCTCAAATTTATCTCTCATCATCTTTACCAGACCAGCTTCACAGTCACGACTAGTATATAGCCGGTTCAAGTAACCAGAATGAAGATCTTGGGCACTCAGAGCAGCATACGTTTCCAGTTCAACATCCCATTTGCCTTTGTTGATGGCAGAAGAATCTTCTTTCACAGTATGCTTAGCTAAAGCGAAAGGATTCCCTGGTTCAAAGCGGCCTACGCCGGTAATTACAACGTCATCATCCTTGGACTCGCCGGTTTGCGTTGGTGCTATCGGTTTATCGGCAGGTTTTGAAGGACTGCGGGATTTTTCATTCCGGACGGGGCTGGCAGTCTGGTCAACAGGAGGATCATCTTGCAAGGGAGGATCACTGGGAACATCTTCATAAACGAACGCTTCAAGATCTGGTGCTTTATCCTGTTCAGGGGCAACATCTTCCTCGACCGCTTTATCCAGACGGGCTTTCTTGCTCGGTTTGGGTTTAGCCCTGAAAGAGAAACAAGGAGTCAAGGAACAACATAAGTTATAACACAGTATACCAGAAGCATATGTTCAGCCTGGCTTACCCAAGAACCGTTTTCAGTGGTGGCAGCTGAGTGGCCGATGATTCACCAGAGGATGAATGAGAAGTAACCTGGTAATCGGAGTCGGATGGATTAAGAGGTTGGCGGATAAAACCCGCTTTAGGATAGAAATTAATAAGAAGGTTGGAGACCTCTGAGCGGCGTTTCTGAACCGGACTGTTCGGTAAACCGGCGGAGGTAACTACCTGGTCGCTGTGCCGGGTTGTGCGGAAAGCTTCATGTTGCTGAGTCTTCATAAGAAATTTGGGATCCAAGTAAGCAAGAGGATGAGAAAATTTAACTTTTCGGTTTGCCTGGCGAAGTTTTGGCAAAGGCAAAGGATCTGAATCGGAAGAGAGAATAGTTACCTCAGCGACATCAGCATTACTGACTTCAGCGTCGTCCTGACAAGTATCATCGTCAATAAGGCGTGTAAAAAGTAAGCCTAGTGAATCGAGGTCTACCTCAAGATCCGAGTTACCCACATCATCATCAACAGCCGGATCAGATGAAGCGGTGGTTTTCCTCTTTTTGGCAGGCTTCTTGATAACCTTGGTTTTTGGCCGGGTTGACCGTTCCATTTTCTCTATTTTTTCTTGTGGAAGCTTCTTGCTCCAAAACGGATTATCACCCTGATGAAGCAGCAATTGATGTCAGATAGAGATAGCAATAACAGGTTCAGTAAAAAGTACAATCAAAATCTTACAGCTGGCGGTTTGTTGGTAGTACAGAAGGGGAGCAGGCTGGTTTGAGCGCAGAGGTGTTCCGGTTCGTTCAACATTTTCTTCACAGCCTCTGTGACTTCGTCATCTGAGAGCTGGATGTTGGTGTGTCGGAGTGGGTCATCGACGCTACCAGTATACTTGCACATTAAACCGGAGCGCCGGCTGAGAGGCAGTATGCTCCATGATATCTAGCAGCGTGCGAGATCTACTCATGTTAAACCGTTGGCCATGAAGGCTCGGAGCTTGGATAGTTGCGGAGCGTATTTACTTCTCTCCTTGGCACTTAGCCTTTGTGGGAAGGGGTGTGTATTGCTGAGCCGCTCCGGACGGAAGCCAGGCAAAGGATTTTCATCATCAGGGGAGGTATCTTTGCAGTAGAACCATGTGGCATTCCACTCCTTGGGGTGACTGTGTAGTCTGGCATGGGGATAAGTGATCTCTTTCCTTTTCTGAATTGCCATCCCGCCCAATTCGGTATTGGGACCATCAGTGAATTATGTGCGGCGGTTTAAGTGGAAACAGTCTCTGAACAATTCAACTGTGGGTTCCTCTTGAAGGTATACCTCACAAAGCACTTGGAAGTGACATAAGTTGGTAACAGAGTTGGGGCCAGTGTCTTGCGGGCGAAGTTGAAAATTGGCTAACACATCCCGGTAAAATTTAGAACCGGGCGGCTTGAAGCCCCGGGCTAAATGATCCGCAAAGATCACAACCTCTCCCTCTTGAGGTGTGGGAGGACATTCATCACCAGGAACCCTCCAGTGGATAGTATCTTTGCTGTCTAAAGCGCCGATCGAGACTAAATTATCCAACTGAGTTTCTATGACGCGAGAAGGAACCCAGTTGCACTCATATACTTGTTTGGCCATGGGGAGATCTACAAGAAATAGGTGATTCCGGTTCAAGAATCTGTTGGATAAAAGAAGGCGCTGGTATGAGCAATGCTAAACCGGAGGCAGTATATTTAAACCGGATTTCTATGAAGTGGCATCATATGGCTAAAGAGTTCTGGCGGCTCAACAAGGGGACTAATGGTATATACCGGTTTATTAACTTTTTTCTATATTAAGTTAAACCGCCTGATCTAAACATTGAAGGCAATTGAGGTTGCGGATGGCTAAGTATGCAGAAACAGGTTTCACAAGATCTTATTACAGCAATGGATCTGAAGCAAGTTCAGAAAAACAGAAAATATTCAAAAGATTAAAGCAAAACGGAAGTGAATCAATGGGCAGGTATGTAGATGAGATCTATGGACTTGAGCATGAAACTACAGGCGGATGCTAAAAAGCTACTGCTAATCAGAGCAGGGTTTCACAGATTTATCCAGGAGTCTGGGTACGAACATGAACAAGTAATGAACACGACAAGAACATGAAACCCTAGAACAGATATATGTTAAGAAGAACAGAAGGCTTACCAGAATCGAGGAAGACGCGGAAAGCTACCGCAATGCTCTGGTGCGTTCAGGTTGATGCAGCGGCCCAAGACGGTGCAGAGGTCAACGGCGGCGGCGGAGCTCCGAGGCTGGCGACGCGAGGAAGACGAAGAGAAAGGGGACGAGGGGGAGAAAAGGAAATGACCCTTCGGTCCTATTTATAAGGCAAAAGACGTGTGTCAGGCGCGCGAATCCAGGAGCCAAAAATTTCGGAAGTGGAGCTGCTGCCTTGGGTATCACAAATCTATTAATAAAAGAAGGCGTTATAAATGTTAACTTCGTAATGACGTCATGCCGGTTTACAGCAACCAGAGATGATGACGACATGGCGGTTTACTGATTACCAGAAGATGTTGAAGACAAAGATTCTCGTGAAGGATTGACATGAACCAGTTCAAATCAATCCGGGGCCTAATGTTGGGGATATTACCACTGGGCGTGAACCGGGCTACTTGGGCCGGGTTAAACTTCATTAGTAGTATAAAGGTGATTAAGCAGATGAAGGCCCAAGGCCTGTAGTTGGTTTAGAACCAGTAGCCGTAAACCGGCTTGATATGTAAACTTGTATTGTAAGTTAGGAATAGAGAGATACCAACCGGGATACGAGTATGAACCGGTTGGGACTCTATGGACCAACGGGCGTCACCCGTGTATATAAGGGGACGACCTGGCGGCGGTTCAAGGACATACAACAACAACTCGAGGCCTAGGCGAAGCTTGTTTGCTCCCTAGTCATCGAAACCACATCAATCCCATCACAACTAGACGTAGGCTTTTACCTTCATCGAAGGGGCCGAACTAGTATAAACCCTTGTGTCTTTGTGTCCGCTTTAACCCCCTCAAGTTAACCCGTAGCGATGGCTCCACGACTAAGTCCTTTCACAAGGACATCTGCCGTGACAAATCCACGACACGCACTATTAATTTAGCCATACAAAATCAATTGATTGTTTATTTTGTTTTTTTAGCCTAGGTTTATGCGAATCACGAAGACATTTTTCACCCTCTAGATGATATTAGTTGAGGCGAGAAATATTGGGTGTAACACAAGTTTTAATTTTGTCAAAAGAACAAGAGAATAGGATTTGTATGCCACCATGTAGTTATTTCAGCAAAATAAAAATCAAAATCCCCATTACAGATACTACTGCCTCTATTTCAAAATACTTGAAGTTCTAGGTTTGTCCTAAGTCAAACTATTCAAATTTGACCAAGTATATAGAAAAGTGTGTTACTGTCTAGATTAACATCAAATATATTTGAAATGAAAATATACTTTGTGATGAATCTAATGAATTTAGTTTGGTTTTGTAGATGTTAATATATTTTTCTCTAAACTTGGACACATTTAGAACTTCAAATATTTTGGAATGGGAGAGTGTAGAAAAATATACTTTCACCAAATTGATGAACAAAATAAACTCTAATTGGTGTCTAAACAATAAGATGTGTTAATAAAGTTAGTGACCAGTTTTGACTACTTCCATTTTTATTTCTATCGCATTAACTGTAAGAAAAAATTCAGGGAAATCCTTATTTGTTGTTTGGGGAGTAAAAGCGTACCCATAAGTACTACTCCCTCCGTTCCTAAATACTTGTCTTTTTAGAGATTTCAAATTGACTACCCCATACGGATGTATATAGACATATTTTAGAGTGTAGATTTATTCATTTCGCTTTGTATGTAGTCACTTGTTGAAATCTCTAAAAATATAAATATTTAGGAACGAAGGGAGTATGATGGGACCCTCTATGTCGTCGCTAAAAATAAGGCGAACCAAAGATGTATTGAAAGGTATGTAATTCCTGCTAGGCGCAATGAGAAAAAAGCTACTGTTGTGTGTCGCAACAACAGTCTGAGAGTTGAATTGAGGGACAAATTTCTACACCATGGCAAGATGTCAACACGTATTTCTCTTAGACATTGTTCACCGTGTTGCATCAGAGGGCGTCAACGTCGAGCTACAGCCGAAACGCCATGCATGCAAATACATTTACGTGAGCATGCAAAGGCACAACTAGTGAGCACAGAAGGGAAGAGCTAGTTTTGGACGTTTGTGATCAGCTTGCCGGATATTTAAATTAGTTAAGTCTTGTTTAGTTAAATAAAGAACAGTCTTTTGTTTTGTTTTTTCCTTATTATTTGGTCAAAGTACTAGTTTGTTACGTGAGTGCATGTTAGAGTCCAAGTCGGTTTTAAACTTAGGAGCGAGTCGGGCTTATCCCTTCATCCCGTGCCTACGTGCACGTAATATAAGGAGGTCGTTCTTCATGTAACGAGGGGGGTTGTTTTTTTGGCTGTTGAAACAGAAACCGGAAGAAGCCGGGGTATCTTCCCTTGGCGACGAGTGATTTCTTGTGTTCTTGTCGAGAAGCTTTAAAAATTGCTTTGTGTTTTTGGCGAGAGATTGGAGACGCCGTCTTCAATTTGCTGCTGATCCTTCAAGGATCGTCCACGTACTTCTTCATCAATGTGTGCGTGTTGTTTTCGTGGTGATTGCATCAACAAGATCACGAGCGCCACGTGGTTCAGGTGATACTGTACCGTGAAAGATTGGGAAAATTGTTGCGCCATCGCTTTACTGTCGACGGTCGCATCAAGTGGTATGCAGAGCAAGGTTGATCACGGTACAATTTTTTTCCCTCGGCTATTTGATTCAATTGTTTGAAAGATGGTGAACTCGCAGCATGAGAAATCTGATCATGAGGAGGGCGATGAACTTTCGGAGGATCTGAATATAAGTGATGATTTACGTATCCATCTAATGTCGATCAAGGGAGCGAACAAGAAGCTTGGGACAAGGGTTGAGGAGTTGTCTGCAAATATTGTTGGCGTCGAGGATAGGTTGAACGAGCGTTTGACTGCCAGCGACGGACAGCCCACTGATAGTCTACAGGTGGTGACTGCGAGTCTTAATCGGCTCACCGCAGCAGTTCAGCGCCTTCAGGCGAGAGATGTGGCACCCCGACAGTCCCGTTCACCACGACGATGTCGTGACAGCAACAATGACAATGATAGTGATTTTTCTGAGGATTCCGATGCCCGTGGAGGCTTACCTCACCGACCACGACCTAATGATGGGGCTCACCGCCATGCTGGGCAGCGCCGTGACTATGACGGCAATAATGCCCACGAGGATGATGGTTTGGGTCGAATCAAGATAACCATACCTGAATTCTCTGGACGTTGTGCTGACCCGGAGAAATATTTGGAGTGGGAGATGCGCGTAAATCAGATTTTTGACGGTCACAACTACTCCGAAGAGAAGAAGGTTCGTGTTGCATCTATGGAATTTACAGAGTATGCTCTTGTATGGTGGGATAATAAGAACCGTACTCACGAGCGACCAGCAACATGGGCTGACATGAAGCGAATCATGAGGGAACATTTTGTGCCTGCTTACTACACTCGCCAGCTTCATAGTAGACTGCGTCGTCTAGTTCAAGGTATGAAATCAGTTGATGAGTACTATAAGGAGATGCAAGTTTTGATGATCCGTACAGCTGTGCGTGAGTCTGCGGAGACAACCATGGTATGTTTCTTTGAGGGGTTAGAAGAAAAGATTCGCGACCGTGTTGATTTAATGCAATATAATGATATTCATGAGTTGCTTCATCAAGCGGAGCGTGCTGAACGTTGGGTATTGGAGAAGCAAGCTTCAGAGACTCGTCCAGTTTACAACAGTGGGCGACATGGTTCTTCTCCTATTGATGGTGGGTTTAATGCTAGACCGGCTCTTTCTTATAAGTTGGGAAGCATTGAACAGAGCAAAGTGGCGGCTGTGCCCAAGGAGGTTTCTCAGGTTTCATCTAGTGCAACGTCATCGCATCACCGTAATATTATTTGCCACAAGTGTGGAGGACGTGGACACATGAAGCATGAATGTTCCAATCAACGGAGGGCTCTACTTGTTGATGCGGAATATATTTCAGAATCTGAAGATGAGACGCCTAAGTTAAAGGATGGAATCGAAAGAGGTCACGGTGATCCTATATTATGTTATCCTCAAGATGATCCTGACATTGAAAGTTTGCTAGCACATAAGGTCCAGCGAGATGACAAGACCATTGTTGAACAAGGATAGCGGCGGAGTATTTTTCAAACTGCATGTACCATCAAGGGAGAAGTGTGCAAACTGATAACTGATGGCGGCAGTGCTAACAACATGATTAGTAAGGATGTGGTGGAGTCTCTTTCTTTGCCAACATGGGAGCACCCAAAACTATACTATATGAAGTGGATCAATGATGTCGGCAAAGTGAAGGTTACTCACAGGGTGAAGGTCCCTTTTTCTGTTGATGGTTATGTGGATAAAGTGGAATGTGATGTTATGCCACTCCATGTTTGTCATTTTATTTTGGGGCGACCGTGGCAGCATGATGTTAATGCTCTTCATCATGGACGAACAAATTGTTGGAAATATGCCCTAGAGGCAATAAGAAAAGTATTATTATATTTCAATGTTCATGATAATTGTCTTTTGTTCATGCTATAACTGTATTATCCGGAAATCGTAATACACGTGTGAACACTTAGACCCAATGAGTCCCTAGTGAGCCTCTAGTTGACTAGCTCGTTGTGATCAATAGATAGTCATGGTTTCCTGACTATGGACATTGGATGTCGTTGATAACGAGATCACATCATTAGGAGAATGATGTGATGGACAAGACCCAATCCTAAGCATAGCATAAAAGATCGTATAGTTCGTTTGCTAGAAGCTTTGCTAATGTCAAGTATCTCTTCCTTCGACCATGAGATCGTGTAACTCCCGGTTACCGTAGGAGTGCCTTGGGTGTATCAAACGTCACAACGTAACTGGGTGACTATAAAGGTGCATTATAGGTATCTCCGAAAGTATCTGTTGGGTTGACACGGATCGAGACTGGGATTTGTCACTCCGTATGACGGAGAGGTATCTCTGGGCCCACTCGGTAATGCATCATCATAATGAGCTCAAGGTGACCAAGGTGTTGGCCACGGGATCATGCATTACGGTACGAGTAAAGTGACTTGCCGGTAACGAGACTGAACAAGGTATTGGGATACCGACGATCGAGTCTCGGGCAAGTAACGTACCGATTGACAAAGGGAATTGCATACAGGGTTTGATCGAATCCTCGACATCGTGGTTCAACCGATGAAATCATCGAGGAGCATGTGGGAGCCAACATGGGTATCCAGACCCCGCTGTTGGTTATTGCCCGAGAGTCGTCTCGGTCATGTCTGCGTGTCTCCCGAACCCGTAGGGTCTACACACTTAAGGTTCGGTGACGCTAGGGTTAGTAGGAAGTCAAGTATGTGACTACCGAATGTTGTTCGGAGTCCCGGATGAGATCCCGGACGTCACGAGGAGTTCCGGAAGGGTCCGGAGGTAAAGAATAATATATAGGAAGTGGTGTTTCGGCCATCGGGAAAGTTTCGGGGTCTCCCGGTAAAGTACCGGGACCACCGGAAGGGTCCCGGGGGTCCACCGGGTGGGGCCACCTATCCCGGAGGGCCCCATGGGCTGAAAGGGGAAGGGAACCAGCCCACAGGGGGCTGGTGCGCCCCCCTAGGCCCACCCCCTGCGCCTAGGGTTGAAACCCTAGGGGTGGGGGGGCGCCCCACCTGGCTTGGGGGGCACTCCACCCCCCTTGGCCGCCGCCCCCCCTGGAGATTGGATCTCCAGGGGCCGGCCACCCCCCCAGGGGGCCTATATAAAGGGGGGAGGGAGGGGGCTGCCGTACCCATCTCCAAGGCGCAGCCCCTCCCCTCCCCAACACTTCTCCTCCTCCGTAAGAGCTCGGCGAAGCCCTGTCGGAGTACTGCTTCTCCACCATCACCACGCCGTCGTGCTGCCGGTGGAGCTGTCTTCCTCAACCTCTCCTTCCTCCTTGCTGGATCAAGACGGAGGAGACGTCGCTCGTCCCGTACGTGTGTTGAACGCGGAGGTGCTGTCCGTTCAGCACTTGGACATCGGTGATTTGAATCACGTACGAGTACGACTCCATCATCACCTTGCAAGCTTTCGCACGCGATCTACAAGTGGTATGTAGATGCAAACTCTCTCCCGTTACTCGTTGCTTAGATGAACTCATAGATGGATCTTGGTGAAGCCGTAGGAAAATTTTTAATTTTCTGCAACGTTCCCCAACAGTGGCATCATGAGCTAGGTCTATGCGTAGTTCTCTAATGCACGAGTAGAACACAATTTGTTGTGGGCGTTGATCTTGTCATCTTACTTGCCTCTACTAGTCTTTTCTTGCTCAACGGTATTGTGGGATGAAGCGGCCCGGACCAACCTTACACGTACGCTTACGTGAGACCGGTTCCACCGACTGACATGCACTAGTTGCATAAGGTGGCTGGCGGGTGTCTGTCTCTCCCACTTTAGTTGGAGCGGATTCGATGAACAAGGCCCTTATGAAGGGTAAATAGAAGTTGACAAAATCACGTTGTGGTGATTCGTAGGTAAGAAGACGTTCTTGCTAGAACCCAATCGCAGCCACGTAAAAGATGCAACAACAACTAGAGGACGTCTAACTTGTTTTTGCAACGATTGATCATGTGATGTGATATGGCCAGAAGTTGTGATGAATGATGAATTGTGATGTATGAGATCATGTTCTTGTAATAGGATTCACGACTTGCATGTCGATGAGTATGACAACCGGCAGGAGCCATAGGAGTTGTCTTTATTTTTTTGTATGACCTGCGTGTCATTGAAGAACGCCATGTAAACTACTTTACTTCATTACTAAACGCGTTAGTCATAGAAGTAGAAGTAGTCGTTGGCGTGACAACTTCATGAAGACACGATGATGGAGATCATGATGATGGAGATCATGGTGTCAAGCCGGTGACAAGATGATCATGGAGCCCCGAAGATGGAGATCAATGGAGCTTGATGATATTGGCCATATCATGTCACAACTATATAATTGCATGTGATGTTTATTATGTTTATGCATCTTGTTTACTTAGGACGACGGTAGTAAATAAGATGATCCCTTACAAAATTTCAAGAAGTGTTCTCCCCTAACTGTGCACCGTTGCTACAGTTCGTCGCTTCTAAGCACCACGTGATGATCGGGTGTGATGGATTCTTACGTTCACATACAACGGGTGTAAGACAGTTTTACACAGCGAAAACACTTAGGGTTAACTTGACGAGCCTAGCATGTGCAGACATGGCCTCGGAACACGGAGACCGAAAGGTCGAACACGAGTCGTATGGAAGATACGATCAACATGAAGATGTTCACCGACGATGACTAGTCCGTCTCACGTGATGATCGGACACGGGCTAGTCGACTCGGATCGTGTAACACTTAGATGACTAGAGGGATGTCTAATCTAAGTGGGAGTTGATAATTTGATTAGAACTTTATTATCACGAACTTAGTCTAAAACCTTTGCAAATATGTCTTGTAGATCAATGGCCAACGCTAATGTCAACATGAACTTCAACGCGTTCCTAGAGAAAACCAAGCTGAAAGATGATGGCAGCAACTATACGGACTGGGTCCGGAACCTAAGGATCATCCTCATAGCTGCCAGGAAGCAATATGTCCTAGACGAACCGCTAGGTGACGCTCCCGTCCCAGAGAACCAAGACGTTATAAACGCTTGGCAATCTCGTGCTGATGATTACTCCCTCGTTCAGTGCGGCATGCTCTACAGCTTAGAACCGGGGCTCCAAAAGCGTTTTGAGCATCACGGAGCATATGAGATGTTCGAAGAGCTGAAACTAGTTTTCCAAGCTCATGCCCGGGTCGAGAGATATGATGTCTCCGACAAGTTCTACAGTTGTAAGATGGAGGAGAACAGTTCTGTCAGTGAGCACATCCTGAAGATGTCTGGGTTGCACGCTCGTATGACCCAGTTGAACATTAACCTCCCAGATGAGGCGGTCATTGACAGAATCCTCCAGTCGCTCCCACCAAGCTACAAGAGCTTTGTGATGAACTGCAACATGCAGGGGATGGAAAAGACCATTCCTGAAGTGTTCTCGATGCTGAAGTCAGCAGAGGCTGAAATCAAGAAAGAACATCAAGTGTTGATGGTCAATAAGACCACTAAGTTCAAGAAGGGCAAGGGTAAGAAGAACTTCAAGAAGGACGGCAAAGATGTTGCCGCGCCCGGTAAGCCTGTTGCCGGGAAGAAGTCAAAGAATGGACCCAAGCCTGAGACTGAGTGCTTTTATTGCAAGGGGAAGGGTCACTGGAAGCGGAACTGCCCCAAATACTTAGCGGATAAGAAGGCCGGCAACACCAAAGGTATATTTGATATACATGTAATTGATGTGTACCTTACCAGTACTCGTAGTAACTCCTGGGTATTTGATACCGGTGCCGTTGCTCATATTTGTAACTCACAGCAGGAGCTACGGAATAAACGGAGACTGGCGAAGGATGAGGTGACGATGCGCGTCGGGAATGGTTCCAGAGTCGATGTGATCGCCGTCGGCACGCTGCCTCTACATTTACCTACGGGATTAGTTTTGAACCTCAATAATTGTTATTTAGTGCCAAGTTTGAGCATGAACATTGTATCTGGATCTCGTTTAATACGAGATGGCTACTCATTTAAGTCTGAGAATAATGGTTGTTCAATTTATATGAGAGATATGTTTTATGGTCATGCTCCGATGGTCAATGGTTTATTCTTAATGAATCTCGAGCGTAATATTACACATGTTCATAGTGTGGATGCCAAAAGATGTAAAGTTGATAACGA
The DNA here is from genome assembly GCA_963921465.1 of Triticum timopheevii. Taxonomy (NCBI): domain Eukaryota; kingdom Viridiplantae; phylum Streptophyta; class Magnoliopsida; order Poales; family Poaceae; genus Triticum; species Triticum timopheevii. The sequence goes on from OY997264.1 coordinate 153,305,435, forward strand.
TAGTCCCACATACTTGTGGCACTGCCGCCTTGGTCACATTGGTGTCAAGCGCATGAAGAAGCTCCATGCTGATGGACTTTTAGAGTCTCTTGATTATGAATCGTTTGACACATGCGAACCATGCCTCTTGGGCAAAATGACCAAGACTCCATTCTCCGGAACAATGGAGCAAGCAACCAACTTGTTGGAAATCATACATACTGATGTGTGCGGTCCAATGAGCGTTGAGGCTCGCGGAGGATATCGTTATGTTCTCACTCTCACTGATGACTTAAGTAGATATGGGTATGTCTACTTAATGAAACACAAGTCTGAGACCTTTGAAAAGTTCAAGGAATTTCAGAGTGAAGTAGAGAATCAACGTGACCGAAAGATAAAGTTCCTACGATCAGATCGTGGGGGAGAATACTTAAGTCACGAGTTTGGTACACACTTAAGAAAATGTGGAATCGTTTCACAACTCACGCCGCCTGGAACACCTCAGCGAAACGGTGTGTCCGAACGTCGTAACCGCACTCTATTGGATATGGTGCGGTCTATGATGTCTCTTACCGATTTACCGCTATCATTTTGGGGATACGCTCTAGAGACAGCTACATTCACTTTAAATAGGGCACCGTCTAAATCCGTTGAGACGACACCGTATGAATTATGGTTTGGGAAGAAACCTAAGCTGTCGTTTCTAAAAGTTTGGGGATGCGATGCTTATGTCAAGAAACTTCAACCTGAAAAGCTCGAACCCAAGTCGGAAAAATGCGTATTCATAGGATACCCTAAGGAAACTGTCGGGTATACCTTCTACTTAAGATCCGAAGGCAAGATCTTTGTTGCCAAGAACAGATGCTTTCTGGAAAAAGAGTTTCTCTCGAAAGAAGTAAGTGGGAGGAAAGTAGAGCTCGATGAAGTACTACCTCTCGAACGGGAAAATGGTGCAGCGCAGGAAACCGTTCCTGTGATGCCCATTCCAACCGAAGAGGAAAACAATGATGATGATCAAGGTACTTCGGATCAAGTCACTACTGAACTTCGAAGGTCCACAAGGACACGTTCCGCACCAGAGTGGTACGGCAACCCTGTCATGGAAATCATGTTGTTAGACAACAATGAACCTTCGAACTATGAAGAAGCAATGGCGGGCCCGGATTCCAACAAATGGCTTGAGGCCATGAAATCCGAGATAGAATCCATGTATGAAAACAAAGTATGGACTTTGACAGACTTGCCCGATGATCGGCGAGCGATAGAAAACAAATGGATTTTTAAGAAGAAGACGGACGCGGATGGTAATGTTACCATTTATAAAGCTCGACTTGTCGCTAAGGGTTATCGACAAGTTCAAGGGATTGACTACGACGAGACATTCTCTCCCGTAGCGAAGCTTAAGTCCGTCCGAATCATGTTAGCAATTGCCGCATACTATGATTATGAGATATGGCAGATGGACGTCAAAACGGCATTCCTTAACGGACATCTTAAGGAAGAGCTGTATATGATGCAGCCGGAAGGTTTTGTCGATCCTCAGAACGCTAACAAAGTATGCAAGCTCCAGCGATCCATTTATGGGCTGGTGCAAGCATCTCGGAGTTGGAACATTCGCTTTGATAAGATGATCAAAGCGTTTGGGTTTATGCAGACTTATGGAGAAGCCTGCGTTTACAAGAAAGTGAGTGGGAGCTCCGTAGCATTTCTCCTGTTATATGTAGATGACATACTCTTGATGGGAAATGATACGAAACTCCTGGACAGCATTAAGGCCTACTTGAACAAGTGTTTTTCAATGAAGGACCTTGGAGAAGCTGCTTATATATTAGGCATCAAAATCTATAGAGATAGATCGAGATGCCTCATAGGTCTTTCACAAAGCACATACCTTGATAAGATTTTGAAGAGGTTCAAAATGGATCAGTCCAAGAAGGGGTTCTTGCCTATGTTACAAGGTGTGAAATTGAGCTCAGCTCAGTCACCGACCACGGCAAAAGATAAAGAAGAGATGAGTGTCATCCCCTATGCTTCAGCCATAGGATCTATTATGTATGCCATGCTGTGTACCAGACCCGATGTAAACCTTGCCGTAAGTTTGGTTGCAAGATACCAAAGTAATCCCGGCAAGGAACACTGGACAGCGGTCAAGAATATCCTGAAGTACCTGAAAAGGACGAAGGACATGTTTCTCGTTTATGGAGGAGACGAAGAGCTCGTCGTAAAGGGTTACGTCGACGCTAGCTTCGACTCAGATCTGGATGACTCTAAGTCACAAACCGGATACGTGTATATGTTGAATGGTGGAGCAGTAAGCTGGTGCAGCTGCAAGCAGAGCGTCGTGGCGGGATCTACGTGTGAAGCGGAGTACATGGCAGCCTCGGAGGCAGCGCATGAAGCGATTTGGGTGAAGGAGTTCATCACCGACCTTGGAGTCATACCCAATGCGTCGGGGCCGATCAAACTCTTCTGTGACAACACTGGAGCTATTGCCCTTGCCAAGGAGCCCAGGTTTCACAAGAAGACCAGGCACATCAAGCGTCGTTTCAACTCCATCCGTGAAAATGTTCAAGATGGAGACATAGAGATTTGCAAAGTACACACGGATCTGAATGTCGCAGATCCGTTGACTAAACCTCTCTCGCGTGCAAAACATGATCAACACCAGAACTCTATGGGTGTTCGATTCATCACAATGTAACTAGATTGGTGACTCTAGTGCAAGTGGGAGACTGTTGGAAATATGCCCTAGAGGCAATAATAAAAGTATTATTATATTTCAATGTTCATGATAATTGTCTTTTGTTCATGCTATAACTGTATTATCCGGAAATCGTAATACACGTGTGAACACTTAGACCCAATGAGTCCCTAGTGAGCCTCTAGTTGACTAGCTCGTTGTGATCAATAGATAGTCATGGTTTCCTGACTATGGACATTGGATGTCGTTGATAACGAGATCACATCATTAGGAGAATGATGTGATGGACAAGACCCAATCCTAAGCATAGCATAAAAGATCGTATAGTTCGTTTGCTAGAAGCTTTGCTAATGTCAAGTATCTCTTCCTTCGACCATGAGATCGTGTAACTCCCGGTTACCGTAGGAGTGCCTTGGGTGTATCAAACGTCACAACGTAACTGGGTGACTATAAAGGTGCATTACAGGTATCTCCGAAAGTATCTGTTGGGTTGACACGGATCGAGACTGGGATTTGTCACTCCGTATGACGGAGAGGTATCTCTGGGCCCACTCGGTAATGCATCATCATAATGAGCTCAAGGTAACCAAGGTGTTGGCCATGGGATCATGCATTACGGTATGAGTAAAGTGACTTGCCGGTAACGAGACTGAACAAGGTATTGGGATACCGACGATCGAGTCTCGGGCAAGTAACGTACCGATTGACAAAGGGAATTGCATACAGGGTTTGATCGAATCCTCGACATCATGGTTCAACCGATGAAATCATCGAGGAGCATGTGGGAGCCAACATGGGTATCCAGACCCCGCTGTTGGTTATTGCCCGAGAGTCGTCTCGGTCATGTCTGCGTGTCTCCCGAACCCGTAGGGTCTACACACTTAAGGTTCGGTGACGCTAGGGTTAGTAGGAAGTCAAGTATGTGACTACCGAATGTTGTTCGGAGTCCCGGATGAGATCCCGGACGTCACGAGGAGTTCCGGAAGGGTCCGGAGGTAAAGAATAATATATAGGAAGTGGTGTTTCGGCCATCGGGAAAGTTTCGGGGTCTCCCGTTAAAGTACCGGGACCACCGGAAGGGTCCCGGGGGTCCACCGGGTGGGGCCACCTATCCCGGAGGGCCCCATGGGCTGAAAGGGGAAGGGAACCAGCCCACAGGGGGCTGGTGCGCCCCCCTAGGCCCACCCCCTGCGCCTAGGGTTGAAACCCTAGGGGTGGGGGGGCGCCCCACCTGGCTTGGGGGGCACTCCACCCCCCTTGGCCGCCGCCCCCCTGGAGATTGGATCTCCAGGGGCCGGCCACCCCCCCAGGGGGCCTATATAAAGGGGTGGAGGGAGGGGGGCTGCCGTACCCATCTCCAAGGCGCAGCCCCTCCCCTCCCCAACACTTCTCCTCCTCCGTAAGAGCTCGGCGAAGCCCTGTCGGAGTACTGCTTCTCCACCATCACCACGCCGTCGTGCTGCCGGTGGAGCTGTCTTCCTCAACCTCTCCTTCCTCCTTGCTAGATCAAGACGGAGGAGACGTCGCTCGTCCCGTACGTGTGTTGAACGCGGAGGTGCTGTCCGTTCAGCACTTGGACATCGGTGATTTGAATCACGTACGAGTACGACTCCATCATCACCTTGCAAGCTTCCGCACGCGATCTACAAGTGGTATGTAGATGCAAACTCTCTCCCGTTACTCGTTGCTTATATGAACTCATAGATGGATCTTGGTGAAGCCGTAGGAAAAATTTTAATTTTCTGCAACGTTCCCCAACACAAATAGGTACACTTTTATGCATAAGGGTGAGTTCTATGTTATTCTTTCCAAGGATGCAGAGAATATAAAGTGTACTATGGAAGTATTCAAGAACAAATCTGCAAGGCATAGGACGAAGCCGAGGACGGTTTTCTTTCAAGGGAGGGAGGATGATGTGACCCCCTATGTCGTCGCTAAAAATAAGGCGAACCAAAGAAGTATTGAAAGGTATGTAATTCCTGCCAGGCGCAATGAGAAAAAAGCTATTGTTGTGTGTCGCAACAACAGTCTGGGAGTTGAGTTGAGGGACAAATTTCTACACCATGGCAACATGTCAACACGTATTTCTCTTGGACATTGTTCACCGTGTTGCATCAGAGGGCGTCAACGTCGAGCTACAGCCGAAACGCCATGTATGCAAATACATTTACGTGAGCATGCAAAGGCACAACTAGTGAGCACAGAAGGAAAGAGCTAGTTTTGGACGTTTGTGATCAGCTTGCCGGATATTTAAATTAGTTAAGTCTTGTTTAGTTAAATAAAGAAGAGTCTTTTGTTTTGTTTTTTCCTTCTTATTATTTGGTCAAAGTACTAGTTTGTTACGTGAGTGCATGTTAGAGTCCAAGTCGGTTTTAAACTTAGGAGCGAGTCGGGCTTATCCCTTCATCCCGTGCCTACGTGCACGTAATATAAGGAGGTCGTTCTTCATGTAACGAGGGGGTTGTTTTTTTGGCTGTTGAAATAGAAACCAGAAGTCGGGGTATCTTCCCTTGGCGACGAGTGATTTCTTGTGTTCTTGTCGAGAAGCTTTAAAAATTGCTTTGTGTTTTTGGCAAGAGATTGGAGACGCCGTCTTCAATTTGCTGCTGATTCTTCAAGGATCGTCCACGTACTTCTTCATCAAGGTGTGCGTGTTGTTTTTGTGGTGATTGCATCAACAAGATCGCGAGCGCCACGTGGTTCAGGTGATACTATACCGTGAAAGATTGGGAAAATTGTTGCGCCATCATTTTACTGTCGACGGTCGCATCAAGTGGTATTCAGAGCAAGGTTGATCATGGTACAATTTTTTTCCTCGGCTATTTGATTCAATTGTTTGAAAGATGGTGAACTCGCCGCATGAGAAATCTGATCATGAGGAGGGCGATGAACTTCCGGAGGATCTGAATATAAGTGATGATTTACGTATCCATTTGATGTCGATCAAGGGAGCGAACAAGAAGCTTGGGACAAGGGTTGAGGAGTTGCCTGCAAATATTGTTGGCGTCGAGGATAGGTTGACCGAGCGTTTGACTGCCAGCGACGGACAGCCCACTGATAGTCTACAGGTGGTGACTGCGAGTCTTAATCGGCTAACCGCAGCAGTTCAACGCCTTCAGGCGCGAGATGTGGCACCCCGACAGTCCCGTTCACCACGACGACGTCGTGACCGCAATAATGACGATGATGGTGATTTTTCTGAGGATTCTGATGCCCGTGGAGGCTTACCTCACCGACCACGGCATGATGATGGGGCTCACCGCCATGCTGGGCAGCGCCGTGACTATGGCGGCAATGGTGCCCACAAGGATGATGGTTTGGGTCGAATCAAGATAACCATACCTGAATTCTCTGGACGTTGTGCTGACCCGGAGAAATATTTGGAGTGGGAGATGCGCGTAAATCAGATTTTTGACGGTCGCAACTACTCCGGAGAGAAGAAGGTTCGTGTTGCATCTATGGAATTTACAAAGTATGCTCTTGTATGGTGGGATAATAAGAACCGTACTCACGAGCGACCAGCAACATGGGCTGATGTAGGATCGAAGAAGGTGAGAGTGTCTAGAGGGGGGGTGATTAGACTACTCGACAAGATAAAAATTATGCCTTTTGACAAAGACAAGTTCTTGGCAGATTTTGGATATCACACAAGTCAAGTAGCATACTACACATGCAATTCTAGAGTATGGGCAGCGGAAAGTAAATTGCACAAGTAGTAAAGAGAGGTGGAGAAGATCAAACGCAATTTGGAGACACGGAGATTTTTCTCGTGGTTCCGATAGGTGGTGCTATCGTCAATCCACGTTGATGGAGACTTCAACCCACGGAGGGTAACGGCTGCGAGAGTCCACGGAGGGCTCCACCCACGAAGGGTCCACGAAGAAGCAACCTTGTCTATGCCATCATGGCATATGCCCACGGAGGACTAGCCTTACTCGGGGCATATCTTCACGAAGTAGGCGATCTCCTTGCCCTTACAAACTTCTTGGTTCAACTCCACATCTTGACGGAGGCTCCCAAGCGACACCTAACCAATCTAGGAGGCACCACCCTCCAAAAGGTAATAGATGGTGTTGGTGATGATGAACTCCTTGCTCTTGTGCTTCAAATGATAATCTCCCCAACACTCAACTCTCCTCACTGATTTGGCTGTGGTGGAAGAAAGGATTGAGTGGAAAGCAACTTGGGAAGGCTAGAAATCAAGTTTCATATGGTGGGAGTGGAGCAACTTGATCTCAACACAAGGGTAGGTAGTTTTCTTCTCAGAAATGTAAGGTAGGAGTGGTAGTTCTTTCTGATGGCTCTCTCCACGAATGAAGAGGAGGTGGAGGGGTATTTATAGCCTCCACACAAAATCCAACCGTTACACACATTTGACCAATCTCGGTCAGACCGAAGTTGACAACTCGGTGAGACCGAAAGTTCAAATCTTGTGAACGTTGGGATTTTCGGTGGGACCGAAAATACAATCTCGGTGAGTCCGATTCTTCCAAAGACTAGGGTTTGCCAATCTCGGTGGGACCGACTTTATCATCTCGGTGACACCGATTTGATGACAGAAGGTTACAGAAGCTTGGCTTCACTAGTTTCGGTGAGACCGAGTTCAGAATCGGAAAATCCGAAATTTCTAGGGTTTGGCTTTATGGCTGAGGTGGTTCATCTCGGTGTGACTGAGTTTATGGAATCGGTGGGACCGAGATTACTTATGAGTGTATATTGGAATGAAAGATTGCTGATAGTTTGGGAGATAGATCACTAAGCACTTTGAGCAACCAGATCATTATCATAACCTCATCCCCTTTTAATAGTATTGGCTTTCCTATGGACTCAATGTGATCTTGGATCACTAAACCAAAAATGGAGTCTTGAGCTTTTGCCAATGCTTGCCTTAGCATCTTAGGGGTCCACCTCTTCAGTCCTTTTGCCATGCCAATGTGATTGACCTTCCTGAAACATACTTGATAAAAGCATTAGTCCAACCACAAAGTATGTTGTCATTAATTACCAAAACCACCCAGGGAGCAAATGTGCTTTCAATCTCCCCCTTTTTGGTAATTGATGGCAACACACAAAACAAGACATCAAAGCTTGCTGAAAGAAAGACAGAATTATCACTAAAGCTTTGACAAACATGTAGTACACAGGCTCCCCCTACAAGTGTGCAAGATTTTCATAGATTATGGTTTTGGACTACCACAAGCACACAAGAGAGAAAAGCAAGATGTGCTACATGCAGCTTGGCTATATGCATCAGAGCAGATGAAAAGAAGTGAGTGGTAATGCATATGTGCATGGTGATTTCTTGCAAACAGATATTCACAAGCAAGTCACCATCATGCACATTCTGCAAGATGCATATACTTACCTTGAGGTTCCTTGGCATTGTACCTGAAGAAATAGACTTGGGAAAATAGGGTTAGATAACACAAGAGTATTTCTTCAACCAACTGCAAGAACATCAAGAGTACCAAGCCAGGGATGACATGTATAAAGAGTGTCTCATATTGAGCACAAGCTTGAATCAGCAAACATGTCTCCCAAGACTAAAAGATTTTTCAATGAACTCTGAGAGATTTTGCTTTTCATAAGATACCAATTGTGAGAGCAATGAAAGCAAAATCAAAAGAATGATGCCAAAAGTAATATCCAATGTAGAACACGGCAAAGCTTTGATGTGATTCTCTCCCCCGTAAGATAAGATTGCTCTTCTTCTCCCCCTAAATCTTTCTCTTCTCCCCTTATCTCCCCATCTCCCCCTAAATCTTCTCCCCCTTTGACATCAAGTGCCGAAAAGGACAGTAAGATGAGGAAGGTCTAGGAAGTTAAAAGGAAAGAAATGGGATCCTTAAGAATCACAACAGGGCAATAAGAAATATGCATAGAGAGTCATTGTGTAGAGCTGCAGAAGATGATATCCTGAAAGAAAATCGGTGACACCGAAGTGAGATGGATCGGTGAGTCCGAAAGTCAGGGACTTAGGACAGATCCTTTTTCGGTCAGACTGAAATAATTAAGTCGGTGACGCCGAGTTTAATTCCAAGGAAATTCAGAAATAATTCAGCTCACTTTGCAAGGAATGTTTCAAAGGATTTGCAATGAATTTGTAAATGATTTGCAAGGAATTGATCAGAGCCAAAAGGATATTCACAAAGACAGAAGAATAGAATTGAAAAAGATTGCTAGATGAAGTTTTTTTTTGTTAAGAAAACATAATGAGAGAACATAAGAGAAAATAGAAAAACTCCAAAACATATGTACTTCATCTAGATAGGGGTCGGCGACAAAGTCACCTATGTTTGAGTATATTGACTTAGGAGTCAAATGAGAATATTTGATCATAGGTCATACTCATCTTTTAAGCTCAAAATGGGGTTGCCATTTTTTGATTAAGCATTTGATGTGATCACATCTTTTGAAGCTGCTTGTACTCATGACTTTGAGCAAAGCTCCTTCAAGATGTGAGGAACATACCTTGGGCTTGTTGTTGCTTTGCTCATGTAGGTGAACTTGATGTAGGTGCTCATAGAATGTGAAGTTGGAGCACCATTTCAACTTGTGTAGTTCATCTTCCTACATGGGTTAGGCAAGCAAGGAAATACTCAAGAATATCCAAGATGACAAGAGTAATGTACTAGATGTATAAGGTGTCAAAAAGGATATGTGGAATTTTGTTCCTTGAACTCAACATCCCAAAGGGCTAGATACTTGGTCAATGACAAGATTACTCAAGATTTGAGTGTGTGGTAATCTTGTGGAATGTAGATCATCCAAGTACCTGCAAGGAGTTAGATGCAATACAAGGGGGCAAATGTGTCCAAGACATATGATCATCATATTAGAAATATCAAGGATTAGTCAAGTAGGCTCATGCCTTGCATGCATCAATGGAGTTTTCACTCCAAGTTTGAAGCATCAATGATGTTCAACTCACTCCTTAAGCGACAAAACACTTTCTCATCAAGTGGTTTTGTAAAGATATCAGCAAGTTGTTTGTCAGTTCGAACATGCTTAAGATTGATGTCACCCTTGGCAATGTGATCACGAATAAAATGGTGACGAACTTCAATATGTTTCGTGCGAGAGTGTTGCACAGGATTGTGTCCAATCTTAATCGCACTCTCATTGTCACAAAGCAAGGGAACATGTCTCACATGTATCCCATAATCCTTAAGCGTTTGTGTCATCCATAGCAACTGAGCACAACATGAACCAGCAGCAATATATTCTGCTTCGGCAGTAGATAATGATACCGAATTTTGTTTCTTGGAGGACCAAGATACAAGGGATCGACCAAGGAATTGACACGTACCCGAAGTTGACTTTCTATCAACCCTGTCTCCGGCATAGTCCGAGTCGGAATAGCCAACAAGATCGAAAGAGGCCCTCTTAGGATACCAAATGCCAAGGTTTGGTGTGTGTATCAAATATCTCACAATTCTTTTAACAGCTTTAAGATGGCATTCTTTAGGGGCTGCTTGATATCGAGCACACATGCATACACTCAACATTATGTCAGGACGAGAAGCGCAGAGATATAGTAGAGAACCAATCATGGATCGGTAAACCTTTTGATCAACAGGTTCTCCATCTTTTGTCAAGTCATTATGTCCACTAGTAGGCATGGGGGTTTTCATACCTTTGCTTTCTTGCATGTTGAACTTCTTGAAGAGATCCTTGGTGTACTTTGTTTGTGAGACAAAATTACCCTCCTTAGATTGCTTGATTTGCAACCCAAGGAAGAATTTGAGTTCACTCATCATGGACATCTCATACTTCTCCGACATGAGCTTTCCAAACTTCTCGCTAAAATGAGGGTTAGTTGAACCAAAGATAATATCATCAACATATATTTGGCACACAAATAGTTCACCATCAACCCTTTTCGTGAATAGCGTTGAGTCTATTTTTCCAATCTCAAATCCTTTTTCAAGAAGAAAGCTAGTCAAGCATTTGTACCAAGCTCTAGGAGCTTGTTTAAGACCATACAGAGCTTTGTGCAACTTGTAAACATGATTAGGCTTTTTAGGATTCACAAATCCGGGAGGTTGTTTCACAAATACTTCCTCCTCAATTTCACCATTTAGGAAAGCACTTTTAATGTCCATTTGATAGAGAGTAATGTCATGGTGGTTGGCATAAGCAAGAAGAATGCGAATGGACTCAAGTCTAGCAACGGGGGCATAGGTCTCACCATAGTCCATACCTTCGACTTGTGTGTAACCTTGAGCTACGAGACGAGCCTTGTTGCGGATGACTTGTCCATCTTCATCTTGCTTGTTCCGAAACACCCATTTGGTTCCAATGACGTTTTGATCATCCTTGGGCTTCTCTACCAAAGTCCATACGTTGTTCCTCTCGAAGTTGTGTAGCTCTTCGTGCATAGCGTTCACCCAATCCGGGCCTTCAAGTGCTTCTTCTACCTTCATAGGTTCAAGACTAGAGATGAATGAGTAATGCTCACAAAAGTTAGCTAAGCGAGTTTTTGAGCGAGTAATTCTCCCGGAGTCGATGTCATTCATCATTTGTTCCACGGGATGGTTCTTCTTGACTCTTGCTCGAACTCGGGATAGCTTTCGTTGTTGTCGTGGCTGAGCTTCCTCATCATCCTCATCTTCCTCTTCTTCTTCATTGTTGTTGGTGTTGTCTTGAGGTGGTGGAGAAGGAGGTTGTGGTGGATCTTCTTGTTGCACTTCCTCATCTTGGTGAGTTCCACTTGTGGAAGCCTCCATATTGCCTTGAGGTTCATCTTGCCGTGAGGTAGGGGGCTCCACATATGTAGATGAGGTACTCTCCTTCACTTCCATGGGACGAATCTTTCCGATAGATAAATCTTGAATGGCTTCCGATGGGTCCTTGTCTCCTACATCAATAGGCATTTGCTCTACTTGCGAGCCATTAGATTCATCAAACTTTACATCTACCGTCTCTTCAACCTTTCGGGTGAAATTATTGTAGACACGGTAGGTGTGGGAGTTTGATCCATAACCGAGAAAAAACCCTTGGAGTTGTCTCCAAAAGTCACATACTTGCGTGGACCATCGTTCTTTGCGAGCTCTCGAAACATGTCTTCGTCTCCGGTCATGTGATCGGTGCATCCACTATCAAGAATCCATTCTTTTCCACCGGATATGTAGTCTCTCAGATTTGCCATAAGATTGAGACTCTTCATGATCTTGTCTAGCTCGGTGTCCGAATCGGAGTAATCATCATCATGCTCACGCTCATCATCATATTGACCCATAGATAGTTCATCATCAACTCCTAGGTCAATTTGACAATGACTTGCATTAGTTTTGTCAATGTGACAATAATCATCGGAATGCAATACAAGAGCATTTCTAATTAGAACATTGATAAGTCCGGGATCACCCTTCTTTTTCATAAGATCACGAAGCTCAAAGAAGCATTTATCAAAGTTGGGATCATTGGGGCGCATCATATCAAATTCAATAGTCTTGTATAGAATTTCATCAAGACCTCTCAAAGAGTAGTCCGGATAAAGTTCTTCCAAGAACTTCCACATAGCATAGGCGCACTCAAAGTTTGTGACAAGCTCAAGTAAGTTATCGGGCAAACCTCTAATGATAAGATTTACAGTTCTAAGGTTACGAAGCAAATCAAGCTCTTCATCCATGGTAGGGTGCAAGGGGTCAAATGGAGGCACATATGGGGTTTCAACATATTTGCGCAAGTTATACATCTTAAAGATAATAAGCATTTCAATCCTCCACGAGTTATAGGACACTCCATCAAGAATAGGCACTCTATGGCTAACACTCCCAAACGTAGACACATCCATCTTCCTCCAATGGTGTGTAAACCAAAGCAATGGAAACCAAGGCTCTGATACCAATTGTAGGATCGAAGAAGGTGAGAGTGTCTAGAGGGGGGGTGATTAGACTACTCGACAAGATAAAAATTATGCCTTTTGACAAAGACAAGTTCTTGGCAGATTTTGGATATCACACAAGTCAAGTAGCATACTACACATGCAATTCTAGAGTATGGGCAGCGGAAAGTAAATTGCACAAGTAGTAAAGAGAGGTGGAGAAGATCAAACGCAATTTGGAGACACGGAGATTTTTCTCGTGGTTCCGATAGGTGATGCTATCGTCAATCCACGTTGATGGAGACTTCAACCCACGGAGGGTAACGGCTGCGAGAGTCCGCGGAGGGCTCCACCCACGAAGGGTCCACGAAGAAGCAACCTTGTCTATGCCATCATGGCATACGCCCACGGAGGACTAGCCTTACTCGGGGTAGATCTTCACGAAGTAGGCGATCTCCTTGCCCTTACAAACTTCTTGGTTCAACTCCACATCTTGACGGAGGCTCCCAAGCGACACCTAACCAATCTAGGAGGCACCACCCTCCAAAAGGTAATAGATGGTGTTGGTGATGATGAACTCCTTGCTCTTGTGCTTCAAATGATAATCTCCCCAACACTCAACTCTCCTCACTGATTTGGCTGTGGTGGAAGAAAGGATTGAGTGGAAAGCAACTTGGGAAGGCTAGAAATCAAGTTTCATATGGTGGGAGTGGAGCAACTTGATCTCAACACAAGGGTAGGTAGTTTTCTTCTCAGAAATGTAAGGTAGGAGTGGTAGTTCTTTCTGATGGCTCTCTCCACGAATGAAGAGGAGGTGGAGGGGTATTTATAGCCTCCACACAAAATCCAACCATTACACACATTTGACCAATCTTGGTCAGACCGAAGTTGACAACTCGGTGAGACCGAAAGTTCAAATCTTGTGAACGTTGGGATTTTCGGTGGGACCGAAAATACAATCTCGGTGAGTCCGATTCTTCCAAAGACTAGGGTTTGCCAATCTCGGTGGGACCGACTTTATCATCTCGGTGACACCGATTTGATGACAGAAGGTTACAGAAGCTTGGCAACACTAGTTTCGGTGAGACCGAGTTCAGAATCGGAAAATCCGAAATTTCTAGGGTTTGGCTTTATGGCTGAGGTGGTTCATCTCGGTGTGACTGAGTTTATGGAATCGGTGGGACCGAGATTACTTATGAGTGTATATTGGAATGAAAGATTGCTGATAGTTTGGGAGATAGATCACTAAGCACTTTGAGCAACCAGATCATTATCATAACCTCATCCCCTTTTAATAGTATTGGCTTTCCTATGGACTCAATGTGATCTTGGATCACTAAACCAAAAATGGAGTCTTGAGCTTTTGCCAATGCTTGCCTTAGCATCTTAGGGGTCCACCTCTTCAGTCCTTTTGCCATGCCAATGTGATTGACCTTCCTGAAACATACTTGATAAAAGCATTAGTCCAACCACAAAGTATGTTGTCATTAATTACCAAAACCACCCAGGGAGCAAATGTGCTTTCAGCTGACATGAAGCGAATCATGAGGGAACGTTTTGTGCCTGCTTACTACACTCGCCAGCTTCATAGTAGACTGCGTCGTCTAGTGCAAGGTACGAAATCAGTTGATGAGTACTATAAGGAGATGCAAGTTTTGATGATCCGTACAGCTGTGCGTGAGTCTGCGGAGGCGACCATGGTACGTTTCTTTGAGGGGTTAGAAGAAAAGATTCGTGACCGTGTTGATTTAATGTAATATAATGATATTCATGAGTTGCTTCATCAAACGGAGCGTGCTGAACGTTGGGTATTGGAGAAGCAAGCTTAAGAGACTCGTCCAACTTACAACAGTGGGCGACGTGGTTCTTCTCCTATTGATGGTGGGTTTAATTCTAGACCGACTCTTTCTTATAAGTTGGGAAGCATTGAACAGAGCAAAGTGGCGGCTGTGCCCAAGGAGGTTTCTCAGGTTTCATCTAGTGCAACGTCATCGCATCACCGTAATATTATTTGCCACAAGTGTGGAGGACGTGGACACATGAAGCATAAATGTTCCAATCAACGAAGGGTTCTACTTGTTGATGCGGAATATATTTCAGAATCTGAAGATGAGACGCCTAAGTTAGAGGATGGAATCGAAAGAGGTCACGGTGATCCTATATTATGTTATCCTCAAGATGATCCTGATATGGAAAGTTTGCTAGCACATAAGGTCCAGCGAGATGATAAGACCATTGTTGAACAAGGACAACGGCGGAGTATTTTTCAAACTGCATGTACCATCAAGGGAGAAGTGTGCAAACTGATAACTGATGGCGGCAGTGCTAGCAACATGATTAGTAAGGATGTGGTGTCTCTTTCTTTGCCAACATGGGAGCACCCAAAACCATACTATATGAAGTGGATCAATGATCTCGGCAAAGTGAAGGTTACTCACAGGGTGAAGGTCCCTTTTTCTGTTGATGGCTATGTGGATAAAGTGGAAGGTGATGTTATGTCACTCCATGTTTGTCATTTTATTTTGGGGCGACCGTGGCAGCATGATGTTAATGCTCTTCATCATGGACGAACAAATAGGTACACTTTTATGCATAAGGGTGAGTTCTATGCTATTCTTCCCAAGGATGCAGAGAATATAAAGTGTACTATGGAAGTATTCAAGAACAAATCTGCAAGGCATAGGATGAAGCCGAGGATGGTTTTCTTTTAAGGGAGGGAGGATGATGTGACCCCCTATGTCGTCGCTAAAAATAAGGCGAACCAAAGATGTATTGAAAGGTATGTAATTCCTGCCAGGCGCAATGAGAAAAAAGCTACTGTTGTGTGTCGCAACAACAGTCTGGGAGTTGAGTTGAGGGACAAATTTCTACACCATGGCAAGATGTCAACACGTATTTCTCTTGGACATTATTCACCGTGTTGCATCAGAGGGCGTCAACGTCGAGCTACAGCGGAAACGCCATGCATGCAAATACATTTACGTGAGCATGCAAAGGCACAACTAGTGAGCACAGAAGGGAAGAGCTAGTTTTGGACGTTTGTGATCAGCTTGCCGGATATTTAAATTAGTTAAGTCTTGTTTAGTTAAATAAAGAAGAGTCTTTTGTTTTGTTTTTTCCTTCTTATTATTTGGTCAAAGTACTAGTTTATTACGTGAGTGCATGTTAGAGTCCAAGTCGGTTTTAAACTTAGGAGCGAGTCGGACTTATCCCTTCATCCCGTGCCTACGTGCACGTAATATAAGGAGGTCGTTCTTCATGTAACGAGGGGGTTGTTTTTTTGGCTGTTGAAACAGAAACCAGAAGCCGGGGTATCTTCCCTTGGCGACCGGGGTATCTTCCCTTGGCGACGAGTGATTTCTTGTGTTCTTGTCGAGAAGCTTTAAAAATTGCTTTGTGTTTTTGGCGAGAGATTGGAGACGCCGTCTTCAATTTGCTGCTGATTCTTCAAGGATCGTCCATATACTTCTTCATCAAGGTGTGCGTGTTGTTTTCGTGGTGATTGCATCAACAAGATTGCGAGCGCCACGTGGTTCAGATGATACTGTACCGTGAAAGATTGGGAAAATTGTTGTGCCATCACTTTACTGTCGACGGTCGCATCAGAGTATATGACAAAATGAGAATGGACCATAAACATATAATCCTTTTGCTACGTAGCTTTGGTGAACATGCTCTTCCTAAAATGACATGCATTCACGGGCTGGGGTATCCAAGTACTATCATATTGCGTTTCAAAAAAAAGAAAGTACAATCATATTGCTAGCTGGTACCTGAAGAGTTAGCAGCTTAGCTTAAGTTGCTTGAGGAATGGACAACGCCAACATGAAAAGGAAGGCGTCATGGAATTAACGGTCACCTTCAACTCGATTCAGAACTACGTAGCAAAGTGAAATATACTTTCGCCAGATATCACTCACTGCATCATCGTACCATAACACAAGGACACGAGATGGCGTTGCGAGGTTGCGTATGTCCACCAACCAGCTCAATTAGTCTGCTCATGATGTGATATAAAGAAAAATAGTCCATCGATCTGGTCTCAGTATTCCCATCTACTGTAATCTACCCTGAAGTCGTATTCTGCTCAACTTCTTTCACTGTCTCTGTGCCGGCCGGTGTCGCTGACAAGAGCCACCGTGCGCTGGCGCCGGTGCGGCGTCTACGTGAACCGCGTGCCGGCCGGCCGGTGACCTGCATGGTACGGCGCGCACGAGGCGACGCTCCTACGCGAACGCGTGCGCGACTCATCCACCAGCCCTGACGGGTGCCCGGCCTGTTACGATCAGGAGATGAACCGGATCGATCAGGTAGCCTCACCGAATCGCACGCAACCGATCGTCTAGCACAGTACAACTGCACAAGGATAGCGAAAACGACCGGAACCTGCTAGCGGGAGCAGCTAGCTGCAGTTGAACTGCCGATCATCAGCAATTGACCCCCGGAAACTACTACACCTACGAGTATTTTTTGGTGCGCCAGTGACCTGACACCGCGGTACGGCAACGGACGCTCCTACGCGAACGCGTGTGCCGAACCAGTTGTATGGCGTGCCGAACCAGTTGCCGAATCATCCAAAAAGCACTTGCCCTCAGGTTCCCTGTAGGCTGAGTAGCATGCATTGATATTACTAGTATTTTTTTTTTCAAAACGGAGGCAGAGATTGCCTCATCTATTAATTAAGCAGAAGAGAATTGCCCAGTTAATTACCGAAAACCGGGCAAAAACCGAAACAACAAGGGCCAAGCCCACTCTCATAGACTGAAACAAACAGGGCAAAGCCCACCCTTATCGACTACAAGTCGACCTGCGGCCAGACAACGTAGCTCCGACTCTGACGGAGAACTCAGAAGAACAAAACCAGGCACGGTTGGCGCCACGGAAGATCGTCGAACGGCCACCTGCAACCAGTCATCGTACACCACACGGCCCCGCCGCCGCAGCTTCGACTTTATAACAACAAGCAAACCGAGGCAAAACCATGGACACGCCGGAGAAGAGCCGACTACCGCAACCATTGCCGTGTCGCTGACATCGCTCCCACCATCATCGTTGCCACAGACGTCTGGTCGCCACAGAGATTCTCTCGGGGCCGCCGCCCCGATATCCACCGCTCCGTCACGCCCAGCGCAATCAACCGGCACCGCCTTCCGGGGCCGCCGCCCCAACATACCACCGCTCCCCTCGAGCAGCAACGCCGCACAACCCAGCTGCCCGCAGCCCATGCTGCTCAGGACAACCGCTCGCAGACCACGAACGTCGCACCACATCCGGGGCCGCCGCCCCGACGTAAAGTCAGAGTCAGACCGCCCCCTCTGAGACGCATCGACCGAGTCGACACCCCTACCGCCCAAGCGGGACAAGGATGCCACCCAACCAATGTTGAGATAGAGCCCCACCTCATAGAGCTGCCACTCACATTGTTCCCGAGATCGCCATCTCGACGTACAAACAGAAACCATCCGGAGCCGCCGTCCCGACTTCCACTGTCCCCGACGACGAAGAGATAGGTGCAAACTGCAACATGCTGACTCTCCAAGGCGATGCCTCAAAGAAGGAAACGGCGTAGCCGCCGTCATCGCCCGCTTCGACCATCCGAAGCTAGGGATTTCTCCCGAAGAGTCATGCAATGGAGCACCACGGCAACACCTTCAAGAAGGGGAACAACGCCATGGCCATGGCGCCGCTGTTGCCGGCACCGGAGCTCCACCACACCTCTCAATCCGAGCAGATCCGAAGCACTGCGCAGCACACAATCTCCATGGTCGACATCCAACGGCTCCACCTTCCTGCTGCTCCAAGCTACCTCTGCCGTCGACCACCAAGCTCACGCGCACTCGATGCCAGCACCACGGCGCCAGACCCCATGAGCAGCCACGCGCCCAGCACAGCAAAAATGCGCCCCTCTGCGCCGCTGCCTCCTGCTGCCATCCCACCGGAGAAGACGAGCGGCCCCGCCAGATCCATGCCGCGCCACCCCCTTGCCACAGTCGTGCGCCCGAGCCGCCCCTTGCCGCCGAAGGCCATTGCCGAGCGCCAGATCTGACGCGAGCACGTTCACCACGCTCACCACGCGACGGCCCGAGCCGATCCGCACCTCCGCTGTGCGCTAGCCCTCCGCACTGGGCCTCCCCGGCCGCATGCCCACCACTGCACCAGATCCGGGCGCGAGGGCCCCGGATCCGCCGCCCTGCCGGAGGAGAGGATCTCCCGACCACCGGCGCCTCTTGCAGGACGAACCCCGCGCTGGCTCCCGCATGAACCAGCCACGGGTGCGCCCACGCCCTGAAGAAGACGAAGCCCCGCCGCCGCCGCCACACGGCCTTTGACCGGCGGCGCACCCCGGCAGCGGCGAGGGGGAGGACGGCAGGGGAGCGGCTGCTAGTTTCGCCGCCCGTGTCGCCCGTGCGGAGCGACGCGGGGGAGGAGCAAAAAGACTAACAAGTGCCAACCGGACTTACAATATTACTAGTACATTTGAACGGCAGGTTCTGGTACAATCTTAGAGCCTTTTTTGTAGAGCACAGTCAACAGACAATTGGAGCTTGAAATGTTGATTGGTTTCAGTCCGTCAGATAGTCGGATTTAGCAGTTCATGTGTTATTGTTTGTAGTACACTAGATCACTGATGGCGCGCGTTGCTGCGCCCGTCTATTTTAAATGTTTTATGATAGAGATATATGATTTTTCTGTAAATACGTTGGAGACAAGATAAACTATTGGAAATGCTAAAATAGACTAAAATTATTTGTTTCATGAACGTTTCCCTTTTTATAAAAGATACTCCTGTCAGTAATAAGTAATAACCTGAATTTGTCTAGATGCTCCTTAATTTAGTATGAAAATTCTTCATCAAAAAGGTTGTCGGGATTAACCACACCTAGAGCCAAAACAGGCCACAAACTCTGTAAGTTGGGAAGATCTCCGCTAAACATACATGCTTAGGTATCCATGGTAGGGAGCAACACAGTGTACCAGTGGCAATCATAATACGGGCTGCATTTGGATCATTCTCAGGTAGGAGCATTATTGGGACCTGGTCACACACAAGAACTACCATGTTGGCGCGGGTTGCTACGCCTGTCATTTTTTTGGGTAAAATGGTAGAATTTTCTCTAACTATATGAAGTCATAATGCAGTAAAGTTAAATTCGTATAGACTGACTTCAAAAGCTTAACTAAAGGTCAATTTGAATTTGCAGCAGGGCCATGCAATGCCGTATGTCATGGACATGCACAAAAATTTAATCTTTAGATGAACCCTTAATCAGAGAATGAGGCTTCAACGATTGAGGGCACCCAATTTAATTTATGTGGACAGAGAAGAACTATATTTTTTTTGAATGGGTACAGCAAACAGACCATTGTCTGATTCTATTTTCTTACTATTAATTTGGCACAACTAATTTGTGAATCAGGCTTCAACCTGGTATACTGAAGAAGTGATTTCATAAATGCTACATGTATATTAATTCAAACAACAATGTTTAAAAGGACAAGATTTAATAGAGAACACATTTATGCTATAAATTTTTCTTTTTTGCTTTCTAAGAGGATTAACTAATTCCAGTATAGTCATGAACTATGTGACGGAATTTGAAAACATGTATGTCATAAAGCACCTAGAGCTTGAAATCAGAACAAGGATAGGAGACGTGCTTCCTGAAGTCTTGGGAGATTATTGTTGATGAGTACATGAGCCGCAATCCCACTTAGCTTGTCGAAGATATGCACCTTGAATTCCTTGGATCTGACCATCATTAGAACACAATAATGGGAAATCACTTTGGAAAATGTAGTAGCAGTTTTGGTGCTCTCACTCACTGAAAGTTGTGTGATTTTTTTATATTTTTCTAAGCCCAATACGACCAGAAAATGGAAGAATGGCAACTGCAAGTGCACGAGCTTAGCAATGCACAGGCATGCATGATGCTGCCACTATACCTTGAAAGAGGATCTTCAAATTTTCTGTAGTGCGCCAACGTTTAGGCTGAACCAAACCATCAAAGGAAGGCTATACAGAGATAAAACATGTGGATTCCATTGGAAATATATTTTGCAAAATAGCAAATGTTTTTATTGTCAGGATGGGCAAGCCCGCCATAAAAGCAAGCACATCACCATACTAACAATTTTTTTAACAATATAGATCCTAGTAGTGGCTGCTGGATGGCAGGAATCATTCCATTATTCGGTGCATACTGAAATAATCCTCTTCGTCACATTTTCAATAGCATTTGGAAGTGCCCCCCGGACTTGGCTGCATTTGGAAAAGGTCAAATCTTTCATGATAAACTGAAGCCAATATTTAATTTGGAAGGTTATGCTGGATTCAAAACAAATCACATACGTGTTGGACCAAGGTAGCACCCAAGATGCCCACAAGACGAGGCACAGAACATACAGAAGGTCAGACAATTTTATGTGTAACCAATTGAAGATCCAAGTCAAATCACTGGCATCAACTTGGTTGCATATTCCATTCTCTCACCAAATGGTGTGAACACAAAGAGAGAACTCATCCTTGCTATGAAGCATTTGAAAATAGCAAATTCAGGATATAGAAGGCACTGTCTTGCTCCTGCTACTAAACGTGACATAGAATGCATAAGAAGAAACGGATGCTTGTGCTATGAAAGATTCAGAAGTACCACTAAATATATAGAAAAAAATAAAACCTGAAAATGCAAGTCGTACTGTACAACTCTGTTGTATACTAAAAATTAATTTATAAGTGTGATTACTGTTGTTTCTGGATATGTAGTGTAGCATGATGGCAAAGGGCCTGAAGGGCAGGAGCAGCGTTGATCTTAGCCTTGAAGACGATGATGTGACTGAGGTTGCTCGTGGGAGTAATAATATGTCTTATAAAAATATACACAATGAAGTGCAAGCAGGCTCTAACCATGATACTGGCAGCATCAGAGGAGGACCATCGGAACTTTGAGGCACACGGGGTCACCGTCGACGGCCAGAACCTGCATGTCGACTGGGAGCTGATCCCTCTCCCTCTCGCTCTCCATCAAACCCTTCATGGCCTCCATCATCATGGCGACCAAAAGCATCCCAATCTACACTAATTCAGAGCAACTGAATAATTAAAAGCAAGAAGAGTCAGGCGCTGGACACCAACACCACCTGAAGACAACCTAATTACTCACGGAAGAAGAGAAAATCAGGGGCAAATAATCGCAGGTGGGTTTGGATTTCGGCGCACCGTTGGAGAAGACTCATCCACCACGCAAGCAAGTCGATATGCTCCAAGCGGAGTGCCCGCGTCTTCCTGGCCGGAGGAGCCGTGCTGGTCATCATCTCCTCCTTCTCCTCCAAGAGCCCTCGCTCATCCTTTTCCACCACCTCCCCCATCTGCACAAATCCTAACCTATATGAATCAAGAGGAGGCATCTATTTTCACAAATCCAAGACGAAGCACCAATCATACCTCTAGCGCGAGACGAACGGATCATGGAAGATCTTGCTGACGACATGGTGAATTGCCTGCAAATTAAAGGTGAAGACGATGTTAACTGGTTCGAGGGTGGCTGAACTCCCTATGATGTGTTCAGTGACTCGCGCCGACAGTCCTCGCAGTTTTGATAGCCTATCTATCTCTCTCTTGCGGTGAAGACAGCGGCGGTGAGATTGGGAGAGGAGGGGTCGAGACGTAGGGTACAGGGAGGGGAGGGAGGGGAGAGGACGGGGGCATATCTGTACCGTACTTTGGGGATCGGATGTTAACTCTATCATCAAACGAGGGGCCTCCGATTTTGTGCCAGGAATAGCGGCCCACACCACCAGAGAAAGAAGCACATCGGACGTCCAAGAATGATCAGGATGAGCGAATTGACGACCAAAACCAGTGATGGCCTGAGAGAGCTCCTAGGGTGCACAGTTATAATGTTTCTAAATTAGTTTTCTTTTCCCTTTCATGTACATATTACCACGATTGTTACAGAACCTATAAAAAATACTCCCTGCCGGTTCGGGTCAAGAATTAGGGCTAGAAATGCCATATCATGTCATCACACATGTCCCCTCAACATTCCAAACTAATCTAACCACACATAACTAGAGATGGATAGGCAGAGATCGATCACACACAAAGCTGAAGCGAGTAAACAACCACCGAGATGCAGGTGACCTACCACGCCACCAAGGCACCGAAGCTCAGCCAGATCACTACTAGTGTCTACCGCAAACATGCATGCATGTATGCCCGCCACATGTAGGTGTAGCATTTTGGACTATAAATACCAGCCTTCTATCTCCCAGCCATCACACCAAGAAGTTGCCTCGGAGATTGATACACACTAGAAGCACACACCATCGATCGACCATGCTGCGCGAGAACACCATGGCCTCCCTTGTCTTCCTCGTGGCGCTGCTGCTCTCATGCAGCTCCATGAGCAGCGCGGCACGGTACCTAGAGGAAGCCGTACCCAAGAAGGAGTATCCACCACATCCGATCGTCCCGGAGCTGCCAAAGCCCGAACTCTTACCGCACCCTGCCATGCCAGAGTTGCCGAAGCCTGAACTACCTCACCCTCTCGTGCCCGATGTGCCACACCCCGTGGTGCCGGAGACGCCAAAGGAGCCTGAAGTGCCACACCCGGTGGTGCCGGAGGTGCCAAAGCACGAGCTGCCACCACACCCTGCTATGCCCGAGCTCCCGAAGCCTGAACTGCCGCATCCGGCTGTGCCGGAGACGCCAAAAGAGCCTGAAATGCCACACCCCAAGGTGCCGGAGGTGCCAAAGCACGAGCTGCCACCGCACCCTGCTATGCCCGGGATCTCGAAGCCTGAACTGCCGCATCCGGTTGTGCCTGCGGTGCCAAAGGAGACTGAAGCGCCACACCCAATCGTTCCGGAGGTGCCAAAGGAGCACGATCTGCCACACCCTGTCGTGCCGGAGGTGCCAAAGCAGCCTGAAGTGCCACACCCTGTTGTGCCGGAGGTACCAAAGGAGCACGAGCTGCCGCACCCTGCGATGCCAGAGTTGCCGAAGCCTGAAATGCCACACCATTCCGTGCCAGAGGTGCCAACGGAGCCCCATGTACCACACCCTAAGGTGCCAAAAGAGCCCGAGTTAATGCACCCTGTTGTGCCAGAGGTCCCGAAGCACGAAATGCCGCCGTTCCCCAAAGCCGAGCTGCCCCCGAAGCCCGAGTTCCACTTTCCCGAGCCAGCGGCCAAGCCATGATAGGACTAGCTACATCCGCGTAGTGTCTATCTAAGTATTAAAACTATAGACTATACATGTGTGTGTGTGTGTGTGGGTGTGTGTGTGTGTGTGAGAGAGAGAGAGAGAGAGAGTTATAGACTTATTTGCACGTGTGTGTTGTACATGTTGTTAGAGCCTGCGCTCTAGTTCCCGACGGGAGTGTTACGTCTGAGTGGTGTTGCATGGTGTAGCTGCTCAACATATTCCCTACTTCACTTTGCCTGTATGCACGATGTATATGATATCTACACATGAATAAATATTTTTCATGTTTTGAGTTTTAATATTGAAGTTGTGTTTGAATTTACATATGTGCATGACTAAAGAGTTATGTTTTTGCTACATTATGCGCTTCGAACAAATTTCTTCTTACTGGACAATTAACTTGCTTTGTCTTTTTATTCGTAGAGAAGGACTGGAAACCAAGTTTGACTGGAAGCATAATACGATAACAGTCTGGACGGCGGACCGACTCCATCGTCGTGGGTGGCCAAACTGTGACCGTTGCCCTCTTTGCAACCAAGTGCAAGAGTCCGCAGCGCACCTCCTGTTCAAGTGCCGCTTCTCCATTCGGGTTTGGAAGGATGTTCTTGCTTGGCTGCACCTTGATGTTGACACCGCTCCTTGGATGAACTACGCCACGGTGCGGTCATGGCGGGAGGGGGTCCTCGCCAGCAATGCACAACCGCGGAAAGTCTTGGCCTCCTGCCTTCATCTTGTTAGCTGGGAGATCTGGAAGGAGTGAAATGCACGAGTATTCAGAACGAAGGCCGCACCGGTGGCGGTGATTGTGCGGATTATCAAGGAGGAGGCGTCTATCTGGGCTTTGGCGGGTGCTAGATATTTGTGTAATTTGATGCCGCGAGAGTAGGCCTTGCCCCTTTCCCGTTTTTGCGGGGCTGTTATGTACGAACACAAACTCTTCTCCTTATTCAATGAAAACGGCAAATCTTTTGCCTCGTTTCAAAAAAAGAAGTTTTGAACCAAAAGCTAGCAACGGTTTATGATAGTTTTTTTGGCGAGGAGTGTCTTACACATATGATAAGCGAAGTAGCATTAGCATGTGTTGCAGGTCTGTCCTATTTTTTCTAGAACATTGTTAAAATACGTCTTATAGAAGTTTACAGAGGGAGTATTAAACAAACTACTCCCTCGAGGTCATACATAAATGATGCTTTAGGACATTGACAGTCTATAAGATGCAACTTTAACGAACAATTTCTACCATAGTATATCGATAACACTCGGCAAATCTACATATATGATTTTTCAAGGTTTTTCCTACTAAAAATACTTGAAATAATATCAAATCTACATATAGGTTTATTCCTAAAAGCACTTAAAATAATATAAAAACCCAAAGTTGTAAAAGCTTTCTATAGACATGTCCAAAAATATCACCTATATATTTGTTATTGGTACTTTTTAAGATAAATTGTTTATGTTTGTCGACTTTGGAACAATATTTGAGAAGTTCATACAAATACTTGAAGGGGCGCACTGTTGGGGATATTACCACTGGGCGTGAACCGGCCTACTTGGGTCGGGTTAAACTTCATTAGTAGTATAAAGGTGATTAAGCAGATGAAGGCCCAAGGCCTGTAGTCGGTTTAGAACCAGTAGCCGTAAACCGGCTTGATATGTAAACTTGTACTGTAAGTTAGGAATAGAGAGATACCAACCGGGATACGAGTATGAACCGGTTGGGACACTATGGACCGACGGGCGTCACCCGTGTATATAAGGGGACGACCCGACGTCGGTTCAAGGACAGACAACAACAACTCGAGGCCTAGGCGAAGCTTGTTTGCTCCCTAGTCATCGAAACCACATCAATCCCATCACAACTAGACGTAGGCTTTTACCTTCATCGAAGGGGCCGAACTAGTATAAACCCTTGTGTCTTTGTGTCCGCTTTAACCCCCTCAAGTTAACCCGTAGCGATGGCTCCACGACTAAGTCCTTTCACAAGGACATCTGCCGTGACAAATCCACGACAGTTGGCGTCCACCGTGGGGCTATCGCACGACGGTTTGATGATCTTGGAGGGCAAGTTCGAAGGACTCGAAGGCTATGCTGTGGGCCGGATGACCAAGAGTCGTCGCGGCAAGTTCTACATCGATGATGCAAGATGGGGTCTCGAAGCCGACTCGATTGAGTACGGGTACCAGGTCCCCTTTGGTGGTATACACGTTTTTATCGGAAAGATCGGTGAGCCTGGGCCTGAGCCGGACATCTGCACCGACCTCGTCGAGACGGCTCAGCGTGCGAGATCTACCCAGGTTAAACCGGCCGTGAAGCGTGCCTTCGTGGGAGTCATCCACGGAGGAGAGCATGAGGACGAGTCAGAATATGGTAGTGAGACCGTCGTCTATTCTGGCGACGAGTCCTCGACCGGGGAGACCGAATCGTTATACCAGTTACAAGACGACCAGATTAGGGGCTGTTCCGATGGCGACAGTATTCCGGACCCCCCTGATCAGATCAAACGGGTTGGAATATTCATGGCCGGTACGCAGGCGGCGAACCACTCCTCGACCGCAGCAGCGATGCTCTCCGGATCAGCAGTGGCAGCGGCAGCAGGGGCAGGAGGCCTCGTGCGCCCACCGGTTCAAGTTCTGTCTGACCTGTTTGATGCACTAGCTGTACTTATGGCAGAGGCCAATCCGGCAGATCAGGAGGCCCATGATGCAGAGGTTGCAAAGGTGAGAGAGCAGATCGTATAGGCCAAAGCCGACCTGGCAGCAGAGAAGGACAGGATGGCCGCAGAGCGGGCCGCTTTGGACGCCCAGGCCTATAAGCTCATGCTCGACTAGAACGCATCACATGAGGTCTTGAAGCGGAAGCACAGATCACGCCTGCCGTTAGGGTTCGACCCTAGAAATCTCTTTCACACTCCGGAAGCCGGAACCGGCAATCCGCCGGGGCACCGGGAGGTAAACCGGGTCGAGGCACCAGGGCCAGGAGCGACGGTCCAACCCCGCTTGATGGAACCTCCTCGGCAGAACATTGTGATTCCTCCGCCGGTCCAGACACCTCCGGGTCATTATTCTAATCCTATGGACAATCTTGTCGCAGCTGCTGCGCGATTAGAAGCCATCCCGGTCGAAGGAGACTCTCCGCAAGCAATAGAGACGCGCCGGGTTAAGGATCTTCTCCGGACCGCTTTGATTCAGTAGGAGGCATATTCATACAGCCGCGATCGGATTCATTCCACACCTCGTCCAAGCCGGAGCTATAGTAGGCGTATGGATGAACCGGCCATATCAAGCAATGCACGAGAAGCGGCCCATGGCAATAACCCGGCAGCTGGTGTTCGCGATGCTCAGGATGTAGTGGACCGGGCCCGGGCGCGAAGGGAGGCCGAGTAGCAGCACAGAACGAGGCGGGTCAGCTTACACCGGTTCGTCCTACCACCTCTGCCGGGCCAGGGGTCGCATCTAGCTTGGGAGTGCCCTGTTTAGTCCCCGCTTTACGCAATGTACGCCTGCCCAAAGATTTCATGGGTCCGCGCAAGGTGCCGAATTACACCGCCGATTTATCTCCAGAAGCGTGGGTAGAGAGTTATGAGATGGCCATGGAGATGCTGGATGTGGATGAGACTGCGTGTGCAAAGTATTTCACCATGATGCTTGAAGGCACGGCCCGTACTTGGTTGAAGAGCCTGCCGCCTAATTTTATCAGTTCATGGGCCCAGTTGCGGACCCGGTTTATCCAGAATTTCAAAGATACGTGTAAGCAGCCTAAGTCCATAGTAGACTTGGCGGCTTGTGTTCAGGAGGACGGAGAGTCAACAACCCATTGGGTACGCCGCGTTTCGGAAGTCTTGCATTCGTCTGACAGGATCAATGCTGACTCTGCGATCTTAACCCTGGAGGGCAACTGCTGGTTTAAGCCTCTAAAGTTGAAGTTGGGGCGGATGAAGCGGTTCTGTAATGACATGGGAACTCTCATGGCCGCTTTAGTGAAGTATGCTGATTCTGATAGTACCAAGGATCCCGAGACTGACGATGACGAAGCAGGGAAGGGAAAGAAGAATAGCAACTCCAAGGGGCATCAACACAAACCGGCGAGCCATGGGAACGGAGGCAAGCGTAAAGCGGATGGCAGCATGGACTTTGTGGCTAACACTAATGCACAGGACAAGGGTTAGCGGCGCAGAGGTAAAGCGGCGAATCGTAGTGGGGCTCCAAATCCTAACCCGGATCGCTTGAACTATTTGTTGAATCAGCCTTGTCCAAAACACGGGACAAAGGAGGCGCCGGCTAACCACCTTTGGAAGGATTGTTACATTATGCAGGAATTTAAAAACTCTAATGCCTTCCGGTATGACCATGAGTCAGGTGGTGGCTCAGGATCCGGTTTCCATGGGCCGAGTCACAATGGAGCTTCCGGTTCAGGTTTTAATCAGGGCGGTCATAATAACCAGAATAATCAGAGCGGTCAAGGGGTTACAACCCGCAGCAGCAGCAGCAGTCGGGTTATCAGAGCTAGCCAAAACAGTTGAACAATGGGCAGTATCACGTTTTCACAACTATCTTGGATAAGCGCGACCGGAAACTTCACAAGCGAGCGGTGAATTCTGTTGAACCGGTCGTACCACGTTACTTACGTTGGTTGGAACAGCCTATCGTGTGGAGCAGGGAGGATCACCCACCCCGGGTTGATAATCCGGGCCAGTTGGCATTAGTGGTAGACCATCAGGTGGGAGGTTACAAATTCACCAAGGTACTCATGGATGGAGGGAGCAGTATTAACATCCTGTACTATGAGACATTCCGCCGTATGGGGCTAACAGACAAAAATCTCAGGCCGTCTAATACGGTGTTCCATGGTGTGGTGCCTGGCAAATCAGCATATCTTGTTGGTAAGATAGCCCTGGAGGTGGCTTTTGGGGACGAGCATGATTCCCGATCCGAAACACTAACCTTTGAGGTGGTGAAAATCTGGAGCCCGTATCACACCTTGTTTGGGCGGCCGGCTTATGCCAAATTCATGGCACGGCCTTGTTATATCTATTTGCAGCTCAAGATGCCGGGTCACAAAGGGAAAACAACGGTTCATGGGAGCCGCAAGATTGCTTTGGAATGTGAGGAAGGTGATGCGGCCTATGCAGAGTCGGTTTGTGCCACGGAGGAGCTGAAATATTATAGGGACAATGTTGATCCGGCGGACATGACCCCTTTGACGAAGCCAACTACGGAGCATGATTCAGATCTGAAGTTCAAATCAGCGGCTGAGACCAAGCTTGTTGACTTCGTGCCCGGCGATTCGTCCAAGCAGTTCACTGTCAGTACCAATTTGGACCCTAAATAGGAAAGCGCGCTCATCAAGTTCATCCGTGAGAATCGGGACATTTTTGCATGGAAGCCTTCTGACATGCCAGGTGTACCGAGGGAACTCGCTGAGCACACTCTTAATGTTGATCCCAAGTATAAACCGGTAAAATAGTTTCTCCGCTGGTTTAACGAAGAAAGGCGCAAGGCTATTGGAGAAGAAGTGGCCAGGCTCTTAGCAGCTGGTTTTATCATTGAAGTGTTCCATCCAGAATGGCTTGCTAATCCAGTGCTGGTTCTTAAGAAAAATGGCACTTGGCATATGTGTGTGGATTACACGGATCTTAACAAGGCTTGTCCAGCGGATCCTTTTGCCCTCCCCCGCATTGACCAGATTATTGATGCCACGGCGGGTTGTGAGCGTTTGAGTTTTTTGGATGCGTATTCTGGGTATCATCAGATCAAAATGGCGGTTAAGGACCAGGAGAAGACGACGTTTATTACTCCCTTTGGAGCCTTCTGCTATGTATCTATGCCTTTTGGGCTCAAGAACGCCCAAGCCACTTATCAACGGTGTGTACAAAACTGCTTGCATAAACAGATCGGCCGTAATGTGCACGCCTATGTGGATGATATTGTAGTCAAGTCAAGACAGAAGGAGACGCTGGTTGATGATTTGAAGGAAACCTTCGACAACTTGCGGGTTTACAAGATGATGCTTAACTCGGCCAAGTGTGTCTTTGGTGTTCCGGCAGGCAAGTTACTGGGTTTTCTTGTGTCCAACAGAGGAATTGAGGCTAATCCGGAAAATATTACGGCTATCACCTCCCTGGCTAAACCGAAGTGTATCAACGATGTTTAGCGTTTGGCGGGTCGGATTGCCGCGCTGAGCCGGTTTATCAGCCGCCTCGGAGAGAAGGCCATCCCTTTATACCAGATGCTGAGAAAGACGGATCAATTCATCTGGAGTCTGACTGCTGATGAAGCGTTGGAGGACTTGAAGCGGCAATTAGCCAATCCGCCCGTTCTTGCAACTCCGGTCGACAAGGAGCCGTTATTGCTATACGTAGTGGCCAATGCTCGCGCAGTTAGCGTGGCTATTGTGGTAGAACGCAAGGAGGCGGGCAAGGAGTATCCGGTTCAGCGGCCGGTCTACTATATCAACGAGGTGCTTATTGAATCCAAGCAAAGGTATCCGCATTGGCAGAAGCTGATATATGGAGTTTTTATGGCAAGCCGGAAGTTGAAGCAGTATTTCTAAGGGCACCCCATCACAGTGGTCAGTTCAGCTCCCTTGGGCGATATCATACAGAACCGGGAGGCGACTGGCCGGATTGCCAAGTGGGCTATAGAACTTGGGCCGCACGGATTGAAGTACGTACCTCGGACGGCGGTGAAGTCTCAAGCGCTTGTGGATTTCATCAATGATTGGACTGAGTTGCAAGCACCGGAGGAGAAGCCGGATCACACATATTGGACTATCCATTTTGATGGATCCAGGCAATTGGAGGGCTCGGGGGCTGGAGTCGTATTAACTTCCCCACGAGGTGATAAGTTTTGTTATGTTCTCCGCTTACTGTTCCCTTGTACTAATAATGCAGCTGAGTATGAAGCTTTGCTCCATGGTCTCCGGATGGCTAAAGAGATGAATCTAAGTCGAGTTAAGTGCTTCGGTGACTCGGACCTCGTGGCTCAACAGGTGTCTGGCACTTGGGATTCTAAAGACCCACTTATGGCTGCATATCGTCGTGGGGTGGATATTGTTGCGGGTCATTTCAAGGGTTATCAGGTGGATCACGTGGATCGTCGAAAAAATGAAGTGGCGGATGCTTTAAGCCGGTTGGGCTCTCAGCGTAAACCGGTCCCGCCTAATGTCTTTCTTGATGTGTTGCACAACCCGTCAGTCAAGCTCCTGGATGAAGCGGATTTGGCTATTCCTGATCCGGAGGCTCAATTGGTGGCAGCCCTGCATGTTATACCGGATTGGACAGTTCCTTATCTTGCGTACATGAACCGGGGAGAGTTGCCAGAGGATGAGACTCTAGCCAGGCAGATAGTCCGGCGATCCAAGTCTATGACCATTGTCAATGGCAAATTGCATCATTGCAGTGTATCAGGGGCGTTTCAACGCTGCGTCTCTCCTGAGGAAGGCTGTGAAATTTTGCGTGAAATCCATGAAGGGGATTGTGGTCACCACGCTGGTTCAAAGTCTCTGGTGGCTAAGGCGTTTCGTCACGGGTTCTACTGGTTGACAGCTCATGCTGATGCGGAGGACTTGGTTAAACGGTGTGATGGCTGTCAGAAATTTTCACGGCGTGCTCATGTGCCGGCTCAAGAGTTGAGGATGATTCTAATTACTTGGCCGTTTGCAACATGGGGGCTGGATATGGTCGGACCTTTTAAAAGGTCCAAGGATAAGAAAACCCACCTTTTGGTGGCAGTTGACAAATTTACCAAGTGGGTTGAAGCGGAGCCTGTTAGCAAGTGTGATGCAGCTACCGCGGTGCAGTTCATTAAAAAGGTGATTTTCCGGTTTGGTTTTCCACACAGTATCATTACTGACAATGGTACCAATTTGTCCAAGGGCGCTATGAAGGACTTCTGTGAGCGTGAGCACATCCGACTTGACGTATCGTCAGTGGCTCACCCCCAGTCCAACAGGCAGGCAGAACGAGCTAATCAAGAGATTTTACGAGGCATCAAACCCCGGCTTATGGTTCCATTGCAAAGAACACCGGGTTGTTGGGTTGAAGAGCTACCGTCTGTGCTATGGAGTATCAATACTACGCCCAACCGATCTACAGGATACACGCAGTTTTTCATGGTCTATGGAGCAGAGGCGGTTCTCCCTAGTGATATCCGGCATGATTCGCCTCGTGTAGCGGCTTATATTGAAGCGGACAATGAGATAGCACGGCAAGACGCTTTGGACCTATTGGATGAGGAGTGTGACATAGCAGTTGCCCGCTCGGCGATTTATCAACAGGATCTCCGTCGCTATCACAGTCGCCGGGTCAGAACCAGAGCTTTTCAAGAAGGAGATTTGGTGCTTCGACTCATCCAAGACCAGACGGATATGCACAAATTATTCCCACCTTGGGAGGGACCTTTCGTGGTCAGTAAGAATCTGCACAACGGGTCGTACTATCTGATTGATATTTGAGAGTATAAAGACTCACGCACATCAGAGGATGAGACCAACGGGCCGTGGAACATAGCTCATCTTCGGCCTTATTACACCTGAGCCATTGGCTCTATCTATGTACATATTATGACTGTGTATATATTATCTTTGATATAATAAAACCGGAGCCTCAGCTAAAGCGGGGTCTCTGTCCTTTCATATCATGTGTGGTTACATGGAGTTGTTCTGTCTTAAAGCGGCCTCCGGTTTACCCCTTGAAATTTGCTTTTCAAAAAAGCTTTGTGATATCACTTGGGGGCTTGGTCGTGTCCGAACCAATGCAACACCTCTTGATAGGAGAAAGCCACCAGATCACTTGGAGACATGGTCAAGTCTGAACCAGTCACGCCTCTTGATCGGCCTAAGGCCATAGAATCACTTGGGGGCTTGGTCGAACCCGAACCATTGCCATGCCTTTTGATCGGCATAAATGCCACGGTTTCATTTGGGGACCTGGCTGACTTGACCATCGCCACACCTATTGGGGGCTTGGTCCTGTCCGACCATGGTAACACCATCTGATCAGCTCAGTAAAGCATGTTTTTGCAAATGGTTTTATCATTGCCTTTGCTTTCATATTTCTTTTATGACTATTCTTCAATTTTTGTTGTGTTTTCCTTTAAACCAACAACATTGTTTACCGGTTCAGCTGACGGAATTCGGTTCATTTTTAATTCGGAGAAATATGCCCGGTTTAACTTTCCTGTTAACATCATGGAGTAGCAGGGGGGATTATAATGACCCAGCACGGTTTACATGGTAAGCCAGCATTTTAAATACACGGGAGTTATTGTTTCCCCTTTGATGGTAATGGTTTATAAAACCTCCGTTTCAAGCCTGGCTAAAGCCAACTTCATGCCCAGTGATGGCAGGTATTTTGTATCGCATATTTGATTATATGTCTTAAATACATTGATGATATATATATATATAAAGATCATAAATCGGTTGGCGGTATAACCGCCACCGCAGTTCAAGATTTTCTGATTGCAGGAAATATAAATTGAGGATTTCAAGCAAAAGCATCAGTACTTATGCACGAAGGCAATTTAAAGCAGAAGTATTGACTATTCTATTACAAGGCAACGCGGTGCCCAAATAAGATCATTGTTGTTCTGGCGGATCATAGTAAAGCAGCTATTTAAACCGGCTTCCAGTTCAAGCCTGCTCATCGCCCCGGTCTGATGGTTGTGGGTCGGCCCGCGCCGCTTCAGTTTCCTCATGTCTATCCATTGGCTGGAAATCAACAGTGGTCCAGTCGATTCCCATTAAAGCTTGAAAGACAGCCTCTTCATGGATCAGAGAAGACGGTTCAATATCAGGAGCGTAAGTATGCTTACGGATTGGAGGAATCAGATTCTCCGCTTCAAGAATTGGTGCAGCCACTCGTTTGTTCTGATCATTATACTGAGCTTGATAATGCGACAAGTCTGCCTCTTCAGCCAATTGACAAGCCAGAGGGCGCACTTCACGGTTTATTGCCCTCAGGTCATCTTCATTGAACTCTGAGCCATCTTCCTTCAAACTGGGATAGCCTTGAGCCGCTTCAACAGGATCGAAATCCGGCACCCATGCTTTGGCCCGGATCAAGGCATTAATTGCTCCGGTTCGAGCAGCAGATTTCTTCAGTTCTTCAATCCGGGCAAGAAGCATTGACAACCTCTTCAGAGTATCTTGGATCAAAGTGGGTGCCGGATTGTTATGAGATGCAGTGGTGATGATCCGCTGCGCTCCGGTATACAGCTATTCAATTAAGGTGTAGGCACCCTTCAGCTTCTTCCGAACATCTGACCCTAAGTGACCAATGCGTGTACCTGCAACAATACAGGAACGATCACAAACCGGATCTATTATAAGAAAGCCAAAGTTGTCAAAGAAACCAAAAGGAACTTACCAAAGATAGCAGCGGTCATGGCATGCACTTGCCGCTTTACGGTGGTCAGCTCATGTACCACCGGTTTAAGGGCAGCTTCAGCATTTTCAGCTCTTTTTATTAAAGCGGCCTTCTCACTGGCCCAATCAGCCAGCTCCTTCTTTAAGCCCTCCTTCAGCTGTTCCGTGATGCTCAAAGCGCTGGTTAATTCCTCCCTTGCTTTGTCGGTTTCGGCTTGTTGGGTTTTCAAAGTTTCTTGCAGATCAGTAATCCGGTCCTCTTTGATCCTCACTTCAGCCTGCATCAAGACAGTGCTTGGCTTTAAACAAACGGTACAAGAATTTGAAATACCAACCACATAACAAGTTATACGCTTGATACTTGGGGGCTAATGCATCTTCAATCTTCATCTGTTACTAAATCGCAAAGTCCCAAGTTCAATACAGGTATTCAACTTGGCACTTGGGGGCTAATGGCTATTTGCTCAATTATGTTCTGATGTTAGAATCTTTATTGGAGTCCCGGTTTAACTATGCTAAGTTGAACCGGCCCT
Organism: Triticum timopheevii; assembly: GCA_963921465.1. NCBI lineage: Eukaryota > Viridiplantae > Streptophyta > Magnoliopsida > Poales > Poaceae > Triticum > Triticum timopheevii. The sequence continues at coordinate 153,340,051 of OY997264.1, forward strand.
TGGAGGCTACATTGATGGATTTCAAAGTATTGAGGACTATATTAAAGTCCCGGATTGAAGAAGGTTACAAACCGGCCCTTGGGGGCTAGGAGGATTAATAGAGTGGCAGTAATTAAAGAAAGAAGAAGCACAAGGAAGTTACCTCAAATTTATCTCTCATCATCTTTACCAGACCAGCTTCACAGTCACGACTAGTATATAGCCGGTTCAAGTAACCAGAATGAAGATCTTGGGCACTCAGAGCAGCATACGTTTCCAGTTCAACATCCCATTTGCCTTTGTTCATGGCAGAAGAATCTTCTTTCACAGTATGCTTAGCTAAAGCGAAAGGATTCCCTGGTTCAAAGCGGCCTACGCCGGTAATTACAACGTCATCATCCTTGGACTCGCCGGTTTGCATTGGTGCTATTGGTTTATCGGCAGGTTTTGAAGGACTGCGGGATTTTTCATTCCGGACGGGGCTGGCAGTCTGGTCAACAGGAGGATCATCTTGCAAGGGAGGATCACTGGGAACATCTTCATAAACGAACGCTTCAAGATCTGGTGCTTTATCCTGTTCAGGGGCAACATCTTCCTCGACCGCTTTATCCAGACGGGCTTTCTTGCTCGGTTTGGGTTTAGCCCTGAAAGAGAAACAAGGAGTCAAGGAACAACATAAGTTATAACACAGTATACCAGAAGCATATGTTCAGCCTGGCTTACCCAAGAACCATTTTCAGTGGTGGCAGCTGAGTGGCCGATGATTCACCAGAGGATGAATGAGAAGTAACCTGGTAATCGGAGTCGGATGGATTAAGAGGTTGGCGGATAAAACCCGCTTTAGGATAGAAATTAATAAGAAGGTTGGAGACCTCTGAGCGGCGTTTCTGAACCGGACTGTTCGGTAAACCGGCGGAGGTAACTACCTGGCCGCTGTGCCGGGTTGTGCGGCAAGCTTCATGTTGCTGAGTCTTCATAAGAAATTTGGGATCCAAGTAAGCAAGAGGATGAGAAAATTTAACTTTCCGGTTTGCCTGGCGAAGTTTTGGCAAAGGCAAAGGATCTGAATCGGAAGAGAGAATAGTTACCTCAGCGACATCAGCATTACTGACTTCAGCGTCGTCCTGACAAGTATCATCGTCAATAAGGCGTGTAAAAAGTAAGCCTAGTGAATCGAGGTCTACCTCAAGATCCGAGTTACCCACATCATCATCAACAGCCGGATCAGATGAAGCGGTGGTTTTCCTCTTTTTGGCAGGCTTCTTGATAACCTTGGTTTTTGGCCGGGTTGACCGTTCCATTTTCTCTAATTTTTCTTGTGGAAGCTTCTTGCTCCAAAACAGATTATCACCCTGATGAAGCAGCAATTGATGTCAGATAGAGATAGCAATAACAGGTTCAGTAAAAAGTACAATCAAAATCTTACAACTGGCGGTTTGTTGGTAGTACAGAAGGGGAGCAGGCTGGTTTGAGCGCAGAGGTGTTCCGGTTCGTTCAACATTTTCTTCACAGCCTCTGTGACTTCGTCATCTGAGAGCTGGATGTTGGTGTGTCGGAGTGGGTCATCGACGCTACCAGTATACTTGCACATTAAACCGGAGCGCCGGCTGAGAGGCAGTATGCTCCATGATATCTAGCAGCGTGCGAGATCTACTCATGTTAAACCGTTGGCCATAAAGGCTCGGAGCTTGGATAGTTGCGGAGCGTATTTACTTCTCTCCTTGGCACTTAGCCTTTGTGGGAAGGGGTGTGTATTGCTGAGCCGCTCCGGACGGAAGCCAGGCAAAGGATTTTCATCATCAGGGGAGGTATCTTTGCAGTAGAACCATGTGGCATTCCACTCCTTGGGGTGACTGTGTAGTCTGGCATGGGGATAAGTGATCTCTTTCCTTTTCTGAATTGCCATCCCGCCCAATTCGGTATTGGGACCATCAGTGAATTCTGTGCGGCGGTTTAAGTGGAAACAGTCTCTGAACAATTCAACTGTGGGTTCCTCTTGAAGGTATACCTCACAAAGCACTTGGAAGTGACATAAGTTGGTAACAGAGTTGGGGCCAGTGTCTTGCGGGCGAAGTTGAAAATTGGCTAACACATCCCGGTAAAATTTAGAACCGGGCGGCTTGAAGCCCCGGGCTAAATGATCCGCAAAGATCACAACCTCTCCCTCTTGAGGTGTGGGAGGACATTCATCACCAGGAACCCTCCAGTGGATAGTATCTTTGCTGTCTAAAGCGCCGATCGAGACTAAATTATCCAACTGAGTTTCTATGACGCGAGAAGGAACCCAGTTGCACTCATATACTTGTTTGGCCATGGGGAGATCTACAAGAAATAGGTGATTCCGGTTCAAGAATCTGTTGGATAAAAGAAGGCGCTGGTATGAGCAATGCTAAACCGGAGGCAGTATATTTAAACCGGATTTCTATGAAGTGGCATCATATGGCTAAAGAGTTCTGGCGGCTCAACAAGGGGACTAATGGTATATACCGGTTTATTAACTTTTTTCTATATTAAGTTAAACCGCCTGATCTAAACATTGAAGGCAATTGAGGTTGCGGATGGCTAAGTATGCAGAAACAGGTTTCACAAGATCTTATTACAGCAATGGATCTGAAGCAAGTTCAGAAAAACAGAAAATATTCAAAAGATTAAAGCAAAACGGAAGTGAATCAATGGGCAGGTATGTAGATGAGATCTATGGACTTGAGCATGAAACTACAGGCGGATGCTAAAAAGCTACTGCTAATCAGAGCAGGGTTTCACAGATTTATCCAGGAGTCTGGGTACGAACATGAACAAGTAATGAACACGACAAGAACATGAAACCCTAGAACAGATCTATGTTAAGAAGAACAGAAGGCTTACCAGAATCGAGGAAGACGCGGAAAGCTACCGCAATGCTCTGGTGCGTTCAGGTTGATGCAGCGGCCCAAGACGGTGTAGAGGTCAACGGCGGCGGCGGAGCTCCGAGGCTGGCGACGCGAGGAAGACGAAGAGAAAGGGGACGAAGGGGAGAAAAGGAAATGACCCTTCGGTCCTATTTATAAGGCAAAAGACGTGTGTCAGGCGCGCGAATCCAGGAGCCAAAAATTTCGGAAGTGGAGCTGCTGCCTTGGGTATCACAGATCTATTAATAAAAGAAGGCGTTATAAATGTTAACTTCGTAATGACGTCATGCCGGTTTACAGCAACCAGAGATGATGACGACATGGCGGTTTACTGATTACCAGAAGATGTTGAAGACAAAGATTCTCGTGAAGGATTGACATGAACCAGTTCAAATCAATCCGGGGCCTAATGTTGGGGATATTACCACTGGGCGTGAACCGGGCTACTTGGGCCGGGTTAAACTTCATTAGTAGTATAAAGGTGATTAAGCAGATGAAGGCCCAAGGCCTGTAGTTGGTTTAGAACCAGTAGCCGTAAACCGGCTTGATATGTAAACTTGTATTGTAAGTTAGGAATAGAGAGATACCAACCGGGATACGAGTATGAACCGGTTGGGACTCTATGGACCAACGGGCGTCACCCGTGTATATAAGGGGACGACCCGGCGGCGGTTCAAGGACATACAACAACAACTCGAGGCCTAGGCGAAGCTTGTTTGCTTCCTAGTGATCGAAACCACATCAATCCCATCACAACTAGACGTAGGCTTTTACCTTCATCGAAGGGGCCGAACTAGTATAAACCCTTGTGTCTTTGTGTCCGCTTTAACCCCCTCAAGTTAACCCGTAGCGATGGCTCCACGACTAAGTCCTTTCACAAGGACATCTGCCGTGACAAATCCACGACACGCACTATTAATTTAGCCATACAAAATCAATTGATTGTTTATTTTGTTTTTTTAGCCTAGGTTTATGCGAATCGCGAAGACATTTTTCACCCTCTAGATGATATTAGTTGAGGCGAGAAATATTGGGTGTAACACAAGTTTTAATTTTGTCAAAAGAACAAGAGAATAGGATTTGTATGCCACCATGTAGTTATTTCAGCAAAATAAAAATCAAAATCCCCATTACAGATACTACTGCCTCTATTTCAAAATACTTGAAGTTCTAGGTTTGTCCTAAGTCAAACTATTCAAATTTGACCTAGTATATAGAAAAGTGTGTTACTGTCTAGATTAACATCAAATATATTTGAAATGAAAATATACTTTGTGATGAATCTAATGAATTTAGTTTGGTTTTGTAGATGTTAATATATTTTTCTCTAAACTTGGACACATTTAGAACTTCAAATATTTTGGAATGGGAGAGTGTAGAAAAATATACTTTCACCAAATTGATGAACAAAATAAACTCTAATTGGTGTCTAAACAATAAGATGTGTTAATAAAGTTAGTGACCAGTTTTGACTACTTCCATTTTTATTTCTATCGCATTAACTGTAAGCAAAAATTCAGGGAAATCCTTATTTGTTGTTTGGGGAGTAAAAGCGTACCCATAAGTACTACTCCCTCCGTTCCTAAATACTTGTCTTTTTAGAGATTTCAAATTGACTACCCCATACGGATGTATATAGACATATTTTAGAGTGTAGATTTATTCATTTCGCTTTGTATGTAGTCACTTGTTGAAATCTCTAAAAATATAAATATTTAGGAACGAAGGGAGTATGATGGGACCCTCTATGTCGTCGCTAAAAATAAGGCGAACCAAAGATGTATTGAAAGGTATGTAATTCCTGCTAGGCGCAATGAGAAAAAAGCTACTGTTGTGTGTCGCAACAACAGTCTGAGAGTTGAATTGAGGGACAAATTTCTACACCATGGCAAGATGTCAACACGTATTTCTCTTAGACATTGTTCACCGTGTTGCATCAGAGGGCGTCAACGTCGAGCTACAGCCGAAACGCCATGCATGCAAATACATTTACGTGAGCATGCAAAGGCACAACTAGTGAGCACAGAAGGGAAGAGCTAGTTTTGGACGTTTGTGATCAGCTTGCCGGATATTTAAATTAGTTAAGTCTTGTTTAGTTAAATAAAGAACAGTCTTTTGTTTTGTTTTTTCCTTATTATTTGGTCAAAGTACTAGTTTGTTACGTGAGTGCATGTTAGAGTCCAAGTCGGTTTTAAACTTAGGAGCGAGTCGGGCTTATCCCTTCATCCCGTGCCTACGTGCACGTAATATAAGGAGGTCGTTCTTCATGTAACGAGGGGGGTTGTTTTTTTGGCTGTTGAAACAGAAACCGGAAGAAGCCGGGGTATCTTCCCTTGGCGACGAGTGATTTCTTGTGTTCTTGTCGAGAAGCTTTAAAAATTGCTTTGTGTTTTTGGCGAGAGATTGGAGACGCCGTCTTCAATTTGCTGCTAATCCTTCAAGGATCGTCCACGTACTTCTTCATCAATGTGTGCGTGTTGTTTTCGTGGTGATTGCATCAACAAGATCACGAGCGCCACGTGGTTCAGGTGATACTGTACCGTGAAAGATTGGGAAAATTGTTGCGCCATCGCTTTACTGTCGACGGTCGCATCAAGTGGTATGCAGAGCAAGGTTGATCACGGTACAATTTTTTTCCCTCGGCTATTTGATTCAATTGTTTGAAAGATGGTGAACTCGCAGCATGAGAAATCTGATCATGAGGAGGGCGATGAACTTTCGGAGGATCTGAATATAAGTGATGATTTACGTATCCATCTGATGTCGATCAAGGGAGCGAACAAGAAGCTTGGGACAAGGGTTGAGGAGTTGTCTGCAAATATTGTTGGCGTCGAGGATAGGTTGAACGAGCGTTTGACTGCCAGCGACGGACAGCCCACTGATAGTCTACAGGTGGTGACTGCGAGTCTTAATCGGCTCACCGCAGCAGTTCAGCGCCTTCAGGCGAGAGATGTGGCACCCCGACAGTCCCGTTCACCACGACGATGTCGTGACAGCAACAATGACAATGATAGTGATTTTTCTGAGGATTCCGATGCCCGTGGAGGCTTACCTCACCGACCACGACCTAATGATGGGGCTCACCGCCATGCTGGGCAGCGCCGTGACTATGGCGGCAATAATGCCCACGAGGATGATGGTTTGGGTCGAATCAAGATAACCATACCTGAATTCTCTGGACGTTGTGCTGACCCGGAGAAATATTTGGAGTGGGAGATGCGTGTAAATCAGATTTTTGACGGTCACAACTACTCTGAAGAGAAGAAGGTTCGTGTTGCATCTATGGAATTTACAGAGTATGCTCTTGTATGGTGGGATAATAAGAACCGTACTCACGAGCGACCAGCAACATGGGTGACATGAAGCGAATCATGAGGGAACATTTTGTGCCTGCTTACTACACTCGCCAGCTTCATAGTAGACTGCGTCGTCTAGTTCAAGGTATGAAATCAGTTGATGAGTACTATAAGGAGATGCAAGTTTTGATGATCCGTACAGCTGTGCGTGAGTCTGCGGAGACAACCATGGTATGTTTCTTTGAGGGGTTAGAAGAAAAGATTCACGACCGTGTTGATTTAATGCAATATAATGATATTCATGAGTTGCTTCATCAAGCGGAGCGTGCTGAACGTTGGGTATTGGAGAAGCAAGCTTCAGAGACTCGTCCAGTTTACAACAGTGGGCGACATGGTTCTTCTCCTATTGATGGTGGGTTTAATGCTAGACCGGCTCTTTCTTATAAGTTGGGAAGCATTGAACAGAGCAAAGTGGCGGCTGTGCCCAAGGAGGTTTCTCAGGTTTCATCTAGTGCAACGTCATCGCATCACCGTAATATTATTTGCCACAAGTGTGGAGGACGTGGACACATGAAGCATGAATGTTCCAATCAAAGGAGGGCTCTACTTGTTGATGCGGAATATATTTCAGAATCTGAAGATGAGACGCCTAAGTTAAAGGATGGAATCGAAAGAGGTCATGGTGATCCTATATTATGTTATCCTCAAGATGATCCTGACATTGAAAGTTTGCTAGCACATAAGGTCCAGCGAGATGACAAGACCATTGTTGAACAAGGATAGCGGCGGAGTATTTTTCAAACTGCATGTACCATCAAGGGAGAAGTGTGCAAACTGATAACTGATGGCGGCAGTGCTAACAACATGATTAGTAAGGATGTGGTGGAGTCTCTTTCTTTGCCAACATGGGAGCACCCAAAACCATACTATATGAAGTGGATCAATGATGTCGGCAAAGTGAAGGTTACTCACAGGGTGAAGGTCCCTTTTTCTGTTGATGGTTATGTGGATAAAGTGGAATGTGATGTTATGCCACTCCATGTTTGTCATTTTATTTTGGGGCGACCGTGGCAGCATGATGTTAATGCTCTTCATCATGGATGAACAAATTGTTGGAAATATGCCCTAGAGGCAATAATAAAAGTATTATTATATTTCAATGTTCATGATAATTGTCTTTTGTTCATGCTATAACTGTATTATCCGGAAATCGTAATACACGTGTGAACACTTAGACCCAATGAGTCCCTAGTGAGCCTCTAGTTGACTAGCTCGTTGTGATCAATAGATAGTCATGGTTTCCTGACTATGGACATTGGATGTCGTTGATAACGAGATCACATCATTAGGAGAATGATGTGATGGACAAGACCCAATCCTAAGCATAGCATAAAAGATCGTATAGTTCGTTTGCTAGAAGCTTTGCTAATGTCAAGTATCTCTTCCTTCGACCATGAGATCGTGTAACTCCCGGTTACCGTAGGAGTGCCTTGGGTGTATCAAACGTCACAACGTAACTGGGTGACTATAAAGGTGCATTATAGGTATCTCCGAAAGTATATGTTGGGTTGACACGGATCGAGACTGGGATTTGTCACTCCGTATGACGGAGAGGTATCTCTGGGCCCACTCAGTAATGCATCATCATAATGAGCTCAAGGTGACCAAGGTGTTGGCCACGGGATCATGCATTACGGTACGAGTAAAGTGACTTGCCGGTAACGAGACTGAACAAGGTATTGGGATACCGACGATCGAGTCTCGGGCAAGTAACGTACCGATTGACAAAGGGAATTGCATACAGGGTTTGATCGAATCCTCGACATCGTGGTTCAACCGATGAAATCATCGAGGAGCATGTGGGAGCCAACATGGGTATCCAGACCCCGCTGTTGGTTATTGCCCGAGAGTCGTCTCGGTCATGTCTGCGTGTCTCCCGAACCCGTAGGGTCTACACACTTAAGGTTCGGTGACGCTAGGGTTAGTAGGAAGTCAAGTATGTGACTACCGAATGTTGTTTGGAGTCCCGGATGAGATCCCGGACGTCACGAGGAGTTCCGGAAGGGTCCGGAGGTAAAGAATAATATATAGGAAGTGGTGTTTCAGCCATCGGGAAAGTTTCGGGGTCTCCCGGTAAAGTACCGGGACCACCGGAAGGGTCCCGGGGGTCCACCGGGTGGGGCCACTTATCCCGGAGGGCCCCATGGGCTGAAAGGGGAAGGGAACCAGCCCACAGGGGGCTGGTGCGCCCCCCTAGGCCCACCCCCTGCGCCTAGGGTTGAAACCCTAGTGGTGGGGGGGCGCCCCACCTGGCTTGGGGGGCACTCCACCCCCCTTGGCCGCCGCCCCCCCTGGAGATTGGATCTCCAGGGGCCGGCCACCCCCCCAGGGGGCCTATATAAAGGGGTGGAGGGAGGGGGGCTGCCGTACCCATCTCCAAGGCGCAGCCCCTCCCCTCCCCAACACTTCTCCTCCTCCGTAAGAGCTCGGCGAAGCCCTGTCGGAGTACTGCTTCTCCACCATCACCACGTCGTCGTGCTACCGGTGGAGCTGTCTTCCTCAACCTCTCCTTCCTCCTTGCTAGATCAAGACGGAGGATACGTCGCTCGTCCCGTACGTGTGTTGAACGCGGAGGTGCTGTCCGTTCAGCACTTGGACATCGGTGATTTGAATCACGTACGAGTACGACTCCATCATCACCTTGCAAGCTTCCGCACGCGATCTACAAGTGGTATGTAGATGCAAACTCTCTCCCGTTACTCGTTGCTTAGATGAACTCATAGATGGATCTTGGTGAAGCCGTAGGAAAAATTTTAATTTTCTGCAACGTTCCCCAACAGTGGCATCATGAGCTAGGTCTATGCGTAGTTCTCTAATGCACGAGTAGAACACAATTTGTTGTGGGCGTTGATCTTGTCATCTTACTTGCCTCTACTAGTCTTTTCTTGCTCAACGGTATTGTGGGATGAAGCGGCCCGGACCAACCTTACACGTACACTTACGTGAGACCGGTTCCACCGACTGACATGCACTAGTTGCATAAGGTGGCTGGCGGGTGTCTGTCTCTCCCACTTTAGTTGGAGCGGATTCGATGAACAAGGCCCTTATGAAGGGTAAATAGAAGTTGACAAAATCACGTTGTGGTGATTCGTAGGTAAGAAAACGTTCTTGCTAGAACCCAATCGCAGCCACGTAAAAGATGCAACAACAACTAGAGGACGTCTAACTTGTTTTTGCAGCGATTGATCATGTGATGTGATATGGCCAGAAGTTGTGATGAATGATGAATTGTGATGTATGAGATCATGTTCTTGTAATAGGATTCACGACTTGCATGTCGATGAGTATGACAACCGGCAGGAGCCATAGGAGTTGTCTTTATTTTTTTGTATGACCTGCGTGTCATTGAAGAACGCCATGTAAACTACTTTACTTCATTACTAAACGCGTTAGTCATAGAAGTAGAAGTAGTCGTTGGCGTGACAACTTCATGAAGACACGATGATGGAGATCATGATGATGGAGATCATGGTGTCAAGCCGGTGACAAGATGATCATGGAGCCCCGAAGATGGAGATCAATGGAGCTTGATGATATTGGCCATATCATGTCACAACTATATAATTGCATGTGATGTTTATTATGTTTATGCATCTTGTTTACTTAGGACGACGGTAGTAAATAAGATGATCCCTTACAAAATTTCAAGAAGTGTTCTCCCCTAACTGTGCACCGTTGCTACAGTTTGTCGCTTCTAAGCACCACGTGATGATCGGGTGTGATGGATTCTTACGTTCACATACAACGGGTGTAAGACAGTTTTACACAGCGAAAACACTTAGGGTTAACTTGACGAGCCTAGCATGTGCAGACATGGCCTCGGAACACGGAGACCGAAAGGTCGAACACGAGTCGTATGGAAGATACGATCAACATGAAGATGTTCACCGACGATGACTAGTCCGTCTCACGTGATGATCGGACACGGGCTAGTCGACTCGGATCGTGTAACACTTAGATGACTAGAGGGATGTCTAATCTAAGTGGGAGTTGATAATTTGATTAGAACTTTATTATCACGAACTTAGTCTAAAACCTTTGCAAATATGTCTTGTAGATCAATGGCCAACGCTAATGTCAACATGAACTTCAACGCGTTCCTAGAGAAAACCAAGCTGAAAGATGATGGCAGCAACTATACGGACTGGGTCCGGAACCTGAGGATCATCCTCATAGCTGCCAGGAAGCAATATGTCCTAGACGAACCGCTAGGTGACGCTCCCGTCCCAGAGAACCAAGACGTTATGAACGCTTGGCAATCTTGTGCTGATGATTACTCCCTCGTTCAGTGCGGCATGCTCTACAGCTTAGAACCGGGGCTCCAAAAGCGTTTTGAGCATCACGGAGCATATGAGATGTTCGAAGAGCTGAAACTAGTTTTCCAAGCTCATGCCTGGGTCGAGAGATATGATGTCTCCGACAAGTTCTACAGTTGTAAGATGGAGGAGAACAGTTCTGTCAGTGAGCACATCCTGAAGATGTCTGGGTTGCACGCTCGTATGACCCAGTTGAACATTAACCTCCCAGATGAGGCGGTCATTGACAGAATCCTCCAGTCGCTCCCACCAAGCTACAAGAGCTTTGTGATGAACTGCAACATGCAGGGGATGGAAAAGACCATTCCTGAAGTGTTCTCGATGCTGAAGTCAGCAGAGGCTGAAATCAAGAAAGAACATCAAGTGTTGATGGTCAATAAGACCACTAAGTTCAAGAAGGGCAAGGGTAAGAAGAACTTCAAGAAGGACGGCAAAGATGTTGCCGCGCCCGGTAAGCCTGTTGCCGGGAAGAAGTCAAAGAATGGACCCAAGCCTGAGACTGAGTGCTTTTATTGCAAGGGGAAGGGTCACTGGAAGCGGAACTGCCCCAAATACTTAGCGGATAAGAAGGCCGGCAACACCAAAGGTATATTTGATATACATGTAATTGATGTGTACCTTACCAGTACTCGTAGTAACTCCTGGGTATTTGATACCGGTGCCGTTGCTCATATTTGTAACTCACAGCAGGAGCTACGGAATAAACGGAGACTGGCGAAGGATGAGGTGACGATGCGCGTCGGGAATGGTTCCAGAGTCGATGTGATCGCCGTCGGCACGCTGCCTCTACATTTACCTACGGGATTAGTTTTGAACCTCAATAATTGTTATTTAGTGCCAAGTTTGAGCATGAACATTGTATCTGGATCTCGTTTAATATGAGATGGCTACTCATTTAAGTCTGAGAATAATGGTTGTTCGATTTATATGAGAGATATGTTTTATGGTCATGCTCCGATGGTCAATGGTTTATTCTTAATGAATCTCAAGCGTAATATTACACATGTTCATAGTGTGGATGCCAAAAGATGTAAAGTTGATAACGATAGTCCCACATACTTGTGGCACTGCCGCCTTGGTCACATTGGTGTCAAGCGCATGAAGAAGCTCCATGCTGATGGACTTTTAGAGTCTCTTGATTATGAATCGTTTGACACATGCGAACCATGCCTCTTGGGCAAAATGACCAAGACTCCATTCTCCGGAACAATGGAGCGAGCAACCAACTTGTTGGAAATCATACATACCGATGTGTGCGGTCCAATGAGCGTTGAGGCTCGCGGAGGATATCGTTATGTTCTCACTCTCACTGATGACTTAAGTAGATATGGGTATGTCTACTTAATGAAACACAAGTCTGAGACCTTTGAAAAGTTCAAGGAATTTCAGAGTGAAGTAGAGAATCAACGTGACCGAAAGATAAAGTTCCTACGATCAGATCGTGGGGGGGAATACTTAAGTCACGAGTTTGGTACACACTTAAGAAAATGTGGAATCGTTTCACAACTCACGCCGCCTGGAACACCTCAGCGAAACGGTGTGTCCGAACATCGTAACCGCACTCTATTGGATATGGTGCGGTCTATGATGTCTCTTACCGATTTACCGCTATCATTTTGGGGATACGCTCTAGAGACAGCTACATTCACTTTAAATAGGGCACCGTCTAAATCCGTTGAGACGACACCGTATGAATTATGGTTTGGGAAGAAACCTAAGCTGTCGTTTCTAAAAGTTTGGGGATGCGATGCTTATGTCAAGAAACTTCAACCTGAAAAGCTCGAACCCAAGTCGGAAAAATGCGTATTCATAGGATACCCTAAGGAAACTGTCGGGTATACCTTCTACTTAAGATCCGAAGGCAAGATCTTTGTTGCCAAGAACAGATGCTTTCTGGAAAAAGAGTTTCTCTCGAAAGAAGTAAGTGGGAGGAAAGTAGAGCTCGATGAAGTACTACCTCTCGAACGGGAAAATGGTGCAGCGCAGGAAACCGTTCCTGTGATGCCCATTCCAACCGAAGAGGAAAACAATGATGATGATCAAGGTACTTCGGATCAAGTCACTACTGAACTTCGAAGGTCCACAAGGACACGTTCCGCACCAGAGTGGTACGGCAACCCTGTCATGGAAATCATGTTGTTAGACAACAATGAACCTTCGAACTATGAAGAAGCAATGGCGGGCCCGGATTCCAACAAATGGCTTGAGGCCATGAAATCCGAGATAGAATCCATGTATGAAAACAAAGTATGGACTTTGACAGACTTGCCCGATGATCGGCGAGCGATAGAAAACAAATGGATTTTTAAGAAGAAGACGGACGCGGATGGTAATGCTACCATTTATAAAGCTCGACTTGTCGCTAAGGGTTATCGACAAGTTCAAGGGATTGACTACGACGAGACATTCTCTCCCGTAGCGAAGCTTAAGTCCGTCCGAATCATGTTAGCAATTGCCGCATACTATGATTATGAGATATGGCAGATGGACGTCAAAACGGCATTCCTTAACGGACATCTTAAGGAAGAGCTGTATATGATGCAGCCGGAAGGTTTTGTCGATCCTCAGAACGCTAACAAAGTATGCAAGCTCCAGCGATCCATTTATGGGCTGGTGCAAGCATCTCGGAGTTGGAACATTCGCTTTGATAAGATGATCAAAGCGTTTGGGTTTATGCAGACTTATGGAGAAGCCTGCGTTTACAAGAAAGTGAGTGGGAGCTCCGTAGCATTTCTCCTGTTATATGTAGATGACATACTCTTGATGGGAAATGATACGAAACTCCTGGACAGCATTAAGGCCTACTTGAACAAGTGTTTTTCAATGAAGGACCTTGGAGAAGCTGCTTATATATTAGGCATCAAAATCTATAGAGATAGATCGAGACGCCTCATAGGTCTTTCACAAAGCACATACCTTGATAAGATTTTGAAGAGGTTCAAAATGGATCAGTCCAAGAAGGGGTTCTTGCCTATGTTACAAGGTGTGAAATTGAGCTCAGCTCAGTCACCGACCACGGCAAAAGATAAAGAAGAGATGAGTGTCATCCCCTATGCTTCAGCCATAGGATCTATTATGTATGCCATGCTGTGTACCAGACCCGGTGTAAACCTTGCCGTAAGTTTGGTTGCAAGATACCAAAGTAATCCCGGCAAGGAACACTGGACAGCGGTCAAGAATATCCTGAAGTACCTGAAAAGGACGAAGGACATGTTTCTCGTTTATGGAGGAGACGAAGAGCTCGTCGTAAAGGGTTACGTCGACGCTAGCTTCGACTCAGATCTGGATGACTCTAAGTCACAAACCGGATACGTGTATATGTTGAATGGTGGAGCAGTAAGCTGGTGCAGCTGCAAGCAGAGCGTCGTGGCGGGATCTACGTGTGAAGCGGAGTACATGGCAGCCTCGGAGGCAGCGCATGAAGCGATTTGGGTGAAGGAGTTCATCACCGACCTTGGAGTCATACCCAATGCGTCGGGGCCGATCAAACTCTTCTGTGACAACATTGGAGCTATTGCCCTTGCCAAGGAGCCCAGGTTTCACAAGAAGACCAGGCACATCAAGCGTCGTTTCAACTCCATCTGTGAAAATGTTCAAGATGGAGACATAGAGATTTGCAAAGTACACACGGATCTGAATGTCGCAGATCCGTTGACTAAACCTCTCTCGCGTGCAAAACATGATCAACACCAGAACTCTATGGGTGTTCGATTCATCACAATGTAACTAGATTGGTGACTCTAGTGCAAGTGGGAGACTGTTGGAAATATGCCCTAGAGGCAATAATAAAAGTATTATTATATTTCAATGTTCATGATAATTGTCTTTTGTTCATGCTATAACTGTATTATCCGGAAATCGTAATACACGTGTGAACACTTAGACCCAATGAGTCCCTAGTGAGCCTCTAGTTGACTAGCTCGTTGTGATCAATAGATAGTCATGGTTTCCTGACTATGGACATTGGATGTCGTTGATAACGAGATCACATCATTAGGAGAATGATGTGATGGACAAGACCCAATCCTAAGCATAGCATAAAAGATCGTATAGTTCGTTTGCTAGAAGCTTTGCTAATGTCAAGTATCTCTTCCTTCGACCATGAGATCGTGTAACTCCCGGTTACCGTAGGAGTGCCTTGGGTGTATCAAACGTCACAACGTAACTGGGTGACTATAAAGGTGCATTACAGGTATCTCCGAAAGTATCTGTTGGGTTGACACGGATCGAGACTGGGATTTGTCACTCCGTATGACGGAGAGGTATCTCTGGGCCCACTCGGTAATGCATCATCATAATGAGCTCAAGGTGACCAAGGTGTTGGCCACGGGATCATGCATTACGGTATGAGTAAAGTGACTTGCCGGTAACGAGACTGAACAAGGTATTGGGATACCGACGATCGAGTCTCGGGCAAGTAACGTACCGATTGACAAAGGGAATTGCATACAGGGTTTGATCGAATCCTCGACATCGTGGTTCAACCGATGAAATCATCGAGGAGCATGTGGGAGCCAACATGGGTATCCAGACCCCGCTGTTGGTTATTGCCCGAGAGTCGTCTCGGTCATGTCTGCGTGTCTCCCGAACCCGTAGGGTCTACACACTTAAGGTTCGGTGACGCTAGGGTTAGTAGGAAGTCAAGTATGTGACTACCGAATGTTGTTCGGAGTCCCGGATGAGATCCCGGACGTCACGAGGAGTTCCGGAAGGGCCGGAGGTAAAGAATAATATATAGGAAGTGGTGTTTCGGCCATCGGGAAAGTTTCGGGGTCTCCCAGTAAAGTACCGGGACCACCGGAAGGGTCCCGGGGGTCCACCGGGTGGGGCCACTTATCCCGGAGGGCCCCATGGGCTGAAAGGGGAAGGGAACCAGCCCACAGGGGGCTGGTGCGCCCCCCTAGGCCCACCCCCTGCGCCTAGGGTTGAAACCCTAGGGGTGGGGGGGCGCCCCACCTGGCTTGGGGGGCACTCCACCCCCCTTGGCCGCCGCCCCCCCTGGAGATTGGATCTCCAGGGGCCGGCCACCCCCCCAGGGGGCCTATATAAAGGGGTGGAGGGAGGGGGGCTGCCGTACCCATCTCCAAGGCGCAGCCCCTCCCCTCCCCAACACTTCTCCTCCTCCGTAAGAGCTCGGCGAAGCCCTGTCGGAGTACTGCTTCTCCACCATCACCACGTCGTCGTGCTGCCGGTGGAGCTGTCTTCCTCAACCTCTCCTTCCTCCTTGCTAGATCAAGACGGAGGAGACGTCGCTCGTCCCGTACGTGTGTTGAACGCGGAGGTGCTGTCCGTTCAGCACTTGGACATCGGTGATTTGAATCACGTACGAGTACGACTCCATCATCACCTTGCAAGCTTCCGCACGCGATCTACAAGTGGTATGTAGATGCAAACTCTCTCCCGTTACTCGTTGCTTATATGAACTCATAGATGGATCTTGGTGAAGCCGTAGGAAAAATTTTAATTTTCTGCAACATTCCCCAACACAAATAGGTACACTTTTATGCATAAGGGTGAGTTCTATGTTATTCTTTCCAAGGATGCAGAGAATATAAAGTGTACTATGGATGTATTCAAGAACAAATCTGCAAGGCATAGGACGAAGCCGAGGACGGTTTTCTTTCAAGGGAGGGAGGATGATGTGACCCCCTATGTCGTCGCTAAAAATAAGGCGAACCAAAGAAGTATTGAAAGGTATGTAATTCCTGCCAGGCGCAATGAGAAAAAAGCTATTGTTGTGTGTCGCAACAACAGTCTGGGAGTTGAGTTGAGGGACAAATTTCTACACCATGGCAACATGTCAACACGTATTTCTCTTGGACATTGTTCACCGTGTTGCATCAGAGGGCGTCAACGTCGAGCTACAGCCGAAACGCCATGTATGCAAATACATTTACGTGAGCACAGAAGGCACAACTAGTGAGCACAGAAGGAAAGAGCTAGTTTTGGACGTTTGTGATCAGCTTGCCGGATATTTAAATTAGTTAAGTCTTGTTTAGTTAAATAAAGAAGAGTCTTTTGTTTTGTTTTTTCCTTCTTATTATTTGGTCAAAGTACTAGTTTGTTACGTGAGTGCATGTTAGAGTCCAAGTCGGTTTTAAACTTAGGAGCGAGTCGGGCTTATCCCTTCATCCCGTGCCTACGTGCACGTAATATAAGGAGGTCATTCTTCATGTAACGAGGGGGTTGTTTTTTTGGCTGTTGAAATAGAAACCAGAAGTCGGGGTATCTTCCCTTGGCGACGAGTGATTTCTTGTGTTCTTGTCGAGAAGCTTTAAAAATTGCTTTGTGTTTTTGGCGAGAGATTGGAGACGCCGTCTTCAATTTGCTGCTGATTCTTCAAGGATCGTCCACGTACTTCTTCATCAAGGTGTGCGTGTTGTTTTTGTGGTGATTGCATCAACAAGATCACGAGCGCCACGTGGTTCAGGTGATACTGTACCGTGAAAGATTGGGAAAATTGTTGCGCCATCATTTTACTGTCGACGGTCGCATCAAGTGGTATTCAGAGCAAGGTTGATCACGGTACAATTTTTTTCCTCGGCTATTTGATTCAATTGTTTGAAAGATGGTGAACTCGCCGCATGAGAAATCTGATCATGAGGAGGGCGATGAACTTCCGGAGGATCTGAATATAAGTGATGATTTACGTATCCATTTGATGTCGATCAAGGGAGCGAACAAGAAGCTTGGGACAAGGGTTGAGGAGTTGCCTGCAAATATTGTTGGCGTCGAGGATAGGTTGACCGAGCGTTTGACTGCCAGCGACGGACAGCCCACTGATAGTCTACAGGTGGTGACTGCGAGTCTTAATCGGCTAACCGCAGCAGTTCAACGCCTTCAGGCGCGAGATGTGGCACCCCGACAGTCCCGTTCACCACGACGACGTCGTGACCGCAATAATGACGATGATGGTGATTTTTCTGAGGATTCTGATGCCCGTGGAGGCTTACCTCACCGACCACGGCATGATGATGGGGCTCACCGCCATGCTGGGCAGTGCCGTGACTATGGCGGCAATGGTGCCCACAAGGATGATGGTTTGGGTCGAATCAAGATAACCATACCTGAATTCTCTGGACGTTGTGCTGACCCGGAGAAATATTTGGAGTGGGAGATGCGCGTAAATCAGATTTTTGACGGTCGCAACTACTCCGGAGAGAAGAAGGTTCGTGTTGCATCTATGGAATTTACAAAGTATGCTCTTGTATGGTGGGATAATAAGAACCGTACTCACGAGCGACCAGCAACATGGGCTGATGTAGGATCAAAGAAGGTGAGAGTGTCTAGAGGGGGGGTGATTAGACTACTCGACAAGATAAAAATTATGCCTTTTGACAAAGACAAGTTCTTGGCAGATTTTGGATATCACACAAGTCAAGTAGCATACTACACATGCAATTCTAGAGTATGGGCAGCGGAAAGTAAATTGCACAAGTAGTAAAGAGAGGTGGAGAAGATCAAACGCAATTTGGAGACACGGAGATTTTTCTCGTGGTTCCGATAGGTGGTGCTATCGTCAATCCACGTTGATGGAGACTTCAACCCACGGAGGGTAACGGCTGCGAGAGTCCACGGAGGGCTCCACCCACGAAGGGTCCACGAAGAAGCAACCTTGTCTATGCCATCATGGCATATGCCCACGGAGGACTAGCCTTACTCGGGGTAGATCTTCACGAAGTAGGCGATCTCCTTGCCCTTACAAACTTCTTGGTTCAACTCCACATCTTGACGGAGGCTCCCAAGCGACACCTAACCAATCTAGGAGGCACCACCCTCCAAAAGGTAATAGATGGTGTTGGTGATGATGAACTCCTTGCTCTTGTGCTTCAAATGATAATCTCCCCAACAATCAACTCTCCTCACTGATTTGGCTGTGGTGGAAGAAAGGATTGAGTGGAAAGCAACTTGGGAAGGCTAGAAATCAAGTTTCATATGGTGGGAGTGGAGCAACTTGATCTCAACACAAGGGTAGGTAGTTTTCTTCTCAGAAATGTAAGGTAGGAGTGGTAGTTCTTTCTGATGGCTCTCTCCACGAATGAAGAGGAGGTGGAGGGGTATTTATAGCCTCCACACAAAATCCAACCGTTACACACATTTGACCAATCTCGGTCAGACCGAAGTTGACAACTCGGTGAGACCGAAAGTTCAAATCTTGTGAACGTTGGGATTTTCGGTGGGACCGAAAATACAATCTCGGTGAGTCCGATTCTTCCAAAGACTAGGGTTTGCCAATCTCGGTGGGACCGACTTTATCATCTCGGTGACACCGATTTGATGACAGAAGGTTACAGAAGCTTGGCTTCACTAGTTTCGGTGAGACCGAGTTCAGAATCGGAAAATCCGAAATTTCTAGGGTTTGGCTTTATGGCTGAGGTGGTTCATCTCGGTGTGACTGAGTTTATGGAATCGGTGGGACCGAGATTACTTATGAGTGTATATTGGAATGAAAGATTGCTGATAGTTTGGGAGATAGATCACTAAGCACTTTGAGCAACCAGATCATTATCATAACCTCATCCCCTTTTAATAGTATTGGCTTTCCTATGGACTCAATGTGATCTTGGATCACTAAACCAAAAATGGAGTCTTGAGCTTTTGCCAATGCTTGCCTTAGCATCTTAGGGGTCCACCTCTTCAGTCCTTTTGCCATGCCAATGTGATTGACCTTCCTGAAACATACTTGATAAAAGCATTAGTTCAACCACAAAGTATGTTGTCATTAATTACCAAAACCACCCAGGGAGCAAATGTGCTTTCAATCTCCCCCTTTTTGGTAATTGATGGCAACACACAAAACAAGACATCAAAGCTTGCTGAAAGAAAGACAGAATTATCACTAAAGCTTTGACAAACATGTAGTACACAGGCTCCCCCTACAAGTGTGCAAGATTTTCATAGATTATGGTTTTGGACTACCACAAGCACACAAGAGAGAAAAGCAAGATGTGCTACATGCAGCTTGGCTATATGCATTAGAGCAGATGAAAAGAAGTGAGTGGTAATGCATATGTGCATGGTGATTTCTTGCAAACAGATATTCACAAGCAAGTCACCATCATGCACATTCTGCAAGATGCATATACTTACCTTGAGGTTCCTTGGCATTGTACCTGAAGAAATAGACTTGGGAAAACAGGGTTAGATAACACAAGAGTATTTCTTCAACCAACTGCAAGAACATCAAGAGTACCAAGCCAGGGATGACATGTATAAAGAGTGTCTCATATTGAGCACAAGCTTGAATCAGCAAACATGTCTCCCAAGACTAAAAGATTTTTCAATGAACTCTGAGAGATTTTGCTTTTCATAAGATACCAATTGTGAGAGCAATGAAAGCAAAATCAAAAGAATGATGCCAAAAGTAATATCCAATGTAGAACACGGCAAAGCTTTGATGTGATTCTCTCCCCCTTAAGATAAGATTGCTCTTCTTCTGCCCCTAAATCTTTCTCTTCTCCCCTTATCTCCCCATCTCCCCCTAAATCTTCTCCCCCTTTGACATCAAGTGCCGAAAAGGACAGTAAGATGAGGAAGGTCTGGGAAGTTAAAAGGAAAGAAATGGGATCCTTAAGAATCACAACAGGGCAATAAGAAATATGCATAGAGAGTCATTGTGTAGAGCTGCAGAAGATGATATCCTGAAAGAAAATCGGTGACACCGAAGTGAGATGGATCGGTGAGTCCGAAAGTCAGGGACTTAGGACAGATCCTTTTTCGGTCAGACCGAAATAATTAAGTCGGTGACGCCGAGTTTAATTCCAAGGAAATTCAGAAATAATTCAGCTCACTTTGCAAGGAATGTTTCAAAGGATTTGCAATGAATTTGTAAATGATTTGCAAGGAATTGATCAGAGCCAAAAGGATATTCACAAAGACAGAAGAATAGAATTGAAAAAGATTGCTAGATGAAGTTTTTTTTTGTTAAGAAAACATAATGAGAGAACATAAGAGAAAATAGAAAAACTCCAAAACATATGTACTTCATCTAGATAAGGGTCGGCGACAAAGTCACCTATGTTTGAGTATATTGACTTAGGAGTCAAATGAGAACATTTGATCATAGGTCATACTCATCTTTTAAGCTCAAAATGGGGTTGCCATTTTTCGATTAAGCATTTGATGTGATCACATCTTTTGAAGCTGCTTGTACTCATGACTTTGAGCAAAGCTCCTTCAAGATGTGAGGAACATACCTTGGGCTTGTTGTTGATTTGCTCATGTAGGTGAACTTGATGTAGGTGCTCATAGAATGTGAAGTTGGAGCACCATTTCAACTTGTGTAGTTCATCTTCCTACATGGGTTAGGCAAGCAAGGAAATACTCAAGAATATCCAAGATGACAAGAGTAATGTACTAGATGTATAAGGTGTCAAAAAGGATATGTGGAATTTTGTTCCTTGAACTCAACATCCCAAAGGGCTAGATACTTGGTCAATGACAAGATTACTCAAGATTTGAGTGTGTGGTAATCTTGTGGAATGTAGATCATCCAAGTACCTGCAAGGAGTTAGATGCAATACAAGGGGGCAAATGTGTCCAAGACATATGATCATCATATTAGAAATATCAAGGATTAGTCAAGTAGGCTCATGCCTTGCATGCATCAATGGAGTTTTCACTCCAAGTTTGAAGCATCAATGATGTTCAACTCACTCCTTAAGCGACAAAACACTTTCTCATCAAGTGGTTTTGTAAAGATATCAGCAAGTTGTTTGTCAGTTCGAACATGCTTAAGATTGATGTCACCCTTGGCAATGTGATCACGAATAAAATGGTGACGAACTTCAATATGTTTCGTGCGAGAGTGTTGCACAGGATTGTGTCCAATCTTAATCGCACTCTCATTGTCACAAAGCAAGGGAACATGTCTCACATGTATCCCATAATCCTTAAGCGTTTGTGTCATCCATAGCAACTGAGCACAACATGAACCAGCAGCAATATATTCTGCTTCGGCAGTAGATAATGATACCGAATTTTGTTTCTTGGAGGACCAAGATACAAGGGATCGACCAAGGAATTGACACGTACCCGAAGTTGACTTTCTATCAACCCTGTCTCCGGCATAGTCCGAGTCGGAATAGCCAACAAGATCGAAAGAGGCCCTCTTAGGATACCAAATGCCAAGGTTTGGTGTGTGTATCAAATATCTCACAATTCTTTTAACAGCTTTAAGATGGCATTCTTTAGGGGCTGCTTGATATCGAGCACACATGCATACACTCAACATTATGTCAGGACGAGAAGCGCAGAGATATAGTAGAGAACCAATCATGGATCGGTAAACCTTTTGATCAACAGGTTCTCCATCTTTTGTCAAGTCATTATGTCCACTAGTAGGCATGGGGGTTTTCATACCTTTGCTTTCTTGCATGTTGAACTTCTTGAAGAGATCCTTGGTGTACTTTGTTTGTGAGACAAAATTACCCTCCTTAGATTGCTTGATTTGCAACCCAAGGAAGAATTTGAGTTCACTCATCATGGACATCTCATACTTCTCCGACATGAGCTTTCCAAACTTCTCGCTAAAATGAGGGTTAGTTGAACCAAAGATAATATCATCAACATATATTTGGCACACAAATAGTTCACCATCAACCCTTTTCGTGAATAGCGTTGAGTCTATTTTTCCAATCTCAAATCCTTTTTCAAGAAGAAAGCTAGTCAAGCATTTGTACCAAGCTCTAGGAGCTTGTTTAAGACCATACAGAGCTTTGTGCAACTTGTAAACATGATTAGGCTTTTTAGGATTCACAAATCCGGGAGGTTGTTTCACAAATACTTCCTCCTCAATTTCACCATTTAGGAAAGCACTTTTAATGTCCATTTGATAGAGAGTAATGTCATGGTGGTTGGCATAAGCAAGAAGAATGCGAATGGACTCAAGTCTAGCAACGGGGGCATAGGTCTCACCATAGTCCATACCTTCGACTTGTGTGTAACCTTGAGCTACGAGACGAGCCTTGTTGCGGATGACTTGTCCATCTTCATCTTGCTTGTTCCGAAACACCCATTTGGTTCCAATGACGTTTTGATCATCCTTGGGCTTTTCTACCAAAGTCCATACGTTGTTCCTCTCGAAGTTGTGTAGCTCTTCGTGCATAGCGTTCACCCAATCCGGGCCTTCAAGTGCTTCTTCTACCTTCATAGGTTCAAGACTAGAGATGAATGAGTAATGCTCACAAAAGTTAGCTAAGCGAGTTTTTGAGCGAGTAATTCTCCCGGAGTCGATGTCATTCATCATTTGTTCCACGGGATGGTTCTTCTTGACTCTTGCTCGAACTCGGGATAGCTTTCGTTGTTGTCGTGGCTGAGCTTCCTCATCATCCTCATCTTCCTCTTCTTCTTCATTGTTGTTGGTGTTGTCTTGAGGTGGTGGAGAAGGAGGTTGTGGTGGATCTTCTTGTTGCACTTCCTCATCTTGGTGAGTTCCACTTGTGGAAGCCTCCATATTGCCTTGAGGTTCATCTTGCCGTGAGGTAGGGGGCTCCACATATGTAGATGAGGTACTCTCCTTCACTTCCATGGGACGAATCTTTCCGATAGATAAATCTTGAATGGCTTCCGATGGGTCCTTGTCTCCTACATCAATAGGCATTTGCTCTACTTGCGAGCCATTAGATTCATCAAACTTTACATCTACCGTCTCTTCAACCTTTCGGGTGAAATTATTGTAGACACGGTAGGTGTGGGAGTTTGATCCATAACCGAGAAAAAACCCTTGGAGTTGTCTCCAAAAGTCACATACTTGCGTGGACCATCGTTCTTTGCGAGCTCTCGAAACATGTCTTCGTCTCCGGTCATGTGATCGGTGCATCCACTATCAAGAATCCATTCTTTTCCACCGGATATGTAGTCTCTCAGATTTGCCATAAGATTGAGACTCTTCATGATCTTGTCTAGCTCGGTGTCCGAATCGGAGTAATCATCATCATGCTCACGCTCATCATCATATTGACCCATAGATAGTTCATCATCAACTCCTAGGTCAATTTGACAATGACTTGCATTAGTTTTGTCAATGTGACAATAATCATCGGAATGCAATACAAGAGCATTTCTAATTAGAACATTGATAAGTCCGGGATCACCCTTCTTTTTCATAAGATCACGAAGCTCAAAGAAGCATTTATCAAAGTTGGGATCATTGGGGCGCATCATATCAAATTCAATAGTCTTGTATAGAATTTCATCAAGACCTCTCAAAGAGTAGTCCGGATAAAGTTCTTCCAAGAACTTCCACATAGCATAGGCGCACTCAAAGTTTGTGACAAGCTCAAGTAAGTTATCGGGCAAACCTCTAATGATAAGATTTACAGTTCTAAGGTTACGAAGCAAATCAAGCTCTTCATCCATGGTAGGGTGCAAGGGGTCAAATGGAGGCACATATGGGGTTTCAACATATTTGCGCAAGTTATACATCTTAAAGATAATAAGCATTTCAATCCTCCACGAGTTATAGGACACTCCATCAAGAATAGGCACTCTATGGCTAACACTCCCAAACGTAGACACATCCATCTTCCTCCAATGGTGTGTAAACCAAAGCAATGGAAACCAAGGCTCTAATACCAATTGTAGGATCGAAGAAGGTGAGAGTGTCTAGAGGGGGGGTGATTAGACTACTCGACAAGATAAAAATTATGCCTTTTGACAAAGACAAGTTCTTGGCAGATTTTGGATATCACACAAGTCAAGTAGCATACTACACATGCAATTCTAGAGTATGGGCAGCGGAAAGTAAATTGCACAAGTAGTAAAGAGAGGTGGAGAAGATCAAACGCAATTTGGAGACACGGAGATTTTTCTCGTGGTTCCGATAGGTGGTGCTATCGTCAATCCACGTTGATGGAGACTTCAACCCACGGAGGGTAACGGCTGCGAGAGTCCGCGGAGGGCTCCACCCACGAAGGGTCCACGAAGAAGCAACCTTGTCTATGCCATCATGGCATACGCCCACGGAGGACTAGCCTTACTCGGGGTAGATCTTCACGAAGTAGGCGATCTCCTTGCCCTTACAAACTTCTTGGTTCAACTCCACATCTTGACGGAGGCTCCCAAGCGACACCTAACCAATCTAGGAGGCACCACCCTCCAAAAGGTAATAGATGGTGTTGGTGATGATGAACTCCTTGCTCTTGTGCTTCAAATGATAATCTCCCCAACACTCAACTCTCCTCACTGATTTGGCTGTGGTGGAAGAAAGGATTGAGTGGAAAGCAACTTGGGAAGGCTAGAAATCAAGTTTCATATGGTGGGAGTGGAGCAACTTGATCTCAACACAAGGGTAGGTAGTTTTCTTCTCAGAAATGTAAGGTAGGAGTGGTAGTTCTTTCTGATGGCTCTCTCCACGAATGAAGAGGAGGTGGAGGGGTATTTATAGCCTCCACACAAAATCCAACCATTACACACATTTGACCAATCTTGGTCAGACCGAAGTTGACAACTCGGTGAGACCGAAAGTTCAAATCTTGTGAACGTTGGGATTTTCGGTGGGACCGAAAATACAATCTCGGTGAGTCCGATTCTTCCAAAGACTAGGGTTTGCCAATCTCGGTGGGACCGACTTTATCATCTCGGTGACACCGATTTGATGACAGAAGGTTACAGAAGCTTGGCAACACTAGTTTCGGTGAGACCGAGTTCAGAATCGGAAAATCCGAAATTTCTAGGGTTTGGCTTTATGGCTGAGGTGGTTCATCTCGGTGTGACTGAGTTTATGGAATCGGTGGGACCGAGATTACTTATGAGTGTATATTGGAATGAAAGATTGCTGATAGTTTGGGAGATAGATCACTAAGCACTTTGAGCAACCAGATCATTATCATAACCTCATCCCCTTTTAATAGTATTGGCTTTCCTATGGACTCAATGTGATCTTGGATCACTAAACCAAAAATGGAGTCTTGAGCTTTTGCCAATGCTTGCCTTAGCATCTTAGGGGTCCACCTCTTCAGTCCTTTTGCCATGCCAATGTGATTGACCTTCCTGAAACATACTTGATAAAAGCATTAGTCCAACCACAAAGTATGTTGTCATTAATTACCAAAACCACCCAGGGAGCAAATGTGCTTTCAGCTGACATGAAGCGAATCATGAGGGAACGTTTTGTGCCTGCTTACTACACTCGCCAGCTTCATAGTAGACTGCGTCGTCTAGTGCAAGGTACGAAATCAGTTGATGAGTACTATAAGGAGATGCAAGTTTTGATGATCCGTACAGCTGTGCGTGAGTCTGCGGAGGCGACCATGGTACGTTTCTTTGAGGGGTTAGAAGAAAAGATTCGTGACCGTGTTGATTTAATGTAATATAATGATATTCATGAGTTGCTTCATCAAACAGAGCGTGCTGAACGTTGGGTATTGGAGAAGCAAGCTTAAGAGACTCGTCCAACTTACAACAGTGGGCGACGTGGTTCTTCTCCTATTGATGGTGGGTTTAATTCTAGACCGACTCTTTCTTATAAGTTGGGAAGCATTGAACAGAGCAAAGTGGCGGCTGTTCCCAAGGAGGTTTCTCAGGTTTCATCTAGTGCAACGTCATCGCATCACCGTAATATTATTTGCCACAAGTGTGGAGGACGTGGACACATGAAGCATAAATGTTCCAATCAACGAAGGGTTCTACTTGTTGATGCGGAATATATTTCAGAATCTGAAGATGAGACGCCTAAGTTAGAGGATGGAATCGAAAGAGGTCACGGTGATCCTATATTATGTTATCCTCAAGATGATCCTGATATGGAAAGTTTGCTAGCACATAAGGTCCAGCGAGATGATAAGACCATTGTTGAACAAGGACAACGGCGGAGTATTTTTCAAACTGCATGTACCATCAAGGGAGAAGTGTGCAAACTGATAACTGATGGCGGCAGTGCTAGCAACATGATTAGTAAGGATGTGGTGTCTCTTTCTTTGCCAACATGGGAGCACCCAAAACCATACTATATGAAGTGGATCAATGATCTCGGCAAAGTGAAGGTTACTCACAGGGTGAAGGTCCATTTTTCCGTTGATGGCTATGTGGATAAAGTGGAAGGTGATGTTATGTCACTCCATGTTTGTCATTTTATTTTGGGGCGACCGTGGCAGCATGATGTTAATGCTCTTCATCATGGACGAACAAATAGGTACACTTTTATGCATAAGGGTGAGTTCTATGCTATTCTTCCCAAGGATGCAGAGAATATAAAGTGTACTATGGAAGTATTCAAGAACAAATCTGCAAGGCATAGGACGAAGCCGAGGATGGTTTTCTTTTAAGGGAGGGAGGATGATGTGACCCCCTATGTCGTCGCTAAAAATAAGGCGAACCAAAGATGTATTGAAAGGTATGTAATTCCTGCCAGGCGCAATGAGAAAAAAGCTACTGTTGTGTGTCGCAACAACAGTCTGGGAGTTGAGTTGAGGGACAAATTTCTACACCATGGCAAGATGTCAACACGTATTTCTCTTGGACATTATTCACTGTGTTGCATCAGAGGGCGTCAACGTCGAGCTACAGCCGAAACGCCATGCATGCAAATACATTTACGTGAGCATGCAAAGGCACAACTAGTGAGCACAGAAGGGAAGAGCTAGTTTTGGACGTTTGTGATCAGCTTGCCGGATATTTAAATTAGTTAAGTCTTGTTTAGTTAAATAAAGAAGAGTCTTTTGTTTTGTTTTTTCCTTCTTATTAGTTGGTCAAAGTACTAGTTTATTACGTGAGTGCATGTTAGAGTCCAAGTCGGTTTTAAACTTAGGAGCGAGTCGGGCTTATCCCTTCATCCCGTGCCTACGTGCACGTAATATAAGGAGGTCGTTCTTCATGTAACGAGGGGGTTGTTTTTTTGGCTGTTGAAACAGAAACCAGAAGCCGGGGTATCTTCCCTTGGCGACCGGGGTATCTTCCCTTGGCGACGAGTGATTTCTTGTGTTCTTGTCGAGAAGCTTTAAAAATTGCTTTGTGTTTTTGGCGAGAGATTGGAGACGCCGTCTTCAATTTGCTGCTGATTCTTCAAGGATCGTCCATATACTTCTTCATCAAGGTGTGCGTGTTGTTTTCGTGGTGATTGCATCAACAAGATTGCGAGCGCCACGTGGTTCAGGTGATACTGTACCGTGAAAGATTGGGAAAATTGTTGTGCCATCACTTTACTGTCGACGGTCGCATCAGAGTATATGACAAAATGAGAATGGACCATAAACATATAATCCTTTTGCTACGTAGCTTTGGTGAACATGCTCTTCCTAAAATGACATGCATTCACGGGCTGGGGTATCCAAGTACTATCATATTGCGTTTCAAAAAAAAGAAAGTACGATCATATTGCTAGCTGGTACCTGAAGAGTTAGCAGCTTAGCTTAAGTTGCTTGAGGAATGGACAACGCCAACATGAAAAGGAAGGCGTCATGGAATTAACGGTCACCTTCAACTCGATTCAGAACTACGTAGCAAAGTGAAATATACTTTCGCCAGATATCACTCACTGCATCATCGTACCATAACACAAGGACACGAGATGGCGTTGCGAGGTTGCGTATGTCCACCAACCAGCTCAATTAGTCTGCTCATGATGTGATATAAAGAA
Organism: Triticum timopheevii; assembly: GCA_963921465.1. NCBI lineage: Eukaryota > Viridiplantae > Streptophyta > Magnoliopsida > Poales > Poaceae > Triticum > Triticum timopheevii. Next base: position 153,368,165 of record OY997264.1, read on the forward strand.
AAATAGTCCATCGATCTGGTCTCAGTATTCCCATCTACTGTAATCTACCCTGAAGTCGTATTCTGCTCAACTTCTTTCACTGTCTCTGTGCCGGCCGGTGTCGCTGACAAGAGCCACCGTGCGCTGGCGCCGGTGCGGCGTCTACGTGAACCGCGTGCCGGCCGGTGACCTGCATGGTACGGCGCGCACGATGCGACGCTCCTACGCGAACGCGTGCGCGACTCATCCACCAGCCCTGACGGGTGTCCGGCCTGTTTCGATCAGGAGACGAACCGGATCGATCAGGTAGCCTCGCCGAATCGCACGCAACCGATCGTCTAGCGAAGTACAACTGCACAAGGATAGCGAAAACGACCGGAACCTGCTAGCGGGAGCAGCTAGCTGCAGTTGAACTGCCGATCAGCAGCAATTGACCCCCAGAAACTACTACACCTACGAGTATTTTTGGTGCGCCAGTGACCTTACACCGCAGTACGGCAACGGACGCTCCTACGCGAACGCGTGTGCCCAATCCATCGCCAAACAGCCAACTCTGACTGATGTATGGCGTCTTCAGTAGATCAGCCAGGTGTCGACCAGATAGATGCATAAATACCAGCCTTCTTCTATCTCCCAGCCATCATAGCAAGAAGTTGCCTCGCACATTGATACACACTAGAAGCACACAGCATCGATCGACCATGCTACACAAGAACAACATGGCCTCCCTTGTCTTCCTCATGGCGCTGCTGCTCTCATGCAGCTCCATGAGCAGCGCAGCACGGTACCTAGAGGAGGCCGTGCCCAAGAAGGAGTATCCACCACATCCGATCGTCCCGGAGCTGCCAAAGCCTGAACTCCCGCCACACCCTGCCATGCCCGAGCTGCCGAAGCCTGAACTACCTCACCCTCTCGTGCCCGAAGTGCCACACCCCGTGGTGCCGGAGACGCCCAAGGAGCCTGCAGTGCCACACCCGGTGGTGCCGGAGGTGCCAAAGCACGAGCTGCCGCCACACCCTGCTATGCCCAAGCTCCCGAAGCCCAAACTACCGCATCCGGCTGTGCCCGAGGTGCCAAAGGAGCCCGAAGTGCCACACCCCATCGTACCGGAGGTGCCAAAGAAACACGAACTGCCGCACCCTATCGTGCCGGAGGTGCCAAAGGAGCCAGAAGTGCCACACACCGTCGTGCCAGAGGTGACAAAGGAACCTAAAGTGCCACACCCTGTCGTGCCGGAGATACCAAAGGAGCACGAGTTGCCGCACCCTGCCATGCCAGAGTTGCCGAAGCCTGAAATGCCACACCATGCCGTGCCAGAGGTGCCAAAAGAGCCCCATGTGTCTGTTAGAATAAATCCGAGGCATACCGTCGATCATCCGAGGACGAAGCAATCACACGGGCACGACACCAAGATTTGTTAACGAGGTTCACCGATATGGCTACATCCCCGGGGCCTGACTACGGGCGCTCCTCCCCGTGACACCGTCACAATACCGCACACCGGCCACCCGGGCGCCGGCACACGCCGCCGGCTCCCCTTGCGCACCTGTGCTATTATGTTGGCATAGGTTACATTGTGTGTCTACCCCCGCTATATAAGAGAGGCCTAGGATACAAGTGTCCTACTAGGACACGACTCCATATCCTATCTAAACACAATACAACTACAAGTCCAACTGTAACCTACCTCGTACACTATATTCGACACAACTCCAACAAACTCCACCTTGGCGAATATACTCCACCATCCTGGATTTGTCCATGCGTCAAACTTCCATGTACATTGGACTTGAGTTTATCCCATGAGTACCGCTGCTACTCCAAAGACTCTATGTGACTCCATCTGCAACTTGTAGTCCCTTCTTTTCTTGACCATAGTCAACACTCGAGCAAAATTAAGTTCCTTGTTACTCTAGTTTGTGCTCCCAACTTCCAGAGTATCCGTCCAACGCCATCACACACTGATCACGTTGCTTGTAGTCATTCCGAGTCAAATTCGCAGTTGTCTCATCACATGTATGACCACCAGAGCCCTGGCCCGTCTCCATGCCCCGTGCATATCGCGCGCCTCGCCGCTATTACCGCGTCGAGCCTCCACTGTCCTGGTCGAGCCTCAAGGGTCGCAAAATCCACACCACTCAACCTCCACTGCGGAGTATCACCGATCATCACCGACCGATGACGAGTTTCACGCTTCCATCAGACCACCGGGCTCCAGTCCGAACTACGTGTCACTCGCTTTTTTCCATCCGCTGAATAGGCTTCGATTCTCTGGATCCTTACACCGTAGCCCCTCAATCCAGCTCCACCTTCAACATGACTTCATGGTAGATGATCAGTCCACCCTCGCGCCCCTTCGACTCCAAGCTCTCATGTGCACCGTCTTGAATCAACCCCGCGTCATAGTCTTGTCGAAGCCACACAAGCCCTCGGGGCTTGCGCCACGTGTTTCCACGCCCCAGAAGTCGGTCACCATCAGCATCACGCTCCTACGTCGTCGTCGCTGATCCCACCACCGTCTTCTGTTCCAACCGACTCACGTCGATCCGTCAGACTGTCCAGTCCGACCCAACCGAACATATCCGGCTGTAATCATGCTCCACCCAGCATCACGACCGCTTGCATATCCGTGCATGTCTTGGACACCCTGTGTTTGCATGATCCTCATAACGCGCTTGTCCGCACGCCTCCGCAGCCTATCCACGTGTTCCAAGCCATCTCAGCAAACCGACCCATAAAAAACTTCTTTTTTCATGTCACTGTTTGTTGTTGCTTCTCTGTGCATCCTATAGCAGAAAATAGATCAAACTTGATCCAACCAAAACTGCTCCTGTGCACACACGTAGTCTTGGTTGCCTTTTTCTTTTTTGTCTCAAACAAATCCTCGGTCTTGACTCCTTCGGCTCTAGCACAACGCAGCAACAAGCGTTGCGCCCTTGCACAACGCACGCACACGCCTGCACACAGTTAGGAACCGCTAGTGGCCTAGCGACCAGGCAGCTGCTCCACGCGCATGCGACCGTACGCCTCACGTCAGCCCGTGCCTCGGGCCGCTCCAGCCCAACACGAAAACTCGAACACATCGAGAATATCCGCTGTACACGCTGACGCTGCATGCTCTAGACGATTTCATCGCCGCCGTATTGCTCCTTCTCGATCTCGTCTGATCGCAGCCATCGGACGACTTCCACGAAAAATTCCCAATCGATTTCGATACGGGTTTCTTCGTATACCATCTTCGCGCGAACTGACGACGATCCATCCTCTAGATCAACCATCAACGACCTTCGGACAACCTAGCTCATGATACCACTTGTTACGCAATCCCGGGTCCGCTATCACCAGCGTTTCCGATCCACATGCGTCAACCAGGCCCAACCGGAGAGCAACAACGACTTATGACAGGCCTTGGGCCCTCTTCCCCCAAAAGACTAGCCTGTTAGGAGGGGACACCCCCGCCCTTATAAATCGTGTTATGTCTCCCCCCACAACCGATGTGGGACTAAACCCAACAATCTCCCCCTCACACATCGGTCATCCATGGGCCCGCTAACACCAGCGTTTCCAGCCCACCAACCATGACCGACCACCCGTGAGTTCACCGAGATTTATTCCGGGCACCTGGGCTCTGATACCACTTGTTAGAATAAATCCGAGGCCATATCGTTGATCATCCGAGGACCAAGCAATCACACGAGCACGACACCGAGATTTGTTAACGAGGTTCACCGATATGGCTACATCCCCGGGGCCTGACTACGGGCGCTCCTCCCCGTGATACCGTCACAATACCGCACACCGGCCACTCGGGCGCCGGCACATGCCGCCGGCTCCCCCTTGCGCGCCTGTGCTATTATGTTGGCATAGGTTACATCGTGTGTCTACCCCCGCTATATAAGAGAGGCCTAGGATACAAGTGTCCTACTAGGACACGACTCCATATCCTATCTAAACACAATACAACTACAAGTCCAACTGTAACCTACCTCGTACACTATATTCGACACAACTCCAACAGTGTCGCACCCTGAGGTGCCGAAAGAGCCCGAGTTACCGCACCTTGCTGTGCCAGAGGTCCCGAAGCACAAAATGCCACCGTTCCCCAAAGCGGAGCTGCCCCCAAAGCCTGAATTCCACTTTCCGGAACCTGAGGCCAAGCCATGATCGGACCAGCTATATCCGCATAGTGTCCATTATCTAAGTATTAAACTATATACTATATATGTATGTGCGCGCGACGCGTGTGTTCCTGTGTGTGTGATTGTTAGAGTATATACTATACATGTGTGTGTGTGTGTGTGTGTGTGTGTGTTGCACATGTTCCGCGCTTCAGCTCCTGAGACAGCGTTATGTCTGAGTGGTGTTCCATGGTGCAGCTGCTCAATCTGTTGCCTACTTCCCTTTACGTGTGCATGCATGATGTATATGATACGTACATGAATAAATATGTTTTCGTGTTTGGATTTTTTAGATTGGATCATATTTGTGTTTGGATTTGTGCATCACTAAAGAGAGTTCTTATGTTTTGGACTTTTGGCTACATTATATGCGCTCTGGACAAATTTCTTTCCCGAGCGGATAATTATTTTTTGTCTGTTGTAGTATTACTTAATATAAAGAAGGCCTGAAAGCCCAGGTTTGATCAGAAGCATAATAAGATATAACAACGTCTCTAACCAAAAGCTATCACCGGTTTATGATAGTCTTTTTTGTTGAAATAGGCTTTCACCCCGCTTTATAGATAAAGCAACCAACTAGCCTATACACCGAGTAGCAACTCACTGACATAAAAGTCTGTTGGGGCCACAACACAAGCAAGCCCACATAAAATAGAAGAGAAAAGCAGAAAAAAGACTACCAACTGGCTATAACATCGGAGGGCCGCCGGGAGCCTAGACGACGTGCCGAGTCATGTAGAGCATCCAGCATCTGTCCCAGACGGCCCCGGTCCTGTTGCCTAGCCAATGGGTGTCAGTGCTGCAAGAACGCAAGAAAATTGAAGAAAGAATCAGAGGCCCGTCACAGAAAGACCCACTCGATCACCATCTTATTACGTGTCGTCCAAAGCGTCCAAGATATCGCAGCAAAAACTAGCTAGAAGAGGCGTTGGTTCCTTCCGGCCTGCATCGCTCTGGGCTGGAGGAAGCTGGCAAGATCTGAAACTCCCAATCATGCCCGAGCGCCTCCCGAACAAAGCTCAGTAGCGATTGAGCCGCTGTCCAAGTGAAGAGGATGTGGGTCCTGTTTCCGGAACCCTACACAGCGGGCACAACCCATTTACCTGGGCCATGCCGCTTGAGCACCTCCGTCCCGATGGGACGTGATTCCTTAATAGTTTCCACACAAAAATCTTGATCTTCAGAGGGAAATGTGCCTTCCAGAGGGGCGCGACCCACTCAATTGTTGGCCTATGGCATAGAGCATGGTAAGCCGAAGCCAGAGAAAAATCTCTCAAGGGAGACAAGTGTTAGAACGGGGAGTCCGGGTCTCCTCCACGCACGGGAGGTAGGGTCGCTTGTAAATTGGACCACTCCAACACCTCCTCCGGCCCAAATGAGTGACGAAGCAAGATGTTTCATTGAGCATTTTGGACCACCCGGAGACCAAGAATAACGGATTATCGTAGTTGGCAAACAAGTTTGCGAACCCCGTGCATAATGGGGTTCCGTCCACCGAGCGATCTAACCAAAACATGGCCCCATCGTCATTCCCAATAGAGAAGGACAACCCCAGGTGAATCTTGTGCTTGATCTTCTCGATCAACTTCCAAAACTGGAAACCCTCCGCTCGTTCGCAAGCTAGGAGTGGCATGCCCCGAAGGTACTTTGCCTGAAGAAGCTACAGCCACAGGCCCCCCTCCCCTAGATGATCAGCCAAACCCACCTAAGCATGAGGGAGACGTTCATGCGATGGGAGGCAAGGATGCCCAGCCCTCCCAGGTCTTTACGCAAGGTCCACCTGACCATGTAGTACTTTTGTCGATCGTTCATCGCTTGCCAGAAGAATCGGGAAAGGTCTTTATCGAACGAACTATGAACTCCCTTCCGAAGAATATAAATCCTCATCATATACATGGGCGGGCTGGAGAGATTAGAGTCAATCAGGACAGTCTTACTTCCCTTGGAAGTAAACCGTCCACACCTCAGTTCGGCTCGCGCGGCTATCCTCCCCATAAGAGGGTCAAGCGCACTGAGAAGAACCCTCGAGTCAGAAAGTGGCATCCCCAAATACTCTATGGGGAAGGCGGCCAACCTACAATTCAGGTTGTCCGCAATCCCCTGCTGCTCGGCCTCAGAATATCCCAACACAACCACCTTGCACTTTTCAAAATTAATCTTCAACCCACAGGGTTTTTTTTGGCGAAGAGTTTTTTACACATCAGAGAAGCGAAGTATCATTAACATGTGTTGCTGGTCTGGCCTACTTTTTCTAAAACATTGTTAAATCTTAAACAAACTACTCCCTCCAGGTCATAGATAACTGATGCTTTTGGATACTGACAATCTACTAGATGCAACTTTAACCAACAGTTTCTACTATAGTATATCGATGACACTCAAATACTTTTCGACAAATCTACATATAATATTTCCAAGTTTTTTCCCTACTAAATATACTTAAAATAATATGAAATCTACATATAATATTTTTCAAGTTTTTCCCTAATAAAACACTTAAAATAATACAAACAGCTAGAGTTGTAAAAGCTTTCTATAGATATGTCCAAAAATATCACCTATATATTTGCTATGGGTGCTATTTAAAATGAGTTATGGACGTTTGTTGATGTGATGGAACAATATTGCAGAAGTTCATACAAATACTCGAAGGAGCGCATCTATTTAGCCGGACAAAATCAATTTGTTATTTATTATCTTTTTTCTTAGTCAAGATTGATGTGAATTGTGGAGACATTTTTCTTGCTCTAGAGGATGTAATGCAAGTTTTAATTTTGCTGAAAGCACAAAAGAATAGGAAATTGTATGATACTATGTAGTTATGCCAACATAATAAAAATAAAAGTCCCCATTACAGATACTTACTTCCTCTGTTCCAAACTATTTGAAGTTCTAGGTTTGTCCTAAGTCAAACTTGAACCTAATTCAAGTTTGACCAATTATATAGAAAAATATATTACTATCTACAATATCAAATATATAAATGTAGAATGAAATTATATTTTTTGACGAATCTAATGCAACTAATTTAGTTTTGTAGAAGTTACTATATTTTTCTGTAAACTTGGTCACACTTGACACTTCAAATATTTTCAAATGGAGGGAGTATAGAAAAATAAATTTTCACCAACCTGATGAACAAATAGTTCTACTTGGTACCTAAACAATAAGATGTGCTAATGAAGTTGGTGACCATCTTGTTATTTATGTTGCGTAAACTGTAGTTTGTTTATTTATTTGGGGAAATCCCTATTGTTGCATAGGGAGTAAAAGCGACCCTGAAAGTATATGAGAAGATGAGAATGAATTAATAACATATAGTCCTTCTGTTACGTACGTAGCTTTGGTGAACACACCTTTTCATACAATGCCATGAATTCAGGGGTATCCATGTATTATTATTACTAGTTGGCCCTCCGTTTCTTTTTGGTCTGCATATAAAATTTGACCAGATGCAAATTTTGTAAATTTTGACTAATTTTGTAGAAAAATATCTACATCTACCATACTAAAGCTAAAAGACTCCCAACCTGTATCAAACAAATGCAGAACTCAGTGCAAATCAGCTCGACTTGCTCTATTTGGACGGGCTGCAATGGCACGTTTGTCGATGTTGCATCATCGGCTGGTGCAGACGGTGGAGCAGTAGCAAGGCTTTAGAAATATAAAAACGAGCTTTATGTCCGAAGTGGAGGCAACTCGTGAACCAAATTGGGCCCCTGCATTTGTGGGTGCGATGACCTCTAGAAAGGCATCAGAAGCAACAATACTTCACCAAGGTCGGGGGATTTGGATGGGGGTGAAGGCACGATGATAGAAGGAAGTCGAAGGTGACCAGCACGTCCGATGACAGTGTGTCGGCATCCCAGAGGATCCCCATGAGATTTCGGTGTCCAACACACGGGAACCACATGCGCCGCTCGACGCCAATGGCTACAAATCTTTATAACCACTGTCGCAACAACTAAAAAATACGCGCAACATTATGTCGTTATGCCAACATTATAAAAAACAAAATATTTCCTTAAAAAATCCATTAAATGTACTTACTAAATGTATATATCTTTACCCATTTGATTAACAAAAATGTTCTAACTGGGGTCTAAACAACAAGGTGCGCTAATGAAGTTAGTGACTATAGTTTCCAGTATTGTTTACTTTGCATAAATTGTAACTTATTTATTTTTGCGAGAAATGTTCTCATTGTTATATGGAGAGTAAAAGCGACCCCGAAGGTAATATATAACAAAGCGAGAAGCAGATAATAACATAGCATTTTTGTTATGTACTGAGGAGTAGCTTTGATTAGGGTACTTTTTCTAAAGCGCCATGCATTCAGGGTATCAACTATCAAGTACTATTATCAATATCCATTTTTGAGCCCGGCCTCATCTGTACCTTGTGAACAGTAAATTAAAAAAACATTTTTTTTGCATGGAAGATGTTTCAGTGCGTGAGATCCATGCCAATTTTCAGCCTGTTAGACATATGAGTAGCTCTCAGAAAAAAAAGGTCTAAACGAACAGTAAATTATTTTACAGACCTCAAATTTGTCTTCTTTGCCGAGAGTTGTTGGGATGTCCATATGCTGAAAATTGGCACCGATCTCACGCACTAAAACATCTTCGATGCAAAAAAAAAAATCAACTTAGTTTTTTTTTTAAGTTTTCCAGTATTTTTTCCTATTTTACTGTTCATGGCGGGAGTATATGGGCTCGGGAGCCAAATCGCCGCTCTTGTACTATTATTACTAGCTACACCCTTCGTCGGGGAGTTATTAGGACCCATCGTATTTCGGGCAAAATTTAAACCATACATGTGGCTCACAAATATAAATAATCTGTCATAAAAATTATATTATTGGATTTGTATTCAAAAGTAGTTACCAATGATACTATTTTTGCTACATACTATAACTCAAATTTATGGTCGAAAATTGATCCAAATTACAATGAAGCTCAATAAATCCAGACGGAGGAAATAGCTGGTACCTGAAGAATTTTATGTGTGTATGGCTTTGGTACCTGAAGAGTTAGATTGCTTAAGTTGCTTGAATAATGGTCGATCACGCCAACATGAAAAGGAAGGCGCTATGGAATGGTCATTTTCAACTCGATTTGAAACTAGTGAAGTCAAATATACTTCATCACACGACTATGTATCTCAGCAGCTCGACTTTGACATCCAAGTCTGCTCATTTGATATATATAAAATTAGTCTGCTGATCTGCTCTTAGTATTTTTCCCATCTAATATACGTCGTTTTCTCCTCAACTTGCAACCGAGCTAGCAACCGCCTGACCGCTAGACACATCCCACATGTTGCATGCGATCACGTCAAACTAGCCCTAATCAAGCACAACCACCACAATTGACATTCCACCGTATCAAAATTGTGTGTGTGGGGGGGGGGGGGGGGGGGGGGGGGGGCACGTTAAGTGTGGAAATTAAGCGCGCCGGGGTGTTTCCTCACCACAGCCACTGAAATTAACATGCCTCGATCGTTCGCTGGCGGGTGAGTGGTGACCTAACACCTGCCGTACCACGACGAGCGTGCGCCAGTGACCTGACACGGCGGTACGGCGACGGACGCTCCTACGCGAACGCGCGCGCGGGCAGTCACCAAACGGCCAACTCTGACTAGTGACTGATGTATGGCGTCTTCAGGAGATCAGCCAGATCGACCAGATAGGTGCAGCTGAGCTGCCCAACCGACCCACCAATTACTGAATCATCCAAAAATCACTTGCCTTCAGGTTCGATGTACCACAAGATATTTCGGTGCATAGGCTGAATAGCATGTATTGATATGAGTACATTTGAACGGCAGGTTCTGGTACAATCTTAGAGCCATTCTGTAGAGCAAACTAAGCAAACAATCAGAGCATATCATGTGATCACTCATGTCTTCTCAATATTCCAAACTAATTTAACCACACATAACTAGAGATGGATAGGCCGAGATCGATCACACACAAAGTAAACAACCACCGAGATGCAGGTGACCTACCAGGCCACCAAGGCACCAAAATTCAGTCAGATCACTACTAGTGTCTACCTCAAACATGCATGCATGTATACCCGCCACATGTAGGTGTAGCTTTTTTGGCTATAAATACCAGCCTTCTCCTATCTCCCAGCCATCCCATCACACAGCAAGAACTTGCCTCTCTCTGATCGATACACATAGACAAGAAGACCATGCTGCGCAAGAACACCATGTCCTCCCTTGTCTTCCTCATGGGGCTGCTGCTCTCATGCAGCTCCATTAGCAGCGCAGCACGGCACCTAGAGGAGGCCGTGCCCAAGAAGGAGTATCCACCACATCCGATCGTCCCGGAGCAGCCAAAGCCGGAACTCCCGCTGCACCCTGCCATGCCCGAGCTGCCGAAGCCTGAACTACCGCACCCTCTCGTTCCCGAAGGGCCACACCCCGTGGTGCCGGAGACACCAAAGGAGCCTGAAGTGCTGCACCCCGTGGTGCCGGAGGTACCAAAGCACGAGCTGCCGCCGCACCCTGCTATGCCCGAGCTCCCGAAGCCTGAACTACCGCATCCGGCTATGCTACAGACACCAAAGGAGCCTGAAGTGCCACACTCCATGGTGCCCGAGGTGCCAAAGCACGAGCTGCCGCCGCACCCTGCTATGCCCGAGCTCCCGAAGCCTGAACTACCACATCCGGTTGCGCCTGAGGTGCCAAAGGAGCTGGAAGTGCCACACCCCGTCGTACCGGAGGTGCCAAACGAGCACGAGCTGCCGCACCCTGCCGTGCCAGAGTTGCCGAAGCCTGAAATGCCACACCATGCCGTGCCACAGGTACCAAAGGAGCCCCATGTGCCGCACCCTGAGGTACCGGAAGTGCCAAAGAAGCCTGAGTTACCGCACGCTGCCGTGCCAGAGGTCCCGAAGCATGAAATGCCACCGTTCCCCAAAGCTGAGCTGCCCCCTAAGCCAGAGTTCCATTTTCCGGAGCCAGAGGCCAAGCCATGTGTTGATGGTATAATTTGGCTAGTTAATATATGATGAGCCAAATTAATTCAATGATTTATCAAGCTGATCGGTTAATGCATTGTTGAAGTATTGCCACTGGAAATTTCATGAAAGGTGAAGATGCAAGTCTTAAGAAGCATATGCTATACTGGACCATGGGCGTGATGCATGTAAGTGATATATATCTACGTATATGAAGAAGGATACTTAGTCCTGATGGCCATTATCCAGTTTGATTTGCGACGTTGCCGGAATATTTAATATTTTCTTGGTGGGCTCAAGGTATTTATACATGTGTTTAGCCACTATATTTAGTGTGATGGCGACGTGGCCGGAATACTTTATTTGTATATGCAAGACTGCATGTACGTGGATATGGCCTAGATTTGTCACGTACTTAGATTGGCAAGTATATTTTTGTACGCATGTTACATGGTAACCGAATCAAGTCCTGTTCGGTTTTAATTTTGGAGTTGTATTCATGTACGGCAAGGCATGCTACGGAACCAAGTTCTGCCTTGTATACGCAAAGTCCAGCGTGCCTTATTTATAAGGCCACGGCCGATTGAAAAACCCCCAAGCAATCGATCTATCAATACAAACTCTATTTTCACGTACGTCTTTATCTTTGTCATTACTTCCTGCCGAGCCCTAGCAGCCCTAGGGTTTGGTTGATCTTTGCCGTTTTGCGCTGTAAAACGGTCGTATCTCCTCCACGAAAGCGAGGAAATCTTTGTTGCTTTGCCTGGAAAGCAATCGTTCGTCGTCACGAAAGCACGACGGTTATCCTGGTGTTGCGCGGCGATTTTCCGTGCCAACACAATTGGCGACTCCGCTGGGGACGAGAAGAAGAAGAGCTACACGATGAGTACCGAGTCCAAGAACGGGAGCGACATCGACCCGGAGAACGTCATCGCCGTCACACTCGACGATCTGTCGGAAGATGTTCGGCGCGAGCTTGAAGAGGAGCTTGAGAAAGAAAAGGTTGAGAGGTTGAAGCTCAAGTTGGCTGGATACGCGAAGACAAGGAACGGCGTCGTCAAAAAGGTAGTTCCAAGCCCTTCCGATGCTCAGGTAAAAAACTCAACTGAAGAAATTGCTCATCTAACTGATGTGTCTGTAGCTAGTAAATATGGTTCTGATATGGAAAATACGACACGTACAATTACTCAAGCAGTAGCTAATAGACTTGAAGACTTTAAGGAGCAGTTTAATAAAGATCTTGAAAGATGTCTACCTGGTCATGTACGCTCATTAGTGCTGCAAGTCAATGATGAGTATTCTGGAAAAAGACCGATGCCACCAGATAGTAGCAGATTTGACAATTTTCCAAGTAATATACATACGCCTAGTGCATCGGCTAATGCTATGCAGCCTCACGTTCCTTTAAACAATAATCTGGATGGCCGGAACTATGTTGGTAGTTCGGCTAATAACTTAGTTCCTAGTACTACTGCTCCTATTGTTTCGACTTCGGTTCCACAAAATCACAATAACAATAGACGAAGTTTTGGTTTTAATTCTAATTTGCAGCAGCCTAGTTATCAAACAGTAGCATATAGTACGCCACCACTGCCGCCTGTCGGTACCGGGGTTCCGTATGGGCCGGTACCTGATTCATATTTTAGTGGGTCTCCGTTGCAAACTTCGCATGCTCCAATTTCTTTGCCGAAATTTCCACCACGTGCTGGTATTTCATCTGCTCCACAAGCCAGTTCTCTACAGCCCAATAATAATTTTAAGGATCAGCTTGCTAATATACTTAGAGAATTTGGTTTAGAACCTAAGGGTAGAGCACGTGCATATCAAAAACCATACCCTGATCATTTTGACTCAACACCATATCCTCGTGGTTTTAGAGTTCCAGATTTTGTTAAATTTACGGGGGAAGATGGTAGATCTACTTTTGAGCATGTGGGACAATTTTTAGCACAATGCAGCGAGGTCGGCACATCGGATGTTTTTAGATTAAAGTTATTTCCTTTATCTCTATCTGGTACTGCATTTACTTGGTTTACATCGCTTGCTCCTAATTCTATTTCAACATGGGCACAATTGGAGCAAAAATTTCATGAGTATTTTTATAGCGGTGAAACAGAACTTCGGCTTTCAGATTTAACTATGGTAAGGCAGAAATATAATGAGCATGTGCATGATTATATTAGGAGGTTTAGGGATGTCAAAAATCGATGTTTCAGCTTGACCATAGCCGAAAAGGACTTAGCCGATCTTGCCTTTTCGGGTTTACTCGCTCATATTAAGGATAAACTAGAAGGGCAAGAATTTTTAGATGTTAACCAAGTTTTGCAGAAAGCTTTGGCGCAAGAAAACCGGGCTAAGGAAATTAAACAATATAGCCGGTCTAAAGATAACAGAAATAAAGAGAAAGATAATCATGTGGTTAATGCCTTAGATTATGATAGTGATTCGGCTAGTGAGGATGATGTTAATATATGTGTAGCCGAATGGGTTCAAGCGCCAAAGTCAAAACCTTTTGCATGTTCTGCTTTGAAACCTACACCTGCTAGAAGAGATGAAATTAAATACACTTTTGATGTTAGCAAGTGTGATAGAATTTTTGATATGTTATTGCAGAATAAATTAATTAGAATAAGAGAGGGTCATGTAATTCCACCTCCAGAAGAATTGGGTAGAAGAGCTTATTGTAAGTGGCACAATTCTTTTTCTCATGCTACTAATGATTGTAACGTGTTTCGTCGACAGGTGCAATCGGCCATCAATGAGGGACGATTGACGTTTACAGAAGGACCTAAGATGAAGCTCGACAGCGACCCTTTTCCTATCAATACGGTCGAGCTTGAGAGTAAAAAAATGCTTATTCGGTCGGATCAGACCGAATCCGCAAGAGAGAAAAATATTGTTGATAACAGTGCTCCTCCAAGGATGATCAAACCAAAAAATCCAGAAATAGGAGTGTGGAAAGTCAACGGAGGAAGGAGACAAGCTCTAAGGCCAAAGCCGACAGTTAGCATGTTGTTGGAAAAATATACCTCACGCAAGACCAACAATGTGTTTAATCGGCTCAGAGGTAACAAGCGTCCTAGATCTCCTTCTGGACCTCACAGTCATGAGCAATGGCAAGGAAGTGCATATAACCAACAGCGGTATTTTGCAATGGAGCCGACATATTGGGGTTGTGCACCTCCTATGTATCCGCAGTTTCCTCCATGGGGGTTTAATCCTTGGGCGTCATATCCTACAGGACCAGCAGGTTATTTTCAACCGGGATGGATCCCGCCGAGGCCTATGTTCAGACCAAACGTACATGAGAAAAGGGCTCGTTTCGATGAGGAGGCTAGATCACATAACGCCATCGAGATTCGAGGAGGTCGATCACCGGTACGCACTGCAGAGCGCAACAACTATAAGGGCAACTACAAGCGCGTATGGATGCCGGTGAAGCGTGCTGAAACTACAGCAGCAAAAAATTCAGATGATTTGGATGCCGATCATGGTCCGAAAATAGCGAAACACCAGTCAGATGAAGGTGTTGTTAATTGTACAGAAACAAGCAGTGTCTTAAAAGAAGCTCTCGGTACAGAGGAGAAAAGTAATAGCGTGAAGTTACGGCAAGCTGGCCAGTCTGATCAATTTGAAAAGCAAATTCATTCTGGACATAACCCGCATGCACGGCTGGATACTATATCCTCACGTACTATTCAGAAGCCTAAATCGGCTAGCACACAAGCTGATTTGATTATAAACAATTGTTGCGCAGGAACGTCCAAGAGTTTGCCTCCGAGGGGTTTCAAGTCTAATACTAGTACATCTACACGTTGGGACTCAATCAATGTACGCGGCCAGGGACTTAGTTCCAGTACCGTATATGATCAGCAGAGAAGTTTTTTGGCCAGAGATGAAATGTTTGCCAGAAAAATAGAAGTACGTCAGTATAGGCCGAAGGACCCGGGGGGCAGCCAAATTAAGTCTGTCGCGCCAGGAACTAAACCAGCACCGCAGTGGTGCCCGAATAGACTTACCCACACTCAGAAACGACGGGTACAACGACTGCGGACGTTGGAAATAAAGGAAGAGATAGCTGAGAAGAAGCGCGATAGATGGTTCAATCAGGATAAACCAATGATGCCTACGAAGACTTGGAAGGAGAAGCGCATCGCAGCAGAGGAAAATAAAAATGCAGATGACATTATTATTGCAAAAAATTCAGAGAATAACAAAGATGCACCAACTGATATGGATGTCAATATGGTGTTCGCATTGCCTGCTGAATTTCGCGCGCCCGAGGCAGAAATTGCTGAACTTGTTCTTGGCCCAAAGAATGCTAAATTTGAGAAACCAGAGAAGCATGGGCAGCACCTAAAGCCATTATTTATCAGAGGGCACATTGATGGTAAGCCTATTGGTCGCATGCTCGTTGATGGCGGTGCAGGTGTTAATATTATGCCCTTTTCGGTATTTTCTAAACTGAACCGAAAAGAGAGCGAGTTAATGAAGACCAACATGGGACTTAGTGGGTTCTCAGGAGAATTGTCCGAGGCTAAGGGTGTTATTTCTATGGAGCTCACAGTGGGAAGCAAAACATTGCCGACTGCATTTTTTGTTGTCGATGTCAAAGGCCGATATAATATTCTTTTAGGACGCGACTGGATTCATGCAAATTGTTGCATCCCTTCTACTCTTCACCAATGCTTAATTCAGTGGGTTAATGATGATGTCGAGGTGATTGAGGCGGACAATTCTTCTTGCATTGCTTTGACTGAGGCGCCGGTTGATTGGCAACACGGTGACATGCGATGTTTGACCGGTAGGGATTTATCGGATTATGATTATATTAGTATCGGTAGAGATGGTTTTGTACCTATAAATGCACAGCCGGCTGACATAGCTCGGCTTAATGATTTATCTATATAAATAATGAATAAAGACGATAGTATTGAGTGGCTACAAAGACGCACGGAGGAGTATCGTTCCGGAAAGAGCGATATGCATGAAACAATTGAAGATTTTGATGACATGGAAAAGCTTGGACAAGGATTCTCATCGGCTGATCCACTTGAAGAAATTGATATTGGTGATGAAAGTATCCCGAGGCCTACATTTATCAAAGCTAGCTTGAAAGCCGATCAGAAAAGTAAGGTTTTGTTGAGTGGGTCGTTATGACGTTTGGGTTGAAAAATGCCGGCGCTACATACCAACGAGCTATGAACTTAATTTTTCATGATCTTCTAGGCATTGTACTAGAAATATATATTGATGACATAGTTGTTAAATCGGATGGGTTTGATCATCATTTAGCCGATTTAAGATTAGCTTTTGAAAGGATGCGCCGGTATGGATTAAAAATGAACCCACTCAAATGTGCTTTTGGCGTGTCGGCTGGTAAGTTTTTAGGATTCATAATTCATGAAAATGGCATAGAGATTGACCCTAAAAAAGTGGAGGCAATTAGAAATTTGGAGGAACCCACGTGTAAAAAGGATGTGCAAAAGTTGTTAGGAAAAATTAATTACTTGAGACGATTCATATCTAACCTTGCAGGGAAAATTGAATCGTTTGTTCCTCTACTTCGGCTAAAGAATGAAGCCGAATTTACTTGGGGGGCAGAGCAACGATATGCTTTCAATAATATAAAGCAATGCTTATCAAATCCTCCAATATTGCGAGCGCCCATGTCCGGTGCGCCGTTCAGGCTGTACATTGCTGCAGAAGATAGGGTGATCGGTGCGGTGTTGGCGCAAGAGGTCAGCGGCAAAGAATACATCATTGCATACTTAAGCCGTCGTTTGCTCGACGCCGAAAGTCGGTACGTGTTTATTGAAAAATTATGCTTATCTTTATACTATGCATGTACCAAGTTTCGGCCTTATCTTCTTTCTAGTACGTGTGTAGTAGCTTGCCAGGCCGACGTCGTTAAGTATATGTTGCAACGACCGATTCTTAGTGGTAGGATTGGAAAGTGGGCTTACGCACTAATAGAATATGATTTGACATATGAATCGTTGCGTGCTATGAAGGGTCAAGTTATTGCCGATTTCATTGTTGATCATAGGATTAAAGACGGTAAAGACATTAATTATGTTAGTGTATGCCCATGGAAGCTTTATTTTGATGGATCGGTTTGTAGGGAAGGGCAAGGCGTCGGTAATGTTTTAGTTTCGCCTAATAATGTCTTTTACGATACATCGGTCCGTTTGGAATATCCTTGCACTAATAACCAAGCTGAGTATGAAGCTTTACTGTTTGGTTTACAAACTTTAGTTGATATGGGTGTAAAGGATGTAGATGCTTTTGGGGATTCGCTCCTGGTAGTACAACAAATTAAGGGCGAATTTCAGTGTTTTGATGGATTATTAAATAGTTATTTGGACCGATGTTTAGACATAATTAAGTCTCTAGATACGTTCACCATCCATCATATACCTAGAGAAGAGAATTCTAGAGCTAATTGTTTAGCACAGCAAGCATCCGGTTATTACATTAGTAAAGGAATGTTTTTTATAATAGATAAGCCGATGCATGTTGAGTCTATAATGATGGATACTTTGCCACGGGGTGCACTTGGGCCTAGTACAGTTGAACCACTAGCTGTACAATGTACTGCAGATTCGGTGCATAGGTCACAAACGACCGAATTAGCAAATAAATTAGAATTAAGTGATTGAAGAGTTCCTCTAGTTAATCATTTAAAGGATCCAAGTCAAACAAGAGATAGGAAAATTCGGCGGCAAGCTTTAAAATATACTTTGTTTAATGACGAGTTGTATCGCCGAACAATAGATGGGTTATTCTTAAAATGCTTGGATTCTGATCAGTCTAGAATAGCTATGGGTGAAGTGCATGAAGGAATATGTGGAACACATCAGTCGGCTCACAAAATGCGATGGTTATTAAAAAAAGCAGGGTTTTATTGGCCGACTTTGCTAGAGGATTGTTTTCGGTACTATAAAGGTTGTGAGGCATGTCAAAAATTTGGGAATATACAGTTAGCACCTGCAGCTATGTTGAATCCTATAATTAGGCCGTGGCCATTTAGAGGATGGGGCTTAGATTTTATTGGTGAGATACATTCTTCGTCTTCTAAAAAACATCGCTTCGTCCTAGTTGCCACAGATTATTTTACTAAATGGACTGAAGCAGTTCCTTTGAAAAATATGACTCACAAAGAGGTTATTAGTTTTGTTTTAGAGCATATTATTCATAGATTCAGTATTCCTCAAACTTTAACTACTGATCAAGGTGCTTCTTTTATGTCTCATCAATTTCGTGAATTTGCCGAATCTTTAGGAATTAAATTGTTGAATTCGTCGCCTTACTATGCTCAGGCTAACGGACAGGCCGAATCTAGCAATAAAACTTTAATTAAGCTTATCAAAAAGAAAATTGAGGAGCATCCGAAAAGATGGCATGAGGTACTTTCGGAAGCTTTGTGGGCTCATCGGATATCTAAACATGGAGCAACTCAAGTGGCACCGTACGACTTGGTATATGGTCAAGAGGCGGTGTTACCTGTAGAGATTAATTTACAAGCTCTCAGAGTGGCCAGATAAAATGATTTGTCGGCTGTAGATTATAATGATTTAATGATGGATAAGATAGATGACATTTCAGAAGAGAGATTAAGAGCTTTGCGAAAGATTGAGAAGGAAAAACTAAGAGTAGCCAAAGCTTATAATAAAAGGGTGAGGGAGAAATCGTTTCAAATAGGAGATTTAGTGTGGAAAACGATTTTACCTATTGGAACTAAAGATAGGAAATTCGGCAAGTGGTCGCCGAGTTGGGAAGGCCCATATAAAGTTACGGAGATTGTTCCTGGAAATTCATATTTTGTACAATCTTTGCAGGGAGAGAGGTTGTCCAAAGCTCTTAATGGAAAATATTTGAAGAAGTATTATCCTAGCATGTGGCAGGAGGCCTGAACATGTTGTGGCCGATATGTTATTTCAAGTATCGCCCTGAGCAAATTTGGCCGATATATTATTTGAAATATCGCCCTAAGAAATTTGGCCGATGTATAGTTGGACATCGCCCTAAGTAATGTTATGATCAATGATCGACTTTATCCTATGGCAATTCCTATAGTATTTTTGGTCAATACAATTGTACCAAAAACAGGGGGGCATGTGTTGATGGTATAATTTGGCTAGTTAATATATGATGAGCCAAATTAATTCAATGATTTATCAAGCTGATCGGTTAATGCATTGTTGAAGTATTGCCACCGGAAATTTCATGAAAGGTGAAGATGCAAGTCTTAAGAAGCATATGCTATACTGGACCATGGGCGTGATGCATGCAAGTGATATATATCTACATATATGAAGAAGGATGTTTAGTCCTGATGGCCATTATCCAGTTTGATTTGCGACGTTGCCGGAATATTTAATATTTTCTTGGTGGGCTCAAGGTATTTATACATGTGTTTAGCCACTATATTTAGTGTGATGGCGACGTGGCCGGAATACTTTATTTGTATATGCAAGACTGCATGTACGTGGATATGGCCTAGATTTGTCACGTACTTAAATTGGCAAGTATATTTTTGTACGCATGTTACATGGTAACCGAATCAAGTCATGTTCGGTTTTAATTTTGGAGTTGTATTCATGTACGGCAAGGCATGCTACGGAACCAAGTTCTGCCTTGTATACGCAAAGTCCAGCGTGAGTATATTTTTCGTCCTCGAACTCTGGCGATAGTATAGAAATCGTCCCTCAACTCCGAAACCGGCAAAACCCAGTCCCTAAACTATTTAAACCGGTTATTTTTCGTCCCTCGCGACACTTTAAGTGGTTTTGGTATGACCTGGACCCGGTTTTGACTAAAACTGTACACGTGGCTGGTTTTGACCGCCATGTCACTTAAGTGTCCCCGAATCTCTCTCTCTCCCGTGCATTCTCTCGATCCCATCTCGCAGACGAACCCTAAACCTAGCAGCGGCGGCGGCGGCGGCGAATCCCTCATGGGCTGCGGCGGCGGCGGTTGCGGCGGCCGGCGGTGAGGCGGAACTACGGCGGCGCGGCGGCGGGGCCTGTGAGGCGCGGCGGTGGCTGGCTGGCTGGGCACGGGAGCGACGGCAGCGGCGATTTAGGCGACGGCGGCCTTGACCCACGACAAGGAGCTCGATTGCCGGAGGTAATTTGTGCGTGCACTCATTGCAATCTTACATTCATGTGCAAGGGCAGGCCTCACGTTGTGCTTGTCTCTTGTATGAACTAGGCCAGTCAAATGGATCCTGGAGACGTGCTATTCATCAGATTTCATTTTGAAGGCCAGTTTTTGAATGATGGGAAAACACTTGAATATAGTGGGGGAAAAGAGGCCATGTCATTTGTTTATCGCAAGAACTTCTGTTTTTTTGATCTGGTTCAGAGTTTTGGTATGCACTGCCAAACAAAGGATGACAAGATGTTTCATTGGTTATATCCTGGAAAAGAGATGGTTTGTGGTCTGAAAATGGTTGCTTTAGACACCGATTGCAAGCAGATTAGAGATTGTGTTGCTGTTGGAAGTATAGCTGAAATATATGTGGAGCTATATCCAAATTCTGAAAACGACGAACACGACAGGGATCCAGGCAGAGATGTTGAGCTTCTGATGGGTCCGAATGCTAGTAGTGAATCAGAGGGAGCTGCAGATCATTTTGTCGCATTGGCTACTTGTCCACCTGCGGACAATGATTGTGTTGCAATCAGTAACTCAAAAGAGCCTGAAGAGGAAAATTCAGATGCTGCAAATGAAAATTCAGAAGAAGATGAAGACGAGGATAGCAGCGAGAGTGATTACTGCCCTGATGATGACATCATTTCCGATGAAGATGAAGAGGCTGTCGAGATCAACAAGAAATATAAAGAGTATAAGGCAAAGATGAAGGCTGGACAACTAGAGCACCTTGATGATGCTATGCTGGATGGTGGGCCAGCAATAGGGTCATCAAATAAGGTGGGGGAGGAAAATGATGGAAATGGTACTGCATATGAAGATAGCTCTGATTTGTATGATTCTTTCGATGAGATTGGCAGTGATGGTGAAGTAAAGACATTCAAGTCTAGATATAGAAGGTTCAAGGACAAAGGGGATGTACCAGAGTTTACTCTTGGTATGAAGTTTGATGGCAAGGAAGAATTTAGGCAAGCAATTATCACATATGGTCTGCATCACAAGAAGCTTATCAGATTTCCCAAAAATGACAAGGCAAGAGTTAGGGCAAAGTGTGATTGGCCAACATGTCCTTGGGTATGTCTTTTGAGTAAAACCACTAGATCATGTAGTTGGCAGATCAGCTCTTTTCATGATGTTCATTTATGCCCAAAAAGGAAGGACAATAAGTTAGTTAACTCAACAAGAATTGCTGCCAAGTATGACAAGCTAATTAGATCTAATCCAATGTGGAAGATTTCAAGCTTGAAACAACACATTCAAGAAGATATGTTTGCCAATGTGACTATTGCTCAGGTGAAGAGAGCTAAGAAGATTGTGATGAAAAAGTGGCTGGATGCAAGGAAAGGTCAGTATAGCAGAATATTTGACTATCAGTTGGAGCTGTTAAGGAGTAACCCAGGTAGCACAGTAGTGGTTAAATTGGAACCAAATCAAGTGAAGCCTATCTTCCAAAGGATATATATCTGCTTAGAGGCATGCAAAAAAGGGTTCATGGCTGGCTGTAGGAAGGTTATTGGACTTGATGGCTGCTTTTTCAAGGGAGCAACCAATGGAGAGCTTTTATGTGCAGTAGGGAGGGATGCCAACAACCAGATGTACCCTTTGGCTTGGGCAGTTGTTGAAAAAGAGAACAATGATAGTTGGGACTGGTTTTGTTCTTTACTTTTCAGAGATGTGAATGTGCTAGATGGTGAAGGTTGGGTGATTATATCAGATCAACAGAAGG
Source organism: Triticum timopheevii (assembly GCA_963921465.1). Taxonomy (NCBI): domain Eukaryota; kingdom Viridiplantae; phylum Streptophyta; class Magnoliopsida; order Poales; family Poaceae; genus Triticum; species Triticum timopheevii. Next base: position 153,390,178 of record OY997264.1, read on the forward strand.
GTATCATCACCGCAGTTTCAAACTGGGCACCGAGGGCTGAACATAGGAATTGTGCCAGGCATATTTATGCCAACTGGAGGATGAAGTTCAAGAACAAGGAATGGCAGAAGCCATTCTGGGCTTGTGCAAAGGCTGCAAGTGTAAGCTTTTTCAACTATTGTAGAGCCAAGCTTGCTCAACTTACGGTCCTTGGATCTAGAGCAATGTTGAAAACTGATCCAAAGCATTGGTGTAGAGCATGGTTCAAATTAGGTAGCAATTGTGACTCTGTCGACAATAATATGTGCGAAAGTTTTAACAAGTGGATAGTAGAAGCTAGGTTTCTCCCAATTCTTTTCATGCTAGAGACAATTAGGAGAATGGTGATGGTTAGAATACAAGAGAACAGAGACAAGTGTGAGAAATGGGATGATCCTATATGTCCTAATATAAACAAGAAATTAAGCAAGGCCATCGATGTATCTGGTATATGTCATGCAGTTAGCAATGGAAATAACTGTTTTGAGGTGCAACATGGATCTCAAAGGTTTACAGTTGATCTCAATCAAATGACCTGTAGCTGTAGGTATTGGCAGTTATCTGGTATAGTTTGTGCTCATGCCGTCTCTGCAATCCATCAACACACCAATCAGTTACATGGTTATGTGGCTAGTTGTTACTCAGTGGAAGCATTCAAGAAAACCTATGCATATTGCCTGCAACCGGTTGAAGGACCCCAAGGTTGGCCAGAATCAGACAAGCCTAAACCACTAGCTCCTGGATATGTTAAGATGCCAGGAAGGCCTCGGAAAGAGAGAAAAAGAGAGGGAACTGAAAAACCAAAAGCTACCAAAGTTTCGAGGGTTGGAACTTTGATTAGATGCAGGAAATGCAAGTGCACTGGTCACAATAAAACTACATGTCCAGGAAATGCCGCTTCAAGTTCAAATGGAGCAGCTACTGTTGGACAAAATGCAGCTTCAGGAAATGCCGCTAGATCATTTACCAAGTCCAGAAGCAATGCAAAAGCCTCCAAGATGTCTAGTTCCCAGGTACAATACACATAACCATGCTGATGTTAAGTCTTGTTAAATCTTGTAAATGATTTTTTCGCTGATGTTAAATCTTTCTTCCCTTGTCAGGCAAATGTGAAAACATCCCAACAAAGCACCAGCCGAAAAAGAGCATCTACAACTGATGAGAACCTTGGTCCTGTGCAAAAGAGGGCAAATAAATCCCTAGGACTGCCTAAGCACAAGATGAAGGCTTCCTCCAATATTGCTGTAAAAAATGTGACAGTGAACGTGCAGTCTAGTTCATCATTTACAGTCAATGTTACATCTGGTGCTGCAAGTGCTCAAGTTGGAGGAAATAAAAGAGCAAAGAAAGTCCCAGCAAAACTACTGGACTAGTACTGTACTTGTACTGATGTTCCCTTGTGGTTATGTCAGAATTCATGTTTGTGGTTGCTTGTAAGACTAATCAGTACTATCTCTCATTTGCTTTGTCAGACTTTGAGAATTCCCTTGTGGTTTGCTTGTAAGACTAATCAGTACTATGTTTGTCAGACTTTGAGAATTCCCTTGTGGTTTGAGACTGTTTTTCATGAAATCTGTTCTGTACTCCGTCCAAACTGGACAAACATGCGACTGAATATGTTGTCATGAAATCTGTTCTGTACTCCGTCCAAACTGGACAAACATGCGACTGAATATGTTGTCATGAAATCTGTTCTGTACTCTGTCCAAACTGAATATGTTGTCATGAAATCTGTTATGTACTCTGTCCAAACTGAATATGTCGAGAGAATGCATGGGAGAGAGAGAGATTCGGGGACACTTAAGTGACATGGCGGTCAAAACCAGCCACGTGTACAGTTTTAGTCAAAACCGGGTCCAGGTCATACCAAAACCACTTAAAGTGTCGCGAGGGACGAAAAATAACCGGTTTAAATAGTTTAGGGACTGGGTTTTGCCGGTTTCGAAGTTGAGGGACGATTCCTATACTATCGCCAGAGTTCGAGGACGAAAAATATACTTATCCCTTACAAGGCCACGGCCGATTGAAAAACCCCCAAGCAATCGATCTATCAATACAAACTCTATTTTCACGTACGTCTTTATCTTTGTCATTACTTCCTGCCGAGCCCTAGCAGCCCTAGGGTTTGGTTGATCTTTGCCGTTTTGCGCTGTAAAACGGTCGTATCTCCTCCACGAAAGCGAGGAAATCTTTGTTGCTTTGCCTGGAAAGCAATCGTTCGTCGTCACGAAAGCACGACGGTTATCCTGGTGTTGCGCGGCGATTTTCCGTGCCAACACCATGATCGGACTAGCTGCATCTGCGTAGTGCCGTTATCCAAGTATCGTTAAACTATATACTATATGTGTGTGTGTGATTGTTTTATTATACCTGTGCGTGCGTGCGTGCGTGGTACATGTCGTTTAGAGCATACTCTCTAGTCCCGGACGGCAGCGTTATGCTTGAGTGGTGTTGCATGGTGCAGCTGCTCAATTTGTTTCCTACTTCCCTTTACATACATGCAGATGTATATGACATATGTGTACCTGGATAACTATGTTTTCGTGTTTTCAGTTTTTATATTGGATCACATTTGTGTTTGGGTTTACATATGTGCATTACTAAAGAGTTCTTATGTTTTGGCTACATTATGCGCTTCGGAGAAATTTCCTTTTTGAGCGGACAATTTATTTCTTTTGTCATTTGTGTTAATAGTATAGAAGACCTGAAAGCCCAGGTCTGATCGGAAGCATAATAAGATACTCCCTCCGTTTCTAAATATTTGTCTTTCTAGAGATTTCAACAAGTGATTGCATACAAAGTAAAATGAGTGAATCTACACTCTAAAATATGTCTATATGCATCCGTATGTGATAGTCCATTTGAAATCTCTAAAAAGACAAATATCTAGGAACGGAGGGAGTATTACTCAAAAAAAAAAGCATAATAAGATATAACGTCTTGAAGGGTCGCATCTCTTTAGCCATATACAAAATCAAATGGCTATTTATTTTATTTTTTCCTCAATATTCACGCTCCAGGCAATATTAGTTGAGGTGAGAAATATTGGGTGTAATGCAAGTTTTAATTTCATTGAAAGAACAAATAGGATTTGTATACCAATATGTAGTTACGCCAACATAATTTAAAAAAAAACAAAATCCCCGTTACAGATACTTACTCCCTCTGTTCCAAAATATTCAAAGTTCTAGATTTGTAAATCCAAAGTATTCAAGTTTGACCAAGTATACTGAAAAATATGTTATCGAGATTAATATCAAATACAACATATAGAATAGGAATACATTTTGTGACGAATATAATGCGATTAGTTTGGTTTGTAGATGTTAATATATTTGTCTCTAAACTTGTTCACACTTTAAACTTCAAATCTTTTTTTGGAATGGACAGAGTATAAAAATATATTTTCACCAAACTGATGAACAAAAATTGTTCTATTGATGTCTAAACAATAAGATGTGCTAATGAAGTTAGTGGCCACCTTTGACTATTTCCAATGTTGTATATGTTGCATAGATTGAAATTTATTTATTTATTTATTTCAGGGAATCCTTATTGTCGTATGGGGAGTAAAAGCAACCCCGGAATATTAATATATGACAAAATGAGAATGTTGTGTTACGTAGCTTTGGTTTTTGTTGTTGTTGTTGTTGAGTCTAAACACACTGTTACGTAGCTTTGGTGAACATAACTTTTTTTCCTAAAATAAAAAAACCATGCATTCACGGGCTGGGTATCCAAGTACTCCCTCCATTTCTAAATATAAGTCTTTGTAGAAATTTCACTATAAACCACATACGGATGTATATAGATGCATTTTAAATGTAGATTCATTCCTTTTACTCCGTATGTAGTCCATATAGTGAAATCTCTACAAAGACTTATATTTAGGAACGGAGGGAGTACTTGGATACCCAGCCCGTGAAGAGTACTAGCTAGTAGTACTTGAAGAGTTGGCTAGCTAGCTTGAGTTGGTTGAGGAATGGTCACGCCAAGATGAAAAGGAAGGCGTACGTCATGGAATGGTCACCTTCAACTTAACTCTCGGAACTACGTAGCGAAGTCAAATGCACTTCGTCACAGATGACTGTTTGTCTCAGCAGCTTGTCATTGATATGCAAGTCTTCGGTGCATCGTCTCCTGATGGCGTGGCGCGGCCGGTGACCTGCATCACGCACGGGGCCGTCGACGCTCCTACGCGACCGCGTGGACGCGCGATTCGTCCACCACCAGCCATGAGCCCCTGACGAGTGTCGGGTAGGTGGACGACCTGCTTCCATTCCATCAGGAGATGGACCGGCCGGATCGATGGCGAACCACACGCAGCCGATCGTCTAGCGCAGTAGAAGGATAGCGAAAACGACCGGAACATACTACCCGGAGCAGCTGAGCTGCCGATGGATCGAGATCAGATCAGCAATTGACCCCAGGAGCAGTTGCATATCGGTGCTGCTGTCAAATGACCGTCCAGCGGAGGTTTCTGTGTCTGAATCCGACTTCTTTGTATGCTTTTGTCGATCTTTCTTCTCAGGCTAACAAACAAGTGTTTCTAAATCACAGCTAAGAATCCTCTCATCTAAACATGAAACATGATATTTGTGCAAGTATAGATACAACCGATGAAAATAGTGCAGTATTATTTCTACTCCCTGCTCCCATCACAATCGCGGCCTTATATGCCCTGCATTATCAGCCTGATAGCACGGTGCACTGATGTGTAGCAAACGTGTCCCTTAGTGTTAGCCTTCTCTCTGAATTTAGAGAGGAAGAAGTGCATATGCCCACCATAAAGCGACGACATCGCCCCTAAACTTCAAACCCGGTTAATTGATCCCCTGAAGTTTAGAATACCTAACAAAACAGCCTCGAAATCCACTTTAAGTGGTCTGGATAGGCGATAGACTGAGTATAAACATCAAGTTTGGCAAAATTTGCTCAGCAATCAACTACCGGCTAGCTGACAAGACAGTCAAGATCAAGGCCTATTAAGCACCAAGAAGAATTACACGTATCATCCAGTGGAGTTTGTGGCCTATCTAAATCCCCGACTGTCTATGCTCACAATGTTAACATTCCTCAGGTGCTGCGTCCTACATTTCCTTTTCCTGATATTTGGACTGCTTTATCCACTCACGGCACTCCTCCGCGGTACCTTTGGGATGCGCAAGCTGCCACTTCACTAGCCTTTCTTTCTGAAAGAAAATGAAAAAAATATTGCGTTAAGAATGTCTGACAACTAGAAAATGTGATCACTTACAAAGGGAATAGAAGCATCAATGTCTACCCATTCTTTAACCAAGGGACCTTCTCCGATGTCCAAAACTCCCATAATGTTGTCCCCATTGAGCAGCGGTTTGATCTTCTTCCATACACCTTCAAGATCTGAAGAACCAAATGATTAAGGTATAAATCAGGACAGCAAATCAGAATTTCAGACTAGTACTGACTGTCAGTCAGTACCTTTACCAAAAACAATTCGGCATCATCAGGTAGGAAACTGAAAATAATTCTGCATCATCAGGTAAGTTCTTTACCGAGGTCGGTTATTAAACGCTCAACTCTGATATATATCTCTTTCCTTCTATTTAGCTTATCCTGCTGGCTGAAGGAACCATTAGCACTGCGGACTTCTGGATATGACAGAGTGGATATCAAAAGCGCCAGATGCCAAAGGTCCTTTATTCCAAGGAGTGTAAGTCCTGAAATGCTCACACTGTCACAAATTTTTGGTCTAGCAACAAAAAAGGAGCAAGAATGTCATGAAAGGATAGATCCAACTGAATCATCAACAGCAACTATTCCAATATTCTAATAAGTTTAATTAAATATATCGAACGAACAAATCAAGAATTGACATCACAGACATGGGGTTATAGAGAACCCAACACTATAAAGAACGTTCGGGATTTGAAAACAAGCATGTTCAACACTGACCTGCCAAAACACGTGCTACCATGTCTGTTGGTATCTCAAGATATTCGTCGTTTGGGTTCTCTTTGACAGTTTCCAGATTTCCGTTTGACTCGAGGAAAATAATTAAATCAGAAAACTTGTCACTTGCAGTATGTATTTGAACAATCTTTAAGAACAGAAAGAAAAAGATCATGAAAAGTTATAATCCCAAGGCCTACGATATGCAGAAACAAATGCTGTTGGAGGCTGCTCAGGAAACTGTACCGCTTCAGCATCACAACCTTTCAACTTTAGAGAGTTTCCAATAATATAGCGAACGACCTCCTGCAGATGATGCCACAAACTTGGTAATGTACTTGCTTCAAAACCGACCAAATTATCTCAATTAAAGCACCTAATATCCAGCTTCATCAGCTTACTTACAGAAGAACTGACCCAAGTCTTTTCTGGAGAACAATTCAACAGAATTTAAGTACATAACAAAAGAATTTTTTCATGCTTTAACAGATACAATTTTTTAATCAAAAAGGGTGAAGATGATGCAATAGTAGCATCTAACATTTGTACTAAGATATATAATATGATTTCGATGAACCAAGACTGCTCTCTCCAGTCATTCTACTTGCAAGCAAAGTTCGAGCATGCCTCCTTAAATAGTTACCGTTTGCATTGAAGTTTGGAGGATTCATGAGTTAGATGTTACCTTTTTCTTCGTGTACACCATATTTCTAACTGGAGTAAATAGTGCACTATACATGCAAAGCCTTCTCTGTTCATCCTAAACAGCATCACAAAACTTAATTAGTGTTATGAAAATAAAAGGAAATTATTTGCAGGTAAAAGAATGTCAGTCATAACAAAAAGCATGTATAGTAAAGTTGTATACCATAGGAATCATCAGTTTTTCTATAATTAAGATGAAACTGTGATGAGGATCTTAGTATCAAAAAAAAAATTGACAAGAAAACACTAGGAGAGGCTCCTACTGCTGTATTATTATATATAGTGGAGGATTTACATGGAATATTACAAGTCCATAAGCAAAATTCTATGACCAAATTACAAAGATCTGAGAAAGAGTTTAATAGATGATATAATGTCCTTTTGGAATCTATAACGAAGAAACTCAAAAATCTGTTCGCAACCTTCTCAACCAGGTTCGGAGTGATAATACTGTGTGCAATCATCTACTCCCTCCGTTCCAAAATAGATGACCCAACTTTGTATTAAAGTTAGTACAAAGTTGGGTCATCTATTTTGGAACGGAGGGAGTATAAGATTTACTGAATTGATAAACAGATTCATTTTTTTACGAAATTGATTAACAGATATTGGAAAAATGGAGAAGCTTTACTTGGTAGTACCAACCATGATTTCAATTAGGTGCAAAAAAAATGTATGTGCCCTGTTTTTGTTTGTAAAAATGAATCCCACACAGTTTACAGATAAGAATAAGGGTAATGTTGGTTACACACTTACACTTTCGACTCTGCTCAAAATGTTACACCCTTGACTATAAGCATTTTAAAACCATCACTGAAAAGTATTTTAAGCCAAGCATGGAAGATAGAACAAAGAAAAAAACATGCATAAATCATGTCAGAGTATGATATTTCACGGTGTATCCTTAACAAGACATGCTGAAAATCTCAGACCTGTGACATGGAACCAGAACCACCTCTGAAAACAGAGCAGCCAATTGATTGTGCAAGATTCCATGCTGCTTCAATATGTGAAACACATAGCCTGCGCCAACACAAGATACGAGATGAGACTGAGTTCAAGTAAATATGCCAATGGAAATAAACACACCAGTGAACACTGGTGGTGTAAAACTCTACGAATACAGAAGTTCAAAGTGTAATTTTGCCAGACATTGTTGCATATATTGAAAACATGGAATAATTACATATTAGAACATGGACATACCAATCATGTTTGTTGAGAACTGGAGGAAGTGTTTTCTCAGGAAATGCAAAAACAACGTAAAATAATCCCAAATCACGGATATGGCACATTGCATCAACCGGATATTTGTCTGACATCATGTGCTCAACCTGCACAATGTACACTTAGATAAAAATGGTGACCTAGGGTTTTGCATGATATCAAGAGATAAAAAAACAGTGACAACGAAACATGGCTTGGCAATAAGAAGTGTAGAAACCAAACCTCCTGACCAATACGTTCTCTGCTAATCTTGCTACCAAGATTCAACTTCACTTTTTCATCAGAAGCGGCTTCTTTTAAATTTTCAGCTAATGTAAAGCTGAATCTAGCGGCTGTCAGAGATATATATTGGCACATACAACAAAAATTAATGTTCCAAGTCACTGTTCAACTATTTAGTTGACTAGAAAGGCTATGAGTTGACTATTTATGAACACACAGATAAGATTTTGACTTACAAACATGAGAAACATTTTTACTTATTTTCATGTCATATATTGTCTAATATTAGCAAATCAATTTATACATCTACGTAATCTTAATGGGTTAGATAGTAGCATCATAAAATTAAAGGATAAAACTATAGCAAGAGTTATTGGAGATCAGGTAGTGGTGTTTGAATATACCAAATCGGATTGCTCGAAGAACCCTCAGGGGATCATCGAGGAATGTAACTTTGGCTGGTAAAGGAGTAACAATAAGGCCTGCCTTCAGATCTTCAAGACCTTCATAGAGATAGGATCGATCAATTATGGTTACATAGAAGCACGTATTTTAAACTGGTCACATGAGTTTACAAACGTGTAATAACGGCTAAACTCACCTCTTCCAGTTAAATCCTCCACCGATTTCGTGTTGATATTATAGAATAAGCTGCCAAAATTCAAAATTCAGAGAGGACAAAATAGGATACTACATTAAAAATAAACATTGTAGCAACGAAAGCATAAATCTAAATACCCAAACATATCATTTGAAAATGAAAACTGTATTACCTATTAATTGTTAGGTCCCTGCGAAATGCATCTTCTTCGGGCGTACCATCCTCCTGCACATCAACAAGTATGACATACCAGTAAACTAGTAAATTGGTGCACAAGATCAGTAAAGTGAGTATGCAAAGCAATGCTAAGTGCATGTGCGTACCGTGGTGGGAATACGGCTGTTTTCAGCATATTTCTCGGACCTCAAGTTGACAAAATCAATCCAGATGCCAGAGATGTCAGATAGACGTATCTTTGCGGTTTCCAAGTGCTTAGATTGGCCATGATTGCTGCAGGAAACTATAAAATGTCACAAGTTCAGAATAAAATGCATTTCAGTTAGTGCATATATTAATGCGACAAAGCATGGTATACTTAGAAGTTAGGAACATGTATATAACACTCTGCTTTGACCAAAAGGTGATCTATCCTATGGTACACTTATGAAGATATACGGAGCAGTCGGCTTGGATAAAATAGTGACTCTCCCTGCCTCTGTTTAAACGCAACTCAAACAAAATTGAAATGCACAGAAGTGTAAAGGCTATAAATCTGAAAGAAGTAGCAAATGATATCAGCTATAATAAGATTGCATACCATGGGATAATACAAGGTTCTTCCAGCTCCTGACCGATCACCTTGTAGTACTTAGTTATTTCCCCGCAAAATTTTGCGCCGGTCATGTTATCATCAAGCGCGATGTCGATGTCGGTAGAGTCTTTCCCCAATAGCTGCAACGAATATGCCAAAGCATGAGTTTAAGTCACAAGACTGCCCAGTACACAACAATCGTTTCATAAACTACAAGCCAAAATAAGATGCGATTTTCATGGAATTCACTACTTGATCATTAAACAATTCCTCCTTTTTTTTGACAACTAAAAATGCCTCCTTGAACCCCAGTACATAAACCCTAGTAGTAGAGAATATAAAGGACCTACATCTGCGGATCATCCAACGATTTTTCCTATATTTATCTAAACACGAAAAAAGGCACTGCTCACCTTGTCTCTGACCCATCCGCCGGCGACGCGGAGTTGGGTGCCGAGGCCTCGGTGGTGGACAACATCGAGAAGGCGCCCGAAAATCCGCTGCTCCAGCTCTGTGAGCACTATGCTCGGCTGCTGCGCCCCCACCGCCATGCCGGTTGGAGACAGTTCTCCGAAGGCGGAGAGGGGGGAGCAAAAGGAGGAGGCCGCCGCGAGGTGGGAGGAGCAGGCGAAGAGACCTGCAGGGGTTGGCCTCCCGGTTGTTAGGATTAGACCCTCCCGCGCCGTGTGGCAGCACCGTGCGGTTCGTCGGCGCGAGCGTCGTGTTCTCCGGAGTGGCGGCCGCCGGAGAACAGCGGCATATGGATCGATCGCGGCGTAGGGTGGGCCGGCCCATTAACTCCGATCGCCACGTTTGTAGGCCTAGGTACAATTTGTGGCTTTTACCCTTCCGTTTTTTTTCCACTGTATCAAAAAACACAAAAGTGCTCCAAAAAAGGGAAAAAAATGTTTGTGAATTCAAAAGAGTTCTTGAATTCAAAAATCGTTGTACGAATTTGAAATAGTGTTCGTGAGTTTGAAAGAAAAGTTAAATAATACCTGAAACGTCACAAATTTGAAAACAAATCTGGATTTGAAAAAAGTATTATTTTTTAAGAAGTTTAAAAATTCAAAAATGTTTTGTGAAATTAAAAATTATTAATTTTTAAAAACATTTAAGAATTTTTAAAAATATGCATGAATTTTAAAAATTGTGAATTAGAAAAAAGATAATAAATTTAAAAAACCAGTGATATAAAAAAGGTTCATGGACTTTGAAAAATGTTAGCAGATTTAAAAAGGACTATGAATTCTATAAATGTTCATTTTTGATCAATACCAGTCAAAACAAGGATGAAACTCAGTTGACTAGAGACATGTTGATTTCTGACCTGTTTTGAAAGTTTCAGGTTAAAAAATATACAGTTTTTGAAGTTCGGGGTTGTTTCTTATACTTTTGAGAATTGAGGATTGTAATATGGACTTCTCTCTAAAAAAAATAAGTATGTCGGACTGGACGCCAATCACACACACACGAGGTTGCTGCTGCTGAGGAGTCGCCAGCGAAGACGACCTCATGGCCAACCGGTCCGTGCTCACGAGCGACCTCCTCCCGGTGGCCAAGTGGCTCGGCGACATCGTGTACCTATAAGCATCTCCTCCTCCTGGACTATACACGAGGAGTCTCCTCCGCCCACTGCGCGAACTTGTCGGCGATCTTCACCGCGGGATGGACAGGCCTCAACAGTGGGAGGAGGATCTCCACCGCTGGTTAGGGAGCCTTCCTCCACCAATGGCGTGTGGTTACCAGCAATTTGCGCATCGAGGTCGCACATGAACTAGGACAGGGCCAACCGGAGGATGATTGCGGCATGGAGCTAATGGAGAACCTGGCCGAATTGGGGACTCTGAGCTACTTGACAAGGAAGAACTTCTTATTGATACGAGTAGTCTATCATAAGTCAAGCTGTCATAATATTGTTGTAGAAAATATGGCTCAATTTAATTAGACATTATTTTTTTTAAACGTGTGACACTTGCAAGTTTAATTGAGAAGATAAAAGACTGCACCCGCTAAAAATGAGAGAGAAGATGAAAGACTAAACTCTCGACCATATAAATCCGGACTAGTAATATTTTACTCCCTCCGTAAAGAAATATATGAGCGTTTAGATCACTACTTAAATGATCTAAATGCTTTTACATTTCTTTATAGAGGGACTGAGGGAGTATTTATTTGTACACCAATCCAAAATATACAAACACGTAATTCCATCAAACGTCAGAAAACAAAGTAGTAGACATATAAATGACAGAAACAGTTTAAAATATGTCTATATACATCCGTTTGTAGTTCATATTTTCTAGTTGCCCAGCTATATAGGCACGTGTATCCATGGCATATACACGAATTCTTCTCCTCCTACATTTACTGATTGTGTGCCTAGCCGTAAAAATCCACGAAAAATCATGTGATTCCGGAAATCATCGGGACCTAGCACGGTGTCATCATATGGCCCTTGTAGAGTGTGGTGAAAGTTTGAGTGTGTTTCGCAGAAGCCTGACCGGAGACCGCTTGTAAACTGCACCATATTAGAGTTCGTATCTAGCTATCGAGAGAGAATGTGTCAAGTTTGTGGAGGAATTGTGCTTCCCATTGCTCCGTTGATGTCGAAACTTCTCGTGCTCTCAAAGGGGACCATTGCATGACACGTGCCAGGACATGGCATTTTTCAGGCCCGCATGCAATATTTGAGACATTTATGGCATCGGTAGGGTTCCAATGCAGGAAACTGCAGATCTACACGGCAACCACCCGAATTGATGTCCAGAAGTGGTTTGTAAACTCATATATGACATCTTTGCGGTATGTGTAGGCCTAGTGCAACCAAAGGAGGGGCAGACCCCACCACTAGGGGGCAATGTACCTCGGAGGCATGCTGGTCTAGCCGTTAAAATCCATGGAAAATCATACGGTGTCGGAAATCCTCGGGACCTGGCACGGTGTCGTCATATGGCCCTTGTAGGGCGTGGTAAAAGTTTGAGCACGTTTCGCGGAAGCCTGGCCGTAGGCCGCTTGTAAACTGCACAATCTCCGAAGTAGTATCTATGATGCGGAGTATCCTACGGACATCACTATGTCAAGAGTCCGTTCTGCAAGTGACATGTGTGACATCTAGTTCACATACATAGAGGTGAATCGTCACCTTTACACGTGCTCACTTGACCCCTTTGATGATGGTATACTACTTGACACTCCTCTCGTGTGCATAATGGAGAATGAAGCATGAAAATAAAAAAAAATCCTATGAACACCCAAGATCTATCTAGGAGAAGTATAACAACGAGAGGGGAGAGTGTGTCTACGTACCCTTGTAGACCGTCGTGTGCATAATGGAGAATGAAGCAGAAAAATAAAAAAAATCCTATGAACACCCAAGATCTATCTAGGAGAAGTATAGCAATGAGATGGAAGGGTATATCACGCGGTTGATGTAGTCATACTCGTCACGATCCAATCGCGATCCAAACCGATGAAGTACCGAACGGACGGCACCTCCACGTTCAGCACACGTATGACTCGATGACGTCTCCTCCTCCTTGATCCAGCAAGCGAGGGAGGAGAAGTAGATGGGATCACCGGCAGCACGACAGCGTGACGGTGATGGTGGTGGAATGATTCCGGCAGGGCTATGCCGAGCGCTATCGAGACACGAAGATGGAGGAGTTACATAGTAACGGGAGAGGGAGAGAGGAGGCCAAGGGCTTGTGTATCCTCTTGGGGGCGCCCCTTCCCCTCTATATATAGGTGGAGGGGCGTGGTGGCCATCCCTCCAAGCCCTAGGGCTGGCGCACCATGGGGGAGGAGTTGGACTCCTAGTCCAATTCCCTCCTTTCCATACACAGGTGGACTTTCCACCTTTCTCAGCCACATGGGCCTTGAGGGACTTGTGCGCATGGCCCAATAAGGCCAGGGTGCCTTCCCTCAGTCCATGCTAACCCTTGGGACATGGTGGAACCCTCAATGGACCGCCGGACTCCTCCAGAAGTTTTTGGAACCTTCTAGTAGCTTCCCGATACAATACCGAAAAAATAGAACTTCTTCCGGAACCCTGAAAGGAATCCCAGTCTCAATCCATGCCAACCCAACAAACACCTTCGAAGATACTTGTAGAGCATATTTATGATCACCCAGTTACAAAGTGACATTTGATAGCACACAAGGTCTTAGGAATATATACTACTTGACACTCATGCACTCATAGTATTCGGGAGTTGCATGATCTCATGGTCTTAGGAATATATACTTGACATGAAGAATGATATAGCAATAGACTCAAGTGATACGATCGAATGTTAAGCTTACGATTGGGTCTTGTCCATCACATCATTCTCCTAATGATGTGATCCCGTTATCAAATGACAACTCATGTCTATGGTTAGGAAACCATAATCATCTTTGATCAATGAGTTAGTCTAGTTGAGACTCACTAGGGACATAGTATTTGTTTATGTATTCACACATGCATTTAAGTTTCCTGTCAATACAATTCTAACATGAATAATAAACCTTTATAATGAACAAGGAAATATGACAATAACCAATTTATTATTGCCTCTAGGGCATATTTTCAATAGTCTACCACTTGCACTAGAGTCAATATTCTAGTTTACACAGTTATGAATCTAACACCCATGGAGTCTTGGTGCTGATCATGTTTTGCCATGGAAGAGGTTTAGTCAAGGGTCTGCCACATTCAGATCTGTATGTACTTTGCAAAGTTATATGTCTCCATCCTTAACATAATTACGAATGGAGTTGAAGTGGTGCTTGATGTGCTTGGTTCTCTTGTGAAACCTGGGCTCCTTGGCAATGGCAATAGCTCCAGTGTTGTCACAAAAGACAGTCTTTGGATCCCGATGCACTAGGTACTACACCCAGATCGGATATGAACTCCTTCATCTAGAATCCTTCTTGCGCTACTTTCGAAGCAGCTATATACTCTGCTTCACATGTAGATACTGCCACAACGCTCTGCTTAGAACTGCACCAACTGACCGCTCCATCATTCAATAGAAATATGTATCCGGTTTGAGACTTAGAGGTATCCAGACCTGTGTCGAAGCTAGCAGCGACGTAACCCTTTACGACGAGCTCTGAGTCACCTCCATAAACAAGAAACATGTCCTTAGTCCTTTTTCGATGCTTCAGGATATTCTTGACCGCTGTCTAGTGATCTACTCCTAGATCACTTTGGTACCTCCCTGCCAGACTTGTGGCAAGGCACACATCAAGTATGGTACACAAACATGGCATACATTATAGAGCCTATGGCTGAGGCATAGGGAATGACTTTCATCCTTTCTCTTTCTTCCGCCTTGGTCGAGCTTTGAGTCTTACTTAACTTTACACCTTGCAATACATGCAAGAACCCTTTCTTTGACCGATCCATTTTTAACTTCTTCAAAACTTTGTCAAGGTATGTGCTTTGTGAAAGTCCTATTAAACGTCTTGATATATCTCTATAGATTTTGATGACCAATACATAAGCAGCTTCACCGAGGTCTTTCATTGAAAAACTCTTGTGAAAATATCCTTTTATGCTTTCCAGAAATTCTATATCATTTCCAATCAACAATATGTCATCCACATATAATATTAGAAATTCTACAGCGCTCCCATTCACTTTCTTGTAAATACAAGCTTCTCTCTAAGTTTGTATAAAACCAAAAGCTTTGATCACATCATCAAAGCGAATATTCCAACTCGGAGATGCTTGCACGAGTCCATAGATGGATCACTGGAGCTTGCATACTTTGTTAGCATCCTTAGGATTGACAAAACCTTCTGGTTGCATCATATACAACTCTTCCTTAAGAAACTCGTTAAGGAATGGCGTTTTGATGTCCATTTGCCAGATCTCATAATCATAAAATATGGCAATAGCTAACATAATTCTGACAGACTTAAGCATCACCACAGGTGAGAAAGTCTCATCATAGTCAACCCCTTGAACTTTTCGGAAACCCTTTGCGACAAGTCGAGCTTTATAGATGGTGACATTACCATCAGCGTCTATCTTCTTCTTAAAGATCCATTTATTCTCAATGGCTTGCCGATCATCGAGCAAGTCCACCTAAGTCCATACTTTGTTCTCGTACATGGATCCTATCTTGGATTTCATGGCATGAAGCCATTTATCGAAATCCGGGCTCATCATAGCTTCTTCAGAGTTCGTAGGTTCATTGTTTTCTAACAACATGATTTCCAGGACTGGATTACCGTACCACTCTGGTGCAGAACTTACCCTGGTTGACTTATGAAGTTCAGTAGTAACTTGATCCGAAGTTTCATGATCATCAACATTAGCTTCCTCTTTGGTTGGTGTAGGCATCATGGGAACTGCTTTCTTTGATGTACTACCTTCCAATTTGAGAGAAGGTACAATTACCTCATCAAGTTATACTTTTCTCCCACTCACTTCTTTCGAGAGAAACTCCTTCTCTAGAAAGGACCCATTCTTGGCAACAAAGATCTTTCCCTCGGATCGGTGGTAGATGGTATACCCAATGGTCTCTTTAGGGTATCCTATGAAAACGCACTTCTTCGCTTTGTGTTCAAGCTATCAGGCTAATGCATGCCTCTTAACATAAGTGCCGCATCCCCAAACTTTAAGAAATGACAACTTATGTTTCTTGTCAAACCACAACTCATACGATGCCATCTCAACGGATTTAGACGGTGCCCTATTTAAAGTGAATGTGGTTGTCTCTAATTCGTAACCCCAAAATGATAGTGGCAAATCGGTAAGAGATATCATAGAACACACCATATATCCATAGAGTACAATTACGATGTTCGGGTACACCATTACCTTGTGGTGTTCCAGGTGGCATGAGTTGTGAAACAATTCCACATTGTCTTAAATGCATACCAAACTCGTAACTCAAATATTCACCTCCACAATTAGATTGTAGAAACTTTGTTTTCTTGTTATGATGATTCTCCACTTCACTCTGAAATTTGTTGAACTTATCAAATGTTTCAGACTTGTGTTTCATTAAGTAAATATACCCATATCTACTCAAATCATCTGTGAAGGTAAGAAACTAATGATATCCACCATGTGCTTTAACACTCATCGGACCGCATACATCCGTATGTATTATTTCCAATAAGTCAGTAGCTCGCTTCATTGTTCCAAAGAACGGAGTTTTAGTCATCTTGCCCATGAGGCATGGTTCACATGTCTCAAATGATTCATAATCAAGAGATTCTAAAAGTCCATCAGCACGGAGTTTCTTCATGCGCTTTATACCAATATGACCTAAGCAGCAGTGCCGCAAATATGTGGTACTATCATTATTAACTTTGCATCTTTTGGCATCAATATTATGAATATATGTATCACTACGATCGAGATTCAACATGAATAAACCATTCACAAGGGGTGCATGACCATAAAAGATATTACTCATATAAATAGAACAACCATTATTCGCTGACTTAAATGAATAATCGTCTTGCAATAAACAAGATCGAGATATAATGTTCATGCTCAACGCATGCACCAAATAACAATTATTTAGGTTTAAAACTAATCCTGCAAGTAGATGTAGAGGTAGCATGCTGACGGTGATCACATCAACCTTGGAACCATTTCCGACGCGCATCGCCACCTCATCCTTAGCCAGTATTCGTTTATTCCGTAGCTCCCTACTTACAAATATTAGCAACCGAACCAGTATCAAATAACCAGGCACTATTACGAGCACTAGTAAGGTACACATCAATAACATGTATATCAAGTATACCTTTGTTGACATTGCCAGCCTTCTTATCTGTCAAGTACATGGGGCAGTTCCGCTTCAAGTGACCATTACCCTTGCAGTAGAAGCACTCAGTCTCATGTTTGGGTCCAGCCTTGGGTTTATGACGTGGCTAGAAATTGCGTCGGTATTTCCCCAAAGAGGAAGGGATGATGCAGCACAGCTACGGTCAGTATTTCCCTCAGTTGTGAAACCAAGGTATCAATCCAGTAGGAGAACCAAGCAACACTATGTAAACGATACCTGCACACAAAGAACAAATACTTGCAACCTGACGCGTAAGAGGGGTTGTCAATCCCTCCTCGGTAAAAAGATAGATAAATTTGTATCAGTTTGGATAAATAAATCTGAATAAAACACAAAATAAAATAAGTAAAGAAAAACTGCAGCAATGTATTTTTAGGTTTTTGGAATAATAGATCTGAAAACAAATACGGCAAAATATAGGTCGGAAAGCAAATATGATAAAAGATAGACCCGGGGGCGTAGATTTCACTAGTGGTTTCTCTCGAGAAAACAGCGCATGGTGGGTAAACAAATTACGGTTGGGCAATTGATAGAAGAACAAATAATTATGATGATATCCAAGACAATGATCATGAATATAGGCATCACGTATCTACTACTATTACTCCACACATCGACCGCTATCCAGCATGCATCTAGTGTATTAAGTTCATGGAGAAATGGAGTAATGCAATAAGAATGATGACTGAGGTAGACAAGATCTATTCATGTAGGAATAGATCCCATCCTTTTATCCTTAATAGCAACGATACATGTGTGCCTCGCTACCCCTTCTGTCACTAGGTGAGGACACCACAAGATCGAACCCATCAACCTCTTCCCATTGCAAGAAAAATCAATCTAGTTGGCCTAACTAAACCAAAGATTCGGAGAAGAATTATGAGGCTATAAATAATCATGCATATAAGAGATCAAAGAAGACTCAAATAATATTCGTGGATAAAAATCTGATCATAAACTCGAACATTATCGGATCCCAATAAACACACCGCAAAAAGTCATTACATAAAATAGATCTCCAAGAGATCATTGTATAGAGAATCAAAAAGGGAGAAGAAGCCATCTAGCTACTACCTACGAACTCGTAGGTCTATGGTGAACTACTCACGCATCATCGGAGGAGCACCAATGAGGATGATGAACCCCTCCCTGATCGTGTTCCCTTCCGGCAAGGTGCCAAAATAGGGCTCTAGATAGGATCTCCTGGTTCTGGAACTTGCAGCGGCTGGAATTGTGTTTCGACTCCCCTAAGGTTTCTGGAATATTTGGGTATTTGCTACGTCTTGAGCTTGCGTTGGTTTTCCTTGAAGAGGAAAGGGTGATGCAGCAATAGTAGCGTAAGTATTTGCCTCCGTTTTTGAGAACCAAGGTATCAATCCAGTAGGAGGCTCCTCAAAAGACCCACGCACCTACACAAACAAACAAAGAACTCGCAACCAACACAATAAAGGGGTTGTCAATCCCTTCACGGCCACTTGCGAAAGTGAGATCTGATAGAGATAGTATGATAAGATAAATATATTTTTGGTATTTTATGATATGGATTGGAAAAGTAAAGATGAAATTAAAAGTAGATTGAAAGCTTATATGATAAAAGATAGAGCCGGGGGACATAGGTTTCACTAGTGGCTTCTCTCAACATAGCATAAGCATTACGGTGGGTGAACAAATTACTGTCGAGCAATTGATAGAAAAGTGAATAATTATGAGATTATCTAGGCATGATCATGTATATAGGCATCACGTCTGTGACAAGTAGACCGACTCCTGCCTGCATCTACTACTATTACTCCACACATCGACTGCTATCCAGCATGCATCTAGAGTATTAAGTTCATAAAGAACAGAGTAACACATTAAGAAAGATGACATGATGTAGAGGGATAAACTCATGCAATATGATATAAACCCCATCTTTTTATCCTCGATGGCAACAATACAATACGTGCCTTGCAAGAAAGATTGAACCCAAAGCTAATCACTTCTCCCATTGCAAGAAAGATCAATCTAGTAGGCCAAACCAAACTGATAATTCGAAGAGACTTGCAAAGATAACTTAATCATACATAAAAGAATTCAGAGGAGATTCAAATATTTCTCATAGATAAACTTGATCATAAACCCACAATTCATCGGATCTCGACAAACACACCGCAAAAAGAGTTACATCAAATAGATCTCCAAGAAGATCAAGGAGAACATGGTATTGCGATCCAAAAAGGGAGAAGAAGCCATCTAGCTAATAACTATGGACCCGAAGGTCTGTGGTAAACTACTCACAGCTCATCGGAGGGGCTATGGTGTTGATGTAGAAGCCCTCCATGGTCGATTCCCCCTTCGGCGGAGCGCCGGCGAAGGCTCCAAGATGGGATCTCGCGGATACAGAAGGTTACGGTGGTGGAAATAGATTTTCGTGCTCGCCTGTGATGTTCTCGGGGTACGTGGGTATATATAGGAGGAAGAAGTAGGTCGATGGACGCCCGAGGGGCCCACAAGATAGGGGGGCACGCCCAGTAGGGGGGCGCCCTCCACCCTCGTGGCCGCCTTGGCTGCTTCTTGACTTGCACTCCAAGTCCTCTGGATCACGTTCGTTCCAAAAATCACTCTCCCGAAGGTTTCATTCCGTTTGGACTCCATTTGATATTCCTTTTCTTTGAAACACTGAAATAGGCAAAAAAACAGGAATACGGGCTGGGCCTCCGGTTAGTAGGTTAGTCCCAAAAATGATATAAATTTGTAAAGTAAAGTCCATAAACATCCAAAACAGGTAATATAATAGCATGGAACAATAAAAAATTATAGATACGTTGGAGACGTATCAGTATTTATAGAGCTGAGAGGCGGTGGAGGAGACCACCGTGGACCCCACAACCCATCAGGGCGCACTAGGGGCCTCTAGTGTGCCCTGATGTCTTGTGGGCCCCATAGGCCTCCCCCTAGGTTCTTCCTTGGCTCCCAAGTTGTTTTCTGGTCCAAAAAATTTTCCAAAAAGTTTTGCTGCGTTTGGACTCCATTTGATAGGGATATTCTGTGATAACCCACAAGTATAGGGGATCGCAACAGTTTTTGAGGGTAGAGTATTCAACCCAAATTTATTGATTCGACAAAAGGGGAGCCAAAGAATATTCTCAAGTATTAGCAATTGAGTTGTCAATTCAACCACACCTGGATAACTTAGTATCTGCAGCAAAGTATTTAGTAGCAAAGTAGTATGATAGTAATGGTAACAGTGGCAAAAGTACTAGTATCAATTTTGTAGTAATTGTAACGGTAACAATGGTAAAGTAAATAAGCAAAGCACAATATGTGAAATGCTCATAGGCATTGGATCAGTGATGGATAATTATGTCGGATGCGATTCCTCATGTAATAGTTATAACATAGGGTGACACAGAACTAGCAACAGTTCATCAATGTAATGTAGGCATGTATTCCGAATATAGTCATACGTGCTTATGGAAAAGAACTTGCCTGACATATTTTGTCCTACCCTCCCGTGGCAGCGGAGTCCCAATGGAAATTAATGGATATTAAGGTCTCCTTTTAATAGAGAACCGGACCAAAGCATTAGCACTTAGTGAATACATGAACTCCTCAAACTACGATCATCACCGAGAAGTATCCCGATTATTGTCACTTCGGGGTTGTCGGATCATAACACATAATAGGTGACTATAGACTTGCAAGATAGGATCAAGAACTCACATATATTCATGAAAACATAATAGGTTCAGATCTGAAATCATGGCACTCGGGCCCTAGTGACAAGCATTAAGCATAACAAAGTCATAGCAACATCAATCTCAGAACATAGTGGATACTAGGGATCAAACCCTAACAAAACTAACTTGATTACATGGTAAATCTCATCCAACCCATCACCGTCCAGCAAGCCTTACGATGGAATTACTCACGAACGGCGGTGAGCATCATGAAATTGGTGATGGAGGATGGTTGATGATGACGACGGCGACGAATCCCCCTCTCCGGAGCCCCAAACGGACTCCACATCAGCCCTCCCGAGAGAGATTAGGGCTTGGTGGCGGCTCCGTATAGTAAAACGCGATGAAAATTTCTCTCTGATTTTTTTCTCCGCGAAAGAGAATATATGGAGTTGGAGTTGAGGTCGGTGGACATCCAGGGGGCCCATGAGGCAGGGGCGCGCCCAGGGGGAGGGGCGCGCCCCACCCTCGTGGACAGGGTGTGGGCCCCCTGGCCTTGATTCTTTCGCCAGTATTTTTTATATTTTCCAAAAATAATCTCCATGGATTTTTAGGTCATTCCGAGAACTTTTGTTTCTGCACAAAATAACACCATGGCAGTTCTACTGAAAACAGCGTCAGTCCGGGTTAGTTTCATTCAAATCATGCAAGTTAGAGTCCAAAACAAGGGCAAAAGTGTTTGGAAAAGTAGATACGTTGGAGACGTATCAACTCCCCCAAGCTTAAACCTTTGCTTATCGTCAATCAATTCAGTTGATAAACTGAAAGTGATAAAGAAAAACTTTTACAAACTCTGTTTGCTCTTGTTGTTGTAAATATGTAAAGCCAGCATTCAAGTTTTCAGCAAAGATTATGAACTAACCATATTCACAATAACACTTAGGTCTCATGTTTACTCATATCAATGACATAATCAACTAGTGAGCAATAATAATAAAACTTGGATGACAACACTTTCTCAAAACAATCATAATATGATATGAAAAGATGGTATCTCGCTAGCCATTTCTAAGACCGCAAAACATAAATGCAGAGCACCTTTAAAGATCAAGGACTGACTAAACATTGTAATTCATGGTAAAAGAGATCCAGTCAAGTCATACCCAATATAAACTAATAGTAATACATGCAAATGACAGTGTGCTCTCCAGCGGGTGCTTTTTAATAAGAGGGTGATGACTCAACATAAAAGTAAATAGACAAGCCCTTCGCAGAGGGAAGCAGGGATTTGTAGAGGTGCAAGAGTTCGATTTTAAAATAGAGATGAATAACATTTTGAGCGATATACTTTCACTGTCAACGCAACAACTATGAGATCTCGATTTCTTCCATGCTACATACATTATAGGCGGTTCCCAAACAGAATGGTAAAATTTATACTCCCCCACCACCAACAAGCATCAATCCATGGCTTGCTCGAAACAACGAGGGCCTCCAACTAGCAACAGCCCTGGGGGAGTTTTGTTTAATTATTTTGATTTGCTTTGATCTTTTTTATCATGGGACTGGGCATCCCGGTTACCAGCCATTTTCTCGTGAATGAGGAGTGGAGTCCACTCCTCTTGAGAATAACCCACCTAGCATGGAAGATACAGACAACCCTAGTTGAAACATGAGCTGCTCGAGCATACAAAACCGAATTTGATTTGAAGGTTTGGAGTTTGGCACATACAAATTTACTTGGAACGGCAGGTAAATACCGCATATAGGAAGGTATGGTGGACTCATATGGAATAACTTTGGGGTTTATGGAGTTTGGATGCACAAGCAATATTCCCGCTTAGTACAGGTGAAGGCTAGCAAAAGACTGGGAAGCGACCAACTGAGAGAGCGACAACAGTCATGAGCATGCATTAAAATTAATCAACGCTGAGTGCAAGCATGAGTAGGATATAATCCACCATGAACATAAATATCGTGATGGCTATGTAGATTTTGTTTCAACTACATGCGTGAACATGCGCCAAGTCAAGTCACTTGAATCATTCAAAGGAGGATACCATCCTATCATACCACATCACAACCATTTTAATAGCATGTTGGCACGCAAGGGAAACCATTATAAGCTCCTAGCTAATTAAGCATGGCATAAGCAACTATAATCTCTAATTGTCATTGCAAACATGTTTATTCATAACAGGCTGAATTAGGAACGATGAACTCATCATATTTACAAAAACAAGGGAGGTCGATTTCATACCAGCTTCTCTCATCTCGATCAGTCCATCATATATCATCATTATTGCCTTTCACTTGCACGACCGAACGGTGTGTATAATAATAATAGTGCACGTGCATTGGACTAAGCTGGAATCTGCAAGCATTCAATTCAAGGGAGAAGACAAGGTAATATGGGCTCTTGGTTAAATCAACAATCATGCATATTAGAGCCACTAAGCATTTGCATTATGGTCTTCTCCTCTTGACCCCCAAAGGAAAGAAAATAAAACTATTTACACGGGAAAGCTCCCAAAAAGTAAAAGAAGAACGAGAAATCTTTTTGGGTTTTCATTTTAATTACTACTACAAGCATGGAAAGTAAACTAACTAATTTTTTGGTTTTTCTTAAGGTTTATCAAACACACAAAAAGAAAGCTAGAAAAAGAAATTAAACTAGCATGGATAGTACAATGAAAAAGTATGAGCACCGACAACTAGAATGAGTGTGTGAACATGAATGTAATGTCGGTGAGAAATACATACTCCCCCAAGCTTAGGCTTTTGGCCTAAGTTGGTCTATTGCCATGGATAGCCTGACTGATATCCGAAGTTGTAACTAGGGTCGTACTGAGATGCAGCAGCCAGTGCCTCCTGAGTTGCGGCATGGTGGCGAGCTGCCTCCGCTCTCCTCTCGTGTTCGGTTGCCTCCTCCCTGGTTACAACATATCTTCTTTTTGCCTGATAATCAAAAAGGGCAGGAGCAGGGTGAGTAACATGGACAGAGCGACGTCTGTCAAAGATTAGTCGATATTGGAGGAATTGTTCATTCCTCACAAGAAAATGATGACTAACCATAGCATTATAATCTAAATAAGCGGGAGGCAACTCCCTATCACCCTCACGTGGAGGTATACCAAGATAATTAGCAACACGGGCAGCATAAATTCCTCCAAACAAATCTCCAGATAAACCATTATTATGCAACCTACGTGCAACAATTGCCCCCAAGTTGTAATCTTTATTACCTAACACAACACTCTTGAGAACACAAAGATCAGGAACACACATGTGACATGCTTCATCCTTGCCATTAATACATCTACCAATGAAAAGAGAAAAATAATGTATAGCAGAAAATGAATGCTCCCTATGGTAGCTTGTGCTATATCTCTAGATTCTCCCACAATAATACTAGCAAGAAAGTCTTTGTATTCAGATTTACGGGGTTCATTAACACTACCCCACTGCGGGAGTTTGCAAGTAGTAGTAAAATCTTCTAGGTCCATGGTATATGATTGATCATAAATATCAAACAGGACACCTTGAGAATTACGCGAAGATGAAAAATTTAAACCTTCTCACGAATGAATCAGTTAAATAGTAGTACTGAGGACACTTATCTTGCATGAAGTCCTCAAGATCGGCATTACACACATATGCATCAAATTCATCCTTTATGCCTGCACTGATCATAAACTCTTCTGACAGCCATTCACAAGGCCGCACATCAGCTTCCCTTGGTGGTTCGTCATCTTGCTCATGCATGGCGTGCATGGGTCCTTTCTTTGTTGAAGAACCACCTTGGTACATTTTCCTAAACATATTTCTTCCTCAGAAAAATTTCTGAAATTTTTAGTAACTCAAAATAAAAGTGAATCAAGCTAAACAAGATTGATAGCAACTACTCCCACAAGTGCCTAGAGCCTATATCATGCATTAGAATTACTTGGGACCATACAAATTTGACATGCAAGCTCAAGAACAGGATCACCTAGGCAGCAAAAATTTGCAATGAATAAAGCACTAGAACAAAAACTAATTGGACCATTGGAGGAGTCACATACCAAGGAACAATCTCCCAAAGCAGTTTTGTGAATGGAGCTTTGAGCAAGGAGATCGAAAATCGCAGCAAAATGAGCTAGAACTCGTGCTTGAGCTGGATGGGTATTTTTTGGGGAGGAAGATGGAGTGTGTGGTTGCAGAAATAGGTGGAGGGGGCCATCATGGGCCCACGAGGCAGGGGGCGCGCCCAGTAAGAGTGGGCGCGCCCTGGACCCTCGTGGCCAGGTGCTTGCCGCCCCTGCTGTGTTCTCAGTGCCTAAAATCCTCAAATATTCCATAAAAAATCATACTAAATTTGCAGGGCATTTGGAGAACTTTTATTTTCGGGATATTTTTTATTGCATGGATAATTCAGAAAATAGACAGATAATACTATTTTTGCTTTATTTATTCTAAATAACAGAAAGTAAAAAGAGGGTACAGAAGGTTGTGCCTTCTTGTTTCATCCATCTCATGATCATCAAAAGGAATCCGCTAACAAGGTTGATCAAGTCTTGTTAACAAACTCATTCCGAATAACATGGAACCGGAGAAATTTCGAATAAAATAGGTTACCTCAACGGGGATATGAACATCCCCTATAATAAGAATACAATATTTTTTCTTGACAGTAGGAAGAGGAAATTCGAAACCTCCAATAATGATAGTTGGAATTTTTCAAATAGAATTGATGTTATGAACTTGATGTTGTTTACTCGGAAAGTGTACCGTATGCTCATTACCATTAACATGAAAAGTGACATTGCCTTCGTTGCAATCAATAACAGCCCTTGCACTATTCAAAAAGGGTCTACCAAGGATAAGCGACATACTATCGTCCTCGGGAATATCAAGAATAACAAAGTTCGTTAAGATAGTGACATTTGCAACCACAACAGGCACATCCTCACAAATATCGACGGGTATAGCAGTTGATTTATCAGCCATTTGCAAAGATATTTCAGTAGGTGTCAACTTATTCAATTCAAGTCTACGATATAAAGAGAGAGGCATAACACTAACACCGGCTCCAAGATCACATAAAGCAGTTGTCGGTGTCAAAACCGGCGGATCTCGGGTAGGGGGTCCCGTACTGTGCGTCTAGGCAGATGGTAACAGGAGACGAGGGACACGATGTTTTACCCAGGTTCGGGCCCTCTTGATGGAGGTAAAACCCTACGTCCTGCTTGATTAATATTGATGATATGGGTAGTACAAGAGTGGGTCTACCACGAGATCAAGGAGGCTAAACCCTAGAAGCTAGCCTATGGTATGATTGTTGTAATGGAGGTTATGTCCTACGGACTAAAGCCCTCCGGTTTATATAGACACCGGAGAGGGCTAGGGTTACACAGAGTCGGTTACAATGGTAGGAGATCTACATATCCGTATCGCCAAGCTTGCCTTCCACGCCAAGGAAAGTCCCATCCGGACACGGGACGGAGTCTTCAATCTTGTATCTTCGTAGTCTTGGAGTCCGGCGGACGATGATAGTCCGGCTGTCCGGACACCCCCTAGTCCAGGACTCCCTCAGTAGCCCCCGAACCAGGCTTCAATGACGATAAGTCCGGCGCGTATGTAGTGTTCGGCGTTGCAAGGCGGGTTCTCCTTCAAGTTCCATGTACCTGCCAAACAGTGTCTGGCTTCCTGATTAATGTTGCGCTTCTTGGCTCCCGCGCCCAATAATGGCCTTCTTCCACGCGTCGCACGAATGCGAAAAGCCAGGGTATCTTTTATGTTTTACCCCTCAGCTGTGCAAATAATCTGCCTATAAGAGAGGCGAGAATCCCGTATCCAAATCACACCCTCTTCCTTCCGCGAGTCCTCATCAGAGCGCCTCTAACCAAAAATCCATTCTATCATGGACCGTCGACGCGGCTCCTCTTCTCGCGCTCCCAGCCCTATGCCAGGAGATTGGAGGAGATGTTCCGTCCCGCATAACGAGCTGGTGGCGCTTCAAGCAAAGGGATATCTCCCTCCGGCCTTCATGGTCCCGGTTTGTGCCGGGTTGGCCACCTACCAAGGTGGGAAATAAGCGGAGGCTACCCCAAGTCCCAACAAAGGGGAGCGGGTATGCTTCGTCCCCTATCTGATAAGGGGACTCAGATTTCCTATACATCCGTTCCTCCGCGGGCTCCTGGAGTTCTACGGACTCCAGCTCCATCACCTTACGCCCGCCTCTATCCTGCATATTGCGGGTTACGTAGCTCTTTGTGAGCTATTTCTGGGCATCGAGCCCCATTTTGCACTGTGGAAGAGGCTATTCTGCCTCGTACCCCGTTCTCACGAGGGGTCAATATACCAAGTGGGCGGCGCCGAAGTATGGCGCATCACCGGGACCGGATATCTATCCGGAACCCCCAAGAAGGCGTCCGAAGACTGGCCTTCGGAATGGTTTTACATAGAAGACGCTCCGCTGCCGGACCCTGTTCGGATCGACCTCCCGGAGTTCAGTTCTGTACCTCTAAAGAAACGCCTTAGTTGGTGCCCGCGGAGCCCCCAACTGGAGGAAGACAAGAGCGTGCATTATCTGATGGGCCGGATAAGGTTATTGGCCCACTCCGGGTTGACCATGATTGGAGTCATGGCAACATGCATTACGCGGGGGGTGCAGCCACTGCAATACAGGGGCCACCCCATGTGGGATTTCAACGGGGAAGACGACGCCACCCGCCATGGTCGCAAAGGACCGGATTCGGCCGAGGATCTGGTGACGATCCTGTCCGGCCTATACAAGGGGGAGAAGGAGGACTTTCTCCAGACGAACCCTTTAAATGGGTTCTCCATGAATAACCCCCGGCGCTGGGTAAGCGAACACTTTAAGGGTCCGACCCGTGCTTTCGAAGTTTAAGCTTCTCATATTATGTCTTCGGCGCAGGAACTGCGCCGGACTGTGGAGGACATGATAAGTCCAGTCCGCAACCCGAGGATCCGGAGAGATCCCGGGATCCGGCCTCCGAAGAGGATCCGGACATAAAGGTGGAGCTAATCGACGGGGTGTTCCACCATCTCAGCATGGACAATGCTTTAGTCGCCATTACGGCTGACTACCCCGGATTGCGTCCGGCTCCCCAGGTGACTGTGACCGAAGTCCCGACACCATTGTTTCTTCCTTGATCATCTCTGACCTTCGCATACGATGGTGTTTTGCAGGAAGTACCTTCAAGGCGGGAAGCCGAGCCCGCGGCGGCTGAACAACAAAGGCCAGTCCGGACCAGTAGGCAGAAGAGGAGCGCGGCGCAGACTGAAACGTCGCCGCAGAGGTATAGCTCGCATTTAATTATTTGGAGCAACGTTCCTAGGAAGCGTTTAAGTGCTCATGATCTTTGCAGGAGAAAAAGCGCCCGCCGGACTGCGGGCGTGGAGGTTGCCAATCCAACCTCTACCAGCCAGGCTCCAGCGCCCGGTCTAGAGGGGGAGGCGAGCGCAAGGCGCAGGCCGGATACTCCTCCAACGGAGGATTCCGACAGACCGTCCGCCACCAAGTCTGAGGTGGAGAGCGCCATGAACCACAGGCGCCGCCGAACAGTGTTTCGTGACGCGTGCTTCTCCCCTGAGGCGTTGAATGCCTTTAACGCGGGGGACGCGCACCTCCGTGCTGCTCAAGATGGTTTTACCAGAGCCACGGAGCAATATGTAAAAGACATACGGGTAAGAGAATTTAATAGTTATATATGCCAGTAGCCCCCGAGACTTAAAGTAGTTATGTTAACTGATTTAACGATCATTTGAAACGCAGGATCTTACTGAGAAGAATACCCAGCTGTCTCAGGAGCTGCAAGAGTGCAAGGCCCAACTTGAGGCCGCACTCGCTGCCACAGGAGGAAACACAGAGAACCCTCCTGGTAACACATTTTTATTGATAAATATAAGCGCTGTGCGGCGTGCGCGCAAGTCTGATAATGACATTGCAGGTGCCGCCGGACAAGATCCGGACAGGCAAGAATTACTGCACCAGCTGAAGGCCGGCGAGAGGGTGCTGAATAGGGTGCAGCAAGAGAGGAACAAGCTCCAGGATGCCCACGCCAAGCTCGGGGAAGAGCTGAAAGGTGTTCGGGCCGAGCTGTCTGGCTCCGTTAAGGAGAATCAGCGGCTTCGTCGCGGCATCTATAGTAAGTGCTTAAGCGAACTCCTTTGAAAAGAAGAGTTCGGCGAGGAAGTCAATTGACAAAATTTGTCTATAGGTATTCTCACAGGTCGCCCTGCAGAGGATATGCCCGTATCGACGGGCGATCAACTTCCCGAGCTGTTGCAGCTGCTCGAACGGGTTCGGCAGGTGATGAGCAGCGCCGTTCAGGCTTTATGGACGGCCCTTTCCCTGCCCGAAGGCCTTGGGGAGCTTGTGGAGAAGCTTCAGGGAATGCGGCAGCGCTTCCGTTTGTGGAAGATTTCGGCCTGCTGCCAAGGTGCCAGGGAGGCTTGGGCCATGGTGAAGACGCGGTACAAGAAGGCGGATCCCAACCACATGGCTGAGGTCGGACCTGTGGGGTTCGATGGGAAGGAGATCCCTGTGAGTTTAGTATACGGCCAAGCAGAGTTGGCCGCTAAATTTTGCCAACGGGACTGTAAATTAGACAGCCTGTTAGACGGGAATGAGGAGGAATACAGTCAGTAGATTTGACAATGTATTTTAAAATGACATGTAAAATGCCTTCTAGCCGGATTGTAGATCGTTTGTCTTTGCCGACCTTTTCGCTTCAACCTCGGGACCCTAGAGTCCGGAGTGTGTCCGAATACCTTCTCGGTTAAGAAACAACCGTGGTATGCATGGAGACCAAGCGTAGGGGTCATTAGTGCTTTATCAGACAAGTGCCCAACTAGTTATGTTATATTACATGGTTAGTAAGAAACATCTTCCAGGGAGAATAGTTTCGTTAAGGGTTCCTTTCCCTGGGAGGCATGCCCTAAGGTGCATGTCCGGACTGCTAAAAAAGCAGAAAAACATCTGGGGGCAGATAAATAAATAGGTAAAAAATCATCTTTCACGTCACCGACCGAATATTCCCTTAAGAATGCTAGCTTTCGGCTTTACCCAGTCTGAGGTACACATCCGGCTGACCCGGCAGTAACAATCGCAGAGGTGCTCCCTTTACCTCCTAGCCGAACAATCGGGAACGTAGGGGTAAGCACAGGAGCCAGGCAACCCAGCTTGGCCAAAACTTAAGTCATATCGATGCATATAATGGTGAGTAAAAGGTACATGTGGAAGCGTGACACATGTGTTGGGCATGAAGCCCTTATAATTGAGCTTCTGGAAAAGAAGCCCCCAGGTATAATGAGTGCGGATGGCACATCAAGTGTACGCGAACAGTGTGCGAGTAGGCCCTTAAGGGCCTTTTAGTAGAAGGGTTAAGAGAAGAAAGCGAAACAAAGGACAGCTGAAGTATAAAAATTTGAACGGGGGAAGGGGACGAACTCTTAGTCCGGCACTAGGCGTAGAATCTTCGGAGGCGGGCTGCGTTCCATGGGTTCGGCTCGAGTCGGTTGTCCGACGCATTTCGTAGACGGTACGCCCTGCCGGTCAGGACTTGATCGATGATGAAGGGGCCCTCCCACTTGGGCTTGAGTTTGTCCTTTTTCTTGTCCGGCAGGCGTAGAACTAGTTCACCAACATTATAAGTCTTGGCCCGTACTTCTCTGCTTTGATATCTTCGAGCCTGCTGCTGATAGAATGCGGAACGAGCCTTAGCGACGTCGCGTTCTTCCTCCAATGCGTCCAAGCTGTCCTGCCGATCCAGCTCGGCCTCTCTTTCTTCGTACATGCGCACTCGAGGTGAGTCATGAATAATGTCGCAGGGTAGAACTGCCTCTGCGCCGTATACCATAAAAAATGGTGTGAATCCGGTAGTACGGTTGGGCGTTGTCCGCAGCCCCCAGAGCACGGAGTCGAGCTCCTCTACCCAGTGCGTGTCAGATTTAGTAAGTGACCGCACTAGTCTGGGTTTAATGCCGCTCATTATTAGACCATTTGCTCGTTCCACTTGACCGTTGGTTTGAGGATGATAGACTGAAGCGTAGTCGAGCTTAATGCCCATGTTTTTGCACCATGATTTAACCTCGTCGGCCGTAAAATTCGTGCCGTTATCGGTGATGATGCTGTGGGGGACACCAAAACGGTGTACTACCCTGGAGATAAAGTCTATCACTGGTCCGGACTCTGCCGTTTTGACTGGTTTGGCCTCTATCCATTTGGTGAATTTTTCCACCATGACCAATAGGTACCTTTGCTTGTGGGTTCCCCCTTTAAGGGGTCCAACCATGTCAAGCCCCCAGACCGCGAACGGCCAGGTGATGGGTATAGTTTTGAGGGCGGTGGGTGGCATATGGCTCTGATTAGCAAAGAGCTGCATGCCATCATGGAGGTGCCTCCCGAGCCTTGTCCCAATGCATCTATTTAGCGTTGGTGGGATCAAGGGTGGCTCACTCGGTTGGCGTGGGTGAGCTGCCCCGGCAAGGGTCTTGCCGGGGCCGCTGAGGCTGCCCCGGCAGGGGTCCTTGCCGGGAAAACCTGCTTCGTCCATCTGATCTTTGTGGCCTTGGTCCTTGTCGTTGCTCCGTTTGCCTTGTGGCCTTGGCTTCTCTCCGGCTTCCCTTTCTTGCCCCGTCATGCGTGGCTGTGGCGGGAGGCTCTGACTTCTCATGCACAAGTAGAGGGGTCAAAAGCAGTGCCCCTACTTTTGTACACAAACAGGAGCCCCCGGGCCTGGGCCACACATAAGTGCAGCACGTTGTTGGGCCAGGCCCAGAACGGTGTGCGGGCAGTTGGGGTGGATTTTTACCGCGGCCACTGTTCCGTCCGCTGCGCTTCCCCACGACCCACGTTGAACGCGTGACGTGGGGGTCGTGCACGCGCGTGACGGAAGCATGCTGGCGTCATCTCGTGGTGGACAGTAAAGAGGCGGCTTGCGTGTCTCTTCGAGACCGTAGGGCTGCCTCCCATTTACTGCCTTCACTTGGGAACCGTCGTTCCACGCATCCCACCGCGCCCGCCCCTTGCGCCACGTTCGTTGCATGCAGAACACAGAGCGAATGGCAGGCGCGCGGGATGTGGGAAGTCGCGCGCGTGCGGGTTGATTCCCACGTGCCTTCAATGGAGCGAGGAGGGCGGTCGACGGCCCCACTTGCTGTCACTTTAACGAGCCGGATTGGCCAAGGGTGGGCGGCCGAGCCTCGCCCCCGCCCCTTTATAAAGAGGGGGCCGGGAGGAACGGTGCCTCTCAATTCTTCGCCATCTGTCTCTCCCCATTCTTGCTTCCCTTCTTCTTCTTCCATGGCGAGGGGGCGTGCCGATGCATCATCGGTGGCGGCGAGGGTCTCGGCCAGACAGCGCATCGCTCCTCCCCAGGAGCTCGTAGCGGCGAAGCCGGCCACTATAGGAAGGGGTAAGGGACGAGGCCGAGGCCGTCGCGGTGCCCGAGGGAGAGGGGGACGGGGCGGTGGATCCACCTCGCCCCCTCCAGCAGCCCCTCCTCCGATGGAGGGCCACACCGGGGACAACCCCTGCGAATTCTTCATCAGGCTGCGCCATCCGCCACGCCGTCGCCTTCGCCTTCCGACCCCATTTGCACGGGAGATGGAGCTGGATCTGCCGCAGGCGCTGCGGCTGCACATGAGGGGTTGTGGGAACAGTGGCACCTGGGTCGACGTCGAGTTCCCCGCCCCTCACGTCATGTATCTTCACCGAGGGTGGAAGACCTTCGCTCGCCTCCATAGCTTGACGGACGGGCTCGCTCTCCATTTCAAACTAATGGAGGGTGGCCTCCTCTCCGTCAAGATTTTTGGGCACTTCGGGACCCGTGTGAGGTGCTGCATGGAGAGCTCCTCCGACAATGAAGATTCCTCCTCAAGCGAGAGTGGCGAGGAAGACAACGGCAGCAACGACGAGGGCAGCGGGCGGCAGGATGACGGGTTCTACTAGGTGTTGAGCGCCGCTCCGAGCGGCACCGGCGACCCCATCATCCGTGTTGCCGGCTCCTTGAACTTCTCGGGGTCGTCTCCTTGGGTGGCTGGCGTAGGGAGGCTGCGGAAGAGGAAGAGGACGGGCGGCAAGGCCATCAAGTCGGAGTACGCGGGCACCGACGCCTTCGTCACGTGTTGACACTACTAGGGAAAAGCCTAGCAGCAGCGCGGGTTTTGGGCCTATTAGTAGCGTGGGGGCCGGCGCTACTAATAAGGCGCTACAGCTAACTTATAGCAGTAGCGCGGGTGCTACCCGCGCTACAGCTAACGTATAGCAGTAGCGTGGGTAAAAACCCGCGCTACTACTAATCTGTAATCTCTGAATTTTTTTTTGAATTTTTTTGAATTTTTTTGATATTTTTCCCTAATTTTCAAATTTCTGAATTATTTTAACCTCAAATCTCTAATCACCCCTCATCGCTGCTCAATTTAATCTCTAATCACCCCAAATCATCTAACTTTCCGGACGGTCACCCATCCTCTCACTACTCCAGTCTGAGCACGCTTAACTTCCGGGTTCTATTCTCCCTCGTTTCCAAGTCTGCACTTGTTGTTTTCCTGACAATAGTAAGATGTCAATCCTATTAACCTCAGGAATTTAGCTTGAGCATGAAGTCACATATTTCACTGTTTGAGTTTGAAACTATTGTTCTAAAAAATTAGTAACACTAATATTTCTTGAATAATTAGTTTGACCATAGTTTGACCACAGTTTGACCAGATTTGACCATAGTTTGACCAGATTTGACCAAAATTCAAAAAAAACTAAAATAATTATTTAGTAACACTAATATTATTGAATAATTAGTTTGACCATAGTTTGACCAGATTTAACAAAAATTAAAAAAACTGAATTTTTTTTGAATTTTTTTGCCTCCAGATCTTAAAAGCCTCGTAACTTTTTTTCTGTTAGGTTTTTGAGGATTTTAAAAATGTTTAACGGGGTTCCCCCGTTAAATTCAAATGTAACTTTTCGAGTAGATGATTTTTCATATAAAAAACTTTTTCATCCGAGTTCGTATGCAAAAGTTATGGCCATTTTACAAATTTCTATAGAGATTTTGCAAATAAAGTCGAAATTCATATTTGTAAATTTTCCCAACAACTAGACCACATATCACATGGGAAACTTATTTTCTTTTATTTCTTTGACATTTTTATCATTTTCTTTTATTTTTTTAAAACTAAAAAGGCGGTCTGGGGGGGGGGGGGGGGTAGACTTTGACAAATAGGCCATACCCCACGCTACTACTATGGCAGACGATTAGCAGTAGCGAGGGTTTTTAACCCTCGCTACTACTAAGTTGATAGCAGTAGCGCGAGTTTATAACCGTCGCTACTACTATGGCATGGTCCAGGGGCCACTTAGTAGTAGCGAGGGTTAAAAACCCGCGCTACTGCTATCAACTTAGTAGTAGCGAGGGTTAAAAACCCGCGCTACTACTATGGCATATCCCGGGGGGCACGGTAGAGACCGCTTAGTAGTAGCGAGGGTTACAAACCCGCGCTGCTGCTATCAACTTAGTAGTAGCGAGGTTTAAAAACCTGCACTGCTAGTAAGTAGCAGTAGCGAGGGTTTTTAACCCTCGCTGCTGCTACGATTCTGTGTATAGGCTTTTCCCTAGTAGTGTGATGTCCTGCCGCCTCGTCTTCGAGCTCCGCCTCCAGCGCCGCCATCACCATGGAGCCTTTGGACGGCCACCGAGATGTTCTCTTGGTGTCTTTTGCCACTCGTAGCTCACCTAGGCGCCCCTTTTGCCCTTCTGCTTTCTTGTTCCATTTCCTGAGGAGAGGGACAAGAAAGGGATTACGGGCACCTTATATCTTTTTAGTCTTGTAAGCCTTCGGGCCTTTGTTAGCTTTAGAACTTTTAATGCCCTTGTTCATGTTTTTCATTTCGTATGAATTGTACCTATACGGGATGTTTTTTAATGAAAAAGGGATGTTTGTCGGGATTTTCGTTCGCGGGAGGAATCCACGACAAGGAGTGAATCCTTGTTATCTATATACCAAACGCTTTTTCACCCGGCAATAGGCCTTGCCGTCCCCCCACCTTGCTCGACCTTTCTCACGCTCTCGGCGGAGGCAGGGATGAGGTGGGCTTAGGCTCCCCGTTCCCGTTCCTTGCTGCCGCGGCTACGACCAAATTCGGACCCAGGGGATAATCCTTGGGTACCGAGAAGGGGGAGCACGGCAGCTTAGAGATAGAACGGGGTTTCACGTATCCCAGTCCATAACAAAATGCATGATAGAGGATAAAGGACTTATCTGGATCTGCAGCCCCTGGCGACCTTGGCTTGCCGCGAAGGGACCCTTGTTCTTGCAGCCCCCGACAACTTTGGCTTGCCGGGGTCCGGGCGCCGGTCCATTCCCTTTCTTCCAAAACGGCTCGGCAAGACTACTTACGTGCCCTGTGAACCAAAGAAGACAGAGAGGAACAGAGAGACGCGCACTCGACTTCTAAGCTAAGGGTTAGCCGCCGCTAAGCACTATCAACCCTAACCAAGGAAGAGACTCAATCTAGCATGCATGCTATAACTTAGGGCGTCAGCGCTTCGTTTATTTATGCTCAGGGTCTGCCCCTGGCTTTGTACAAAGGGTTACATGCCTTGCCGGCAAGGCTCGTACAAAAGGGTGGCCTGCCGGGAGGCCCGGCAGTCGCGCCTTATGGGTAGAACTTGCGGAGATGCTCAATTTTCCTGGAGTTGTTTACTGAAATGGCATCTTTGGTCTCCAGCCGGACTACGCCAGGCCTGGTGACTCGTGTTATCCGATAAGGGCCCTCCCACTTTGGCGTCAACTTGTTGGAATTCTTGGCCGACTGAACGTGCCGAAGAATAAGGTCGCCTTCCTCAAAGCTCTGGGCATGAACCTTGCGGCTATGGTAGCAGCGCAAGGCTTGCTGGTAGTGTGCTGCTCTTATGGCCGCCAGAAGACGATCTTCCTCAAGGAGCGTCGCGTCATCTTGCTGCAATCGCTCTTGCTCAAGCTCATCATAAGTGAGCACTCAAGGTGACCCGTATATGAGTTCTGTGGGGAGAACTGCTTCTGCCCCGTAAACCAGGGCAAAGGGTGCCTGGCCGGTGGCTTGATTTGGCGTTGTTCTGATATACCAAAGAACCGTCGGCAACTCATCAATCCAGCGCCTTCCACTCTTGCGCAGCTTGTCAAAAGTTTTCGTCCTTAAGCCTCGCAAGACTTCAGCATTTGCTCTCTCCGCCTGACCGTTGCTCCGTGGGTGTGCCACGGAAGCAAAACAGACCCTGCTGCCAAGATCTTCTATGTATTGCATGAAGGCATGGCTTGTGAACTGTGTGCCGTTATCGGTGATGATCGTGTTGGGCACCCCGAAACGGCACACTAGCCCCTTGAAGAACTTGATGGCTGACTGCGCTATCACCTTCCTCACTGTTTCCACCTCTGGCCACTTTGTGAACTTGTCGATCGCGACGTACAAGTACTCAAAGCTCCGACGGCACGGGGGAAAGGGCCCAGTATGTCGAGCCCCCAAACCGAGAAGGGCCAGGAGAGAGGTATAGTTTGAAGGGCTTGAGCTGGTTGATGAAGCTTCTTTGAATGGAACTGGCACGCTTCACACTTGGTTACTAGTGCTGTCGCATCCTGGAGGGCGGTGGGCTAGAAGAAACCTTGCCGGAAAGCCTTGCTGGCAAGGGCCCTCGACCCTATGTGGGAGACACATATGCCTCCATGTATCTCTGCCAACAGCTTTAGTCCTTCGCCTGGGAGATACACATCAATTTCACCCCATTCGGTCTTCTTCTGTACAATACGTTATCAACGAATTGGTACAGAACAGACCGGCGGGCTACTCTTTTCGCCTCTTCCTGCTCCTCAGGAAGCTCTCCTTTTTGAAGGAACCGGACGATATGTTGCACCCATGCCAGAGCCTGGGGCTCGACGGCAAGGACCAAAGGCATCTCTTCTGCCATGGGAGCGGTCGCCTCCACGGCCACAACCTGAGGTCCTGTCGGAGTTGGTTGCCCCGCGACAGGATCGGCATCCACGGCAACATCTTCGCCGGCGGCTCCGGGGAGCTCGGTGGGGAAGTACTTGTCGGGGCCTAGCTTCCTCCGCTTGTTCTGCCAAGTCGACGGCTCAACGGACGGTTGGGTTAACTAAAGCACAAAGGTACCTGGTTCCACAGGTAGCTTGAGGGCAGCGCGCTTTGACAGGTAGTTGGCGATGTCGTTCTCCGCCCGATACCATCAAAGCACTCCTCCAGCTTCCTCACCTCATCTACGTAAGCTTCCATCAACAGGATTTGATAATCTTTGTTGACCTGCCTGATGACGAGCTGTGAGTCGCCCCTAACAATTAGCTTCTTAACTCCGAGGTCTGCCACGATCCTGAGACCGGCAAGCAAACCCTCGTACTCGGCGGTGTTGTTGGTTGACATCTCCCGGGAAAAGTGCATCTGGATAACATACTTGAGGTGCTCTCCGGTGGGTGCGACAAGCAGCACACCAGCACCGGCGCCTTGCAGCGAGAAGGCACCATCAAAGTACATGATCCAGTTGCAGCTCGTTTCCTTGCCGGGGAGAGTGGTCTCCTGTACCTCTTCGTCGGGCGTCGAGGTCCATTCTGCAACAAACTCCGCCAAGACTCTGCTCTGAATCGTCAAGGTACTTTCAAACTTCAAACCGAAACTTTACAGCTCCACGGCCCATTCCACGATCCTCCCCGTCGCATCTGGGTTGTGTAGTATCTGTTGCAATGGGAGGCGGGTGACCACCATGATCTCGTGTGCTTGGAAGTAGTGGCGCAGCTTCCTCGAGGCCATGAGGAGGCCGAAGAGCAACTTTTGCACACCTGAGTACCTCGACCTAGCCCCCTGCAAGAGGGAGCTGACGAAGTACACTGGGTGCTGCACCATTTTCTTCTTCTACGCCTCTTCACCCGGTTGCGTGGGTCCTGTTGCGCTGCCGTCAGCCCCTGCCGAGGACTCGATCTTGCCGGGATCGAGCCCTGCTGGAGAGAGTTTCGGCCTGCCATCCGTTGGCTCTGCCGCTATCGCTGCCCTTTCGTCGGCCCCTCTCTGCGCCACTAGTGTGGTGCTAACCACCTGGTTCGTTGCCGCCAGATAGAGCAACAATGGTTCTTGTGGTTTGGGCGCAACCAGCACTGGGGTAGATGAGAGGAATCTCTTCAAATCCTGCAGCGCTGCCTCGGCTTCCGGGGTCCACTCCACTGGCCCCGCTTTCTTCAAGATCTTGAAAAAAGGTAGGGCACGCTCCACAGACTTGGAGATGAACCGACTCATGGCGGCAACGCAGCCAGTGAGCCGACGCACATCCTTGATCCGCTTGGGTGCCTCAATCTGCTTGATGGCCTTGATCTTATCTGGGTTTGCTTCAATCCCGCGCTGGGACGCGAAGAACCCGAGAAGCTTGCCGGATGGGATGCCAAAGACACACTTCTCAGGGTTCAATTTGAGGTTGATCTTGCGCAGGTTCCCAAATGTTTCCTCTAGATCTTGCACAAGTGTTGCTTTGTCCTTGGTTTTGACCACTATGTCATCCATATAAGCTCCCATATTTCTATGTAGCTGGGGCTCAAAACCAATTTGGACTGCTCTTGTAAAGGTTGAGCGAACACTTTTCAACCCGAAAGGCACCCGTAAAAAGCAATACGTACCACATGGGGTGATGAATGCCATCTTTTCCTCGTCTTCCTTTGCCATGAAGATCTGGTGGTATCCCGAGTAGGCATCGAGGAACGATAAGAGGTCACACCCAGCCATGGAGTCAACAATCTGGTCGATGCGCGGCAACGGGAAAGGTTCGTTTGGACAGGCCTTATTGATGTCTGTGTAGTCAATACACAGCCTCTATTTCCCATTTGCCTTGTGCACCACTACCGGATTGGCTAACCACGTCGGATGGAGTACTCCCCTCACCAAGCCTGCCGCCTCCAGCTTTTTGATTTCCTCCGTGATGAACTCTTACCTCTCCAGAGCTTGCTTCCTGACCTTCTGCTTGACGGGCCGCGCATGAGGACAGGCAGCAAGGTGGTGCTCAATCACCTCCCTAGGAACGCCAGGGATGTCGGAGGCTTGCCATGCAAACACATCAACATTCACCCATAGGAAGGTGACGAGCTCGCTTTCCTATTTGCCATCGAGGGTGGAGCTTATGCTAAAAGCTCCTCCCGTGTCGTCCTCCTTGACGGGCACCTTCTTGGTCTCTGGTGGTGTAGCCC
Source organism: Triticum timopheevii (assembly GCA_963921465.1). Taxonomy (NCBI): domain Eukaryota; kingdom Viridiplantae; phylum Streptophyta; class Magnoliopsida; order Poales; family Poaceae; genus Triticum; species Triticum timopheevii. The sequence goes on from OY997264.1 coordinate 153,429,310, forward strand.
TGGACTTCTTGCTCTTGCCAGCGGAGCTCTCTGGCATGTTCTCAACGGAAGCACAACACCCCAAAGAGGTGCGCTTGCCAGAGTGGGTGCAAGGGGTCTCGCCGGTCTTTTTCTCTCCCGGGGCTCCGTCGGCAGGAGCAGGTGCCTTAGTGGCAGCTGCTGCAACTACTTCTCGATAGAGTTGGTCGGCGCAAATTAGCGCATCTTTCTTGTCAGAGGGGATGGTGATGATGTTCATCGGCCCAGGCATCTTTAGCATGTTGTAGGCGTAGTGTGAAGCCGCCATGAACTTGGCTAGCACCGGGCGGCCAAGGATCCCGTTGTAAGGCAAGGGGATCTCGGCTACATCGAAAACAATCCTGTCCGTCCTATGGTTCAGTTCGCCTCCGAATGTCACGGGCATCATGATCTTTCCCTTTGGCTGGCTCCTCCCTGGGTTAACCCCTTGGAACGTACCCGTCTCCTCGAGGTCTCCATCAGGGATCTGCAGCCTTCTGACCACAACGGGCGAGATCAAGTTCGGGCCGGCCCCGCCGTCAACCAACATCTTTGTTACCTTGAGGTTGCGGATTGTTGGTGAAACCAACAACGGCAGGCACCCGACCACAATGGTGCGGTCAGGGTGGTCCTCGTTGTCGAAGATGATGGGCGTGCTGGACCATTTCAGCGGCTTTCGTGCGTCAAACGATGGCTCCACCGCTGTGATCTCACGCGCCCACTGGCTTGAGTTGGCGGTAGGATGTATGCAGCGAGGCTCCACCGTCGACGCACATGGCCTCTGTGGCTTACTGAAACTCGTGGTTGCCGGACTCGTCATCCTCGTCATGATCATCGTTTTCCTGCTTCTTGTCGCGGCCCCGGGCGGGCCTCTCTTGCTGATTCTCCTTGCCGCGGCGGCCTCCTTAGCCGCCATGTTTCTTGCCGGATCCTTCGGCACCATCTGGGCCTTTCTCCTTGTCCCGCCGCTCATACTCGGCTTTCTGCTTCTCGGCGAGCAGCTCTACCTGCCGGCAGTTTTGGAGATCGTGGCCCTTGGTGCGGTGGATCTTGCAGTACTGCTTGTCAGAGCCTCCTGGCTTGTCGGCAGCCGCCAAGGCCTGGCAAGCGTCACACTCGACAACTTCCTTGGCGGGGTCGCTTGCCTTGGTCTTCTTGGTGGTACCGGTGTCGTCGGATCCCTCAACGGCAAGCATGGCCATGCCCTTGCGCTTCCTGCTACGGCGTCGGTCTTTCTTTGCTGGGGTGGCGGTATCTCCAGTGGAGTCGGTTTCCGCACCGGCATCTTCGCCGGGGTACTTCCTTCCCTCCTCAGCACGAGCGCACCGATCGGCCAGAACATAGAGCTTGGCCACATCCTTAACCTTGTTCATCGCTAGTTCTTCACGCATCTTGCGATTGTGCATGTTCTGATGGAACGCACTAATCACAGTGGCAGATGAACATTGAGGATGTTGTACTGCACCCGGCTAAATCTTTGGATGTACTTGCGCAAGTTTTCTCCTTCCTTCTGGGGGATGATGTGTAAATCACTCGCCTGGCCATGAGCTTGGTCACCTCCGGTAAAGGCGCCAACAAACTCATGGCACAGATCTGCCCAAGAAGAGATGGAATCCACCGTCAAGTTCATCAACCAGGACATAACATTAGGCTTGAGTGCCAATGGGAAGTAGTTGGCAAGCACCTTATCATCGCGGGCCCCAGCAGCTTGCATCGCGATGGTGTAAATGCTGAGGAACTCTGACTGGTGAGTCTTGCCATTGTACTTCTCGCCAACGTCGGGCTTGAACATACGGTGGGAGGGCCACCAGAACTGCCACAGCTCACGGGTGAAGGCCGGCCAACCCACCTCGTAAGATAGGCCACCGTAGCCCCCCGAGGCTGGGTGGTCCGTAGCAGGCCCTGCCCGCCTGTCCTACTGGTGGCGCGTGTCACGTCGGCGCTCGATCGTAGTTCGAGCGTCCTCATGAGCCCGCTCCCGAAGGACTTGGCACTGATCGCGGTTGGTTCGCGGGTCGGACGACGCGATGGAGATATCATCACGAGCGTCACCGCGACGGCCGACGCCCGGGGCAGTTGGGATGGAGGTGGGGAGTACACCGTGGCCGCGTCGCCTCCAGTGTGGCCTCCGCTAGCACGTGGCAGCCCGACGGAGCGACGGCCGACGGGTTCCACCGGTCGTAGCCCATCGTTGTTGGCAATGCCGACGAGGCTCCGGACAGTGGCCCTCCATTCGTCAAGCTTCTCCGCGGCGGGAGTAAAATCGAGGAGCAGCTGCGCGCACGCTAGGGCTTCCGCTGGCGTGGGTGGTGGTGAAAGCTGGGTGGACCGCAATGCGCCTCGACTCCTAACCATGTTAGAAGGAGCTGCGCCACGGCTCCGCAGCCATTCGCCACCTCCATCGGCACCTCGGCGCATGCTGGCCCTCCTCTTCATGTGATGGACGCACGGGACTCTTCCCAGGGCAGCGCGAAGGGTCACCGGCAGGGTGACGCTGCTCATCACGCACAACCTGAGAGGAGCGCGCCGTGGGCACCGGTGTTGGCGTCTTGGAGGTCGCCATGCCGCCGCCTGGCGGGACGGCGACACCCCTGAAGGGCCCCGCGCTGCCTGCGGGGGGCCCGACTCCGTCTCTGGAGCCCGCGACTAGTGGCTCGTCACCTGGCATGCGAACAACGCCACTCGCCAGACCTGAATTGCCAGGGTGATGTGGATGTTCGCGGGCCGCTCCATGGGTTCTCTCCATGACTGGCCTGCTACTGGTCCGCACCGGCACTGGCAACTTGGTCCCGGACGAATCGATCACCGTGGTCTCCTTCTTCTTAGGAGCCATGATGACGAAGAACAGCTAGGACGACTGCTAGACCAGATTCTCACAATAGCGCCCCCTACCTGGCGCGCCAAAGATATCGGTGGGGAACGACACCTATGAGATCACTGGAATCCCTTCTACGATTGCGGGGCACGGGGATCGTGAGGAGAGTAGGACTAGCAAATGACACAAAAGGGATTTACCCAGGTTCGGGCCGCAAAGATGCGTAAAACCCTACGATCCTGCTTTGGTGGATGTATTAGTGTTCTTGAGCTCTCGAACTAGTGAAAGTGCAACTAATCCCCGGGTGGTTTTGGTAATTAATAACAACATATATATCATTGAACTAATGGTTACTTGAGAATCATTTCAGAAAGTTCAGTGATATGGGTATGGCAAGGACTGAAGAAGTGGACCCCTCAAAATGCTAAGGCAAGCATTGGCAAAAGCTCAAGACTCCATTTTTGGTTTAGTGATCCAAGATTACATTGAGTCCATAGGAAAAGCCAATATTATTAAAAGGGGATGAGGTTATGATGATGATCTGGTTGCTCAAGTGCTTAGTGATACATCTCCTAAACTATCAGCAACTTTCACTGCCATATACACTCATAAGTAGTCTCGGTCCCACCGATATTCCAAACTCAGTCACACCGAGATGAACCACCTCAGCCATAAAGCCAAACCCTAGCAAACTCGGATTTTCCGATTCTGAACTCGGTCTCACCGAAAAATGAGTTGCCAAGCTTCTGTAACCTTCTGTCATCAAATCGGTGTCACCGAGATGATGAAGTCGGTCCCACCGAGACTGGCATGCTCTTGTCATTGCACGAATCGGACACACCGAGATTGTATTTTCGGTCCCACCGAAAATCCCAACGTTCACATTATTTGAACTTTCGGTCTCACCGAGTTGTCAACTTCGGTCCCACCGAGATTGCTCAAATGTGTGTAACGGTTGGATTTTGTGTGGAGGCTATTTATACCCCTCCACCCCCTCTTCATTCGTTGAGAGAGCCATCAGAAAGAACTACCACTCCTACCTTACATTTCTGAGAAGAGAACTACCTACCCTTGTATTGAGATCAAGTTGCTCCACTCCCACCATATGAAGCTCGATCTCTAGCCTTCCCAAGTTGCTTTCCACTCAATCCTTTCTTCCACCACAGCCAAATCAGTGAGGAGAGTTGAGTGTTGGGGAGATTATCATTTGAAGCACAAGAGCAAGGAGTTCATCATCATCAACAACATCTATTACCTTTTGGAGGGTGGTGCCTCCTAGATTGGTTAGGTGTCGCTTGGGAGCCTCCGTCATCGAGATGTGGAGTTGAACCAAGAAGTTTGTAAGGGCAAGGAGATCGCCTACTTCGTGAAGATCTACCCCGAGTAAGGCTAGCCCTCCGTGGGCGTAGGCCATGATGGAATAGACAAGGTTGCTTCTTCGTGGACCCTTCGTGGGTGGAGCCCTCCGTGGACTCTCGCAGCCGTTACCCTCCGTGGGTTGAAGTCTCCATCAACGTGGAAGTACGATAGCACCACCTATCGGAACCACGAGAAAAATCACCGCGTCTCCAAAATTGCGTTTGCTCTTCTCCACCTCTCTTTACTACATGTGCAATTTACTTTCCGCTGCCTATACTCTAGAATTGCATGTGTAGGGTGATGCTTGACTTAATCATAATTGTGAATCTGCCAAAAACTGTTCTTTGTCGAAAGGCAGAATTTTTATATTGTCAAGTAGTCTAATCACCCCCCCTCTAGACATACTTTCGATCCTACAAGTGGTATCAGAGCTTTGGTCTCCATTGTATTGGTTTCCATTGCATTGGACTCCATAAGCTTGGTTTCACAACCTAGGAGAGTATGGCGTCTAGTGAGGGTAATTTTCGTAGAGGTCCTTACTTTGATGGTACAAATTTTGCTAGTTGGAAGCATAAAATGAAAATGCATATTCTTGGTCATAACCCAGCCGCATGGGGCATTATTTGTGTTGGTATGCAAGGTGAATTCTTCGAGGAAGGAAAAGTTCCAGATCACGAAGCTACAACGGAAGAATTGCGGATGTTGCAAAACAATGCTCAAGCTTGTGACATTCTCTTCAATGCCTTGTGTCCCGAGGAGTTCAACAAAATCAGCCGTCTTGAGAATGCAAAAGAGATTTGGGATACTTTGGTTGAAATGCACGAAGGTACCGAGTCCGTGAAGGAATCAAAGCTAGATGTTCTTCAAGTTCAACTTGACAAGTTCAAGATGAGGGATGGTGAAGGAGTCGCTGAAATGTACTCTAGGCTTGCTCTCATCACAAATGAGATTGCCGGCTTAGGAAGCGAAGAAATGACCGACCGATTCATCATCAAGAAGATTCTCAGACCTTTGGATGGAAAGTATGACACCGTGTGCACTTTGATCCAAATGATGCCAAACTACAAGAATCTCAAGCCAACCGAAGTCATTGGAAGAATTGTTGCTCATGAGATGACACTTAAGGATAAGGAAGAGCTTCACAACAAGTCAAGTGGTGCTTACAAAGCTACAAGTGATGCTCCCACAACCTCAAGTGACAAGTTAGTTTCCAATGAAGAGATAAGCCTATTGGTCAAGAACTTCAACAAATTCTACAAGAATAGAGGCAAAGAGAGAAGCTCAAAGTCTAGATCATATGATGAAAAGAGATCTTCTAGTCGTGATCGAAACTACTACAATTGTGGAAGACCCGGACACTACTCAAATGAGTGTACGGCTCCCCACAAGAGAAGAGAAGAATCTCCAAGAAGAAGAAGCTCAAGAGATGAGTCACCTCGGAAAGAGAGAAGGAGTGATCGTTATGAACGAAGACCCTCTCGGAGAAGCAAGGATTCGGAGAGGAAAGACAAGTCATCAAGGAGCTACACAAGAAGAAAACATCAAGATCATGTAGGTGAATGGGTCTCCGGCTCCGACTCCGACAATCAATCCGAAGGAAGCTATCACTCCAACTCCGACTACAGTCAAGATGAAGGTGTTGCCGGTCTTGCTCTCGTATCCTCCAACTCCAACTCCTACGACTTATTTGATTCACCAAATGAGGGAATTGGAAGATGCTTCATGGCTAAAGGCCCCAAGGTATCACACCCTGAATTCATTGAGTTCAATGGTGATGAGGATGACTTGCTTGGTGAAGATGAGCTCTTGCTTGATAAATCCAGTGAGCCTAGTAATGATGAACATGCTAGTAGTCTTTATAGTCGAGAAGAGTCGAATGACAATGCTATGAAGGAGATTGAGCGTCTAACTAAAGAACTAAACACTCTTAAGTTAGCTTATGAAACAACTCAAGAAGATCATAGAGAGCTCCTAAGATCTCATGAGAAGCTACGCTTCGAGAAGCTCACTCTAGAGCAAGAACATGAGTTTCTAAAAGCAATCAATGACGATCTTCGAAAGAAGAGTTCTTCATATCTTGCCAAACGACTTCTCTTGTCTAATTTCTTGCCACCCATTAAGACTAAGCATGACAAGCATAAGAAAAATTCTTTCTCTAGTAGTAACAATAACCATGCTAAATCCAATGTTGTTGCTTCTAGTAGTTCTCTTGATTCCACTAACAATGTTTCAAGCCAAGTTACACTTGAGCAAGAAAATAGTTTATTGAAAGGGATCATAGAGAAAGGTGTCTACAAGAGCCTTGCCAGAAGCAAGAACTTTGAGGAAATTGTTCGCAAGCAAGGAAGGCACCGGAAGAATCAAGGAATTGGTTTTGAGCGAAAGTTCAATGCCGAAGGTGTTGAATGGGAAGAAGGTCGATATCCTACTCCACAGTTTGTTCCTCAAAAGGAGAAGTATGATCCTACTTCTTCCAATGTGGAACAAGCTCAAGATGACCTTCCACCACAAGACCACAAGCTAAAAGGCAAGGACAAGCTTCAAGAGGAGATTGATGCATTTGTTGAAGCACCTCAAGCCATGGTCAAGTGGGTTCCCAAGGAAACGTCAAGTTCTACTTCGTCAAGCTCAACTACAACCCCAAGGATTCCCATCAAGATGATGTGGATCCCGAAGAAGAAGAACTAGAAAGTTCTTGAGGGTGACTCCGCCAACATACTTCACTCACATTCATTTTGGCAAAAACTTGTGCAATCAACTTCCACATTGTGCACTAGTTCATGGAGTCACAAACCCTCTTGTTGGTAAGTCAAGGGACAAGGTAATCATTGCTTTCATGGACATCATCTATTGTGAACTTCAATCTATGTCCATGGATATTCTTGTTTGTTCCTTGTGGGACTAACCCATGTAGGTATTGAAAGTGCCCGAATCCAAAGGATAGCTCCCAACTCTTGATGATCTCCATCAACATTGAGCATCCACATCTTCAACATCTACATGAAGTCTTCTACGACAACCCAAGGTTAGTTTGACCCTTTAAAAGGGGTTCTCACATCTAGGGGGAGCTTTGCTCTAAAAATTGAGCTAAAGCATCTTCAAATGATGTGAACACATCAATGCTTTATGTAAAAGTGGTAACCCCACTTGTGCTTAAACGATGAGTATGACCTATGATCAAATGTTCTCATTTGGCTCCTAAGTCAATATACTCATATAAAGATGACCTAGTCATCGAAAAATTGTGTGTTAGTTGCTAGAGTTTTAGTTGTGCATGTTTGACACATATTTCATTTGCTATCTTATTGTGTGAGCATGTTGGATGCATAATTTTATCCATTCGAGGACATCCATTTGTTGTTTTGGTCGTTTTGATTTTTCTGACCAAATGGATGAACAAGAATGCCTAAGTACCTCCCCTAGCTATCTATGCTTTCTTGTCTCAAATTCTATTCATGCTCACATCACAAACTTTGAACAAGTCATTTTCGGACCCTCCGGGTGAGGAGCACTCGGAGCCACCGATCCGTCAAGGGCTAACTTCCAAAACCTTCTAATTGATTTCGGTCAGACCAACTCACTCAAACTCGGTCGAACCGAAAGCATTTAGACTGATCTAGGTTTTCACCTCGGTGAAACCGAGTTGTGATTTTCGGCGTGACCGAAGTGCATAACTGCCTAGCAGTTATCCATCTCGGTGCCACTGAGTTTTACAACTCGGTCCCACCGACAGCAAAGGGGTATATATACTCCGAGGGCCGCGCGCGTTGATTTCTCCTTCAAACGTTTCGCCCCCACACCCCTTGCTGCCGTCGCCTTGGTCTCCGGATTGTCGCCGTCGTCGCCTGTGCGCCCTCGCCGCAGGTCTCCGTCGCCATCAACGGACATCTCCTCCGCACCGTTGCCGCCGTAGAGAAACTCCACCAAGTTAGGGTGAGTTTTGATCCCACTCGTGCTCCCATCTCCGATTCAATGCACGTTTGGTTTGCCTAGTATCTTGCCACGATTGAAATCTTCCTGTACACCAGATTAGTTCGTTTGGACTAGATTCGAGTAAAAGTTTTAGGGTTAGGTTTCCGCCGAACACATCTCGGTGAGACCGATTTTATAGTTTCGGTATGACCGATTTGGCCTATGGCCATTGCACTGCACCCTTCGGTCCAACCGAGTTGTGCAAATCGGTGTGACCGAAATGAAAATTCTGTGAAACCCTAGTGTTTTCGGCAGGACCAAAACCCACTTCGGTCAAACCGAAAGTGGTGTGAAAGCTCCTGTTTAACACTTCGGATTCACCGAATCTTAAACTCGGTCTGACCGAAATGTCTTCTGTGAAAACCTAATACTAGAATTTGAACTCTTTTGTTTGCAAAAACTTCTGCAGTTTGTGATGACTCTTCTTCTCTGCCTACACCTTATCTATTCACAGGTTGTCAGCCATGTCAGATGCCAGTGACAGTCAGAACAGGTCAGAGACACCCATTGCAGATATTCCAGAGGCAGGCACTAGTCCTGATCCTAGCAGCTCATCTGATGATGGTGAGAGGAGTACACCAAGTGGATTGCCTCCTGCAGCCACCAGAGCTAGAAAGAAGAGAAATTCAGATGATGAGGATTCAGATTTTGTCGTTGAGGAAGAGGTAACCTCAAAGCCCAAAAGGAAGGTTGTTGCCAAAGAGCAACAAGGTCAACAAACTAAGAAGGGCACCAGCAAAGTCAAGCAATCAACTGTTGCCAAGAAGCTGAATTTGGGAGAGGCAACTGCAAGCAAAGTGAAGAAAACCACCAAGAGAAAGAGATTAGTGCATGATGATGCAGCAGTAGAGGATGAGGATGAGGAAGCACCCCAGCCTCCTCCTCAGAAGCCTAAGTTCATGGGTGATGCCATTAAGGCTGGAGCCACATCAAAGCCCAAGCAATCTGCTCCAGCTAAGGCAGCTCCAGCAAAGCCTGCTGCCAAGCCCAAGAAGACAGTCAGAAACATTCCAGCGTCTGAGAAGAACAAGGATGATGTACCACCAGCTGTGTCAGATGATGAAGGACCAGTTTTGCTGAAACTTCGTCCAAAACTGCCACTACATAATGATGCTCATCCTCAAGCTGAGGATATGAAGGCAAGGAAAGATAGAGGTCTCAGGCTATGGAAACAAGCTGACCCATATGCCGTGAGGAGAAGAACTGCTGTAGATCCCAGATTTCACACCAGAGAGCAACAGGACTTCTATGAGACCGTGCTGATGGACAAGAAGCCCATAGTCGCAGACACTCGATATGTTGACTGGAAGTACATTGACAGCGAAGAGCACAGAGATTTCTTTCCACATGTTCATGAAAGTTTCACTGCATGTGGTGTTGCAGACTTTGTAGGTCAGAAATTGACCAGTTGGAACGATGAGATGATAATGCAATTCTATGCCACAGCCCACTTCTACCCTGATGGAAAGATTATATGGATGACTGAAGGTCAAAGATATTCTTCTTCTGTTGAAGAATGGGCAGAAATTCTGAATGCTCCAGTGCAACGAGACGATGATATTGATGTATATGGGATTCCAAAGAAGAATCATGAATCCATGAAGAACATGTACAAAGAGGTTCCAGCAAAGGATTTGGGAATCTGGAAGCTCGGCTCAGTTTACTATCTCCAGGCAGGCTTACCTACCACTAATACCATTTTGAGGCATACCTTGATGCCCAAGTCTGGAGATCATCGCATGATCAGAGGATACTCTATCAACATGCTACACATACTTGATGAGAAAGCACCTTTCAAGGTGATGGACTTGATGGTAGAGACCATTAAGAGGACTGCAGCTGACCAGAAAAGGTCATGTGGATTTGCCCCGCATATTCAGATGCTTATCAATGCCAAGTTTGGCACGGGCACATTCTTGTTGGATAGAGAACATTTACCGTTGCAGCCAGAGCATGAAGACAATGTTGTTGTGATGGATGAGGAGGATCCAACATCTGTTGAAGGTCAAGCCAAGATCGAAGCTGCTAAGAAAGCCAAAGCTGACAAGGAAGCAGCAGCAGCAGCAGCTAAACCAAAGAGTTTCGGAGAGCAAATTCTTGAAGCTACCCAAAGGATTGAACAACGCCTGGCCAGCATTGAATAGTCTCAGGAGAGCCTAGAGAGGATTGTTGAGGACAAGATCCACGCTCTGGATGTGAAGCTGACTGAAGTGCAAGTGACTGTCAACAGGCTTGAGGCAGACATTGAGGAAGCAAAGCGGGAGAAGGAAGAGCTTATGCGTGAGATGCAGGATGACTTAGTCCAGGATGCTTATCAACAGACTGCTCCGGTTCCCACAGGACCCCGATCAGCTGCTATTCCAGTGACTGACACCAGGACTACAGCTTCAGCACCTCCCACAGTTCCAGTTGCTCCTACTCCAGCTCCAGCTCCAGTGACCACTCCTCCAGCACAGACATCAGCTGAAGTCTTCGCCGATGCTGTCATATCCACTCCGACATCAACCCAGACGGGAGCCGCCAGCAGAGTCCCCAGTGACGCTTAGCTCTATGCTTTTTCGAACTTTTTGGTAACTTGTTGCCAAAGGGGGAGAAATTGTATAGATCATAGGACTTCGAGAGAGAGAGTGCTGTTGTCTTTGCGCTTTTGCTCTTTCATTCTTTTGCGGTTTCTTTGAGATACTTTTGGTTTTCGAGACATTCAGTGTGTTTGATACTCCGTTTGATTCTACCTTAATGAGTGCTTGGTCGTACTATGCTTTAATGTGTGCTTAATGCTTATCATATGCTATTCCTATCTTGTATGACCATTTACTCATGTCTTGGTGATTGGGTGCATGCTGTTCATTCTTATCATTTTGTGCGCTCCACCAAGATGTATGTGACATGGAAGAGTGACCCATGATCCTAATCGATTGTGCATTTGCATTCAAACGCAAATCTTAAATAATGCACAAATTTAGGGGGAGCTCTTGCTTATCACATACTTCTCAAAGCGACGATATTATTCATTGATTATATCCTTTGTCGAAGCTTTGATCTATATGTTGTCATCAATTACCAAAAAGGGGGAGATTGAAAGTGCAACTAATCCTCGGGTGGTTTTGGTAATTAATAACAACATATATATCATTGAACTAATGGTTACTTGAGAATCATTTCAGAAAGTTCAGTGATATGGGTATGGCAAGGACTGAAGAAGTGGACCCCTCAAAATGCTAAGGCAAGCATTGGCAAAAGCTCAAGACTCCATTTTTGGTTTAGTGATCTAAGATCACATTGAGTCCATAGGAAAAGCCAATACTATTAAAAGGGGATGAGGTTATGATGATGATCTGGTTGCTCAAGTGCTTAGTGATACATCTCCTAAACTATCAGCAACTTTCACTGCCATATACACTCATAAGTAGTCTCGGTCCCACCAATATTCCAAACTTAGTCACACCGAGATGAACCACCTCAGCCATAAAGCCAAACCCTAGCAAACTCGGATTTTCCGATTCTGAACTCGGTCTCACCGAAAAATGAGTTGCCAAGCTTCTGTAACCTTCTGTCATCAAATCGGTGTCACCGAGATGATGAAGTCGGTCCCACCGAGACTGGCATGCTCTTGTCATTGCACGAATCGGACTCACCGAGATTGTATTTTCGGTCCCACCGAAAATCCCAACGTTCACATTATTTGAACTTTCGGTCTCACCGAGTTGTCAACTTCGGTCCCACCGAGATTGCTCAAATGTGTGTAACGGTTGGATTTTGTGTGGAGGCTATTTATACCCCTCCACCCCCTCTTCATTCGTTGAGAGAGCCATCAGAAAGAACTACCACTCCTACCTTACATTTCTGAGAAGAGAACTACCTACCCTTGTGTTGAGATCAAGTTGCTCCACTCCCACCATATGAAGCTTGATCTCTAGCCTTCCCAAGTTGCTTTCCACTCAATCCTTTCTTCCACCACAGCCAAATCAGTGAGGAGAGTTGAGTGTTGGGGAGATTATCATTTGAAGCACAAGAGCAAGGAGTTCATCATCATCAACAACATCTATTACCTTTTGGAGGGTGGTGCCTCCTAGATTGGTTAGGTGTCGCTTGGGAGCCTCCGTCATCGAGATGTGGAGTTGAACCAAGATGTTTGTAAGGGCAAGGAGATCGTCTACTTCGTGAAGATCTACCCCGAGTAAGGCTAGCCCTCCGTGGGCGTAGGCCATGATGGAATAGACAAGGTTGCTTCTTCGTGGACCCTTCGTGGGTGGAGCCCTCCGTGGACTCTCGCAGCCGTTACCCTCCGTGGGTTGAAGTCTCCATCAACGTGGAAGTACGATAGCACCACCTATCGGAACCACGAGAAAAATCACCGCGTCTCCAAAATTGCGTTTGCTCTTCTCCACCTCTCTTTACTACATGTGCAATTTACTTTCCGCTGCCTATACTCTAGAATTGCATGTGTAGGGTGATGCTTGACTTAATCATAATTGTGAATCTGCCAAAAACTGTTCTTTGTCGAAAGGCAGAATTTTTATATTGTCAAGTAGTCTAATCACCCCCCCTCTAGACATACTTTCGATCCTACAACTAGCTCTAGGTGCTGCGAGGTCCGAAAGAGCCGAATCCTTTCTCTGTGTGCCATGGGCCTCCTTTTATAGGTGAAACGGGCCGCCACAGGGGCACACAGGAGGTGGAAAGTGCTACAGCATTGCGAGTTTATTGCTAGTATTACAGGACAAGACACATTAAATGCGAGGCTTAGGTGTCCCTTTGATTTATCGGGGACGGGGGCGAGGCCCGTCCCGTCCGTCGCCGCTCCTCTTCGCTTCGACACGTGCCCTGGCCAGTGATGCATGCGCTGCCATATAGGTAGGCAGGCAGCTGAGGTGGCGCGATGGTGGAGCCTCCACGAAGGATTGCAGGCTGCCACACAGGTGTTTGCCCAGCTGGTTGGATCGGCAGCTGCATGCGAACGGCGGTGAGGACTTAGCTGGCGTGGACCTGGCGGCGGCCCTGCCGGTGCGCTTGGTGATGGCCTTGTCGGGTGGCCCAGCAAGGGTCTTGCCGGGTGGCCCGGCAAGGGTCTTGCCGTGGCACGCTGGCCTCCCCGGCAAGGATCTTGCCGGGGGTCTTGCGGGTTTCTTCGGTGAGGATGGTTGCCTTCCTATACTACTTTGATCTTGAGCATTCTATGTCTTCACAAAGATCTACATGCCATCACGGAGGTGCCTCCCGAGCCTTGTCCCAATGCATCTGTATAGCGTTGGTGGGCTCAAGGGTGGCTCGCTCAGTTGGCATGGGCGAGCTGCCCCGACAAGGGTCTTGCCGGGGCCGCTGAGGCTGCCCCGGCAGGGGTCCTTGCCGGGAAAACCTGCTTCATCCATCTGATCTTCGTGGCCTTGGTCCTTGTCGTTGCTCCATTTGCCTTGTGGCCTTGGCTTTTCTCCGGCTTCCCTTTCCTGCCCCGTCATGCGTGGCTGTGGCGGGAGGCTCTGACCGTTCATGCACAAGTACAGGTGTCAAATGCAGTGCCCCTACTTTTGTACACCGACATCATGTCATCTTTCTTAATGTGTTACTCTGTTCTTTATGAACTTAATACTCTAGATGCATGCAGGATAGCGGTCGATGTGTGGAGTAATAGTAGTAGATGTAGACAGGAGTTGGTCTATTTGTCATGGACGTGATGCCTATATACATGATCATGCCTAGATAATCTCATAATTATTCACTTTTCTATCAATTGCTAGACAGTAATTTGTTCACCCACCGTAATACTTATACTATATTGAGAGAAGCCACTAGTGCAACCTATGGCCCCCGGGTCTATCCTTTATCATATAAGCTTTCAATCTAATTTTATTTGCATCTTTACTTTTCCAATCTATATCATAAAATACCAAAAATATATTTATCTTATCATACTATCTCTAACAGATCTCACTTTCGCAAGTGGCCGTGAAGGGATTGACAACCCCTTTATTGCGTTGGTTGCGAGTTCTTTGTTTGTTTGTGTAGGTGCATGGGACTTTTGAGGAGCCTCCTAATGGATTGATACCTTGGTTCTCAAAAATTGAAGGAAATACTTATGCTACTATTGCTGATCACCCTTTCCTCTTCAAGGAAAACCAACGCAAGCTCAAGACGTAGCAAGAAGGATTTCTGGCACCGTTGCCGGGGAGGTCTTCGCTCAAGTCAAGACATACCAAGTACCCATCACAAACTCATCTCCCTCGCATTTACATTATTTGCCATTTGCCTCTCGTTTTCCTCTCCCCCACTTCACTCTTGCCGTTTTATTTGCCCTCTCTTTCCCAATCTCCTCTCTCTTTCTCTTGCCCTTATTGTTTGCTTGTGTGTTGGATTACTTGTCACGATGGCACAAGATAATAACAAATTGTGTGATTTCTCCAATACCAATAATAATGATTTCCTTAGTACTCCAATTGCTCCTCTTAATGATGTTGAGTCTTGTGAAATCAATACTGGTTTGCTGAATCTCATTATGAAAGATCAATTCGCCGGCCTTCCTAGTGAAGATGCCACTACCCATCTAAACAACTTTGTTGATTTGTGTGAGATGCAAAAGAAGAAAGATACAGATAATGATATTGTTAAATTCAAGTTATTTCTATTTTCGCTTAGAGATCGTGCTAAAGTTATTTCTGTTTTCACTTAGAGATCGTGCTAAAGTTTGGTTTTCGTCTTTGCCTAAGAATAGTATTGATTCATGGAACAAGTGCAAAGATGCTTTTATCTCTAAGTATTTTCCTCCCGCTAAGATCATTACTCTTAGGAACGATATTATGAATTTTAAACAACTTGATCATGAGCATGTTGCCCAGTCTTGGGAAAGAATGAAATTGATGATTCACAATTGCCCTACTCATGGTTTGAATTTATAGATGATCATACAAATTTTTTATGCCGGGTTGAATTTTGCTTCTAGAAATCTTTTAGATTCGGCCGCGGGAGGCACGTTTATGGAAATCACCTTAGAGAAGCTACAAAACTCCTTGATAATATTATGGCTAATTATTCTCAATGGCACACCGAAAGATCTACTAGTAAAAAAGTGCATGCTATAGAAGAAATTAATGTTTTGAGTGGGAAGATGGATGAACTTATGAAATTGTTTGCTACTATGAGTGCTCCTATTGATCCCAATGATATGCCTTTGTCTACTTTGATTGAGAATAATAATGAATCTATGGATGTGAATTTTGTTGGTAGGAATAATTTTGGAAACAATGCTTATAGAGGAAACTTTAATCCTAGACCGTTCCCTAGTAATTCCTCTAATAATTATGGAAATTCCTACAATAATTCTTGGGATAATCGATTTTATGCCCCTAGTTGTGTCCCACTCGACAGTTTTGCCCTTAGTTTTCGAAAATCCTTGGTTTTGCCCAAGGCGGCTTGCTCCTCTTGTGGTTTTGCCCTTCCGTCACGTTTCCATCCAGTTAGTGTCGTTTGACCGTGTGTTGACCGTCTATGGATTTTTCGCTCGACCATTTTGCCCATGCTTCGTCACTCTTTGAATAGACACTTCCAAGTGGGACCCATCATTGAGAAAACCATCTGTCACTCTTCTCACTATCATGTGGGACCCACAACGGACCAAATATCTCTAATGGACAATGCCATGTTGTAAACATAACATCAATTTTGCAATCCTTTTTTATGCAATAAGTAACACAACATAAACTAATTAAAACACTAGTGATTAACACAAATCAGTACTTAAGGTCCGTCTCATCTCGAATATAATTAATCATTAGTCTATAGTTGCTAGCTATACTAGCTAATTACATTGCGTCAAGTGTTAAAAAAATGTCGGGCCAACGATTTAAAAAACGCCCTCTGTAGGAGGGGAGCTCGCCGGAGCCAAACGAATCGGCGCCGGAGCTCGCCGGAGCCAAACGAATCGGCGCCGGAGCTCGCCGGAACCAACGGAATCGGCGCCGGAGCTCGCCAAATCCTCCTCGCCCGTGCGTCCTCACGATGAGCGCTTGGACTCCACCGCTGTGGTGTGGAAGGAGGCCTGGGCGAGGCGCGTGCCACCCTCCTCCACCATCTAGCCCCACCGTGCGTCCCCAGTCGCCGCGCGCCACCCTCCAAACCATCTCTCCCCACCGTGCATCCATGGCCGCCGCATACATTGGCCATCGATGAGATCTGTGCCTCCCTCGGGGCGCTGTGGATCTGGGCCAGAGGGAGGCGTCGGTGGAGGCTGGCCCGCGTTGGCGTGGACAAGGGTCAACGGGGACACATGCGCTGCAGTTCATGCCTCACACATTCCAGCGCCAGATCGAATAGGGCTCGCGGCTGTGGTGAATGGATCGAGAGATGGACCTCCATGGGTAGTGACATGGTGGCTTTGGGGTTGCTCCCTGCTCCTATCGGGGAAGAGAAAAGAGGAGGGTGAGAGAGACAGAGAGAATCGATAGAGAAAGGGAGAAGGAAGGAGCACGGGCAGGGCGGCGCTCGCGCCCAATCCCGACGAACGGCTGCGGAGATGAGGCGTACCTCAGGCGCGGAAACGAGGCGGGTCGAGCCCAACCCCGATGGGATCCGTGGCTCCACCATCGATGGGACCTCCGCTAGCCTTCCTTCGCTGGCCATGGACGGGATGTGTGGCTCCAGCGCCGACGGGATCTAAGAAAGGGGGGAAGGGCATCCGGGACTAGGGTTTGACCGGCGGGAGAGAAATAAAAGGGAACATGGGATGGTGATGGGTCCCACTTGGCAATGTCTCGCCAGAGAGTGAAGAACAAGGGGCAAAATGGTCCAACGAAAAGTCCACAAACGGTCAAGACACGGTCAAACGGCGCTGACTGGACGGAACCGTGACGGAAGGGCAAAAACACAAAGCAAGCTAACTGAGCTGGCAAGACCGCGTGTTTTACAAAACTAGGGGTATTCCTGTCGAGGGTGACACAACTAAGGGCTCAAATACAATTATCCCATAATTCTTATGGTAATTTTAAAAAGATGCCCTCTAATTTTGAGAATAGTGTGAAAGAATTTATGATCTCTCAAAAGAATTTTAATGCCTTGCTTGAAGAAAAATTGCTCAAAGTTGATGATTTGGCTAGGAACGTTGATAGACTCTTGCTTGATGTTGATTATTTGAAACTTAGATCTACTCCTCCTAAGCATGATATCAATGAGTCTCTCAAAGCTATGAGAATTTCCATCGATGAGTGCAAAGAAAGAACCGCTAGATTGCATGCTAAGAAAGATTGTTTTATAAAGGCGTGTTCTTCTAGTTTCCATGAAAATAATGATGAAGATCTTGAAGTTATTGATGTGTCCCCTATTAGATCTTTGCAATATGAATCTTAACAATGATGGGACTGGAGATGAGTCAACTTTAGTTAAAAGCCGTCCCAATGATTTGGAGTTTTTAGATCTTGATGCTAAATTTGGTAAAAGTGGGATTGGAGAGGTCAAGACTT
Organism: Triticum timopheevii; assembly: GCA_963921465.1. Lineage (NCBI taxonomy): Eukaryota > Viridiplantae > Streptophyta > Magnoliopsida > Poales > Poaceae > Triticum > Triticum timopheevii. The sequence continues at coordinate 153,446,899 of OY997264.1, forward strand.
TAAATAGAATTGAACCCGCTATCTTGGATTTCAAGGAATTTAATTATGATAATTGTTCTTTAGAATATTGTATTTCCTTCTTGCAATCCATTGTGAATTCTCCTCATGCTTATAGTCAAAATAAAGCTTTTACCAAACATATTGTTGATGCCTTGATGCAATCTTTTGATGAAAAACTTAATTTGGAAGTTTCTAAACCTAGAAAACTTTATGATGAGTGGGAACCTACTATAAATATTAAAATTAAAGATCATGAGTGTTATGCTTTATGTGATTTGGATGCTAGTGTTACCACGATTCCAAAAACTTTATGTGATATTCTAGGTTTCCATGATCTTGATGATTGCTCTTTAAATTTGCACCTTGCGGATTCCACCATTAAAAAGTCAATGGGAAGGAAGGGAATATTATTCTTGGTAGACCTTTCCTTAGAACGATTGTGCGATTATTGATATGAAGGAAGGGAATATTAGATTCCAATTTCCATTAAGGAAAGGCATGGAGCACTTTCCAAGAAAGAAAGTTAAATTACCTTATGAATCTATCATGCGAGCTACTTATGAATTGAGTGCCAAAGATGGCACTACATAGATCTATCCTTGCTTTTATGCCTAGCTAGGGGCGTTAAACGATAGCGCTAGTTGGGAGGCAACCCAATTTTATTTTTATTTTTGTTTTTGTTTCTGTTTAGTAATAAATTTTGCATCTACCTTCTGTTTAGATGTGTTTTCATGTTTTATTTAGTGTTTGTGCCAAGTAGAACCTATAGGATAACCTATGGTGATAGTTAATTTGATTCTGCTGAAAAACAGAAACTTTGCGCACACGAAAATAATTTTAGTAATTCTCAGAAACGTGCTTTTGCGTTGATTATTTTTGCTGTAGATCAATAGACAAATTGCCCAGGACTTCCTATTTTGGTAGGATTTTTAAAGTTCCATAAGTATTCGAGAGTTACAGATTGCTACAGACTATTCTGTTTTTGACAGATTCTATTTTTCGTGTGTTGTTTGCTTATTTTGATGCATCTATGGCTAGTATTAAGTGGTATGAACCATAGAGAACTTGGAATACAGTAGGTTTAACACCAATATAAATAAAGAATGAGTTCATTACAGTACCTTATGTGGTGGTTTTTCTTTCTTTCACTAACGGAGCTTATGAGATTTCCTGTTGAGTTTTGTGTTGTGAAGTTTTCAAGTTTTGGGTAAAGATTTGATGGACTATGGACTAAGGAGTGGCAAGAGCCTAAGGTTGGCGATGCCCAAGGCACCCCAACATATTCAAGAATACCCAAAAGCCTAAGCTTCGGGATGCCCCCGGAAGGCATCCCCTCTTTCATCTTCGTTTATCGGTAACTTTACTTGGAGCTATATTTTTATTCACCACATGATATGTGTTTTGCTTGGAGCGTCTTGTATGATATTAGTATTTGCTTTTTAGTTTACCACAATCATCCTTGCTGTACACACCTTTTGGGATAAGCCCACTTGATTAGAATATATTAGAATATGCTATGTGCTTCACTTATACCTTTTGAGCTAGATAGTTTTTGCTCTAGTGCTTCACTTATATCTTTTAGAGCATGGCGGTGGCTTAATTTTGAAGAAATTTTTGATCTCTCATGCTTCACTTATATTATTTTGAGAGTCTTTTAGAATAGCATGGTATTTGCTATGGTTATAAATTTTGTCCTAGAATGATGAGCATCCAAGTTGGGTATAATAAAAACTATCATAGAAAGTGCATAAAACACTAGGATCAATTTGATGCTTGATAATTGTTTTGAGATATGGAGGTGGTAATGTTAGAGTCATGCTAGTGGATAATTATGAAATTGAGAAATACTTTTGTTGAAGTTGGTAAGTCCCGTAGCATGCACGTATGATAAAAGTTGTGTGACAAATTTGTTGCATGAGGTGCTCTTTTGATTGTCTTCCTTATGAGTGGCAGTCGGGGACGAGCGATGGTCTTTTCCTACTAATCTATCCCTCTAGGGGCATGCGTAGTAGTACTTTGCTTCTAGGGCTAAGTAGACTTTTGCAATAAGTATATGAGTTCTTTATGACTAATGTGAGTCCATGGATATACGCACACTCACCCTTCCATTTTGCTAGCCTCTATTGTGCCGCGCAACTTTCGCCGGTATCATGCACCCATTATTTACCTTCCTCAAAAGACACCAGACCTACCTATTATGGCATTTCCATAGCCATTCCGAGATATATTGCCATGCAACTTTCCACCGTCCCGTTATTATGACATGCTCCATCATTGTCATATTGCTCTTTGCATGATGATGTAGTTGACATCATAGTTCTGGCAAGGCCACCCTCATAATTTTCATACATGTCACTCTTGATTCGTTGCATATCCCGGTACACCGCCGGAGGCATCCATATAGAGTCATATTTTATTCTAAGTGTTGAGTTGTAATTCTCGAGTTGTAAATCAATACAAGTGTGATGATCTTCATTATTAGAGCATTGTCCCAAGTGAGGAAAGGATGATGAATACTATGATTCCTACACAAGTCGGGATGAGACTTTGGACTTTAAATAAAAAAAAGAAAAAAAAAGAGGCCAAAGAGCCCACCAAATAAAAAAAAGAGAAAGGCAAAAAAAGAGAAAGGCCAAATAAAAAAATGAGAGAAAAGAGAGAAGGGACAATGCTACTATCTCTTTTCCACACTTGTGCTTCAATATAGCACCATGATCTTCATGATAGAGAGTCTCTTGTGTTTTCACTTTCATATACTAGTGGGAATTTTTCATTATAGAACTTGGCTTGTATATTCCAATGATGGGCTTCCTCAAAATGCCCTAGGCCTTCGTGAGCAAGCGAGTTGGATGCACACCCACTTAATTTCTTTTGTTGAGCTTTCATACATTTATAGCTCTAGTGCATCCGTTGCATGGCAATCCCTACTCACTCACATTGATATCTATTGATGGGCATCTCCATAGCCCATTGATATGCCTAGTTGATGTGAGACTATCTTCTCCGTTTTTGTCCTCACAACCACCACCATATACCACCATAGTGCTATGTCCATGGCTTGCGCTCATGTATTTCGTAAGAGTTGAAAATGCTGAAGCGCGTTAAAAAGTATGAACCAATTGCTTGACTCGTCATCGGGGTTGTGCATGATGGGAGTATTGTCGAAGTAATGGGCCACGGGTAGCCTCACCCGGGTCCCTAGATTTATCAAGAATTTGGGCCAGCTCCGCCTTGCTGTGCCCCAAGCTGAAGCTCCGCCCTCTGGGGGCCGGCTTGCTCAATGGCCGGCCACCAGAGGGTGGCCAACCACCAATAGACGGCACCGCGGGCGGCCGGCTCCAGCCAGCCGGCCTCTAGGGAGGATGGCATCGAGCAGGCGGCCACCTCGCGGCCTCAGAGTTTGCGCCCCCATCAAGAGGAAGAGATGGGGCGTGGCTACAGTGAAGCCCTCACCCCCCGAATCTTGGGTTTGGCGTGGCCGCAGTGTCCCGTACATGCGGAGATCTCCGCACGGCGTGGCACTGTTGCCACCCTCCCTTGATGTCACTCCGGGCGGGCAGAGCCCTGTTCCCCACGAGGGCCTGTCGGTACGGCCCGCAGGCTGCGGGCCCTATCGGGCAGTGACACCCCAGAAGACAACGCGCACCGAACCAGTCGGACCAGGGGAGGGCCGGCCTCCAGCAGGCGGCCGTCCCCTCCCTCGAAGCCCGTGCACCATTAACCTGATGAGACCAGGTGTGGCTACAGTGATGTCCCACCAAGCGGCGGGACTGTAGCCACACTGAGATGACCAAGCCAGTGTCATTAGCAGCACGACTACAGTGAGCAGCCACCAACCAGACCCGCCAGCGGCGAAGGCGGCCTGTCGGCTCTGTACCAGACCGGTCGGCGGGGCCCACCAGGCGGCGGGCCCCAGTAGTAGGCGGAGAAGCCGGAGGACAGAGACACTGACAGCTGGGCCCAGTAGCCGGCCAGATTACCATTGTACCCCTGGGGGTAGGCCTATATAAACCCCCTAGGGCACCCATGCAAAGGGTTCCCACCCCATTAGACCTAGCCACATTCCTAGAGCAGGAGAGAGCTAGCCTTGCCCTCTCCTACCTCTAGCATACAGCTCAAGGAGCAATTCTGTATCACTTGTGCCTTTAGTGATCATGCGGAGACCCCGCAGAGCAGGACTAGGGGTGTTATCTCCTAGGAGAGCCCCGAACCTGGGTAAAGTACGCCCGCGTTCGTGTCTACGCCTCATCCCGCTTCCAGGCACGGGGGACGTTCTACTCGCTCCCACCATGATAAGCCATCCTTTGGCATATGTCGCACCCAACCCCCGACATTTGGCGCCCACCGTGGGGCGAGGTGCACCGTCTCCCGGAGACCTGGTCTGGACGGGAACCTTGTTCCTTCCTGGCAAGCGAAGCCAGCCCAGCACGCCCGACGGCGTCAGCCTCGACGCCCTGCATGGCGCGGAGATCGCCTGCGCGGCGAGCTGCCTTGCCGACCTCGTTGGCGAGATTCACCTCTCCAACGAGCCGGCCTCCAACGCGGGCACCGGCTACCCCGAGAGCCGCCTCGTCAGCCTCCTCGGCCAGCTCCACGTCACCAGCGAGCCTGCTGTGGACCTGGAATCTGTTGGCTCCACCAACCCGATGATCGTCGACTTCGACATGACATCGCTTGACGTGTTCCCCACCAACGTGGTGATCTACGACGAGTCGCCTCCTCCCAAGCACAGCAGTGGGAGCACCGTCACGGAGGTGCTCGTCATTAATAGTGGCGAGCGCTCGAATGGAGATGCTCGAGACCCGCTCGATGCGGCGCTGCGAGACTTGACGGCGCCCATCCCAGAAGACGCAGACGCTGAGACGCTGGAGACACGCCGCGTCCAGCTTCTCGAGTGCACTAGCCGACTTGCCAGCATGCGATGCCTCTCGGACACCTATCGGCGTGAGATGGACAGAGCGGTTGGCGGTACACTGGCTCCTGGGAGGCCTAGCCGCATTGGCCCTATCCGGCAGCGTGGCGGGACCATCGCCAGCATGTTCGGGCCAGAACGCCCCATCTACGCCACACTTGCAGAGAACATCCGGTCCGCCCAGGCGGTGACGGATGAACTGTACAAGTACGAGGGCAACGAGCATTGCCAGATGACGGAGCGAGTCCAGCATCTCCTAGATGCAGCTGCCGCGTTGCATGAAGCCGGCTGCCACGCCGAAGAGCCCGCACCACGGAACGAAGAGCCGCCCCATCACCAAGATCACGGCGCCGACTGGCGGCGCCTACGGAAGACGAGGCAACGAGCTGGTGGCTAGCCGAAGCCGGACTCGCCTTTCCATCAAGCATGACGAAGACGGCCGCCCTCGAGCGGTGGAGCACTGAGGCGATCCTCCGCCTCCTCCGCCTCGCGGAGCAAGACATCCCGCTCCTCCTCCTGTCACGCACCCGACACTCGGCGACCGCCTTGGCCGCCGAGAGGGAGTCAGAGAGAACGACGCCCGCCATCGGATCGACCACCTCAACTGATCCCTGGCGCTAGAAGAGGAAGACGCGCTGGGCCCGCCCTGTTTCAGTCCACGAATCCGGGATGAGCCCTTTCCCAAAGGGTTCACCGTCCCGCGAGATATGCTCAAGTACACCGGCTCCGTGAAGCTGGAGGATTGGCTGGTCGACTACTCGACAGCCGTCAACATAGCAAACGACAACAAGTGTGTTGCCATGAAGTACGTCCCACTCATGCTTCAGGGCACAGCCTGAACATGGCTCAACAGCTTGAAGCCCCGTAGCATCAACAGCTAGGTTGATTTCACCGAGGCCTTCATCCACAACTTCACCAGCATGTACAAGCGGCCTCCCAAGCCCCGACAGCTCTCCTTGTGCATCCAAGGGCCCACAGAATCGACTCGCGACTACCTCACACGCTGGGCTGAGCTGCGCAACTCCTGCAAAGGCATGCACGAGGTGCAGGCAATCGAGTACTTCACCGCCGGGTGCAGAGAGGGCACCCTCCTCAAGCATCGACTCCTCTGCGACGAGCCTGAGACGCTCGACAAGCTGCTGATCATCGCCGACAAGCACGCCACGGCCGACTCCTCCATGAAGGCGGAAATCCTAGTTGATGCATCTGGCAAGGTGGCACCTCAAGCCCCTCGGACTCCGGCTGGTGACACCAGTCGGCGACAGCAACCAAGTGACAACCAGCGGAAGGCCACTCAGCCGGCTTCCACCAGCCGGCAAGTGGCGACAATCGAGGATCAGCAGCCGGAAGGGCAGCCGGCACCCAAGCGGCAGAAGGGCGGCAAGTCCAATTGGTTGCCTGCCTTCTCTTATGAGCAAACCTTAGATGCACCCTGCAAGTTCCATAGCGACGCAAAGCCGTCCAACCACACCACTCGGAAGTGTCACTGGCTCACCAGAATCGCCAAGGGAGATGGACTCCTGCCTCCTCCGCCTGCCGGACCGCCGCCTCCTCAGCCCCAGCAGCCGGCGGCCCGACCAGTCGGTGCAATACAAGACAAGTACCCAGAGGAACATGGAGCTTATGTTGTGTTCACCAGCATGGCCGATGACAGACACAGCAGACGGCAGCAACAACAAGAAGTGCAGGCAGTGGCCTCTAGTACTCCAAAATTCATGCATTGGTCTCAGAAGCCTATCAGTTGGAGCAGGGCCGACCACCAGGAAGTGATGCCTTCCCCAGGTTCATACGCCCTGGTCCTAAATGCTACCTTTGCAACGGAGAGGCGGGCAACACGTTTCTCTAGAGTCTTGATAGATGGCTGCAGCAACATCAATATCATGTACCGTGACACAATGGAGAAGCTGGGAATCAAGCAGAAGCAGCTCATCCCCATTCGGACTGTATTCCATGTCGTAGTCCCTGGCCTTTCCTGCTCACCAATCAGCAAAACCCAAAATGATGTTCTCTTCGGAGACAAGAATCATTTACACCGTGAGCCAGTTTGGTTTGAAGTGGTGGGCCTCGAAAGCCCCTACCATGCACTGCTTGGCCGACCTGCTCTGGCCAAGTTCATGGTAGTCCCCCACTATGCTTACCTCAAGATGAAGATGTCGAGTACCAAGGGGATCCTGACCGTAGTCGGAGACTACAAGATGTCGGTCACTTGCATCGCAGATAGCAGCCGGCTGGCCGAGTCCCTCGTGATTGCAGCTGAGAAGCGACTCCTTGACCGGGTGGTGGCGTTGGCAGGCAAGAAGCCGGAAATGTCACCCATCCCCAAGGAGTCGGAGGTTGAGGGATCATTCAAGCCGGCCAAGGAAACAAAGAAGATACCCTTGGACCTGGAGCACCCGGAGACGCACGCTGTCAGTGCAAACATTGACAACAAATAGGAAAGTGAGCTCGCCGATTTCCTCCGTGAGAATCGGGACATCTTCGCATGGTCTCCCAAAGACATGCCGGGTGTTCCGACAGATTTCACCGAGCACAAGTTACATGTCCGACCTGATGCCAAGCCGGTCAGGCAGCCCTTGCGCCGCTTGTCGGAAGAGAAGAGAAGAGTTGTCGGAGAATAGATAGCCCGGCTTCTAGCAGCTGGATTCATCATGGAAGTATTCTTTCCAGAGTGGCTGGCCAACCCAGTCCTAGTGTTGAAGAAAAATAGGCAATGGTGCATGTGTATTGACTATAGCAGCCTCAACAAAGCTTGCCCCAAATATCCTTTTGCTCTGCCAAGAATTGATCAAGTGATAGACTCCACAGCCGGATGCGAGCTGTTGAGTTTCTTGGATTCATACTCAGGGTACCACCAGATAAAGTTGAACCCGGCCGACAGACTGAAGACCACCTTCATCACGCCATTTGGAGCCTTTTGCTACCTGACCATGACGTCTGGCTTGAGAAACGTCGGCGCCACGTTTCAGCGTTGCATGCAGAAGTGTCTCCTCAAGCAGCTCGGCAGGAATGCCCATGTCTATGTGGATGATGTGGTGGTGAAGACGGAGAAGCGTGGCACGCTGCTAGAAGACCTCAAGGAAACCTTTGAGAACTTGTGCCGATTCCAGATCAAGCTCAACCCGGAGAAATGTGTCTTTGGAGTACCAGCTGGCCAGCTTCTCGGCTTTCTGGTCTCAAAGCGTGGCATAGAGTGCAACCCGGTGAAGATCAAGGCCATTGAGATGGAGGTGCCCACCCGACTGCTAGACGTGCAGAAGTTCACCGGCTGCCTTGCATCAATTAGCCGTTTCATCAGTCGGTTGGGCGAGAACGCTCTTCCTTTGTACCAGCTCATGAAGAAGACCACTTTTTTCAAGTGGAACGACAAGGCGGACGAAGCCTTCTCCCAGCTCAAAAAGATATTGGCAACTCCGCCTATCCTAGCAGCTCCGACTGAAAAGGAGCCCATGCTCCTCTACATCGCTGCCACTAGTTGGGTTGTCAGTATAGTTATTGTGGTAGAGCGCAAGGAGGAGGGCAGAGCATTGCCGGTCCAGAGACCGGTATATTACTTGAGTGAAGTACTGTCCGCCTCCAAGCAAAACTACCCACATTATCAAAAGATGTGCTATGGTGTGCACTTTGTCGCCAAGAAGCTGAAGCCTTACTTCCAAGAGCACCCAATAACCGTCGTCTGCACGGCTCCGCTTGCCGAGATCATTCGAAGCCGGGATGCTGCTAGCCGAGTGGCCAAGTAGGCTATTGATCTAGCCCCTTACACCATCTACTACCAGCCTCGCACCACCATCAAGTCGCAAGTGTTGGCCAACTTCCTCGTCGACTGGGCCGAGACCCAGTACCTACCGCCAGCACCAGACTCCACCCATTGGCAGATGCATTTTGATGGTTCGAATATGCGCACCGGTCTGGGAGCCGGTATCGTCCTCACCTCTCCCAAAGGCGACAAGCTCAAATATGTGTTGCAAGTGCATTATGCCGCCTCCAACAATGTAGCAGAATATGAGGCACTCATAGACGGACTCCGGCTTGCCAAGGAACTCGGCATTCGCCGGATCCTGTGCTATGGTGACTCTGACTTGGTGGTCCAGCAGTCATCAGGAAACTGGGACGCCAAGGACGCGAATATGGAAAGCTACCACTTCCTCGTGCAGCAACTCAGTGGATACTTTGACAGGTGTGAGTTCCTCCACGTGCCAAGAAATGATAATGAGCAAGCAGATGCCTTGGCACGGATCGGCTCCACCCGACAGGCGATACCAGCCGGCGTCGCCTTGCAGCGCCTCTTCAAGCCATCTGTCAAGCCATCTCCAGAGTCCGACTCCATCTTCGTGCCGACCCCTCCTGAAGCAGTCAGATCCGACTTGAGGGTACCAGAAGCCGGCGCGGGGACTTCGGCAGGCGGCCCGGGGATTGCAGCCGTCGCACCTGGCCCGGGAATTCCAGAGCTCGGCCCGGGGACTACAGCAGTCGGCCCGGGGACTTCTTCAAGACAGCAGGCGGCAGCGGACTCCAACCCGCCGCCTCCCAGCCCAACCGCCCTCGTGCAAGTTGTTGTCGTGGCAGTCGGAGAGATAGCAGCACCATCATGGGCTCAACCCATCCTCAAATTCCTGGTAAACAAAGAGCTTCCAGCCGACGAGACCGTGGCCCGACAAGTGCAACAGCGGGCGGCGGCGTACACCATAGTCAACAAAGAGTTGGTTCGGCACAGTGTCACTGGTGTGTACCAGTGCTGTGTGGAGCCGGACTAGGGCCAAGCTGTCACATCCCTAGTTCTGGTATGACCTAGACTAGCTAGTCATGTGTGCATCATGTTTAAATTCTATTTAAATTTGAAATGAGGATTTGTGAAACCCTCATAATCACTTCTGGAAATGACCCAGATACAAATTGCTCCAAAAGGGTCCAAGAAAATGCTCATGTTGCTCTCTGAAAATATTGGACAGAGATAAAAATCAAAACAATATTTTTAGGAGCTCATAAGTATTTATTTTGGGCATTTGGAATTAATGCATAATTATTTGCATTGGATATATATATGTTATATATATAATATATGTCCAAAAATTATGCTAGTTGATGAGGAGTTCTGGAATAATACCACTAGTTCCTACAAAAATTGGCATAAGTTAATAAAATGGTTTAGTATTTTTATTAAACCAAAACATATGTCAGAAAAATAGAAAAGAAACAAAAAGGGAAAAACCCTACCTGGTGCCTACCTCCCTGTGCAGCTGGGCACTGTGCAGCCCAGCGGCCCAATAGGCTGGCCCAGCCGACTGGCACTGCCAGTCATCCCCTTCCTCGCGCCAGGAGGACAGGGACACGCGCTCGCCGCCCGCGCGCATGGGCGCCACGCCACCAGCTCGCCTGCCTGCCTCCCCTGCCAGCGCGACGCCGCGAAGCCTCTTCTCGGTGCCGCCCCGATCCCCCTGGCCTCTCTCACTCTCTCTCTCTCATTCCTCCCCCTCCCCTGGATCTCTCTCTCCCACCGTGCCCGAACGCTGCCGACGCCACCGCTCGCCGTTGCCGCGGCCACTGCCTCCCCCTCGTCCCTCCGTCGTGTCCACGCGCTCCGCCGTTGTGGGCTACGCCTCCTCGACAAGACGCACGGCGCCGGACGCCCTGGAATGCCGCCATCGCCATCGTCTTCAACCTCGGATGCCGCCGACTGCCGACTCCGATTCGTCGCCTGCAGGGCCTCCCCCGATCCACTGAGCACGCCTGACGAATCGCCGTGAGCTCTTCTACCGAACCCCCTTCTCCCCCTTGCTAACGCGCGCTCTAGCACCGTTTCCCCGCCGCGGCCGTAGCTCCTCGCCGCCGGCCATGTCGCCACCGCGGCTACGGCTGTGAAAGCACGCGTCCAAGCTTACCACTGAGCTCACCGCACCCCCACGAGTCCAACGCGCCTAACCGCAGCCCCCCTAGTGCCCTGCAGTGCCTAACCCGCATCAACTGAGCTCCGGCCGCCGCCGCGAGCCCTGCTCCGGTGAGCTCCGCTGTCCCCGCGACCTCCCCTATGCCCAGGTGGATGCGGTCGAGCGCGGGCTGCCGATTGGTAGTCCCCGCGCGCTTTTCCGCCGCCTGTAGCGCGTTCCGGCGAAGCACCGCCGCGCGGTTTGGTCGCCGCCGGCCAACTCCGGCGGGCGCTGACGTGGCGGCTTAATTAGTGCTTAACCCCCTCCTAATTACCCCCCCTGAGACTGACCAGTGGGCCCCAGGGCTTAGTCAAAGCTAATCAGCCCAGGTTTGACTCGGGGTTAACCCCAGTGTCACTGACGTGTGGTCCCCACACGTCAGGTTTGACCCTGGTCAGCCCCGGTTGACCTGCTGACGTCACTCTGACGTCAGGCTGACGCAGTTATCCATTTTCTGGATTTAAATTAAATCAGGAAATTCCAGAAAATGATTTAAACTTCAAAAATTCATAGAAATTCAACCGTAGCTCAGATTGAAATAATTTATATATGAAAAATTATCATAAAAATGCAATCTTTCCATCTGTACTGGTTTCATACATGACAAACCAACTTATACATGCTGTATATGAGGAAACACATAAATGGCATTTATAAAGACTTAGCTTGGAGTTGCATTTGAATTCTTGATTCAAATGGACTTCAAGCAAATGAATTCTAGCTGCATTATCTCAAACAGCATCACATCTACATGCCATGTTCATGCATCATATTGTTGCATATGCTTGTGTATTGATTGTTGGCACCGTTCCTTCTCGGTAGGTCTTGCTCCGGAGACCGTTCCAGAGTACCTGTCTGAGGAGCAGTGCCCCCCTTGTTGATCTATCAGGCAAGCAAACCCCCCTTGTTCATTTCGATACAATCCTACTCTCTCGCTCCTGCTCTCAGTTATTGCATTAGGACAACAACGATTCATCTGCTACTTTGTGCTGCGGTAGTTGAACCCATTCCTCTGCATGACCTGTCATTGCCACAGTAAATAGTTAAAACCCACTAGCATGTGTAGGAGTTGATTGAGCCATGTTGTGTTCCTACTATGCTATGCCTGCTATTGCTTAGAGTTGTGTCAGGTCTGATTCATTGGGAATGAATTGGAGTGCCATGATTTGTTCTGGTGCTGAGAGTAATGTGTGTGAACACGATTTGGTAAAGGTAGCGGTGAGAGGCCATGTAGGAGTACATGGTGGGTTGTCTCACTGGAACCGTCCTCAAGCACTGAGTTCTATGTATGTTGTCCAATGACTCGATACTACCACACATTGGGATCCTTAATTGACTCTCTCGACTTATTAACCAACTTGGTCTCTGTCCAGGAGTCGCAACTAGTTTCTAGTGTTTGTAGGTAGTGCTATTTTTCTACCAAGTGGCACCCGGCAAGGTGGGCTTGGGACAGACTAGGCACACGTGGCCTGGTGTACCGAGTGGCACCCGGATGGTGGGCTCGGGAACCCTGCACACATCGTTTGGGGCCGTGAGCGACACCCCGGCCGGATCTCCTTGCGGATGGAACCCGAATAGGCAATAAACCTGGGCTAGAGTCTTGTGTGGTTAGTCAGGTCGTGGCCGACACCCTCGCCAGGCTTCCGCTTGAAGGTTGCCAAGATACATGACGTGTACATGGCGGTAAGTGGCGAGAGCGTGTGGAAGAAGTACACCCCTGCAGGGTTAACATGATCTATTCGAATAGCCGGGTCCACGGTTATGGACTTCTTGGATGCTTATATGGTACATAGACAACTTGAAGTGGATCCTATAAAATGCTCAAGACAAGTGTGAGTGCTATGGATGGCCTTCTCGTAGGGAGACGGGGATGAATCCATAGTAGTGTATTGTGTGGTGATTAGTGGACTCGTGTACGCCATATCACCTCAAAGAAGTTCTGATAGTCGTAGAACAGGATAGCCACAGAGTCAAAGCTGGCTTGCTACAACTAAACCCCACATTACCCTCTTGATACAAATGCATGTATGATAGGATCTGATGTAAGTCTTGCTGAGTACCTTTGTACTCATGTTGCTTTATTTATGTTTTTGTAGTGGAGACTTCGGTCTTACTAGTGTTCTCGTGGACTTCGACAAGTAGCTTGTACCTCAGCTATGATCTTGATCGGATGTTGTAGATAGTCAGGCTCTTCAGCCTTTTTCATTTGTAGATGTCTGTACCCAGACATGTAATGCTTCCGCTTGTTGCTTGTATGCTTTGTATGATGGGTCTTGTGACCCCTGTTTGCAATAAATGCTATGATTGCTCTTTGAGCCTTTATCTATATAAGTTGTTGAGTTATGCTGTGATGCCATGTTGTACAGCATATACTTGCATGTTATGCGTACGTGTAATGTGTATTGCTATGTGTGGGATCTGACTATCTAGTTGTTTATCCTTAGTAGCCTCTCTTACCGGGAAATGTCTCCTAGTGCTTCCACTGAGCCCTGGTAGCTTGCTACTGCTCTGAAACACTTACGCTGGCCGGCATGTGTCCTTCTTCGTTCCTGTGTCTGTCCCTTCGGGGAAATGTCACGCGATGAATACCGGAGTCCTGTTAGCCCGCTATAGCCCGGTTCATCGGAGTCCTGTTAGCCCAGTGCTACAGCCTGGATTCACACGCTGGTGACCGACACATTCGATGCTGGGTCATGGATGCCTGTCCCTGTAAGTTTGTGTCACTTTGGGTTTACGACTAGCCATGTCAGCCCGGGCTCCTTATCATATGGATGCTAACGATACTATCATATACGTGTGCCAAAAGGCGCAAATGGTCCCGGGCAAAGGTAAGGCCACACCCGTGGGGATACCGTGTGTGAGGCCGCAAAGTGATATGAAGTGTTACATGCTAGATCGATGTGGCATTGAGTCGGGGTCCTGACACAAGCACTCCTCAAAGATATTCACTAGGGTGAATGTGGCCACCACGCGGCCTCAAGAACACTTGTTGCCAAAGCCTTTCGCCATGGTTTCTTCTGGCCGACTGCTCTTGAAGAGGCCAATGAGTTGGTCCAGAAGTGCCAAGGGTGCCAGAGATTCTGCTCCAAGCCTCATTTGCCAGCTTCTGCACTCAAGACTATTCCCATTGCTTGGCCCTTTGCTGTTTGGGGTTTGGATATGGTGGGGCCATTCAAGACAGCCCGTGGCGGCATGACTCATTTGCTTGTCGCTGTGGACAAGTTCACCAAGTGGATAGAGGCCAAGCCAATCAAGAAACTGAATGGGCCGACCGCCATGACTTTCATTGCCGACATCACCACTCGGTACGGCATACCGCATAGCATCATCACCGACAATGGCACAAACTTTGCCAAAGGAGCCTTGGCTCGTTTCTGCGCGACGCAGGGCATCCGACTGGACTTAGCGTCCGTTGCCCACCCACAGTCAAACGGCCAGGTTGAGCGAGCAAACGGCCTCATCTTGTCTGGCATCAAGCCCCGACTGGTCGAGCCTCTTTAGCGTTTGACCGGCTGCTGGCTCAATGAGCTGTCGACCGTCCTCTGGAGCCTGCGCACAACTCCAAACAAGTCGACTGGCATCACGCCCTTCTTCCTCGTCTACGGTGCTGAAGCCATCATCCCGACGGACATAGAGTTCGACTCCCCGCGAGTCGCCATGTACACCGAGGCGGACGCCAAGGAGGCGCGATAAGATGACGTCGACCTGCTGGAAGAGGGCCGGCTGTTGGCACTCAGCCGGTCCACCATCTACCAGCAGAGTCTGCGCCGATACTACAACCGCAAGGTGAAGCCAAGATCCTTCCAAGAGGGAGACCTTGTGCTCCGGCTGATCCAGCGAACAGCCGGCCAGCACAAGCTCTCGGCGCCTTGGGAAGGCCCCTTCATCATCAGCAAGGTGCTGCGCTATGACTCCTACTATCTGATCGACGCTCAGAAGCCCAGAGCATGCAAAAGAGATGACTCAGGCAAGGAGACGGAGAGGCCGTGGAATGCAAACCTCCTCCGAAGATTTTACAGTTGAAAGCAGTATGTATCATGCTACCTTTTGTATTATGTACAAAGACTCCGGGTCCCCTGAGACGAACTCGGGGACTGTCCTCCTTTTATCTATATGATAAGTATTATGCCCATGAGTGTGCTTCTGTTTTATTATTTCCGCCTGGCACCGGGTCGACCAGTCGGCCCGGAGGTTTGCCGCCTTCTACTATATGCCGTCTCCTGCAGCCGGACAAGTAATGTGTTGGCACCTAAAACTTCCTCTGTCAGAAGCCGCAGCTCGCAGAGCGACTGAATGGCGGGTAGGGGTCGCAAGACAGTGCCCACTTGAAAAATGGTTAAGTAAAAAAGCGCATATAGTCGAGGCCAGCACCGTACCTGCCCGGCCAGCTACCGAGAAGCCGGCCGGCCGGCTTCTACTTCCCTTGCCAAAACCTCCAAACGGCTAAGTACTTGCCTTCCCACAAAAAGCTAAGTACTCAAACTAGCCGCAGTCCGCAGAGTGGCTGCTTGGCTGGCAAGAGGATAGCTAAGGGAAGGCGGCAAAGGAAAAAAGCAAGGAGTATAGGCAAGAAAAGTTATAACTCGGTAAAACAAAGCATAAAGTTGCAATAGAATATTTACATAGATAAAGGCCCATCGGCCGGCATTCAGCAAAGTTTAATATACACCCCACGGGTGGAATTGTGTGAATTTAACAAAAATGTCCAGACCAGCAAGCAGGAAAAGAAAAATATAAACACAATAGGGCGTTGGGGTCAACAACGCCAGTTGGTGCGACAGACGGCTCCATCTGGACACTGGGGTCGGCGGTGCCAGTTGGTGCAGCAAGCGGCTCCGGCTGGATGACGGAGTCAGCTGCACCAGTTGGCGCAGCAAGCGGCTCCGGCTAGACACTGGGGTCGGCGGTGCCAGTTGGTGCAGCAGGCAGCTCCGGCTGGATGATGGAGTCAGCTATGCCGGTTGGCGCGGCAGATGGCTCCGGCTGGGCGCTGGAGTTAGCGGTGCCAGTTGGGACGGGGGGGGGGGGGCTGGATGACGGAGTCGGCAGCGTCTGTCAGAGGAATAGGCGGCTGGTCGGTCACCGCCTGGCCGCCTCCAGTACCAGTTGGCGCTTTGGAGCGCGGGTTGTTGCTTGAGGCCCGGTCGGGGTGGGGCTAATCATCCGCACCGGCCTCCGGCATGTCGACGTCGCTGTCCTCCTCCTCCTCCTCCTCCTCCTCCTCCTCCCCCTCCTCCTCATCCTCCTCCTCCTCCCCCTCCTCTCCTTCATCATTGGAGTCGATGACTTCGGCCGAGTCCTCGCTCTCCTCCGGGTTCAGCCCGAGCCACTCCTGCGGCGCTTCGGCGCCTTCCTCGACCACCTCCAGAACAAAGATGCTGGTGTCAGTAAAGTCGGCAATCGCTGCTGCCCTGTTGATAAGCTCGGCATCCACCGCCGCCAGATCCTCCTGCGCCTCCAGCCGGAACGTGGCCAACTGGGCTAAGTCTAGCCCAGGATACCATGCCTTGACGAACTCAAGGGCCCGGCGCGTTCCTGCCCGGGCTGCAGAGCCCTTCCAGGCCTCCAGGCGGTCGGCCGCCACCTCCAGCCAGTCGGCGATCGGGCTTGGAGTGCGCGGAGCCGGCAAGCTTGGCCAGAGGGTGGAAATCGCCTGGGCACCGACGCGCTGAAGACGGTGCAACACTTGATGGGCAGGCCGAAGACGGGCCTGGATGCTAAGGATCTGCTCATTGAGGGTCCAGGGGGCGTCAGCAGCAATTTGCGTGCCTTCCTCCCTCTGCTCCTCGCGCTGGGCCTCGATGACTTGGCTCGCGGCGACGGAGTGACCCGGGAAGAAATCTGCTCGGGCAGAAGGCAAGGAAAAACAAAGTCAAAAACAAGCAATCGGCTTAGACAAAGACCGGCAGCTCAAGACAACGATCAAGAAGAATAAAACTCACCATCGACCAAGTCCTCGATGCTGCTGAAGCAGGGCGTCATCTGCGCCTCCTTGTTGGCCCAGGCGGCGCGCTCGGTTTCAAACTCGGCGAGGAGATCGGTCTCGTTCGCCTTTGCCTTCCGCTGGGCCGTCTTGAGAGCCTCCGTCTGCTAGGCGAGCTTGGCGACCAGCCGGTCACGCTCCTCGGTCAGCTTGCTGCACTCCGCCTCCTTGCCGCGCAGAGCGGTGTTGGCTTCGCCCAGATGTTGCCGCAAGGTGGCGTTGGCCTCTAAAAAAGGGGAAAGAAGAAAGAACATCAGTCAAAGACAAAGAGGGACATAGTGGCCGGGGAGATCCAGCCCGACTGCTCAGCAGTCGGCCCGAATCTCAGGGACTACAGCCCGTGGGTGCGCCATCGCGCCCCCGCAGAGAAGAAGTAATTAACAATGGTAGAAACACCGAGGAGATTCGGCCCGAACCTCGGGGACTACAGCCCGCGGGTGCGCCAGCGCGCCCCCGCGAAGAAAGGAAGTCGGAGCTGACTCCGGCTCTCGGACAGATGGGCGGTCTGTGTCTCCAGCTCCCGGACCCTGGAGTTGAAGGATATCGCGCGAAGATTGTGGTAGTCCTGCAGAGGGGATATCAGATAAAGTCAGCGTTTGACACATACAAGTTAAAAGTTCCGGACCGCCTGCTCAGCAGCCGGCCCGAAACTTGGGGGCTACACCCAGTGGGTGCGCTAGCGCGCCCCCACGAAGAAAGCAAGAAGATCAAAAAGTGAAGAAAACTTACGCGGATGGCTGCACGCGACTCCAGGAAGGCTTCATTGTAGCACTTAAGGGCTTCGGCTTCGGCCTGGAGTTTGGCCTGGACGTTGAGGGACGCTTGGTTCAGGGCGCCCGTCCCGCCCCCATGTATCCAGCTAACAGGCACGGCGCTGGTCGCCTCAGTGTCGGGGACCGATGAGCTCGTAGCACCGGCCTCCTGGGGCCGCGGTGCTGTGGCCGCCTTCTCAAGACGGCGGCGCGCGGGTGTGCGGACCTCAGGAATCAGGTCCGTCACCACTGCGTCCCCGACTGATGGCACCGGCAGTGCAGCCGGCTGCTCGTCCTGCGTCTCGATAGTCGGTGGCAGCGGCGGCACGAGGACATCCGGCATGGCCACGTTGCGGCCCTCCCGCTCCCAGATCGGATGCTCGTTGCCGGCTCCCCCGGTCATCACCTCAAACTCCGGTGGAGGTGGCGCGGTGTTCAAAGGCGTAACAAGCAGTGGCTCTTGGCGGCGTGCGGCTTCCGCGAGCCGCTCCTTCTCCGCGGCTTTGGCCTCCGCCAGCTTCCTCTCCGCGGATGCAGCGGCCTTGTCTGCCTGCACCTTCGCCAGACGGTCGGCTTCTTCCTCACACGCCTCCCGCGCGTTCCGCTCCGTCGCCTCCCGGAGGTCGGCGGCCGGGTTGATTCGCCGGCTGGAGGAGGAACTCACTGCCGACCTCATGACCGAGGCGGCGCCCGACTTCTCGAGAGTCAGCTGGGCCCTAAAATAAGAAGACAAGTCATAAAAGTTTTCAGGCCGGATTGGCGAAAAGACGGAAAACATGAAAAGAATACTTGCGCCGACACCATGACTGGCACCTTCAGCTGCCTCTGATATTTGGCAACCTTGGCCGCGGCTTCTTTCCGCCTGGTCGCCGCGGCCGGGTTCTTGGGCTTGCGTTTGCCGCCACGGGCGGGCGACCCAGTAGAGGGGCCTGCGCCGGTGTTGGCAGAGCTCCAGGAGGGGCGCGACTCGTCTTCATCATCGTCGTCGTCGGGCCAAGTTTCCACCACGCCGCCCTCCTCGGAGCCACCTGCTCCGCCGCCGCCGCCGCCTGTTGCACCGTCCGCCAGGGCGGCCGCCCCCAAGTCGGGGTCATCCAAGTCGCTCACTGCCCTGTCCGGCAGGTAGTCACCACCCGGCCCCACGATGGCGGCCGTCGCCTCGGACATATAAATCTGCACTCCCGGAGGGAGTCGCATCACGACAAGAACAAGACTGAAAAAACAGAGCGGAAGGAAGAGATGAAGAAATTTACGGCAGGCAGCGGATCATCGCGCGAGTACGGCCGCTTCTCGTACCGCCACTCTGCCTCCGACACCTTGAAGTCGGAGATCTCATTCACGATCCGCGTGACCTCAGCAGTCGGCATCTCCTTCGTGCATAGCCGGCTGGGGTCGCGGTGCCCGCTCATCGGGAAGATTGGATGAGGGCGGCCCTGGAATGGGAGAACCCGGCGCTCGACGAAGGCGATGAGGAGGTCGGAGGCCGTGAGGCCCTCCGACTCCTGGAGCACCCGGAGTCGGCTGATGGCGGCCGCTGCATCCGGCGACACCGGCTTCGGTTTGTAGCCCCAGTTGGGCCGAGCCCTAGTGGGAGGGCCGGCCTCATAGGCCGGCAGGTTGATGAAGTCGACAGCCGGGTCGACGTTCTCGATGTAGAAGTAGGACCGCTATCACATCTTCACAGACTGTGCCAGCTTGATGACAGGGAAGGCGTTCCATTTCGCCGACCGGCGCACGGCGACGAACCCGCCGCACTCGGCCGCCGTAACCTTGGCGGAGGTGCCGAGTTTCCCATAGAAGAATGCTCCCCACATCTCAAGTGTGGGGAGGATGCTGATGTAGCCCTCGCACGCCGTGACGAAGGCGGAGAGCAAGGTCACGGCGTTGGGCGTAAGATGATGATGTTGGAGGTTGTTGAAGTCGAGGAAGGAGCGGAGGAAGCCGCTAACTGGAAGGCCGAAGCCGCACAGAAAGTGCGAGCGGAAGACGACCCGCTTGTTCCCCCTCGGCGCCGGCGAGATCTCCTCCTCTGGCGGCACCCGCGCCTTGACTAATGCCGCGTTGGGCATCCGACGCGTGTCGCGGAGGAAGGAGATGTGATCCTCAATCACCGTCGACCCCTCCCAATCACCGCCCTTCTCGCGTGCCATGGCTTCAGGCGGGCCGCGTGAGGAGGAGGAGTGCATCGGCGATAGACGGCGGCAGCACGGAGCAGCAGCGGCAGCTACGGAGGAGAGAGCAGAGGAAGAAGCGAGAGTGGGAGGGGGTGCAAGCTTTGCCGCACCCCTCTCTCCCCCCTACTTATAGCCCCCGGGCTACAAAGCCAAGGGGGTGGGGCGTGGGTCGTGGGATTAACTGCGCCCACGACCCCACGACCCCCCATTTACCGCGCGCATTCACCAAGCCTCGAGTGGTCGTGGGAATTGCAACTCCCCCGGCACAGCAGATCCGCCCAGGTGCCGAGGCGCGGTAGTGGCGGGCCCGCCCCTGTCACGTCCCATCAGGAGTGTGGGGTGGCAGGCTGGCCGGGTAGGCGTGCGCCGCATGGCGTGTCTGTGGTGGGCGGCGGCCCGGGAAGCTTAGCAGGCACGCCACCTGCTTTCCTGCCTTGAAGTTCAAAATCGACCAATCGCCCGCCTAAACGAAGCCGGCTTCTGTAGTTGGCTAGCCGCAAGGCAGATCGAACATTCCTATGGATCTCGATGAGGGGGGAAGCCGTTGAGACTTCGCGGCCCCTCGACCACAATGCTTCACCGGCTTCGGGGACTACTATCGGAGTAATGGGCCATGGGTAGCCTCACCCGGGTCCCTGGATTTATCAAGACTTTGGGCCAGCTCCGCCTTGCTGTGCCCCAAGCTGAAGCTCCGCCCTCTGGGGCCGACTTGCTCAATGGTCGGTCACCAGAGGGCGGCCAACCACCAACAGACGGCACCGCGAGCGGCCGGCTCCAGCCAGCCAGCCTCTAGGGAGGACGACATCGAGCTGGCGGCCACCTCGCAGCCTCAGAGTTTGCACCCCCATCAAGAGGACGAGATGGGGTGTGGCTACAGTGAAGCCCTCACCCCCCGAATCTTGGTTTGGCGTGGCCACAGTGTTCCGTACAGGCAGAGATCTCCGCATGGCGTGGCGCTGTTGCCACCCTCCCTTGACGTCTCTCTGGGCGGGCAGAGCCCTGTTCCCCACGATGGCCTATCGGTACGGCCCGCAGGCTGCGGGCCCTATTGGGCAGTGACATCCCAGAAGACGGCGCGCGCCAAACCAGTCGGACCAGGGGAGGGCCGACCTCCAGCAGGCGGCCGTCCCCTCCCTCGAAGCCCGTGCACCATTAACCTGATGAGACCAGGTGTGGCTACAGTGATCTCTCACCAGGCGGTGGCACTGTAGCCACACTGAGATGACCAAGCCAGTGTCATTAGCAGCACGGCTACAGTGAGCAGCCACCAACCAGACCCGCCAGCGGTGGAGGCGGCCTGTCGGCTCCGTACCAGACCGGTCGGCGGGGCCCACCAGGCGGCGGGTTCCAGTAGTCGGCGGAGAAGCCGGAGGCCGGAGACACTGACAGCCGGGCCCAGCAGCCGGCCAGATTACCATTGTACCCCTGGGGGTAGGCCTATATGAACCCCCCAGGGCACCCATGCAAAGGGTTCCCACCCCTTAGACCTAGCCACATTCCTAGAGCAGGAGAGAGCTAGCCTTGCCCTCTCCTACCTCCAGCATACAACTCAAGGAGCAACTCTGTATCACTTGTGCCTTTAATGATCATGCGGAGACCCCGCAGAGCAGGACTAGGGGTGTTATCTCCTAGGAGAGCCCCGGACCTGGGTAAAGTACGCCGACGTTCGTGTCTACGCCACATCCCGCTTCCGGGCACCGGGGACGTTTTACTCGCTCCCACCATGATAAGCCATCCTTTGGCATGTGTCGCACCCAATGTAACGCCCCAAGACCGACGCTCTAGATGCCTTCCTTGTATTCCGAGTTTCGTCATGTGATTTGTTTTGTTTGTTGCATCGTTTGCATTGCATCATGCGATCATGTCATTTAATTTTTAAAACCTCAACTAAATAAATTGCATAGATCGTTGATCTATTTAAATCGAGGGATATTCACAGGGTGATTTCTCTTTAAAACATATCCTCTCAATATTTAGAGAGCTATAGTAAATATTCCATTTTTGGAATTCACCATAACACACTTGCAAAATCCCAATGCCTTTGTTATCTCAATTCTTGGTCTCCAACCTTGCCCATAATATCTTTCATCATTTTTCGGAGCTCCACCAAAAATCCTCAACATTTTTGGACCTTCCTTTTATCAAGTCCTAGTTCAAACCCATTTGAATTAAATTCAAATGAGTTTGAATTTAAATCTTTCAATCATGGCCTTTCTATTTTTCTTGGAACAAGCATATTTATGCGAGTCCGGGAAAATAATCCCCATGCCCAAAATTCTATTTCTACCTTCCTTTCTTCTCCTTTTCTTCCTAGATTTATTTTCTATTTTTGGGAAATAAAGAAGTAGGGAGAGAGAGAGAACCAGGCTTTTTCTCCAGCTCCTCCCGCATGGGCCAAGGCTCCTCCGCCGGCCTCCCTAGGGCCACCTAAGCCGGCCCACCTAACCCTCCTAAACCCTAGCCCGAACCCCCCTGCCCGATCCCCATCCATCTCTCCCTCGTCCTCCCTTCTGCGCCGCACACCCGCATCTTCCCCTCACCCGATCGCTCCCCTGCTCCCTTCCCTTGCGCCGCAACTCCCCTCCGCTCGCACGCATCGAGCCAGTGAGACGAGGTCCCAGCGCCCGATCCCTTTGCCGCCTCCACCCTGAGACCCCCACGCCCGACCACCTCCTCGTCGCCCTTGGTGCCGCACCACCAGGACCTCTGCCGTTCGCCTCCTACAGCCCGAGCTTCTCGACTCAGCGCGGCCCGCCATGGATGCCGCCATGGACGCCGAGCTCCCCCCCGCAGCCATCCCCGTCGCTCCCTCCTCATTCCTGCCGTCTTCGGTGCCGCTGCCTCGCCCGAGCTCCCCGCTCGACCAGGAGCTCGTCAACTCCGGCGCGTGCCCCAGCCTCCTCTGCGCCCCGTCGACCCGCGCCCGTCCGCCTCGGAGCCGGCAAGATCGACTACTTGGACGCCAAGACCATACCAGGACTGCCAAGCATCTTCTCTGTGATTTTTGCCAAGTACCACAAGAACGCGTCAAGTACCTCTACCGTCGTCTCCGGAAACGCCAAGTACCCCTTCGGACCGCCAAGTTCATCTACCACGTGTACCACTACCGTCGCCCCGAAGACGTTGGATTCGTCAAGTGCCTCTTCAAAATGAACGTGTACGACTACTTCCACTACCGCCGCGAGAACCTCTACTTCCACTACGAACTCGACCCGTTCCGAAAATGCACGCTTCGAAGGTAAAACCTCGAGATGCCGTCCGTGGACCGAATGCATTTGTTGTATGAGATGCACCCTATGTTTGGACCGTGTCCGAATTGTTCCTTGCACGTTCGCTGTAAGCCATGCCACCATTATGTGGGACACCTGGAATCCGGGATCACCCCACCATCTGTGCATGCATCCGCACGCCTCCTTTTGCACCGGTATCTCCGTGAGCTACCGGAACCGATATGTTGCCGTGGCATCATTTTCAGATATGTTGCCGTGGCATCATTTTCGGATATGTTGCCGTGGCACCATTTTTGTTTCGCCGCCATGGCACCCTTTTCGTTCCGCCATGGTGACCAAATGCTCCTTATCGTGCTCATGTCAACATTTTCATAAAATTGCATAAAACTTGTATATGTCATCCGCATCATGATAACAACATTTAAAATGTTTAAACTTGTTGTTGCATTAAATTGCTAAATGCATATGGGGATTTTCCAGAATTGTCGTTTGTTGCTTTCGGCCTCATTTAAACTTGCCTAAATAGTTAGTTTATTTATGCTTCACCTCTTGCCATGTTTAACAACACTTAATATTGTTTGGTAGCATAACCGAGAGAGAACTAAATAATTGATGTGGTGTTCCGTCAACATGCACCTCGTTGCATATTGAGCTCCACTTAACTTGTAGTATTGTTTGTTGCACTTTGCCATGCCATGCCTCATTAAACTGGACATGCATCATACTTGATTATGCATCATGCCATGTTTATGCCTGTGTGTTTACCATGTTGTTTTGCTTCTTTCCGGTTTGCTTCTCTCGTTAGCTTTGGTTTCGTTCCGGAGTTGTGAGGATTCGTTCGACTACGACCGTTTGTCTTCTTCATCGAATCGTTCTTCTTCTTTGCGGGATTTCAGGCAAGATGACCATACCCTCGAAATCACTTCTATCTTTGCTTGCTAGATGCTCGCTCTTTTGCTATGCCTACGCTACGATGTCTACCATTTGCTTGTCAGCCTCCCAAATTGCCATGTCAAACCTCTAACCCACCATGTCCTAGCAAACTGTTGATTGGCTATGTTACTGCTTTGCTCAGCCCCTCTTATAGCGTTGTTAGTTGCAGGTGAAGTTGAAGATTTCTCCATGGTGGACAGGGTTATGTTGGGATAACACAATATCTCTTATATTATTAATGCACCTATATACTTGGTAAAGGGTGGAAGGCTCGGCCTTATGCCTAGTGTTTTGTTCCACTCTTGCCGCCCTAGTTTCCGTCATACCGGTGTTATGTTCCCGGATTTTGCGTTCCTTACGCGGTCGGGTGATTTATGCGACCCCCTTGACAGTTCGCTTTGAATAAAACTCCTCCAGCAAGGCCCAACATTGGTTTTAACATTTGCCACCTAAGCCTTTTTCCCTTGGGTTCTGCAGACTCAAGGGTCATCTTTATTTTACCCCCCGGGCCAGTGCTCCTTCGAGTGTTGGTCCAAACTAGAGCACCGTGCGGGACCATTCCTTGGCAACTTGGATTACGTCGGTACCTGTACGCTTAGCTTATCCGGTGTGCCCTGAGAACGAGATATGTGCAGCTCCTATCGGGATTTGTCGGCACAGCGGGTGGTCTTGCTGGTCTTGTTTTACCATTGTCGAAATGTGTTGTAAACCGGGATTCCGAGACTGATCGGGTCTTCCTGGGAGAAGGTCTATTCCTTCGTTGATCGCGAGAGCTTGTCATGGGCTAAGTTGGGACACCCCTGCAGGGTATTATCTTTCGAAAGCCGTGCCCGCGGTTATGTGGCAGATGGGAATTTGTTAATGTCCAGTTGTAGAAACCCGAAGTTGACCTTAATTAAAATACATCAACCGCGCGTGTAACCGTGATGGTCTCTTCTCGGCAGAGTCCGGGAAGTGAACACGGTGTTGGAGTTATGCTTGACGTAGGTTGCTACAGGATCACTTCTTGATCATACTTTTATCGACCGTGACTTGCTTCTCTTCTCGCTCTCATTTGCGTATGTTAGCCACCATATATGCTAGTCGCTTGCTGCAGCTCCACCTCATGCCTTTACCTTACCCATAAGCTTAAATAGTCTTGATCTCGCGGGTGTGAGATATCTGAGTCCCCGTGGCTCACAGATACTTCCAAAACTAGTTTGCAGGTGCCTATGTTTCCGAGCAGGTGACGCAACCAAGCTCAAGGAGGAGCCCGATGAAGATCTTGCCCTTTGTGTTGTTTCGTTCTAGTTGATCAGTAGTGGAGCCCAGTTGGGGTCGATCGGGGACCTTTGTCGCATTTGGGGTTCTTCTTTTATTTTGGTTCCGTAGTCGGACCTTGATTGTATCTAGATGATGTAATGCTTTATTCATGTAATTGTGTGAAGTGGCGATTGTAAGCCAACTATGTATCTCTTCCCTTATGTATTACATCGATTGTGTGAAGATTACCTCACTTGCGACATTGCTTTCAATGCGGTTATGCCTCTAAGTCGTGCTTCGACACGTGGGAGATATAGCCGCATCGAGGGCGTTATAAGTTGGTAATCAGAGCCTTCCCCGACCGTAGGAGCCCCACTGCTTGATCGTTTTTAGCGGCCGAGTTGTGTCTAGAAAAATGTTTTGAGTCATTTATGATTATATATATCGGAGAGTAGGATTCTTTTTACTCCTCAGCCCCTTCGTCGCTCTGGTAAGGCATCCTGACGTAGAGTTTTGACTCTTCTCTTCTCAAATTTCACTAATTTTTTTTAGGATCACGTGGGTATCTTGGAATCGTTCTGATGGTTTTATGATGAGAACATTGTCATGGTGCCTCCTGTCAGGGGTTTAGTGGAAGTGTCCCGGGGAGTTGAGCTCTGAGGTGTTGTCGTCATAATTTTATCATTTCAGTTCTGGAATACCTGAGTTTAGTACGCCGACATCGAAAATCTCTTTTATGCAGTTGTTGGTGAGATAACCCCGATAACCCAGTACTGAGGTGAGTACGGGAGTATTGCCATGACTCGTATAACGGATGCTTTTCGATGGTTGAGGTACACAATTTCCGAAGGTTTCTTGGTTATGTGTTGACGGATGGATACAGCTGGATGTAGGGATTGTAAGTTTGTGTGAGATATATTGCTTCCCTTGTATCCCCAACACCTGATTGCATAACCGGAAAATTTCGGGAGTTTCATAGGTGGGAATTCAAGTAGCTCTTAGGATATCTTTCCGACGGATGTATGATATGAAATTGGGGTTCGACGTCTAGTGGTCCGCCTATTCACGGTTGGTTTTACAGTGGTCTCGTTGTGTCTTAAAGAGTCCTTGGCTATGCCGACTCGGGGACGCTTCGTATGTCATGTGCACTGCCTTATACATGATGGTGCTGTACAATCGAGCCCGTGTTGGCCCCACCACGAAAACTTCGGACGAAATCTCTATCATATGTTTGTTCCGGCTTATTCTGCAAGCCAGTCCTTTGTTTTTGTTTTGAGTTGTGGTATTCGAGTTGCTTCAATGTCAAGTGTTGATTCCATACCTTTCCGAAATGGTGTTCTCATACTCCGATGTGAATACCAATCATTCTTGACAATCGAGATTGTCATGTCAATCCTTTTCAACCGGCGTCTTTCTCTTCAAGTGGATCCGATCACTTCAACATCAGCAAGACCAATTATCATTTCTTCTCAACGGTGTTTGTTTCATCTGTCTCCAAGTTGCCTTTGTTTTTTCCCGCCCACCCACCCTTTTTCCTCAAGGACTAAGATTTCTTTACCAAGTATCCTTTTATTTTTGTGAAGTTTCTCCATTCTTTTCCGTCAATGTTCTTACCCGGTGGTTCTCAAGAAGATGTTCTACTAGTTCGTCATTCCTCATTCCTTTCTCTTCTCCGGTGGATTCAAGTCAAGTTTTGTTGATCATACCTTTTTCCTCATTTCAATGTCTTCTCATACCGGTGCACCTCTTAATCATCCACCTCTCGCTATTCATTTGTTCCCAAGTGTTGAAGATATCTCTGAAGATTCGTGTTTCCATTCTTAATCCGTTCAAGCTCTTTCGAGATTGGTATCTCATTCAAGTCATTTAATTCAACCGGTGCAACATCTCTTTTAAATCTTTTCAACGGTGTTCTTTTGAGTGGGCCCTAACCCACAGGTCTTTTCCCAGGATCTTACCTGACTCTTCTATTTTCCCAGAGCTATCCTAAATTCTTCTCCAAGTTTGACGTAAGAATGAGTTATCATCAGTCAAATGCTTTTCTCCAAGATCTTTCAAATTCTTTTCATAGTTGGCTCAACCTCTTCGCTTTTGATTCTTCCGGTGTGCCTCAATAATTCTTGGTGGTGTTTCTCGTTGTCATTCTCATCATTTGAAGACCGAAGAAGAGTTTCTCTTTAATCTTGCTCTATTCTCTTCAAGATTCATGGTGCTAGCTTGTTGCCATCCTCTCATAATTGTTTTCGGTTGTGAGAATCTTTTTCACCCATCCGGAGCATTTTAGGAGTCTTTTCAGTTTCATTCTCCGAAGCCAATTATCTCAGAATTATTCATTCTCAGCTTTCATCTCTCGTTCTCAAATTCTTCCGGTGCATCGTTCAAATACCCTCTAATCAGTTCATGATCTCTTCGTTCTCATGTATCTAAATCCCCTCAAGTATCTTCATTCATCTTCCAACTCTTCCCTGTGAATTGTGCCTTTGCTACTTTCATTTTCAATTCTTATGGTGGTTTGTTCAAGATTCCTCTTCCTATGTTCTCATATTAATTTATTTGTTGCTTCCAAATCTCACCAGTGGTTCCATTAATACCTTCTCAAGTTTGCGCCATATCTCTCTTAATCCTTTCTACGAGAATAAGTAGTATGCCAAATCCGTTGCTTGTCATCAATTTAAATTGGTGAAGGATACGCATAACATAATTCTTGTTCTTGTTTCATCCAAGTGATTAATTACTTCTTTCAGAGTTTGTTCATGATGAATAAATTCTCGGTTTCAGTTGTTTCATCTTTTCTTTTCCCGGAGTTCCAAGCTCTCATCATCACGAAGATCCATCTAAATCATTGCAAGGCTTCACCTTGTGTTTTCAACTTCTCTTTCTTTCTATCACCCTTTTTGTTTACCGGAATTCTTCATGGAGGCTCTACATGGTGCTTCGTCAAGGATTCTTTTCATTCTTCAGTTGTTCATCAAGATTTCTCTCGAAGTTAAGATCCGTCAAGCCATACTTCAAAATAAACATGGTGCTCAACACATGTTTTGTTTTGAGGAGTTCAAGTATTCTTCATCTTGCATTCCATAGTGCGATTCTTTCTACCTTATCTTCTGAGGTGGTGTTAGGTCATTCTTGATAATTTCCCTTCGCATTTCATGATTCACAAGTTTTCAAGAGTGACATATTTAAATCCATCTTTTTCTCTTTGTTCAAGAGATCTTTTCAACCGTCAATCTCTTCATTGGAGTTATGTTGGTATAGATTTCACCTAAAGCCTTCCCTAAGGAATGTTGCTATTTTGGTGCTTATTAATGACCCAAGTTATCTCTTTTCCATCTTGATGGAATAAGCTTTCATCTCTTCGTTAATCTCAAGCAAGCAATTGTTTCCGTTAGTGGCCGGTTGTCACCTCATAATGTTGAGATGTTTCCATAAGCCCACTACAAACTTATTCTTTTCGTTGTTGGTCTTCCAACAACTCTATTCTAACCTTCTTGCAAGGATGCCTTCAAAATTCAATTGTGGTAGAAGTTGGCATTTTCTTCTCCATTCTTATTCCAATGACCGATCTTCTATTCTTTCTCCCGGAGGCTTTGTGATGTTGCTCTCTTCACCCATCTTATCGCTTTGTCAAGACCATGTTCTTTTCGTGCTTATCCATTTAACCGGAGTGTTGTGCCCTTTTGCTCAAGTTTTTTCTTATCAAGCCTTGCATCTCTTTTCAACCGGAGTGCTGTCTGAGATCTTTCTTACCCCTTGTGCCATTCTTTCAATAGTTCCGGAGGTAGTGTGTTGTTCATTTCATCAAGTATCCTCTCATCTTGTCAAGTTCATGTTCAATTCCTTCCATTTACAGCCGGAGTGCTGTCCGATTTTGATCTTCCTTGTTCCTTG
This sequence comes from Triticum timopheevii, assembly GCA_963921465.1. NCBI lineage: Eukaryota > Viridiplantae > Streptophyta > Magnoliopsida > Poales > Poaceae > Triticum > Triticum timopheevii. The sequence continues at coordinate 153,475,934 of OY997264.1, forward strand.
TTTATCTTGTTTCAACCAGAGTGATTTCAATTCCTTCTTGTCCATTGTACTCGTCATTCATAGCTTTGCAACCTTCAAGTCCTCGTAATGTTCCTTGTTCCTCTTTTCTAACGGATTGTTTGCAATATCGTTCATCTCTGTTGTACTCTTTCTTTTAAATTGCTCAACCTCTCAAGGTTCATGGTTTCACTCGTTGGTCAAAGAAGCAACTTAGTTTTACCTTTCTTTTTCTCTTCCGTTTTCCCTCCGGTGCCATTCTAGATCTCGGGACGAGATCCTCTTGTAGTGGTGGAGTGTTGTAACGCCCTGAGACCGACGCTCCAGATGCCTTCCTTGTATTCCGAGTTTCGTCGTGTGATTTGTTTTGTTTGTTGCATCATTTGCATTGCATCATGCCATCATGTCATTTAATTTTTAAAACCTCAACTAAATAAATTGCATAGATCATTGATCTATTTAAATCGAGGGATATTCACAGGGTGATTTCTCTTTAAAACATATCCTCTCGATATTTGGAGAGCTATAGTAAATATTCCATTTTTGGAATTCACCATAACACACTTGCAAAATCCCAATGCCTTTGTTATCTCAATTCTTGGTCTCCAACCTTGCCCATAATTTCTTTCATCACTTTTCGGAGCTCCACCAAAAATCCTCAACATTTTGGACCTTCCTTTTATCAAGTCCTAGTTCAAACCCATTTGAATTAAATTCAAATGAGTTTGAATTTAAATCTTTCAATCATGGCCTTTCTATTTTTCTTGGAGCAAGCATATTTATGCGAGTCCGGGAAAATAATCCCCATGCCCAAAATTCTATTTCTACCTTCCTTTCTTCTCCTTTTCTTCCTAGATTTATTTTCTATTTTTGGGAAATAAAGAAGTAGGGAGAGAGAGAGAGAACCAGGCTTTTTCTCCAGCTCCTCCCGCATGGGCCAAGGCTCCTCCGCCGGCCTCCCTAGGGCCACCTAAGCCGGCCCACCTAACCCTCCTAAACCCTAGCCCGAACCCCCCTGCCCGATCCCCATCCATCTCTCCCTCGTCCTCCCTTCTGCGCCGCACACCGGCATCTTCCCCTCACCCGATCACTCCCCTGCTCCCTTCCCTTGCGCCGCAACTCCCCTCCGCTCGCACGCATCGAGCCAGTGAGACGAGGTCCCAGCGCCCGATCCCTTCGCCGCCTCCACCCTGAGACCCCCACGCCCGACCACCTCCTCGCCGCCCTTGGTGCCGCGCCACCAGGACCTCTGCCGTTCGCCTCCTACAGCCCGAGCTGCTCGACTCAGCGCGGCCCGCCATGGATGCCGCCATGGACGCCGAGCTCCCCCCCGCAGCCATCCCCGTCGCTCCCTCCTCATTCCTGCCGTCTTCGGTGCCGCTGCCTCGCCCGAGCTCCCCGATCGACCAGGAGCTCGTCAACTCCGGCGCGTGCCCCAGCCTCCTCTGCGCCCCGTCGACCCGCGCCCGTCCGCCTCGGAGCCGGCCTCCACCGCCTCCTCCCGAATCTGCTCCGCCTCTGGCCATGGACGCCTCTGCTCCATCACCGGATGGCTGCTTCTCCGCGCGCCTTTGTTCGTCGTCGTTGTCACCACGAGCCTGGTAACCGCTTCCTGCCGCTGACCACCACCATCGCCTCCTTGCTGGCAGCCCAAGGCACTTGTATTGTTTTGTGTTGGACCATCAAGGCCGGCAAGATCGACTACTTGGACGCCAAGACCATACCAGGACCGCCAAGCATCTTCTCTGTGATTTTTGCCAAGTACCACAACGACGCGTCAAGTACCTCTACCGTCGTCTCCGGAAACGCCAAGTACCCCTTCGGATCACCAAGTTCATCTACCACGTGTACCACTACCGTCGCCCCGAAGACGTTGGATTCGTCAAGTGCCTCTTCGAAATGAACGTGTATGACTACTTCCACTACCCCCGCGAGAACGTCTACTTCCACTACGAACTCGACCCGTTCCGAAAATGCACGCTTCGAAGGTATAACCTCGAGATGCCGTCCGTGGACCGAATGCATTTGTTGTATGAGATGCACCCTATGTTTGGACCGTGTCCGAATTGTTCCTTGCACGTTCGCCGTAAGCCATGCCACCATTATGTGGGACACCCGGAATCCGGGATCACCCCACCATCCGTGCACGCATCCGCACACCTCCTTTTGCACCGGTATCTCCGTGAGCTACCGGAACCGATATGTTGTCGTGGCATCATTTTCGGATATGTTGCCGTGGCATCATTTTCGGATATGTTGCCGTGGCACCATTTTTGTTTCGCCGCCGTGGCACCCTTTTCATTCCGCCATGGTGACCAAATGCTCCTTATCATGCTCATGTCAACATTTTCATAAAATTGCATAAAACTTGTATATGTCATCCGCATCATGATAACAACATTTAAAATGTTTAAACTTGTTGTTGCATTAAATTGCTAAATGCATATGGGGATTTTCCGGAATTGTAGTTTGTTGCTTTCGGCCTCATTTAAACTTGCCTAAATAGTTAGTTTATTTATGCTTCACCTCTTGCCATGTTTAACAACACTTAATATTGTTTGGTAGCATAACCGAGAGAGAACTAAATAATTGATGTGGTGTTCCGTCAACATGCACCTCATTGCATATTGAGCTCCACTTAACTTGTAGTATTGTTTGTTGCACTTTGCCATGCCATGCCTCATTAAACCGGACATGCATCATACTTGATTGTGCATCATGCCATGTTTATGCATGTGTGTTTACCATGTTGTTTTGCTTCTTTCCGGTTTGCTTCTCTCGTTAGCTTTGGTTTCGTTCCAGAGTTGTGAGGATTCGTTCGACTACGACCGTTTGTCTTCTTCATGGAATCGTTCTTCTTCTTTGCGGGATTTCAGGCAAGATGACCATACCCTCGAAATCACTTCTATCTTTGCTTGCTAGATGCTCGCTCTTTTGCTATGCCTACGCTACGATGTCTACCATTTGCTTGTCAGCCTCCCAAATTGCCATGTCAAACCTCTAACCGACCATGTCCTAGCAAACTGTTGATTGGCTATGTTACTGCTTTGCTCAGCCCCTCTTATAGCGTTGTTAGTTGCAGGTGAAGTTGAAGATTTCTCCATGGTGGACAGGGTTATGTTGGGATAACACAATATCTCTTATATTATTAATGCACCTATATACTTGGTAAAGGGTGGAAGGCTCGGCCTTATGCCTAGTGTTTTGTTCCACTCTTGCCGCCCTAGTTTCCGTCATACCGGTGTTATGTTCCCGGATTTTGTGTTCCTTACGCGGTCGGGTGATTTATGGGACCCCCTTGACAGTTCGCTTTGAATAAAACTCCTCCAGCAAGGCCCAACATTGGTTTTAACATTTGCCACCTAAGCCTTTTCCCTTTGGTTCTGCAGACTCAAGGGTCATCTTTATTTTACCCCCCGGGCCAGTGCTCCTTCGAGTGTTGGTCCAAACTAGAGCACCTGCGGGACCATTCCTTGGCAACTTAGATTACGTCGTTACCTATACGCTTAGCTTATCCGGTGTGCCCTGAGAATGAGATATGTGCAGCTCCTATCGGGATTTGTCGGCACAGCGGGTGGTCTTGCTGGTCTTGTTTTACCATTGTCGAAATGTGTTGTAAACCGGGATTCCGAGACTGATCGGGTCTTCTTGGGAGAAGGTCTATTCCTTCGTTGATCACGAGAGCTTCTCATGGGCTAAGTTGGGACACCCCTGCAGGGTATTATCTTTCGAAAGCCGTGCCCGCAGTTATGTGGCAGATGGGAATTTGTTAATGTCCGGTTGTAGAAACCCGAAGTTACCCTTAATTAAAATACATCAACCGCGTGTGTAACCGTGATGGTCTCTTCTCGGCGGAGTCCGGGAAGTGAACACGGTGTTGGAGTTATGCTTGACGTAGGTTGCTACAGGATCACTTCTTGATCATACTTTTATCGACCGTGCCTTGCTTCTCTTCTCGCTCTCATTTGCGTATGTTAGCCACCACTAGTACAAATGCCCGTGCTTTGCACCGGGCGGAAAAAAGGACACAACCTGCTTTCATTTGCCATTATGCACCATTTTCTTATATCCAATTTTAATAAACATCTATGATAAGGTTAAACATGGAATTTTTCTTATTTTTAATAAAATTTAACGTTTTCATAAAAATGGAACACTTTTTTTAAGAATAGTTAAAGTTTTTATAAAGTTGGAATATATTTCTCTAAAAAGAACATTTTTCTATCAGATGTTTTTTCGAAAAGAATGTTTTGTTGTATATTTTTAAGTGGAAACATTTTTTTCTTAAAATGGGACATTTTTTGAGAATTATTAAGCTTTTTAAAAAAGTGCAAACATATTTTGTTGAAAAATAGCATGAACATTTTTAAACTATATTTATTGTGTTAAGTTTTTTTACAGATAGTCTTATTAGGGTTTATTTTGGGAGTTTTTACAGATAGTTGGCTGTTTGGTTGGGAAGAGTTTTTTCTCCTTTTTTGAAACTAAGGAAAATTTGCAACGGGATAAAAATTTATGCACTCTGACATTCGTAATTCAAACACTATGGTTTCTTAGAAAAAAATATGGTCGAATTCCCTGACATGAAGAACAATTGTTCTTTCTCCAAGAAGTCTAATGATTGCATGCTTATTTTGGGTGTGTGCGTGTGTGGGCGTGGGTGGTGGTGGTGGGGTGGGGGGGATGTATGCATTGTTCGACTTGTGGGCGGTGGTTCGCTAATGATTAAACACCGGAGCGAGGGATAACCGGCTATAGCCCAATTTAATGTATGTACTGTTGCTGAAGTTATTAAGATGAGTGTCGTGACTTTTTAAAATCTCAATTGGTTAAAGAAACCCATTAAAGTTAGCCGTGAAACTAACTATGCAGAGAATAGCACATATGCTGTGCTTTGCAACAGAAGAAACACCAGACTTTGTGTCCTCATGTGTTGATGGCAGTGTCAGCTAGTTGAGCAAGGCAAGCTTTTGCCCGGTGGCACAAACTTCACCGAACACCTTCAAGCGTGGTGCGCTCATAATTATGCCCAATTTGCATCACAACAATTTGCTGCAGCAACCAACAAAGAATAATCTTGGCCAACAGAACACAACAATTTCACAAAAAATAGTTAGCAATTTCTCTCCATCTGTCTCACTGTATCTTCTCTCTGTACAATAATGACAACAATACACAAAGCATAGCAACATCCGTACAAAGCAAGTCAAACAAAATTGCCCCAAATCTTAATTCGAATCTATGAATTGCCCTTGGACAAAGTTTCCCCAAGTGCGCCAAAGATGGATTTTGTACAGAGAAGTGTGTGTGTCTCCCTCTCTATAGCTCATCTCCAACAGCAATAATCTGAAAACAAATGCGCCAAAGATGGATTTTTATCTGGAACTTTAGCACTCCAACGCTTCAGCCAACAAAAAAGGATGCGCTAGCCACCTATTTGTCCCTATTAATAACGAAATTTTCTTGCCTTCTTAGCTTGAACGTGGAAGGCCTTGTACACTTGTAGCAGCTTGTTAGTGAAGCACCTACCTCGGGTGCGGGTGCGGGCACGGAAGGCCTTGGCGCAACATCTGGGCGTCATGCACAACCTTTCCCGGCGCTCGTCCTCGCCAAAGCCCACCAGCAGCGGGCAAGGGCTCCATGGCGTCTTCTCCTTCAAGTGCCTCGGTTCTGCCAAGCTCCACCAGGAGATCCTCCGCCTGGTCTATGATGAACCGTCAAGCACCCATGATGAGGGCACCTCGGCCCCTCCGGCTTCGTCACTCCCCTCCTAATGCATCTGGAATTTGCATACAGTAGTTAGTATCAACTTGCCTCGGATGACACAACCCATAATGAAGTTATTCATCTAGAAAAGAAGCAAGATGAATTACTCTATCTACAGTTGTTATTCTCATAATAGAATAAGTAGTGAGCTACATGAAGAGTTGATGCATGTATATAAACAACGACATAATTTTGGCCCAACAATAAATTCCTAACTGTTATAGTGTCCGTAAGTTGTCTCTCAACTTTGTCAATCAGCAACCACCTTTTCTGAACCTATCAATGGTGTAATATTACAACCATAACATCTATCATGGTATGAAACATCAGCATGATAGGGATCAGACAAACAAGCAACGACACAACATAGGCTAAGCCAAATAACTTGTCAAGCTGTCAATTCCTATAGTGAAAAATCACACCAACCTCACGAACACGGGCAATCGCCCAGATGACAAACCTATCATGGCCATGCCAGAGCTTGAAGTGAGGGCCGCCGTCCGTGAGATGCTCCCATCACTTGGTCCATACACCATCTCTCATACTCCCATTTGCGTTTGACTTTGTTCATAAAATGAGGGCATGTCTTGCACGCATCCCCACATGCCTCCTTAGAAGGGTTCAGTCTACGCCTTGGGCACCGTGGCCGACGGACGCCATCGCTTGTGTTCATTCAGATCATTTATAGGACACTTAGTAGGAGTATAACATACCCGATTATTTGAACTGCACAATTTCATAGACACTCTGCTAAATAAACTTGATAGATAAGCAGCTACATCAAATAAGGAAATTGCAAAATAACATTGCGGGAATAAACATTCTACTCCCTCCGTTCCTAAATATAAGTCTTTTTAAAGATTCCAATAATAGACTACATATGGAGCAAAATGAGTGAACCTACACTCTAAACTATGTCTATATACATCCGTATGTAGTCCATAGTGAAATCTCTAGAAAGACTTATATTTAGGAACGGAGGGAGTACATCTCTAGGAGAAATCAAGCTAGTGAGCATAGCTTCTAATGAAGATGTGCCAACTTCAGTTTTAGGTAGTTGTATATAGGACTACAACTACAAAAATATTTATTCATTTGAGAATTTCAACTATAATCCATAAATATAGAACCAATATATATTAAAATTTGTATTTAGTGAAAACTGACTTGGCACTTGACATACAGCTGAGATGCTAGCTCCAGGTAAATATGCATTGCAGTAAATACAGTGGGGGGGGGGGGGATAGTGGATCTGCATCAAATTCTTGTAGACTCTGCTATATAAATTACCCAAAGAAGACCAGACTTAACTTGGAATGAAATTTTAGAGAATGTTCACATAGACAGTCAAAGGACAATTGTTAATGTCATGGAAAAAAAGAGTGATTTGGACACATTGTGCAGAATAATCACACTGATTGTCTAGGTTTTATTTTTATATATAATTACAACTGACATTGTTGATGGAATGCTAGCAGAAGAAAAACGCCTAGTAGAACAATTGTCATTAAAACCAAGAGGTTAACAATTAATTGGTGCAATGCTGTAACTTTGGGCCAAAAATGTTCATATTTCAGTCGATTTATCAATGGTGTTTTATGGATCTAGGTCTATGTCAATAATTGACAATTTAGACCACTGGTACAATTCACAATAGTAAACAATTCTCAGTGGCAAAAGGGTGAATGACTTTAGGGATCTTTCAAAAAGAAATTGCATCAATAAAACTTACAAAGGCATAATAGCATATCCAAGCCGAAGCTGCCTCCCTATTTCCGGTCACATGTATGCAGCTACACGCCTACACGCCTAGGTTGTGCTGCCACACTCCTAATACTTGTCTTGAAGGATGAATTGGCATAAAACCATGAGCTTGCACATGTTCTGTCCTGAAAAACATCATATAATAGTTGATTAGTTGATTTAAAGCTTAATTGGACACGTTGATTTAGTTTGTCCGAAAGTACACGGCCGCGTGCCTACTGCCTAATTCCTGCCCTTCTCATACGCTCGTTGTAACAGCGCAGAACTGCCGCGATGCCGCACAACACTGCTGCCGGTCCTCTGCTTGGCGGTCGCCCTGCTGCCGCCGGCTGGCCGTATGCTGTTGTGCCGCTAGGGTTAGTACTGCCGGTCGATTGAGATTTCTATGATCTGTTTTTGTTTGGGGCCAGCTAATTAGCGATAGAATGGCCGCTTTGAAGCTGCTGTCCTGAAGCTCCCACACCACAAAGCAAATATCAATGCACACACACAGAGAGAGAGAGAGAGAGAGATTTAGAGAGCAGGAGATGGATGCTCACGCGGATCTCCTACCGTCACCTTCAAATCCGCTGCCGCCGTTTGCCGTAGGTCTCAAGAGGAATCTCACCCGCCAGCAAGGGTCATTTGGGTCCGCTCAGAACGAGCACTGCTCCCCTTCGTCGCCATACGTACAGTGCGGGAGGCTCCCTCCCATACTCCTTCCTCGTCCTCCACTGCAGGAGGCTCCTGCCCATCCTCCTTGGCTCCCACACCACCCCACCCCCGCCCCTGCAGGACGAGATCTGCGCTGCCGCTGCTCCTCATGAGTCCGGTTGTCGCCGTCACCTCAGTTGCGCCGTCTGCCCGCCTGCACAGCCAGACTATCTTCATCTGGGTACCCGCTTCTTCCGCCGTCGTCCTCAGATGCACGAATCTGATCGAGGGAAGCGGCGCACTGGAGGTGGAGAAGGGGCTTGAAGCCGGTGAGGGAGGAGGTGGCAGAGACGCGGCACCGGTGGCCTTCGGTCAGGCGACGGTGGTGGTCAGCGAGAGGAGGGCCGAAGGGCTGCGGGATCGATGGTGGGTTGTGGGTGGGTGAGTGCGCCTGGTGGCGCGATGGGGGAAAGAAGGGATGAGGGAGAGAGGAGCGCCGTACGCGACCCGCGGGATCGAGGGAGATGGGGATCGACTCAGCTAGGTCTTTTTGGCGGTGGGTAAATATTAGTACCACCTCGTTTATATTAGGATTTTATCTATACAAAACATAAAAGCGTATTATGACATGAGAACAAAGCGTATTGTGACGGTGAACCCGGAGACCCAATCCGTGCTTTATTATTAGGGAGAGATATATGCTAGTCGCTTGCTGCAGCTCCACCTCATGCCTTTACCTTACCCATAAGCTTAAATAGTCTTGATCTCGCGGGTGCGAGATTGCTGAGTCCCCGTGGCTCACAGATACTTCCAAAACCAGTTTGCAGGTGCCTATGTTTCCAAGCAGGTGACGCAACCAAGCTCAAGGAGGAGCTCGATGAAGATCTTGCCCTTTGTGTTGTTTCATTCTAGTTGATCAGTAGTGGAGCCCAGTTGGGGTCGATCGGGGACCTTTGTCGCATTTGGGGTTCTTCTTTTATTTTGGTTCCGTAGTCGGATCTTGATTGTATCTGGATGATGTAATGCTTTATTCATGTAATTGTGTGAAGTGGCGATTGTAAGCCAACTATGTATCTCTTCCCTTATGTATTACATGGGTTGTCTGAAGATTACTTCACTTGCGACATTGCTTTCAATGCGGTTATGCCTCTAAGTCGTGCTTCGACACGTGGGAGATATAGCCGCATCGAGGGCGTTACACCCAACCCCCGACAAGTATTTTGTGTAATGAAAATGAAGATGGCCTAACTATATGATTTTGTAGGGATAAGCTTTCTTTGGCTATGCTATTTTGATAGGACATGATTATTTGTTAGTATGCTTCGAAGTATTACTATTTTTATGTTTTATAAGCTTTTATCTTGAATCATTTGGATCTGAACAATCATGCCACAATAAAGAAAATTACCTTGAGAATTATGCTAGGTAGCATTCCACATCAAAAAAAAATCTGTTTTTATCATTTACCTACTCGAGGATGAGCAGGAATTAAGCTTGGGGATGCTTGATACGTCTCCAACATATCTATAATTTTTTATTGTTCCATGCTATTATATTACCCGTTTTGGATGTTTATGGGCTTTACTTTACACTTTTATATCATTTTTGGGACTAACCTACTAACCGGAGGCCCATCCCGTATTGCTGTTTTTTTTCCTATTTCGGTGTTTCGTAGAAAAGGAATACCAAACGGAGTCCAAACGGATGAAACCTTTGGGAGCGATCTTTTTGGAACAAACTTGATATAGAGGACTTGGAGTGCAAGTCAAGAAGCAATAAAGGAGGCCACGAGGGTGGAGGGCGCCCCCCCTACTGGGCACGCCCCCTATCTCGTGGGCCCCTCGGGCGTCCACCGACCTACTTCTTCCTCCTATATATACCCACGTACCCCGAGAACATCAGGGGCGACCACGAAAAACTATTTACACCACCGTAACCTTTTGTATCCGCGAGAGCCCATCTTGGAGCCTCACCGGCACTCCGTCAGAGGGGGAATCAACCATGGAGGGCTTCTACATCAACACCATAGCCTCTCTGATGAGTTGTGAGTAGTTTACCACAGAACTTCGGGTCCATAGTTATTAGCTAGATGGCTTCTTCTCTCTCTTTGAATCTCAATACCATGTTCTCCTCGATCTTCTTGGAGATCTATTCAATGTAACTCTTTTTGCGGTGTGTTTGTCGAGATCCGATGAATTGTGGGTTTATGATCAAGTTTATCTATGAGAAGTATTTGAATATTCTCTGAATTCTTTGATGTGTGATTAAGTTATCTTTGCAAATCACTTCGAATTATCAGTTTGGTTTGGCCTACTAGATTGATCTTTCTTGCAATGGGAGAAGTGCTTAGCTTTGGGTTCAATCTTGCGGTGTCCTTTCCAAGTGACAGCAGGGGCAGCAAGGCACGTATTGTATTGTTGCCATCGAGGATAAAAAGATGGGGTTTATATCATATTGAATGAGTTTATCCCTCTACATCATGTCATCTTTCTTAATGTGTTACTCTGTTCTTTATGAACTTAATACTCTAGATGCATGCTGGATAGCGGTCGATGTGTGGAGTAATAGTAGTAGATGCAGGCAGGAGTCGGTCTACTTGTCACGGACGTGATGCCTATATACATGATCATGCCTAGATAATCTCATAATTATTCGCTTTTCTATCAATTGCTCGACAGTAATTTGTTCACCCACCGTAATACTTATGCTATCTTGAGAGAAGCCACTAGTGAAACCTATGGCCCCCGGGTCTATCTTTATCATATAAGATTTCAATCAACTTTTATTTGCATCTTTACTTTTCCAATCTATATCATAAAAAACCAAAAATATATTTATCTTATCATACTATCTCTATCAGATCTCACTTTCGCAAGTGGCCGTGAAGGGATTGACAACTCCTTTATTGCGTTGGTTGCGAGTTCTTTGTTTGTTTGTGTAGGTGCGTGGGACTTTTGAGGATCCTCCTACTGGATTGATACCTTGGTTCTCAAAAACTGAGGGAAATACTTACACTACTATTGCTGCTTCACCCTTTCCTCTTCAAGGAAAACCAACGCAAGCTCAAGACGTAGCAGGGACCCAGGCCGAGGAGGGGGTGGGGAGACCGTCAAGGCGGCGCTAGAGGGTCAAACCTCAGCGGCCGGACACATGGGGGAAAAGGCTCCTGTCGGTGTCAAAACCGGCGGATCTCGGGTAGGGGGTCCCGAACTGTGCGTCTAGGCGGATGGTAATAGGAGACAAGGGACACGATGATTTTACCCAGGTTCGGGCCCTCTCTATGGAGGTAAAACCCTACTCCTGCTTGATTAATATTGATGATATGGGTAGTACAAGAGTAGATCTACCACGAGATCAAGGAGGCTGAACCCTAGAAGCTAGCCTATGGTATGATTGTTGTTCGTCCTACGGACTAAAACCCTCCGGTTTATATAGACACCGGAGAGGGCTAGGGTTACACAGAGTCGGTTACAATGGTAGGAGATCTACATATCCGTATCACCAAGCTTGCCTTCCACGCCAAGGAAAGTCCCATCCGGACACGGGACGAAGTCTTCAATCTTGTATCTTCATAATCTTGGAGTCTGGCCGACGGTGATAATTCGGTTATCCGGACACCCCCTAGTCCAGGACTCCCTCAGTAGCCCCCGAACCAGGCTTCAATGGTGATAAGTCCGACGCGCATATTATCTTCGGCATTGCAAGGAGGGTTCTTCTCCAAATTCCATGTACTCACCAAATGGTGTCCGACTTCTTATAAATGCTGCGCTCCTCGGCTTCCACGTCCAATAATGGCCATCTTCCACGTGTCGTACGAATGCGAAAGGCCAGGGTACTTTTACATTTTACCCCCTAGCTGCGCGAATAAGCTGTCTATAAAAAGAGGCAAGGATCTAGATCCGAATCACACCATCCTCCTTCCGCGAGTATTCATCGGAGCGCCTCTGACCAAAAATCCATTCCACCATGGATAGTCGACGCGGCTCCTCCTCTCGCGCTCCCAGCCCTCAGCCAGGAGATTGGGGGAGATGCTCGATCCCGCACAGTGAGCTGGTGACGCTCCAAGCCGAGGGATTTCTTCCCCCAGCCTTCATGGTTTCGGTTCGAGCCGGACTTGCCACCTACAAGGGCGGGAAGCAGGCGGAGAGCGTCCCCAATCCCTCCAAAGGAGAGCGGGTATGCTTCGTCCCTTATCTAATAAGAGGACTCGGATTTCCCATACATCCGTTTCTCCGGGGGCTCCTGGAGTTCTATAGGCTCCAGCTTCACCACCTAACGCCTGCTTCCATCCTGCACATCGTGGGCTTTGTGGCCCTTTGCGAGCTGTTCTTGGGCGTAGAGGCCCATTTTGTGAAGTGGAAGAGATTATTCTGCCTTGTACCCCATTCTCATGAGGGGTCGATATATCAAGTGGGCGGAGCCGAACTATGGCGCATCGCCAGGACCGGATATCTATCTGGAACCCCAAAGAAGGCGTCCGAAGACTGGCCTTCAGAATGGTTTTATATGGAGGACGCCCCGCTACCGGACCCAGTTCGGATCGGCCTCCCGGAGTTCAGCAACGCTCCTCTGAAGAAACGCCTGAGTTGGCGCCCGCGGAGCCCTCAACGGGAGAATGACAGGGACGTCCAATATCTTATGGTCCGAATAAGGTTATTGGCTCATTCCGGATTGACCATGATCGGGGTCATGGCCACATGCATTATGCGAGGGGTGCAGCCACTCCAGTACAGGGGCCACCCCATGTGGGACTTCAACGGGGAGGATGATGCCACCCGTCATGGCCGCAAGGGGCCGGGATCGGTTGCTGATCTGGTGAAGATCCTGTCCGGCCTGTACAAAGGGGAGAAGGAGGACTTCCTCCATGCTAGTCCATCGAATGGATTTTCCATGAACAACCCTCGAAGCTGGGTAAGCGAATGTTTGTCTATCCGATCCATATTCCCAAAATTAAGTGTCTCACTTTGTGATTTCGATGCAGGAACTACGCCAGGCCGTAGAGGACATACACAGCCCGGCTCCACAACCCGAGGATCCGAGACGATCCCTCGATCCGGCCTCCGAAGAGGTTCCGGACATAAAGGTGGAGCTGATCGATGGGGTGTTCTACCAACTCAGCATCGACAATGCTTTGGTCGCCATTATGGCCGACTACCCCAGAATATCTCCGGTTTCTCAGGTAATTGTGACCGGAGTCCTGATACCATTACTCATCCATGCTTATTTCTGATCACCGTATACCAATGGTGTTCCGCAGGAGGTGCCTCCGAGGCGGGAAGCCGAACCCGCAGCGGTCAGCCAACAAGGGGCAGCTCGGCCCAGCAGGCGGAAGAGGAGTGCGGCGCAAATCGAGATGTCGCCGCAACGGTATGGCTCGCCACCATGCTTCAGGGAAAGATTCCTGGAAGGCATATTAATGCTCGTGGTTTTTTCAGGAGAAAGAGCGCTCGCCGGACTGTGTCCGGAGAGATTGCCAATCAAACCTTCGCTGGCCAGGCTCCAATGCCAGGTCCGGAGGGGGAGGCGAACGCAGGGCGCGTGTCGGGTGCTCCTCCAATGGAGGACGCCGACAGGTTGTCCGCCACCAGATCTGGAGAGCGCCATGAATCACAGGCGCCGCCGGCCAGTTTTTCGTGATGCATGCTTCTCCCCGGAGGCGTTAAATGCCTTCAATTCGGGAGATGCGCACCCCCGTGCTGCTCAAGATGGTCTAGCCAGAGCCACGGAGCAGTATGTAAAAGACATACGGGTGAGGAATTTTGACAGTTATATATGCCAGTAGCCCCCGAGACTTAAAATAGTTAGAATAACTGATTTAAGGATCATTTCTTATGCAGGATCTTACGGAGAAGAATACCCACCTGTCCCAGGAGCTTCAAGAGTGCAAGGCCCAACTTGAGGCTGCACTAGACGCCACAAGGGGAGCCATGGAGACCCCCTCTGGTAATATATACTTCAAAAGATAGGTAGTTTGTGAAGTGCGGCGTGTGTATAAGTCTGACAATAACATTGCAGATGGCGCCGGACTAGATCCGGACAAGCAGCAGCTACTACGCCAGCTAAAGGCCAGCGAGAAGGTGCTTACAAGGGTGCGGCAGGAGAAAAATAACCTCCAAGATGCCAACACTCAGCTGGGCGAGGAACTGAAAGATGTTCGGGTCCAGCTGTCTTACTCTGTGAAGGAGAATCTGCGGCTTCGTCGCGACATTTATAGTAAGTGCTTGAACGAACTTTTGAAAAGAAGAGTTCGACGAGGAAGTCGATTAACATGAATATGTCTGTAGGTATGCTCACAGGCCGTCCTACAGAGGAAATGCCTGGTTCGACGGGTGACCTACTTCCCGAGATGCTGCAACTGCACGAACGAGTTCGGCAGGTGATGAGTGGCATCGCCCAGGCCTTATGGTCGTCCGTCTCCCTACCCGAGGGTCTTGGAGGGCTTGTGGAGAAGCTTCAGGAAGCACGGCGGTGCTTCCATCTATGGAAGATATCGGCCTACCGTCAAGGCGCCAGGGAGGCCTGGGCCATGGTGAAGATGAGGTACACGAAGGCCGATGCAAACCACATGGCCGAGGTCAGACCTATGGGGCCCGATGGGAAGGAGATCCCTGTGAGCTTAATGTACGGCCAAGTAGAGTTGCCCGCAAAGTATTCCCAGCGGGACTGTAAACTAGACAGCCTGTTAGATGGATTGAAGAGGAATACAATCAGTCAATTTGACTATGTAATTTAAAATGACATGTAAAATGCCTTCTAGCCGGATTGTAGATCGTTTGTCATTGCGGACCTTTTCGCTTCAACCTCGGGACCCGACAGTCCGGAGTGTGTCTGAATACCCTCGCGGTTATATAAAAAAATCGGGGCATGCGTGGAGACTAGGCGTAGTGGTCATTAGTGCTTTAGCAGACAAGTGCCCAACTAGTTATGTTATATTACATGGTTAGTAAGAGACATCTTCCAGGGAGAATAGTTCCGTTAGGGGTTCCTTTCCCTGGGAGGCATGCCCTAAAGTGCATGTTCGGACTGTGAAAAAAGCAGGAAAGCATCTGGGGGCAGATAAATAAATAGGTAAGAAATCGTCTTTTAGTTCACCGACCGAATATTCCCTTAAGAATGCTAGCTTTCGGCTTCACCCAGTCTGAGGTACACATCCGGCTGACCCGGTAGTAACAATCGCAGAGGTGCTCCCTTTACCTCCTAGCCGAACAATCGGGAACGTAGGGGTAAGTACAGGAGCCAGGCAACCCAGCTTGGCCAAAACTTAAGTCATATCAATGCATATAATGGTGAATAAAAGGTACATGCGGAAGTGCGACACATGTGTTGGGCATGAAGCCCGTATAAATAAGCTTCTGTTAAAGAAGCCCCCAGGTATAATGAGTGCGAGCAGCACGTCAAGTGTGTGCGAACAATGCGCAGATCAGCCTCCAAAGGCTTTTAGAAAAAAAAAGAGGGAGAAAGAGAGAAACAAAAGACAGCTAAAGTATAAAATGTGGACGGAGGAAGGAGACGAACTCAGAGTCCGGCGCTAGGCGTAGAATCTTCGGAGACGGGCTGCGTTCCATGGGTTCGGCTCGAGTCGGTTGTCCA
This sequence comes from Triticum timopheevii, assembly GCA_963921465.1. Lineage (NCBI taxonomy): Eukaryota > Viridiplantae > Streptophyta > Magnoliopsida > Poales > Poaceae > Triticum > Triticum timopheevii. The sequence goes on from OY997264.1 coordinate 153,491,684, forward strand.
ATGCGTTTCGCAGACGGTATGCTCTGCCGGTCAGGACTTGGTCAATGATGATGGGACCTTCCCATTTGGGCTTGAGTTTGTCCTTTTTCTTGTCCGGCAGGCGTAGAACTAGTTCGCCAACATTGTAAGTTTTGGCCCGTACTTCTCTGCTTTGATATCTTCGAGCCTGTTGTTGATAGAATGCGGAACGAGCTTTTGCCACGTCGCGCTCCTCCTCTAAGGCGTCCAAACTGTCCTGCCGATCCAGCTCGGCTTCTCTTTCTTCATGCATACGCACATGAGGTGAGTCATGAATTATGTCGCAGGGCAAGACTGCCTCTGCGCCATACACCATGAAAAATGGTGTGAATTTGGTAGTGCGATTCGGCGTGGTCCGCAACCCCTAGAGTACGGAGTCGAGCTCCTCTACCAAGTGCGTGTTAGATTCCTTGAGGGACCGCACTAGTCTGGGTTTAATGCCGCTCATGATTCGACCATTTGCTCGCTCGACTTGACCGTTAGTTTGAGGGTGATAGACTGAAGCGTAGTCGAGCTTGATGCCCATGTTTTTGCACCAGGGTTTAACCTCGTCGGCCGTGAAGTTTGTTCCGTTATCAGTGATGATGCTGTTGGGGACACCGTAACGGTGTACTACCCCTGATATGAAGTCTATCACGGGTCCGGATTCAGCTGTCTTAACTGGCTTGGCCTCTATCCATTTGGTGAATTTATCCACCGTGACCAATAGGTATTTTTGCTTGTGGGTTCCCCCTTTAAGGGGTCCAACCATGTCAAGCCCCCAGACCACGAACGGCCAGGTGATGGGTATAGTTTTCAGGGCGGTGGGTGGCATGTGGCTTTGATTAGCAAAGAGCTGGCAACCGACGCATCGTTGGACTAAATCCTGAGCGTCTGTCTGGGCCGTTGGCCAATAAAATCCTGTACGGAAGGCCTTGCTTACAAGGGCCCGGGCTGCGGCATGGTGCCCACCGAGTCCGGCATGAATTTTAGCCAGAAGATATCGCCCTTCCTCTTCGGAGATGCACCTTTGAAGGACTCCGGTTGTGCTTTTCTTATAAAGCTCTCCCTCATGGACCTTATAGGCTTTAGATCGCCGTACTATGCAGCGCGCCTCATTTTGGTCCTCGGGAAGTTCCTGCCTAGTTAAGTAAGCTAGGAATGGCTCGGTCCACGGGGCAATGACTGCCATTATTTCATGGGCTGAAGGTGTTGTTTCATTGGCAAAACCATCAATTGTGTAAGAATGTGCGGTGTCGGGCAGTGCGGTTGGGTCCGGAGTGTTACTTTCGGACTCCCCTTCCCATAGTACGGATGGCTTGAAAAGCTGTTCCAGGAAGAAGTTGGGGGGGACGGCATCGCGCTTTGCGCCGATGCGTGCCAATACGTCGGCCGCTTGATTATTATCCCGGGCAATATGGTGAAATTCGAGCCCTTTAAAATGAGCTGACATTTTCAGAACGGCGTTACGGTAAGCTGCCATTTTCGGATCCTTGGCGTCAAAGTCTCCATTTATTTGGGATATCGCGAGGTTCGAATCCCCTCGCACCTCTAGGCGTTTAATGCCCATGGAGACCGCCATCCGGAGGCCATGTAGAAGGGCCTCGTATTCGGCTGCATTGTTGGAGTCCGTGTACATTCTTTGAAGTACGTATTGGACTGTGTCCCTGGTTGGGGACGTCAGGATGATGCCAGCCCCCAGGCCGGCCAACATTTTGGAGCCGTCGAAGTGCATGATCCAGTTAGAATATGCGCCATACTCTTTAGGGAGTTCGGCTTCAGTCCATTCGGCGATGAAGTCGGCCAAAACTTGCGACTTGATAGCTCGCCGTGGTTTATAGGTTATGTCGAATGGTAGGAGCTCGATGGCCCATTTTGCAATCCTGCCGGTCACGTCGCGGTTGTTTATAATGTCATTGAGAGGTACTTCAGAGGCTACTGTTATCGAACACTCTTGGAAGTAGTGTCAGAGCTTCCGGGATGCCATGAACACTGCGTACACTATCTTTTGATAATGTGGATACCGGGATTTGCATGGAGTTAGTACAGTGGATACGTAGTACACTGGTTTTTGAAGAGGGAACTTATGTCCGTCCGTTTCTCGTTCGACGACGAGCACCGCGCTTACAACTTGATGTGTTGCCGCGATATATAATAGCATAGGTTCGCCCACGTTGGGCGCGGCCAGGACCGGATTTGTTGCCAATATGGCCTTTATTTCTTCGAGTCCGGCCGTGGCGGCATCCGTCCACTCAAAGTGTTCGGTGCGCCGGAGGAGGCGACAAAGGGGTAATGCCTTTTCTCCTAAGTGGGAGATGAAGCGGCTTTGGGCCGCCATACATCCAGTCAATTTTTGTATTTGCTTGAGGTCTTTTGGGATATCCAATTGTGATAGAGCTCGGATCTTTGCTGGTTTTGCTTCAATTCCTCTACCGGATACAATGAAGCCCAAGAGCTTTCCAGCTGGCACGCCGAAAACGTATTTTTCCGGGTTGAGCTTAATGTCATATGCTCGGAGATTGTCGAATGTGAACCTCAAGTCGTCTACTAGAGTTTCGACGTGTTTGGATTTGACGACCACATCATCTACGTATGCCTCCACTATTTTGCCGACCTGGTTTGCCAGACATGTCTGAATCATGCGTTGGTATGTTGCGCCGGTGTTTTTGAGCCCGAAGGGCATTGTGTTGAAGCAGAATGGTTCGTATGGGTAATGAATACCGTTGCGGCTTGGTCTGGCTCTGCCATTTTGATTTGATGGTAGCCGGAGTATGCGTCGAGGAAGCACAATGAATCGTGTCCTGCAGTAGCGTCAATAATTTGATCGATGCGGGGAAGGGGGAATGGATCCTTTGGGCAAGCCTTGTTAAGGTCCTTGAAATCAACACACAGGCGCCAGGATTTGTCCTTCTTTGGTACCATTACCAGGTTTGCTAGCCAGTTCGGATGTTTTATGTCTCTGATGAATCCGGCTTCTAATAGTTTGGCTAGCTCCTCTCCCATTGCCTGTCTTTTGGGTTCGGAAAAACACCGAAGAGCCTGTTTGACTGGCTTGAATCCTTTTAGGATATTTAGGCTGTGCTCTGCCAGATGGCGTGGGATTCCTGGCATGTCTGAAGGGTGCCAGGCAAAAATGTCCCAATTTTCCCGTAGGAATTCTCGTAGTGCGGCGTCTACATCAGGGTTTAATTGCGCCCCAATGGAGGCCGTCTTTGTAGGGTCCATTGGATGGACTTGGAATTTGACTATTTCGTCCGCTGGCTTAAAAGAGGTGGACTTGGATCTTTTGTCAAGTATCACGTCGTCCCTGTTCACCGTGGAGCGCAGCGCTGTGAGTTCCTCGGCTGCTAGGGCTTCAGATAGTGCCTCTAGGGCGAGTGCGGCTGTCTTATTTTCGGCGCGGAGTGCTACGTCCGGATCACTAGCAAGGGTGATGATTCCATTGGGCCCGGACAGTTTGAGCTTCATGTACCCATAATGGGGTATGGCTTGAAAAATTGTGAGTGCCTCTCGTCCTAATAAAGCGTGATATCCGCTGCTGAACGGGGCCACATGGAACGTGATCTCCTCGGACCTGTAGTTGTCCGGCGAGCCGAATACCACATCTAGTGTGATTTTTCCTGTGCAGCATGCTTCCCGACTAGGGATTATTCCTCTGAAGGTTGTGTTGCTTCGCTCAATGCGGCTCCAGTCTACTTCCATTTTTTGAAGGGTTTCCTCGTAGATGAGGTTTAATCCGCTGCCGCCATCCATGAGTACCTTAGTAAGGCGAAAGCCGTCCACTATTGGACTGAGGACCAATGCGGCTGGTGCTCGGGCTGTTCGGAATTTAGGTTCGTCACTGGCATTAAAGGTAATAGCCGTGTCACTCCATGGATTTATCGTTGCTACTTGGTAGACTTCGGCGAGGCTGCGGAGTGTTCGTTTCCGCATATTATTTGATGCGAAAGTCTCGAAGACTGTTAGTACTGTACTGGTACTACTGGGCTGGTTCTCTGGGGCTAGAAGTTCTTCGCCACTTTTGGCCACCTGCCGTAGTATCCAACATGCTCGAAGGCAATGTGTTGGAGTGGCGCCCTCTGTACTATGGATTTTGTAGGATCCGCTGAGCCATCCCTCCAGTACGGTTCTGTGCCCTTTAGGGGTTCTTTTTTGCTTTTTGGTTTTCAGCCCAGGTGCCTGAGTATGATGCACCCTTTTACTTCGGACTAGGTTGTGTTCGGAGCCGGATTGTCCCAAAATTTGGTTTCGGTTTTCCAGGCACTCTCCATTGCACAGTATTTTCGTACTATGGACGCCAAGTCGGCGAAGCGTGTAATTTCGCGACGACTTACGGCGTTCATGATTCCCTTGTCCGTGCAATTATTGCAGAAAATTGAGATTGCGCTTTCCTCACGGCAGTCCTTTATCCTGTCCATAACCAGGAGGAATCTAGCCCAGTAATGGTGTACTGTTTTAGCGGGCTCCTGCCGGATTCGGGATAGATCGCTTGTGTTTGGGTGGGCAGGTAGAATTAACTTCGGAACCCCGTCCAATCTAAGACTCAAGGGCCAGAAAGTTTCGGAACTTGGAAGCTTGGGTTGCTGGATGTTATCCAACGAATCCGGCCCGCTGCCTAACTTTAGGTTCAGGGCTTGATCGACATCCGTCCCTCCGCGGGAATCCGGCATGGAGGGGTCGGGAATTCGGACATAGCTTGTCCTTAATGTAGAAGAAGAGTCGTCGTGCTGTTCCTCCACCACAGCAACGTGGTGGGTAGCCTGGGGAGAGTTGATCTCTCTCAGATCGGTTTTAGGCCCGATCTGATCATAGTCTGTAGCGACTCCCAGGGTGGCGATGCGATCCAAGAGCTCGTTTACGGAGGAGAGCTCCATCGGATCTAGCTGCTCGGTGAGTTCCGAGTTGACGTGAAGATCGCTTTTCATGACCCGAGAGGTCATCGTTGGCGCGGCGGCCGAACAGGCGGTCATAAGAAAACCGCCTAGCCGGATAGTTTGGCCGATGGCCAAAGCTCCGTTGGCAATGGTGCCGTCTTTAAAGACGAGACGAGGCATCCTTCCTGATTGCGACGGCATAGAGGAACTCTCAATGAAAGCACCAATGTTGATGTCAAAACCGGCGGATCTCGGGTAGGGGGTCCCGAACTGTGCGTCTAGGCGGATGGTAACAGGAGACAAGGGACACGATGTTTTTACCCAGGTTCGGGCCCTCTCGGTGGAGGTAAAACCCTACTCCTGCTTGATTAATATTGATGATATGGGTAGTACAAGAGTAGATCTACCACGAGATCAAGGAGGCTAAACCCTAGAAGCTAGCCTATGGTATGATTGTTGTTCGTCCTACGGACTAAAGCCCTCCGGTTTATATAGACACCGGAGAGGGCTAGGGCTACACAGAGTCGGTTACAATGGTAGGAGATCTACATATCCGTATCGCCAAGCTTGCCTTCCACGCCAAGGAAAGTCCCATCCAGACACGGGACGAAGTCTTCAATCTTGTATCTTCATAATCTTGGAGTCTGACCGACGGTGATAGTTCGGCTATCCGAACATCCCCTAGTCCAGGACTCCCTCAGCTCCCATGGACACCGACGGCGGGGGCTATCTTGAATTCGGCCCCCAGCCGGACACAGTTCCGGAGATCAACACGGCTCCGGATTCAGGCGGGCAATCTCCCCCGATAGAAGGGGGTGCGCCTGTTCCACCGGCAACCTCTACCCAACCAGAGGTGCCGGATACCTTATCAGCAGTGCTGAAGAGTGCCTCCATCGTTGAAGAACACCGTGCCCTTATGGGTGCGGTGATTGAGAAGATTCAGTCTGCCGAAAGCAGGCTGACTGAAGCCTGCATCAGTCTTATAACGGGCTTTGAGGTATGTTGTGAGGTTTCAGAGGGTTTCATAGTATAGATAGTAGCCCATGATACAATGTTCGGTGTTCGAAAGAGAAAACCGGACAGAGGATCAAATATATGTTCTTAGGAGGCGTACCTTGTGGTTCCTCTCCCTCTTTTGTTTTTTCTAAGCAGGCGTCTGTAGTGACTGCCTCCTCTCATATTGCGGAAGTCTCCGGACTGAAGCAGAGTCTAGAGCGGGCCGAAGAAGAACTCAGCCAAGTGAAGAAGTAGTTGAAAGATAACCAAGGTATGCAAAAAAAACCTTGTTCGCATTCAGCACGAATGAATAATTGAGTATGAAGAAAAATTTTCATGACGTGCTCTAGGAGCGACGGCCGAAGTCGAGGCTCTTAAGAAAGCAGTGGCCGAGGCTGAGAAGAAGGCAGCCACAGAGCAGGCCCTTCATGACAAGCACGAGGCCAGGGTTATTGAAGTTCAACAAGAGCTCCAAGAGGCCGTGAAGAAATGCGAGACCTTGGAGCAGAGTTTAACGGAGAAAGAATCCGAACTCACCAAGGCTTGTCAAGCCGCACACGATGCCTGGGGCGAAGCCCAAGGCACCCTGCAGGAAATCCAGGAGGCCAGAAAGTTCAATGCGGGTAAAGCTTTTTCTATGTAAAGCAAGTATTTAAAGGAAGAAAATCATGTTACTAATCCGAATTTGGATTTCTCCAGGGGTGTTTGCAGAACTACCGCGCAGCGTGTCTGATGCCGCACAATTCTACCGAGCCGAAGAAAGGAGCTCTATGGAGAAGCACTTCTGGTCGCAATATCTGGCGCCAGAGCATCCAGTGCCCTTTGCCGATCAACTGAAACAGTTGATCGAGCTGCATAGGGCGGCCGAACTAGCCATGAAGGACTTAATTATCCAGCTATGGCCCACCGAGGCGATTCCCAGCAGCTACTTCGGGCTCGTGAAGTGGCTTTGTAAGTGCCTGCCCTCGACTAGAAGTCATCAAGCGGCCGATCTGTATGGAAGGGGCGTGAATGTCCTTCGCCCGCGCAAAAGTGCACTGGGCAAAGATGGATGCTGAAAAGCTGATGACCGAAGGACCGCCTGCATGGAAGGAGCACCGCAAGCCCGAGTTATATTATGACAGTGCCCTAAAAGGATCCCGCCTTGTAGCGGAGCAATGTGCCAAGGATATTATATTCCCATTAATACATTCATGTTATCCTATATAGTGTTGAACAAGGTCATTTATATGATATAATGCCTGTTATTTGAAAATTTTACCTCCCGTGCGGCCGTTTTATATATTTATCCTGAGAGTTGGCCAATCGTCGGCTTTTGCCCCCACGTAGGAAGTACGGGGGTGTTCGGGATAAACCTGAGCACTCTTTACCCCAGTTTTGGGTCCTTGAAGGAGGTGTTGAGCGCAACGAACCAGGCACTCGGACTATAAGGCTTTATCACCCTCACTTAGCCATAGGAGTTTGACAAAGGAAAGGTAGGCGCAGCCCCTGGTGTTTGGAAGACCGTACTAGGGGCTCTATAAGCACCTGATCAGAAGAAGAAGCCGATCCGTCGCATGTTGCATTAGTTATCGCATAATGCGGAAGAAATCCTTAAAGATTTTGTAACCTCTCGAACAGCTGACCAGCTCTCGCCGTATCATGACAGTCAGTTTTCGGATTTCTCTACTGAGGTGCTCGTCCGAAAGAACTGGGACACAATCGTAGTAGTTCTCCCTTTACTACCCTAGCCGATATTGCGGAACATAGGGTAGCAAGCACAGGAGCCGGGCAACCCAACTATTGACCCAAGACATGATTCGGAGCCGATGCATATAAGGCTATAAGTTCGGGGTGCCGAACGACCGTGAGGGTATTCAGACTTTATTGCCGTATTATGGGTACAACAAGGCCCCTGGCATATTAAGGCGTACCATGGTGTATGAATGCCATTTGACAAAAAATATCAATAAGAAAGAACAGCAAGTAAGCGTCATATAAAGCCGCATGTTGTAATAATTGAATAATACGTCAAGGCGTACGAGTACAAGTAGTGCGATAAAGAGAAATATGACTTCGGAACCTGCTGAGAATAGGGGGGCTGTGTGCGGATCCGGGGAATAATCGGATGATCATCAAGGGGAATGTCTAAGGATTCCCTTACGCGTTCGAGTTGTGTCCCTCCTTGGTATGTCCGTCCCCTCATGGGTCTTGTCGCCATGTCACCAGTGATGGCCTACACAAAAGTGGACCTGCAAAGAAAATGCAAAAAATGTTGGTGTACCATGGAGCAGTTAAGCCGCATTGTGGGGCCTAACCTGGATTTGCCTCCGTCTACCGCCGGAGTGGTTAATTGAGCTCTTGACGAGCTGGGCTATCCTGTCGCATAGTAGTTCGGATTCTTTTGACGGTGTTCGGGAACCTGGCTGTCGAATTAAGGTTTGATTGAAAAATGCCACTCTGCGCTTCTACTGCTAAGGCGGCGGTGCGCTCTTCAGTACGGAGGGCGCATTCGGCTTTGCCATTAACTGTTATGATGCCGCGTGGACCGGGCATCTTGAGCTTAAGATAAGCGTAATGTGGCACCACGTTGAATCGAGCGAACGTGGTTCGTCCGAGCAGTGCATGATAGCTGCTGCGAAAAGGGACGGTACCAAAGATTAACTCTTCGTTACGGTAATTATCCGGGGGTCCGAAGACTACCTCCAGAGTGACGGAGCCTGTACAGCGGGCCTCCAGGCCTGGTATAACACCTTTAAAGGTGGTTCTAGTCGGTTTGATCTTTGAAGGATCGATACCCCATCTTGTGCACTGTATCCTGATAAAGCAGGTTCAGACTGCTGCCTCCATCCATAAGGACTCGTGTGAGCTGGAATCCGTCAATTATTGGGTTAAGGACTAGTGTGGCTGAGCCGCCCTGATGGATATTGGTCGGACGATCCTTGCGGTCAAAGGTGATCGGGCCGGACGACCATGGGTTATATTTTGGGGCGACTAACTCTGTTGCCTCGACATCCCTAAGTGTGCGCCTCTGCTCCCGCTTGGGAATATGGGTGGCGTTTATCATATTCACCGTTTTAATTTGTCGGGGAAACTTCTTTTGCCCTCCTGTGTTCGGTGGCTGGGGCTCCTCCTCGTCGTCATTGCTTTGCGACCCCTTGTCCTTGTTTTCAGCACCTGACTTGCTGGCTTGTTTGAAGACCTAGCATTCTCTGTTGGTATGATTGGCTGGTGTTCCTGAGGTGCCCTGAATTTGACATGGACGGCCGAGTATACGGTCCAGACTGGACGTGCCCGGACTATTTCTTTTGAATTGTTTCTTCCTTTGACCGGTATTAGAGCCGCTGAATCCGGCATTGATGGTCGTGTCTTCGGCGTTGTCACCATTATGTCAACGCTTGTGTTTGCTGCGTCGGGGCTTGCCGTTGTTATCTCTTGGTTCAGAAGTCCTAGGCTTGCTTGAGGCGATGTTACTACGAGCTAGCCAGCTTCCTCGCCCGCACAGAAGCGGGTCATGAGTGTCGTGAGGGCTGCCATGGATTTCGGCTTCTCTTGGCCGAGGTGTCGGGCGAGCCACTTGTCACGGATGTTATGCTTAAAGGCCGCTAGGGCTTATGAATCCGGACAGTCGATGATTTGGTTCTTTTTGGTTAAGAACCGAGTCCAGAATTTCCTGGCTGACTCTCTGGGCTGTTGGGTTATGTGACTTAAGTCATTAGCGTCCGGTGGTCGCACATAGGTGCCCTGAAAGTTGTCAAGGAATGCGTCTTCCAGGTTCTCCCAACTACCAATGGATTTTTCTGGCAGACTATTCAGCTAGTGCCGAGCTGGTCCCTTAAGTTTTAGTGGGAGGTACTTGATTGCATGGAGATCATCGTCGCAGGCCATGTGAATGTGGAGAAGGAAATCTTCAACCCATACCGCGGGGTCTATTGTCCCATCATATGGTTCGATGTTTATGGGTTTAAACCCTTCTGGGAATTCATGTTCCATTACTTTGTCAGTGAAGCATAGGGGGTGTGTGGCGCCTCTGTGCCGGGCCACGCCACGACGCAGTTCGGATGAATCTGGTCTGCTGTATTCAGCCCGGACAGATTTGTGTTTAGTATATCTGGCATGGCGGTCATCGTCACGCATTGGGGCGCGCCCTCGCGATCCGTAGATCGATCTTGACTGTCATGCTTTGTTTTTCAATTCGTTGCAGGTCATGCATGTAGCCCCGGGCCTTCATGTTTTTGTTTGTTTGGCGATGGGGTGCGGGCTGGTGTTCGGGCTGATACGCCGCTTTGCCTCGGCCATGAGATGGTCGGTCAGCTGCATCATGTGCTGGTAGTATAGGCTCTAGTGCCTCATCCTCGAATTGAGGTAACAACCTGCGCCTCGGGTAACTATTGGTTGGGCGCTCGAGTCTGTATTCCTCGGTCGCCAGGACCTCAGTCCATCTGTCAGTGAGCAGATCTTGATCAGCTTGAAGCTACTGCTGTTTTTTCTTCAGGCTCTTTGCAGTGGCTATAAGCCGATGCTTGGAGCGCTCCTGCTCGACGGGATCCTCAGGCACGATAAATTCTTCGTCGCCGAGGCTCACCTCGTCTTCGGAGAGGGGCATGTAATTGTCATCCTCTGAGTCTTCGTCCATTGCCTGTTCATCAGGGCTAGCTTGCCCGTCCTCCCGTCCGGCCTGCTCGAAGCTTGGCTGGGCGGGATTGTTTTCGTCTTCGGCATCATCCACAGTGCTATTGTCTCTTGTGCCAGTATCGCCGTTTTTGCTATGGCGGGGTTTAGAGCGGCGCCGCTGACGTTGGCACTTAGGTTGCTTCTCAAGGGGATCACTCTCCGTTGCATCATTTTGATCCTTGCCACTATTTTCTTTGGGTGTGTCCACCATATATATGTCGTATGATGAGGTGGCTATCCATCGCCCTGTGGGCGGTGGTTCCTGTTCTTCTCCGGCATCGTCGTCCATACTGTTGATGTCTTCGCAGTCGAGATCAAGCATGTCGGTTAAGTCGTCGACAGTGGCTATTAAGTGGATGGTGGGTAGGTAACGAATTCCTTCGTTGTCCGCTTCCCACTCGAGCCGGACATAGTTCAGCCAAGAGTCTCCTTACAGGGAGAGAGATTTTAATGAGTCTAGCACGTCGCCCAAGGGCGAGTGCTAAAAGATATATACGGAGCTAAACTCCATGATCGGTGCCCAGTTAGATCCAATGGGCATGGATGCACGCGGTTCAGAGCCTATGGCCGAAGACGAGTCCAAGGGACCGATGACACAGACCTCATTGGAAGTGAAATACGTGTTTGGCTCTATCGCCGCTGAGTGTGCATCCTCCGTGGTGGGGTCCATCCTCCCGTCCTCGGATGGCACGAGCTACACCGGATTTAAAGCCGGGGCAGCGGCAGGTGTGATCTCCTGAACACCGTCCGATGGCAGATCTAAGTCATGCTCATTGCGACTGTAAGGTACACCTGTCATGGGTTCGAATCCGTCGAAGATCAAGTCTTTGCGGATGTCGGTAGTGTAATTCAGGTTTCCAAACCTGACCTGATGGCCACGGGCGTAGCGATTGATCTGCTCCATATGGCCAAGCGAGTTGGCCCACAGTGCGAAGCCGCCGAATACGAAGATCTGTCCGGGGAGGACAACCTCACCCAGGACCGCATCGTTGTAGATGATCGAAGGGGCCATCAAGACTTATGGTGACGACATAGTGGAACTCTCAATGAAAGCACCAATGTCGGTGTTAAAACCGGCAGATCTCGCGTAGGGGGTCCCGAACTGTGCGTCTAAGGCTCATGGTAACAGGAGGCGGGGGACACGATGATTACCCAGGTTCGGGCCCTCTCTATGGAGGTAATACCCTACTTCCTGCTTGATTGATCTTGATGATATGAGTATTACAAGAGTTGATCTACCACGAGATCATAGAGGCTAACCCTAGAAGCTAGCCTATGATTATGATTGTTGTCCTTGTCCTACGGACTAAACCCTGCGGTTTATATAGACAACGGCGGGGGGTAGGGTTACACAGAGTCGGTTATAGAGAAGGGAATCTACATATCCGAATCACCAAGCTTGCCTTCCACGCAAAGGAGAGTCCCACCCGGACACGGGACGAGGTCTTCAATCTCGTATCTTCATAGTCTAACAGTCCGGCATAAGCATATAGTTCGGCCGTCCAAGGACCCCCTAATCCAGGACTCCCTCAGCCACAACACCATCGAAAGCCAGGGCCATCGCCCGCTCCGCCGCCGCGGCCTGAAGGCTAGAGGTGGCCGTCGTGGCCGCCACCCCAATCCCGGCCACCGTGGACATCACCCGCTCTACCACCGTAGCCCGAAGGCGGGAGGTAGTGGTCATGGCGGCCACCCCATCGTTGGCTGCCGTGGCCTCCAGCCCAATGTCGATTGTCGGAGTCATCACCCGCTCCGCCACCACCGCCCGAAGGCGGGAGGTAGAGGTGGATGCCCGCACATGCGTCAACGACCTTGCGCGCTACACCGAGTTCATGCAGGAGGAGGAGGAGCGCCTCGTCGAGCATGCAAAGAGCCTTACCGCCGCTGTGGCCGCGGCACATACCGCCTCAGAGGCGAGGAATCAGGAGATATACGAGGAGAACCACCGCCTCGAGAGGGGTCGTCTGGAGCGGCAGAGGGCGTTCGAGGTGAGACGTTGCTGAAGGTGGAGTAGCAGCAGGCACCGTATTGCAGTTGTCTAGCTCGTCGGTAGGCTCCTCCTCCTCTTCCTCTTACTGAGCGCGCTCGGCAGAGGAGAGGCTGCTGGAAGTAGTACAAAGCCCCTCCGTAGTAGTAGTATTTAGGGGCTATTTCGTTCAATTCATCTGACTATAGATGTGGTGGAACTGTACAACGTACTTAAAATTAGCTAGTATATAAAGTAGAACTAGCTATTTCTTTACGTGGTTGGCAACAATTGGTGAAAATTTTGGTCAGTTCAGCTGTCGTGTTGAACTGTTTGTATAAAGAACAACTGCTTAATCTATAAATGAAATCTATGCTTAATTACTGAATTTTAGTTACAAAAATTAGATATTGCTGGTGATTTTTAGCTTCATATTTTGAAAAATCGCAGTGTTACAAGGTTGACAAATGGCAATGTTACTAGATCAAAAAATGTCAATCTTTCCAGTTTGACAAATGGCAACATACCCAATATGACAGATGCAAATCTTACCAAATTGTTTGTAAGTAGTTGCACACGGGTCATCCAAAATAACCATTTAAGAGATGCACAAATCCTGCTCTCACTTTGCATACGGGTGTTCTATCTAAAACATTTGTGATCAAGAGTTGCACAATCCTGCTCGGCACATTTTCCCTTGGCTTCCTGGGGAAGCTGTCAGTTTGCATACGGGTGTTCTAACTAAAACGTTTGCGATGAGTGTTTTATATTTAAAAACCATTGACTTTTTTTCAAAAGAAAATTGTTTGATAAGTCTGTACATTAAGAGAGAAAAACGCAAGTTCTCTCAAACGATATCTTTCATTCAGTCATACTGCGAATTTATATTCATATGATCGAGATAAAATGTTAAACCAATAAAAAAACTATTTCTGGCGGCGGCGGAGGCGGCGTGCCGCGCCTTCATTGTCATCCTCCGAGACGCCATTGTTGAAGTCTTCAATGCAGCATATAATGTTCTTCACTTGTAAATCAAACATCATGTCATCGCGCGATCGACGGGCGGGGCGCAGGAGGACGGCAGCTGGCGGCGCTGAGAGGTAGTGTCAATGGCGGCATGCCATGTCGCTGAGGGGGGGGGGAGGGCGCGCACGAGCACGGGTGCGGCTGGTGCAGCCAAATGCACGGGGACCGGTGCCGCGGTGGGTGGAGGGGCGCGCACGGGCACGGGCATGGGCGCTCGCATGTACACGAGCTCGCGCGGGTCCATGGAGACCTCGCTGACGCCCGCGGCTTCCAACTCTGCAATAGTGCTCAGTGACCAGCCCTTCAATGCTATGGGATGGTCGCTAGCGCGGGCGCGAGGATGGGAGCTGGAACGGGAGCGAGGGCAGCAACCGTCGCGGCCATCTTGTTCTGGGCCATGTCCATGAGGCCCCTTTCCTCCTTATTTTCCATCTCCTCTGGCTCGGAGTCGACTTCACCAAACTTGAAGACTAGTGGCAGATGATCCTTCTGCGCCATGGCGTTGATGGAGGTTTGTGGAAGGGAAGAGAATGGGAGGCGAACAGTTAGGCCCCCCATATTAAGCAGCGGCCCGAGCGCCATTAATGGAGAGGAAGGCGGGCGGCCATGGAAGTCAAAGGGCTCGCTTCCCAGTGAGCCTATGCAGCATATAGCTTGCACGCTTCTCGGTGAGCCTGTGCATTGGAGGACAGGTTGCACGCCTCTCGGTCAGCCTGTGCACCGGACTGCGCTCGCATGCCTCCCGTTCAATCAAGCAGCTGTCCGCAAGGCACCTCCTATAGCCATTAAAACGAAGACACGTGGCGTCACGTGAATGGTTAACATAACACACATGATTTGAATTATACAAACGTTTGCGATGTTAGAGTGGCAGCTATTTGTTTCAAAATGCCTTTGTTGGCTGTTATTCGAGTGCGCCTTCTCTCAAAATGCACATAAAAAATAATACAGCATGTCGGGTGCCATTCCATGATAGCATGCCAAGTTTCATGAATTTTAGACGAGTTTTGGATTTCCTAGAATTTAAAAACAAAGTATCTCAATGTTTTGCCGGCAATCAACGGTGCCCTGGTGTTTGAAATTAATTCCCATTTCTTGCGTGGGACCTAAGCATGCACCCAAGGACAAAGATTTGATTTTTCGACAAATTTATATGCACTAGATCATGTGCATGTAATTCAAATTTGAATTATGCACATAAAATGTCTAGAAAACCCAGTTAATGTATAAAATGTCCAAACTAACCCCAAAAAATTCCAAAATTTAACAACAACACTCCTGTTGTTCTATGTTAACACTAGAAAAATTTTTGATAGCAAGAAGAGGCAGCGGATATCGTTTCGTGCCCAAAGGTGGCACGTTCCCTATCGAAACCATCAGGCTTGTTGTGAGAAGCTCTGGTTTGTGAGAAACTTATACCCAAACCTGCCCCAAATGGGACAAAAAATTTACCACGGCATGTTGATGCCGCTCTATGATAGCATACCAAGTTTCATGAATTTCAGACGATTTTAGGATTTACTAGAATTTAAAAACCAGGTATCTCAATGTTTGCGGCCGAGTGACGGTGGCAGGGTGTTTGATATTCATTCCCATTTCTTGAATGGGACCTAAGGATGCAACCAAGGACACAGATTTGAATTTTCAACCAATTTATATGCATTAGAGCATGTGCATGTAGCTCAAATTTGAATTATGCACATAAATGCATTGAAAACTCAATTAATGCATAAAAATTCCAAACGAACCCCGAAAAATCCCAAAAATTGACACAACACTCCTATTGTTCTATGTTGACACGAGAAATTTTTTGAAAGCAATAAGAGGCAATTGATATTGTTTCGTCCCCAAAGGTGGGACGTTCCCTACCGAAACCATCATGCTTGTTGTGAGAAGCTCTCGTTTGTGAGAAGCATATACCCAAACTTGCCCCAAATGGGACAAAAAATTTACCACGGCATTTTGATACCACTCCATGATAGCATGCCAAGTTTTCTGAATTTCAGACAAGTTTTGGATTTACTAGAAATTAAAAACCAGGTATCTCAACGTTTTGCCGGTAATCAACAGTGCCTTGGTGTTTGAAATTCATTCCCATTTCTTGCATGGGACTTAAGCATGCACCCAAGGACACAAATTTGATTTTTCAACCAATCCATATGCACTGGAGCATGTGCATGTAGTTCAAATTTGAACATAAAATGCCTAGAAAACCCAGTTAATGTATAAAAATGTCCAAACAAACCCCCAAAAAATCCAAAACTTAACACAACACTCCTGTTGTTCTATGTTGACACTAGAAAAGTTTTGAAAGCAAAATGAGGCAACAGATATTGTTTCGTTCGCAAAGGTGGCACGTTCTCTACCGGAACCATCATGCTTGTTGTGAGAAGCTCTGGTTTGTGAGAAGGTTATACCCAAACCTGCCCCAAATGGGACAAAAAATTACCACGACATGTTGATGCCGCTCCATGATAGCATGCCAAGTTTCATGAATTTCGGACGACTTTTGGATTTACTAGAATTACAAAAGCAAGTACGTCGACGTTTACCGGAGAGCCACGGTGTCGTGGTGTTCGAAATTCATCCTCATTTCTTGCATGGGACCTATGCATGCAACCAAGGACACATATTTGAATTTTTAACCAATTTATATGCATTAGATCATGTGCATGTAGTTCAAATTTGAATTATGCACATAAATGCATAAAACTCAATTAATGTATTAAAATGTCCAAATGAACCCCACAAAATTCCAAAAATTAACACAACACTCCTGTTGTTCTATGTTGACACTAGGAAAATAATTGAAATCAAGAAGAGGCAATGGATATCGTTTCGTCTAGAAAGGTGAAACGTTCCCTACCGAAACCGTCACACTTGTTGTGAGAAGCTCTGGTTTGTGAGAAGCTTATACCCAAACCTGCCCCAAATGGGACAAAAATTTTACCATGACATGTTGATGCCGCTCCATGATAGCATGTCAAGTTTCATCAATTTTGGCCGACTTTTGGATCAGTAGAATTACAAAAGCAAGTACGTCGATGTTTGCCGGAGAGCCACAGTGTCGTGGTGTTCGAAATTCATCCCCATTTCTTGCATGGGACATAAGCATAAACCCATGGACACATATATGATTTTACAACCCATGTTGGTGCACCAGAGCATGTGCATGTAGTTTAATTTTGAATTGTGCACCTGAAATGGCTAGAAAACCAATTTAATGTATAAAATGTCCAAACGAACCTCGAATAATTCCAATTCTTTTATGAGACACATATAGTTGCATGTTCACTACAGATGAAAGTTCTAGCAATTCAAACACCGTCCATTGCTACTGTGACCCCATTATGTAATTCAAATCAAGACGAAAAATCAAGTAGATCCCACACAGTTTATTATCACCAACCGTGTGAGATGCAGTACAAAATATCCTGGAGCACCATTGGTGTATAGTACGCCTATGGCTTACACGAGAAGGTACGTCGGCTACAGTCTACAGCCGGCGTGTCAAGCACACTAGCTCGTTCCCCAAATATCATTTCACTATTCAATCGTCGCCGATGAAAGATGGGGACATGGACCCGCGTCTTGAGGGCAACTTCGGCGGCCCACTCTAGCAAGAGCGCGGCCGCAGCCACCATGCGCGTGCTAACAAGGTGCATGAGTGTAGCCACAATCTGCGACCGGGCGGCCAAGGCAGCCCAAACGGCCGATGTTGCTTCTCAGGTGGTGGAAGCAACATTTGCCTCGGGGATAGCAATTGGCGAGAGCGGCACAACAGCTGTCCATGCCGCAACGGCGTCCTTAGCCCTGATGGAGGCTGCCTACGACCATGTCAAGGCCGCCCACGCCCAGCTCGTGGCGGTCACCACACAAATCAAACAAAGCTTCTCTGACAACGGTCAGCAACCCATGGTCAAAGAGTTGGCAATCGCCGAGAGCGTTCGAGCAGCCGTCCATTCCTCCGCCACATACCTTGCGACGATGGAGCCCATCCAAGCCCATATTGCGGCCTCCCACGCCCAGCTCGTGGCGGCCTGTTCCAAAGAGATGGCGGACGCAGATGGCAAGATTCTTGCCGAGTATGGTGCGATGGATGCCATGGAGCCCCTTCCCCAGGAGACCGTCGGGCACGAGCTGGACATGGAGGAGGCGGCGGAGATCGACGAGCACTAGCCATAGTAGTATTCTTTGTTTTGTTTAATTATTAAGAGCGCCGGTCTTTAATTTGTTAGAGTAATGTTTACGCCAGCTAGCTCTGTTTAATTGCTGAACTTGCTCGATTAAGAAGTGTGGATGTGCTGTGTACCCAAATTATGCAATGACGTGGATGACCACTATAACCAGGGAAATTGGAACCAATTTTTTTGGCGTTCAAACTCATCACACACGGGTTAATCTATCTAAGTCATTTGTGATGTTCACATATCATACACAGTTCTGAATAAGGGACCGTGTCTGATGACACTTTGTGTGCCAGTTTTTTTGCTGAACCGATTCAAAATTTTCAGCTTCCGCGGAAATATCTACCTCCCCGCCCCTCCCCCTTACCAAAAGCCACATTTCCCCTGTTTTCGCCTTCCTTTCCAAGTTGAAACCTTCACTCCTTGCTTGCAGCGTCGCCTCCTCGCCGGCGACCCTCCTTCACGCTGCTCGACCTCGTCTATCCAGGCAGGTAATCCACACCCGACCCCCCATCCTCCTCCTCCTTCCACATCCCACATGCCCCGACCGGCGACGCGACACCTTCCACCCAAATCATCGACCCCTCCACCAAATGAGTGTCACCCTAAGCCATGGTGCACGCAGTATAGCCAGGAGCTCAAGGAGCATTTGGCAGCGGAGAAGCAAATCGCGGCCGCATGCGCGAATGAGGTCGCGATGGCTGCCATTCATGCTGACCACCAGACCTTGGAGGAGCACCTTGCCATTTGCTAGCTACGCCGGTTAAGGATGCTCGGTTTACCCATTGTGTGTGTTGCTCCTGCATTTCCTTAAAAATTCTAGTGAATTGTGTTATCTAATTTTACCGTGCAATCTGTTGCTCTAGTGTATATGTTCTATATGTCGTGCAGTGTGGTGCTCACTTATTAACTGTTTGGTTAGTTAGTTGTCATCTTCAGTTAACTGTTTGGTTCAATTCTGCAAATGTGATGTTCAATTCTTCAGGCTGCAATTTTGTATTGTCTTGCATGTGAGAAATAAATCGAACTTATCTTTACAAAATACATGAGAAACGAATACAATTGCTATATTTACAAGTTGTCAAGCATGCTTGGTTTTGTTATACATTGTGCAATGTGGTGCTAAATTAACATTTGGTTCATTTGTGTTGTGGTGTTTAGTTAACTATTTGGTTCAATTCTGCAATGCGATGTTCAATAGTTGTGGGTGCATTCTGTTATTGTATACCATGTGAGAAGTAAATCGAATTTGGTTGTACTAAATACATGAGAAACAAATACAATTGCTATATTTCCAAGTTAAGCATGCTTTGGTTTGGTTAACTGTTAGATCTTCTATTAGGAGTATGTTATATTGTGCAATGTGGTGCTCAGTTAATGTTTGGTTCATTTGTTGTGATCTTTAGTTAACTGTTTGGTTCAATTCTGCAATGCGATGTTGATGTCTACTGCGCAACCTTCTTCTTGTAGACGTTGTTGGGCCTCCCAGTGCAGAGGTTTGTAGGACAGTAGGAAATTTCCCTCAAGTGGATGACCTAAGGTTTATCAATCCATGGGAGGCGTAGGATGAAGATGGTCTCTCTCAAGCAACCCTGCAACCAAATAAGAAAGAGTCTCTTGTGTCCCCAACACACCAATACAATGGTAAATTGTATATGTGCACTAGTTCAACGAAGAGATGGTGACACAAGTGCAATATGGATGGTAGATATAGGTTTTTGTAATCTGAAAATATAAAAACAGCAAGGTAACTAATGATAAAAGTGAGCGTAAACGGTATTACAATGCTAGGAAACAAGGCCTAGGGTTCATACTTTCACTAGTGCAAGTTCTCTCAACAATAATAACATAATTGGATCATATAACTATCCCTCAACATGCAACAAAGAGTCACTCCAAAGTCACTAATAGCGGACAACAAACGAAGAGATTATGGAAGGGTACGAAACCACCTCAAAGTTATCCTTTCTGCTAGATCTATTCAAGAGTCCGTAGTAAAATAACACGAAGCTATTCTTTCCATTCAATCTATCATAGAGTTCATACTAGAATAACATATTAAGACACAAATCAACCAAAACCCTAATGTCACCTAGATACTCCAATGTCACCTGAAGTATCCGTGGGTATGATTATATGATTTGCATCACACAATCTCATATTCATCTATTCAACCAACATAAAGTACTTCAAAGAGTGCCCCAACGTTTCTACCGGAGAGTCAAGATGAAAATGTGTGACAACCCCTATGCATAAGTTCACAAGGTCACTGAACCCGCAAGTTGATCACCAAAACATACATCAAGTAGATCACGTGATATCCCATTGTCCCCACAGATAAGCACATGCAAGACATACATCAAGTGTTCTGAAATCCTTAAAGACTCAATCCGATAAGATAACTTCAAAGGGAAAACTCAATCCATCACAAGAGAGTAGAGGGGGAGAAACATCATAAGATCCAACTGTAATAGCAAAGCTCACGATACATCAAGATTGTATCACCTCAAGAACACGAGAGAGAGAGAGAGAGAGAGAGAGAGAGAGAGAGAGATCAAACACATAGCTACGGGTACATGCCCTCAGCCCCGAGGGTGAACTACTCCCTCCTCACCATGGAGATCGCCAGGATGATGAAGATGGCCACCGGTGAGGGATCCCCCCTTCGGCAGGGTGCCAGAACCGGGTCCCAATTAGCTTTTGGTGGCTACAGAAGCTTGCAGCGGCGGAACTCCCGATCTATTGTGCTCCTCCATGTTTTTAGGGTATATGGACATATATAGGCAAAAGAAGTCGGTCAGGGGAGCCACGAGGGGCCCACGAGGGTGGGGGCGCGCCTAGTGGGGTAGGGCGCGCCTCCCTGCCTCGTGGCTTCTTTGAAGCTTCCTTGACGTGTACTCCAAGTCTCCTGGATTGCTTCCGTTCCAAAAATAATTCTCCCGAAGGTTTCATTCCGTTTGGACTCCGTTTGATATTCCTTTTCTTCAAAACATTGAAATAGGCAAAAAAAACAGCAATATGGGCTGGGCCTCCGGTTAATTGGTTAGTCCCAAAAATAATATAAAAGTGCTTAGTAAAGCCCATAAACATCCAAAACAGATAATATAATAGCATGAATACTTCATAAATTATAGATACGTTGGAGACATATCAGATGTTCAGTTGTTGTGGGTGCATTCTGTTATTATATACCATGTGAGGAATAAATTGAATTTGGCTGTAGTAAATACATGAGAAACAATACAATTGCTACATTTCCAAGTTTTTAAGCATGCTTGATTTGGTTAACTGTCTGATCTTCTATTAGGAGTATGTTATAGTGTGCAATGTGGTGCTTAGTTAATGTTTGGTTCATTTGTTGTGGTGTTTAGTTAATTACTTGGTTCAGTTCTGCAATGCGATGTCCAATTGTTGTGGGTAGAATTTTGTATTGTTGTGCATGTGAGGAAGAAATCGAATTTGGATGCACTTAATACATGAGAAACATATACGAGTGCTATATTTCTTAGTTCTTAATCATGCTTGGTGTGGATAAATGGGTTTTCCATGTGGCTTGAATTAATCTGATAAATCTGCAATGTGCTTATTTTTCATCAATATATTTTACTGATAGCATGCGAACCCTAATACGTCCCCAACGTATCTATAATTTTTGATCGTTCCATGCTATTATATTATCTGTTTTGGATGTTTAATGGGCTTTAATATGCTCGTTTATATTATTTTTGGGACTAACCTATTAACCGGTGGCCCGATGCCAGTTGCTGTTTTTTTTTCCTATTTCAGAGTTTCGCAGAAAAGGAATATCAAATGGAATCCAAACGGAATGAAACCTTCGCGAGGATCTTTCTTGCAACAAACGCAATCCAGGAGACTTGAGGGGAAGTCAGAGACGCAACAAGGTGGCCACGAGGCAGGAGGGCACGCCAAGGGGGGTAGGCACGCCTCCCACCCTCGTGGGCCCCTCGTACCTCCACCGACGTACTCCTTTCGCCTATATATACCCTTGTACCCTAAAAACATCCAGGAGAGCCATGAGACCACTTTTCCACCGCCGCAATCTTCTATACCCATGAGATCCCATCTTGGGGCCTTTTTTGGCGATCTACCGGAGGGGGATTCGATCACGGAGGACTTCTACAACAACACCATAGCCTCTTCGATGATGTGTGAGTAGTTTACCACAGACCTTCGGGGCCATAGTTATTAGCTAGATGGCTTCTTCTCTCTCTTTAGTTCTCAATACAAAGTTCTCCTCGATGTTCTTGGAGATCTATTCGATGTAATATTCTTTTGTGGTGTGTTTGCCGAGATCCGATGAATTGTGGGTTTATGATCAAGATTATCTATGAACAATATTTGGTTCTTCTCTGAATTCTTATATGCATGATTTGATATCTTTGCAAGTCTCTTCGAATTATCGGTTTAGTTTGGCCTACTAGATTGATCTTTCTTGCAATGGGAGAAGTGCTTAGCTTTGGGTTCAATCTTGTGGTGTCATTTCCCAGTGATAGTAGGGGCAACAAGACACGTATTGTATTGTTTCCATCGAGGATAAAAAGATGGGGTTTATATCATATTGCTTGAGTTTATCCCTCTACATCATGTCATCTTGCCTAATGCGTTACTCTGTTCTTATGAACTTAATACTCTAGATTCATGCTGGATAGCAGTCGATGTGTGGAGTAATAGTAGTAGATGCAGAATCTTTCGGTCTACTAGACATGGATGTGATGCCTATATTCATGATCATGCCTAGATATTCTCACAACTATGCGCTTTTCTATCAATTGCTCAGCAGTAATTTGTTCACCCACCGTAATATATGCTATCATGAGAGAAGCCACTATTGAAACCTACGGCCCCCGGGTCTACTTTACATCATATAAGTTTCTGATCTATAATTCTAGTTTACTATTTATTTTGCAATCTTTATTTTCCAATCTTTACAACAAAAATACCAAAAATATTTATCTTATTATCTTTATCAGATCTCACTTTTGCAAGTGGCCATGAAGGGATTGACAACCCCTTTATCGCGTTGGTTCAAAGGTTGTTGATTGTTTGTGCAGGTACTAGGTGACTTGCATGTAGTCTCCTACTGGATTGATAGCTTAGTTCTCAAAAACTGAGGGAAATACTTACGCTACTTTGCTGCATAACCCTTTCCTCTTCAAGGGAAAACCAACGCATGCTCAAGAGGTAGCAAGAAGGATTTCTGGCGCCGTTGCCAGGGAGATCTACTCTCACGTCTAGACATACCAAGTACCCATCATAAACTCTTCTCCCTCGCATTACATTATTTGCCATTTGGCTCTCGTTTTCCTCTCCCTCACTTCTAAAATGATTTTCGAAAACGTATGCCTTTGCCTTTCTCTTGCCATGGCCGAACCAAAAGGGGCTAAGGGCTTTCTCCCGAGTTTTAATACTTTGGATAGTCCCTCTGTCCTCTCTAAGCTCATAAATAATGATGCTATGGAAAGACCTACCTGGGTTATCAATGAGAGTTTGAATAATTTCGATGAAGATTGTAACGCCCCGAGACCGACACTTCAGAAGACTTCCATATTTTCGTGATCAACCGTGTGTTTCATTTATGCTTGCTCTTTTATTTTTGCATTGCATCATGTCATCATGCCATCATGTCATTAATCTTTGCATCTCAACTCAACTAATAAATTGTATAGATGGTTGATCTATTTAAATCGAGGGAAGGGTGACTTCTCTTTATAACATATCTTCCCAATATTAGGGAGCTATATTTAAATACTTCATTTTTTTGGAATTGACCATAACACACTTGCAAATTATCCCAATGCCTTTGTTATCTTAATTCTTGGTCTCCAACCTTGCCATATATTCTTTCATCATATTCCGGAGCTCCACCAAAAATCCGAACATTTTTGGACCTTCCCAATCCTCAGTTCCTATTCAAATCATTTGAATTTAAATCGAATGAGTTTGAATTTAAATCTTTCAATCATGGCCTTTTCTATTTTCTCGGAACAAGCACATTTTTGTGAGTCCGGGAAAATTATCCGTGTGTCCAACTTCTTCCCCTAACCTCTCTTTCTTTTCTTTCTTATCTCTGTTTTGTTTTATTTTTCTTTAGAGGGAGAAAGAGAGAGAGCCCAGCCCAGCTACAACCTATGCCCAGGCCGGCCCATTTGCCTCTCAAGGCCCAACCGCTGCTCTGTTAACCCTAGCCTGATCCCCCGATCCAATCTCTCCCTCTCGTTTCCCCTCAGCGCCGTCACCTACCCTCGCTCCCGCGACCGCTCCCCTCGATACCCCCTTCCTCCTGACGCCACCACAGAGAGAGGGTAGCACCGCACCCTCGTCCTGATCCCCACGCTTGTGCGCCCGCGCCTCCCGATCGATGCCGTCACCACTCCGGACGACGAGGACCCCCTTGTGCCGCCAAGAGAGAGCTCCTCGACCTTGCGCCCTGCTCCTTCCTCCTGAGCCTCTCCCTTGAGCGTCTCTGCCTCCGTGCCCGCAAGTCTTCGCCGTTCCCAATGGCCTCGTCAGCCCCGTCGTTGAACACGGGCACCTCCAGGAGCTTCCCCGAGCTCCAGCAGCTCTCACGTCGCCGTTCCCGCGACAGCGACCTCTCCTTCCTCTGGTCCTCCTCCTCACCTCGTGCCCGGCGCCAGCCATGGCCGCCTTGCTGTCAAGCTCCGCCACCAGGCTGCCATCCCTCCCGCGACCGCTGGCAGCCATCCCCACCGACAAGCCCCGCTTCTCCTACCTCGCTGCTCGTCCCAGCCGCATTGACTACACCCTCTGTGCCTCCTCTCTGCTTTGCCGTGGGCTGTAGCCTGCGCCAAGGCCCAGCGACCCCCTGCACACCGAGGCTTCCGTGCACCTCCTGCTCCCGTCGACCCTGCACCATACCTCTACCATCCATGAGATCATCAAGACCGAGACCTCCTTGAACAGGAGCATTTCTTTTGGATCGCCAAGTACCACACCGAGTGCCAAGTACCTCTACGGATGCACTGGACGTCTACGACAAGCGTACCTCTACATCCTGGAATCACCAAGTACCTCGACACCGAAGACCTGTGTACAACTACTGACACCCATGGATTTCACCAAGTACCTCTACCGATGACCTGAACATCTACGTAACGTGTACAACTACCGTTGCCATGTACCACTACTTCCACTACCGCCGACATGTATGACTACGAAACGTGTACAACTACATCCCCTACGACCCGTGAACGACTACTTCCCTCGACGATTTCGAACCGCCCCGAAACACACGCTTCGAAGGTATAACAGCCGAGACGACCACCGAATGCATGTGTTGAATGAGATGTCCGTGTTTGCACTGTGATCAAATTGTCACTTGCGATGCCCCTCTTTTGCCATGCCACCGACATGTGGGACACCCGGTATCCGGGATCACTCCCCATCTCTTGCGTGTTCCACACATCCGAACACTTCTCGTTTGCATCGGTATCTCAATCAAGCTACCAGAACCGATATGTTGTCGTGGCATCATTTTCGGATTCGTTGCCGTGGCACCCATTTTGTTCCGCCATGGTGACCAAATGCTTCATAACATGCTCATGTCAACATTTTCATAAAATTGCTTAAGACTTGCATATGTCATCCGCATCATGTTAACAACATTTAAATGGTTAAAATTGTGTTTGCATTATATTGCTAAATGACATATGGGGATTTTCCGGAATTATCATTTGTTGTTTCCGGCCTCACTTAAACTTGCCTAGATAGTTAGTTTATTTATGCTTCACCTCTTGCCATGTTTATAACAACATGTAATATTGTTGTGTTCCTAAACAAGAGAGAACTAAATAATTGATGTGGTGTTTCGTCAATATGCAACTCGTTGCATATTGAGCTCCACTTAATTTGTAGTGTGTCTGTTGCACTTTGCAATGCCATGCCTCATTAAACCGGACATGCATCATACTTGATTGTGCATCATGCCATGATTATTCTTGGTTGTTTACCATGTTGTTTGCTACTTTCCGGTGTTGCTTCTTCTTGATAGTTCCGGTTACATTGCGATTGTGAGGATCCGTTCGACTATGTCCGTTTGTCTTCTTCATGGACTCGTTCTTCTTCCTTTCGGGATCTCAGGCAAGATGACCACTACCCTCGATATCACTTCTATCATTGCTATGCTAGTTGCTTTGTTCTATCGCTTTGCTGCGCTACCTATCACTTGATCTTCAAGCCTCCCAAATTGCCATGTGAGCCTCTAACTTTTCGCCCTTCCTAGCAAATCGTTGTTTGGCTATGTTACCACTTTGCTCAGCCCCTCTTATAGCGTTGTTAGTTGCAGGTGAAGTTGAAGATTGCTCCATGATGGATAGGATTATGTTGGGATATCACAATATCTTTTATTTAATTAATGCATCTATATACTTGGTAAAGGGTGGAAGGCTCGGCCTTATGCCTGGTGTTTTGTTCCACTCTTGCCGCCCTAGTTTCCGTCATACCGGTGTTATGTTCGTTGATTTTGCGTTCCTTACGCGGTTGGGTGATTTATGGGACCCCCTTGACAGTTTGCTTTGAATAAAACTCCGCCAGCAAGGCCCAACCTTGGTTTTAACATTTGCCACCTAAGCCTTTTTCCCTTGGGGTCTGCAGACTCAAGGGTCATCTTTGTTTTACCCCCCGGGCCAGTGCTCCTCTGAGTGTTGGTCCAAACTAGAGCATTGTGCGGGACCATTCCTTGGCAACTTGGGTTACGTCGGTACCTGTACGCTTCGCTTATCCGGTGTGCCCTGAGAATGAGATATGTGCAGCTCCTATCAGGATTTGTCGGCACATTCGGGCGGCTTTGCTGGTCTTGTTTTACCATTGTCGAAATGTCTTGTAAACCGGGATTCTGAGACTGATCGGGTCTTCCTGGGAGAAGGAATATCCTTCGTTGACCGTGAGAGCTTGTGATGGGCTAAGTTGGGACAGCCGTGCAGGGTATAAACTTTCGAGAGCCGTGACCGTGGTTATGTGGCAGATGGGAATTTGTTAATGTCCGGTTGTAGATAACTTGACACCAGATTCGAATTAAAACGCATCAACCGCGTGTGTAGCCGTGATGGTCTCTTTTCGGCGGAGTCCGGGAAGTGAACACGGTTTTGGGTTATGTTTGGCGTAAGTAGGAGTTCAGGATCACCTCTTGATCATTGCTAGATTCACGACCATTCCGTTTGCTCTCTTCTCGCTCTTATTTGCGTATGTTAGCCACTATATCATGCTTAGTCGCTGCTGCAACCTCACCACTTTACCCCTTCCTTTCCCATTAAGCTTTGCTAGTCTTGATACCCATGGTAATGGGATTGCTGAGTCCTCATGGCTCACAGATTACTACAACAACAGTTGCAGGTACAGGTTTATGCAATGATCATGATGCGAGAGCGATGTTTGCTTGTTTGGAGTTCTTCTTCTGCTTCTTGTTCCAGGTCGGCAGCCTGGGCTAGTAGGGTGGATGTCGTTTGAGTTTCTGTTTGTGTTTCATCCATAGTCGGATGGTGCTCTTATGTATGATGATGTTGTATTCGTGTGGCATTGTATGCCTCTTGTATGTATCCCCATCTATTATGTAATGTTGATGTAATGATACCCACCTTGCAAAAGCGTATCAATATGCGGTTCTATCCTTGGTGGGACCTTCGAGTCTCTTTAGGATAGTATCGCATATTGGGCGTGACAAGTTTGTATCAGAGCCTCGACCGACCATAGGAGCCCCCTTGATTGTTGGCCATTGTTGAGTCTAGAAAAAAACTATTTTGAGTCTTAGGATTATATATATCGGAGAGTAGGATTCTTTTTACTCCTCAGCCCCCTTCATCGCTCTGGTGAGGACTCCTGACGTAGATGTTTTGTCTTTCCTCGCCTCAAATTTCACTAATTTTTTTAGGATCACGCGGGTATCTTGGGATCATTCCGCTATTCTTATGATGAGAACATTGTTCTTGGTGCCTCCTGACATTTAGGGGTTGTGGCAGTGTCCCGGGGAGTTGAGCTCCGAGGTGTTGTCGTCATAATTTTATCGTTGCAGTTCTGGAATACCTGAGTTTTGCCGACATCGAAAATCTCTTTTATGCAGTTGTTGGTGAGATAACCTCGACGCCACCCAGTACTAGGGAGTTCGGGAGTATTGCCATAGCTAGTATAACGGATGCTTTTTTCGAAGGTTGAGGTACACGATTTTCGGAGTTCTCTTGGTTATGTGTTGACGGATGGATACAGCTGGATGTAGGGATTGTTAGTTTTGGGTGAGATATATATTGCTTCCCATGTATCCCCAACACCAGATTGCATAACCAGAAAGTTTCGGGAGTTTTATAGGTGGGAATTCAAGTAGCTCCTAGAATATCTTTCCAGATGCATGATATGGGATTGGGTAAATCTCTAGCATATGTATTTGTTCCGGCTTATTCTGCAAGCCAAATCCTTTGTTTTGTTTTATTTGTGGTATTCGAGTTGCTTCGATGTCAAGTGTTGATCCATACCTTCCCTAAATGGTGTTCTCGTATTTCTATGAGAATGCTAATCCTTCTTGATCATCGAGGTCGTCATGTTAATCCTTTTCCAACCGGCGTGCTTCTCTTCAAGTGGTTTTGATCATTTCAACATTTGCAAGATCATTTCTAAGTTTTCTCAACGGTGTTTGTTTCATCCGTCCCAAGTTGCCTTTGTTTTCCCGCCCTCCCACCCTTTTTATTCAAGGACTCGGATTTCTTAATCATGTATCCTTTTATTTGTGGGAAGTCTCTTCATTCTTTCCTTTCAATGTTCTTATTCGGTGATTTCACGTAAAGATGCTCAACGGTTTCAAGTTCATCATCCTTCATTGTTGTTTCTTCTCCGGTGGATCCAATTCAAGCTTTCGATATTCGTCATATTCCTTTCCTCGTTTCTAATGCTTTCTCATGCCGATGCACCTCCTAATCATTCACTTCTTCCTATTCATTTGTTCTGGAGTGCTGAAAATATCTCACAAGACTTGTGTTTCCATTCTCAATCCGCTCAAGATATTTCAAGGTTGTTATCCCATTCAAGCCATTTAATTCAACCGGTGCAACCTCTCTTTAAAATTGTTCAATGGTGTTTTCTTTTGAGTGGGCCCTAACCCACAGGTCTTTTCCCAGGATCTTACCTGACTCTTCTAATTATCCCGAAGTTATTGTCAAATTATTTTCAAGTGTGACGTAAGAATGGATCCCATCAGTCACACGCCTTCTCCAAGGTCGCTTTCAAACTCTTTTCATCTTTGGCTCAACCTTTCCTCTTTTAATCCTTCCGGAGTGCCTCAACAATTTGGTAGTGTTTCTCCTCGTCTCGGATTTTGAAGACCAGAGAAGAGTTCCTTTTAAATCCTTACCCGTTCTTCCAAAGATGCCTTGTTCAAGCTTGACGCCGTCCTCTCATAATTGTTTTCGATTGTGGGAATTCTTTTCACCCATCCGGAGCATTTCATGAGTTGTTTCCATTTCTTTCCTCCGAAGGCCATCATGTCATAATTCTTCATTCTCAGCGTGTAGCTATCATTCTCCAAATCTTACCGGTGAATCGTTCAAATACCCTCTAATCAATTCATGATCTCTTCGTTCTCATATATCTAAATCCTTTCAGGTATCTTCATTCGTTTTCCAATTCTTCCCGGTGAATTGTGCCTTTGCTACTTTCATTTTCCAATTCTTACGGTGGTTCGTTCAGGATTTCTCTTCCTCCGTTATCATATCAAATATTCGTTGTTTCCAAATCCCACCGGTGGTTCCATCAATACCTTCTCAAGTTTATGCTATATCCCTCTTAATCCTTTCTACGAGAATAAGTAATATGCAAAATCCATTGCTTGCCATCAATTTAATTTGATGAGGGATAAGCATACGATAAACCTTATTCTTATTTCCTCGAGGTGATTCAATTCTTTTCTTCCAGAGATTGTTCATGATGAAGTAATTCTCGGTTCTAGTGTTTCATCTTTATTTTCCGGAGTTCGAAGTTTTCCGCATTATCTCGTCGCGAAGCTCCTTCTAAATCATCACAAGGCTTCACCTTGTGTTTTCTACTTCTCTTTCTTTCTATCATCCTTTTATTACCGGAGCTCTTCATGGAGGCTCTACATGGCGGTTCGTCAAGGATTCTTTCATTCTTCAATTGTTCGTCAAGTTTTCTCTCAAAGTTATGATCCGCCAAGCTATACTCAAAATTAAACATGGTGCTCAACACATGTTTGTTTTGAGGAGATCAAGTATTCTTCTTCTTGCATTTCGAAGTGCAATTCTTTCTACCTTAGCTTTTGTGGTGGTCTTAGGTCATTCTTGACAATTTCACTTCGTGTTTCATGATTCGCAAGTTATTAAGAATGAGATATTTAAATCCATCATTTTCTCCTTGTTCAAGAGATCTTTTCAACCATCAACCTCGTTGTTGGAGTTATCTTGTGTCGTATTTCACCTAAATCCTTCCCTAAGGAATGTTGCTTTTGTGGTGCTTATCAATGATCCAAGTTATCTCTCTATCATCTAGGTGGAAGAAATTTTTCATCTCGTCGGTGTTATCAATTATATTATTTGTTTCCGTAGTGGCAGAATTTCGCCTCAATTTTGAGATGTTTTCCATGAGCCCACTACAAGCTTATTCGTTTCGTTGTTGGTTTTCCAACAACCCCGTTTTAACCTTCTTGGAAGGGTGCTTTCCAAACTCATTTGTGGCAGAAGTTGGCATTTTTGTCTCCATTCTATTATTCCAACAATCTAGCTTCTATTCTTTCGTGCCGGAGGCATTGTGATGTTGCTCTCTTCACCCATCACCTTGTTTTGTCAAGATCACGTTATTTTCTTGCTCATCCATTTAACCGGAGTGTTGTGTCTTCTCTTCAAGTTCTTTTCATCTTATCAAGTCATGCGTCTCTTTCAGCCGGAGTGCTATCCGAATTTGATCTTCCTTGTTCCTTGTTTATGTCGTTTCAACCAGAGTGGTTCCAATTCCTTCTTGTCCATTGTACTCGTCATTCATAGCTTTGCAGCCTCCAAGGTTCACATGGTGTTCCCTGTTTCTCTTTTCTACTGGGATGCTCTCAATTTCGTTTAACTCTATTGTGTTATTCTTTCAAGTTTTCAACCTCGAGGTTCTTTGGTTTCACTTGTTTGTCAAAGAAGCAACTTTGTCTTACCTCTTTCTCTTCCGCTTCTCTCCGACGCAATCCTAGATCTCGGGACGAGATCCTCTTGTAGTGGTGGAGTGTTGTAACGCCCCGAGACCGACGCTTCAGAAGACTTCCATATTTTCGTGATCAACCGTGTGTTTCATTTATGCTTCCTCTTTTATTTTTGCATTGCATCATGTCATCATGCCATCATGTCATTAATCTTTGCATCTCAACTCAACTAATAAATTGCATAGATGGTTGATCTATTTAAATTGAGGGAAGGGTGACTTCTCTTTATAACATATCTTCCCAATATTAGGGAGCTATATTTAAATATTTCATTTTTTTAGAATTGACCATAACACACTTGCAAATTATCCCAATGCCTTTGTTATCTTAATTCTTGGTCTCCAACCTTGCCATATATATTCTTTCATCATATTCCAGAGCTCCACCAAAAATCTGAACTTTTTGGACCTTCCCAACCCTCACTTCCTATTGAAATCATTTGAATTTAAATCAAATGAGTTTGAATTTGAATCTTTCAATCATGGCCTTTTTTATTTTCTCGGAACAAGCACATTTTTGTGAGTCCGGGAAAATTATTCGTGTGTCCAACTTCTTCCCCTAACCTCTCTTTATTTTCTTTCTTATCTCTGTTTTGTTTTATTTTTCTTTAGAGGGAGAGAGAGAGCCCAGCCCAGCTACAACCTATGCCCAGGCCGGCCCATTTGCCTCTCAAGGCCCAACCGCTGCTCTGTTAACCCTAGCCTGATCCCCCGATCCAATCTCTCCCTCTCGCTTCCCCTCAGCGTCGTCACCTACCCTCGCTCCCGCGACTGCTCCCCTCGATCCCCCTTCCTCCTGACGCCGCCACAGAGAGAGGGTAGCACCGCACCTTCGTCCTGATCCCCACGCTTGTGCGCCCGCGCCTCCCGATCGATGTCGTCGCCGCTCCGGACGACGAGGACCCCCTTGTGCCGCCAAGAGAGAGCTCCTCGACCTTGCGCCCTGCTCCTTCCTCCTGAGCCTCTCCCTTGAGCGTCTCTGCCTCCGCGCCCGCAAGTCGTCGCCGTTCCCGACGGCCTCGTCAGCCCCGTCATTGAACACGGGCACCTCCAGGAGCTTCCCCGAGCTCCAGCAGCTCTCGCGTCGCCGTTCCCGCGACAACGACCTCCCCTTCCTCTGGTCCTCCTCCTTACCTCGTGCCCAGCACCAGCCATGGCCGCCTTGCTGTCAAGCTCCACCACCAGGCCGCCGTCCCTCCCGCGATCGCTGGCAGCCATCCCCACCGACAAGCCCCACTTCTCCTACCTCGTTGCTCGTCCCAGCCGCGTTGACTACACCCTCTGCGCCTCCTCTCTGCTTTGCCGTGGGCTACAGCCTGCGCCAAGGCCCAGCGACCCCCTGCACACCGAGGCTTCCGTGCACCTCCTGCTCCCGTCGACCCTGCACCATGCCTCTGCCATCCATGAGATCGTCAAGATCGAGACCTCCTTGAACAGGAGCATTTCTTTTGGATCGCCAAGTACCACACCGAGTGCCAAGTACCTCTACGGATGCACTGGATGTCTACGACAAGTGTACCTCTACATCCTGGAATCGCCAAGTACCTCGACACCAAATACCCGTGTACAACTACTGACACCCGTGGATTTCACCAAGTACCTCTACCGACGACCTGAACATCTATGTAACGTGTACAACTACCATCGCCGTGTACCACTACTTCCACTACCACCGACATGTACGACTACGAAACGTGTACGACTACTTCCCCTACGACCCGTGAACGACTACTTCCCTCGATGATTTCGAACCGCCCCGAAAGACACGCTTTGGAGGTATAACAGCCGAGACGACCGCCGAATGCATGTGTTGAATGAGATGTACGTGTTTGCACCGTGATCAAATTATCGCTTGCGATGCCCCTCTTTTGCCATGCCACCGACATGTGGGACACCCGGTATCCGGGATCACTCCTCATCTCTTGCGTGTTCCACACATCCGCACACTTCTCGTTTGCATCGGTATCTCAATCAAGTTACCGGAACCGATATGTTGCCGTGGCATCATTTTCGGATTCGTTGCCGTGGCACCCGTTTTGTTCCGCCATGGTGACCAAATGCTTCACAACATGCTCATGTCAACATTTTCATAAAATTTCTTAAGACTTGCATATGTCATCCGCATCATGTTAACAACATTTAAATGGTTAAAATTGTGTTTGCATTATATTGCTAAATGACATATGGGGATTTTTCGGAATTATCGTTTGTTGTTTCTGGCCTCACTTAAACTTGCCTAGATAGTTAGTTTATTTATGCTTCACCTCTTGCCATGTTTATAACAACATGCAATATTGTTGTGTTCCTAAACGAGAGAGAACTAAATAATTGATGTGGTGTTTCGTCAATATGCAACTCGTTGCATATTGAGCTCCACTTAATTTGTAGTGTGTTTGTTGCACTTTGCAATGCCATGCCTCATTAAACCGGACATGCATCATACTTGATTGTGCATCATGCCATGATTATTCTTGGTTGTTTACCATGTTGTTTGCTTCTTTCCGGTGTTGCTTCTTCTTGATAGTTCCGGTTACGTTGCGATTGTGAGGATCCGTTCGACTACGTCCGTTTGTGTTCTTCATGGACTCGTTCTTCTCCATTTCGGGATCTCAGGCAAGATGACCACTACCCTCGATATCTCTTCTATCATTGCTATGCTAGTTGCTTTGTTCTATCGCTTTGCTGCGCTACCTATCACTTGCTCTTCAAGTCTCCCAAATTGCCATGTCAGCCTCTAACCTTTTCGCCCTTCCTAGCAAACCGTTGTTTGGCTATGTTACCGCTTTGCTCAGCCCCTCTTATAGCATTGTTAGTTGCAGGTGAAGTTGAAGATTGCTCCATGATGGACAGGATTATGTTGGGATATCACAATATCTTTTATTTAATTAATGCATCTATATACTTGGTAAAGGGTGGAAGGCTCGGCCTTATGCCTGGTGTTTTGTTCCACTCTTGCCGCCCTAGTTTCCGTCATACCGGTGTTATGTTCCTTGATTTTGCGTTCCTTACGCGGTTGGGTGATTTATGGGACCCCCTTGACAGTTTGCTTTGAATAAAACTCCTCTAGGAAGGCCCAACCTTGGTTTTAACATTTGCCACCTAAGCCTTTTTCCCTTGGGTTCTGCAGACTCAAGGGTCATCTTTATTTTACCCCCCGGGCCAGTGCTCCTCTGAGTGTTGGTCCAAACTAGAGCATCGTGCGGGAACATTCCTTGGCAACTTGTGTTACGTCGGTACATGTACGCTTCGCTTATCCGGTGTGCCCTGAGAACGAGATATGTGCAGCTCCTATCAGGATTTTTAGGCACATTCGGGTGGCTTTGCTGGTCTTGTTTTACCATTGTCGAAATGTCTTGTAAACCAGGATTCCGAGACTGATCGGGTCTTCCTGGGAGAAGGAATATCCTTCGTTGACCGTGAGAGCTTGTGATGGGCTAAGTTGGGACACCCCTGCAGAGTATAAACTTTCGAGAGCCATGCCCGCGGTTATGTGGCAGATGGGAATTCACCAGATTCGAATTAAAATGCATCAACCACGTGTGTAGCCGTGATGGTCTCTTTTCGGCGGAGTCCGGGAAGTGAACACAGTTTTGGGTTATGTTTGGCGTAAGTAGGAGTTCAGGATCCCCTCTTGATCATTGCTAGATTCACAACCGTTCCGTTTGCTCTCTTCTCGCTCTTATTTGCGTATGTTAGCCACCATAGCATGCTTAGCCGCTGCTGCAACCTCACCACTTTACCCCTTCCTTTCCCATTAAGCTTTGCTAGTCTTGATACCCATGGTAATGGGATTGCTGAGTCCTCGTGGCTCACAGATTACTACAACAACAGTTGCAGGTACAGGTTTATGCGATGATCATGACGCGAGAGCGATGTTTGCTTGTTTGGAGTTCTTCTGCTTCTTCTTCAATCAGGGGATAGGTTCCATGTCGGCAGCCTGGGCTAGCAGGGTGGATGTCGTTTGAGTTTCTATTTGTGTTTCATCCGTAGTTGGATGGTGCTCTTATGTATGATGATGTTGTATTCGTGTGGCATTGTATGCCTCTTGTATGTATCCCCATCTATTATGTAATGTTGATGTAATGATACCCACCTTGCAAAAGCGTATCAATATGCGGTTCTATCCTTGGTGGGACCTTCGAGTCTCTTTAGGATAGTATCGCATACTGGGCGTGACAAAGATGATCCCGGAATTTTCCATTATTTGGTTGATGAAACTTTGAAAGATTCTTGGGATAGGCTATTAAGGATCTGAGCCAGCTATGTGCCCCAATATCAAATTGAGATTTACTTAAGAAGTTTTTATGTTGGCTTACCGTCTTCTTTCAAGAAAGTTTTAGATTCTATCTTTGAAGAAGGTTTTCTTGAGGGGCATGCTATCGATACCTATGAAAAGATGAAAACTATATTTGGACACCCTATGAGTGAAAAAGTTGAATCTACCTCTCTTTTGTGTTTTTATCAAAATGAAATTATCAAAGAGATGAAGGCTAGTGTAGATACAAATTTTTGTAGTGTGCTTAATCTTTCTTCTACCATTAATGGCCATGTGCTTTCACAAAACATAAAGATAAGTTCTTTAGATAAGGAGTTTTCTCTTTATCACCAAAAAGGAGAAAATGGCAATACCTAGATCTATTCTTGTCATTATGCCTAGCTAGGGGCATTAAACGATAGCGCTTGTTGGGAGGCAACCCAATTTTATTTTTTACTTGCTTTTTGTTCCTGTTTAGTAATAAATAATTCATCTAGCCTCTGTTTAGATGTGTCTTTATGTTTTAATTAGTGTTTGTGCCAAGTAGAACCTTTGGGAAGACTTGGGTGAAGTCTTTGTAATCTTGCTGTAAAAAACAAAAACTTTTGCGCTCACGAGAATACCTGCCATTTTTTACTGAAGAGGGATTTTAGGTTAATTATTTTTGTATATGATTAATAGATAAATTACTCACGTCCACCAATTTATTTCATAATTTTTGGAGTTCCAGAAGTATTAGTTTGATACAGATTACTACAGACTGTTCTGTTTTTGACAGATTCTGTTTTTCGTGTGTTGTTTGCTTATTTTGATGAATCTATGGCTAGTATCGGGGGGTATGAACCATAGAGAAGTTGGAATACAGTAGTTTTAACACCAATATAAATAAATAATGAGTTCATTACAGTACATTAAAGTGGTGTTTTGTTTTCTTACACTAACGGAGCTCACGAGATTTTCTGTTTAAGTTTTGTGTTGTGATGGATTTTGGAATGAGGAGTGGCAAGAGCCTAAGCTTGGGTATGCCCAAGGCACCCCAAGGTAAAATTCAAGGACAACCAAAATCCTAAGCTTGGGGATGCCCCGGAAGGCATCCCCTCTTTCGTCTTCGTCTATCGGTAACTTTACTTGAGGCTATATTTTTATTCACCACATGATATGTGTTTTGCTTGGAGCGTCTTGTATGATTTGAGTTTTTGCTTTTTTTACCACAATCATCCTTCTGTACACACCTTTTGGAGATACACACATGAATTGGAATTTATTGGAATACTCTATGTGCTTCACTTATATCTTTTGAGCTAGATAATTTTGCTCTAGTGCTTCACTTATATCTTTTTAGAGCACGGTGGTGGTTTTATTTTATAGAAATTATTGATCTCTCATGATTCACTTATATTATTTTGAGAGTCTTTTAGAACAGCATGGTAATTTGCTTTGGCTATAAAATTAGTCCTAATATGATAGGCATCCAAGATGGGTATAATAAAAACTTTCATATAGAGTGCATTAAACACTATGAGAAGTTTGATACTTGATAATTGTTTTGAGATATAAAGATGGTGATACTAGAGTCGTGCTAGTTGAGTAATTGTGAAATTGAGAAATGCTTGTGTTGAAGTTTGCAAGTCCCGTAGCATGCACGTATGGTAACCATTGTGTGACAAATTTGAAGCATGAGGTGTTCTTTGATTGCTTTCCTTATGAGTGGCGGTCGGGGACGAGCAGTGGTATTTTCCTACCAATCTATCCCCCTAGGAGCATGCTTGTGGTGCTTGGTTTTGATGACTTGTAGATTTTTGCAATAAGTATGTGAGTTCTTTATGACCCATGGATTATACGCACTCTCACCCTTCCATCATTGCTAGCCTATTCGGTACCGTGCATTGCCCTTTCTCACCTCGAGAGTTGGTGCAAACTTCGCCAGTGCATCCAAACCCTGTGATATGATACGATCTATCACACATAAGCCTCCTTATATCTTCCTCAAAACAGCCACCATACCTACCTATTATGGCATTCCCATAGTCATTTCGAGATATATTGCCATGCAACTTTCCACCACTCTATTTATTATGACACGCTTCATCATTGTCATATTGCCTTGCATGATCATGTAGTTGACATCGTATTTGTGGCAAGGCCACCATGCATAATTTTTCATACATGTCACTCTTGATTCATTGTACATCCTGGTACACCGCCGGAGGCATCTACATAGAGTCATATTTTGTTCTAAGTATCGAGTTGTAATTCTTGAGCTGTAAGTAAATAAAGGTGTGATGATCTTCATTATTAGAGCATTGTCCCATGTGAGGAAAGGATGATGGAGACTATGATTCCCCCACAAGTCGGGATGAGACTCCGAACGAAAAAAAAGAGGCCATAAAAAAAGAGAAGGCCCAAACAAAAAAATGAGAGAAAAAGAGAGAAGGGGCAATGTTACTATCCTTTTTCCACACTAGTGCTTCAAAGTAGCACCAAGATCTTCATGATATAGAGCCTCTTATTTTTTCACTTTCATATACTAGTGGGAATTTTTCATTATAGAACTTGGCTTGTATATTCCAATGATGGGCTTCCTCAAAATGCCCTAGGTCTTCGTGAGCAAGCAAGTTGGATGCACACCCACTTAGTGTCTTTTGTTGAGCTTTCATACATTTATAGCTCTAGTGCATCCGTTGCATGGCAATCCGTACTCCTCGCATTGACATCAGTTGATGGGCATCTCCATTGCCCGTTGATTAGCCGCGTTGATGTGATAATTTCTCCTTTTTTGTCTTCTCCACACAACCTCCATCATCGTATTCTATTCCACCTATGGTGCTATGTCCATGGCTCGCACTCATATATTGCGTGAAAGTTGAAAAAGTTTGAGAATGCTAAAGTATGAAACAATTGCTTGGCTTGTCATCCGGGTTGTGCATGATGAGAGCATTTTGTGTGACGAAAATGAAGCACGGCCAAACTATATGATTTTGTAGGGATGAGCTTTCTTTGGCTATGTTATTTTGAGAAGACATAATTTCTTGGTTAGTATGCTTGAAGTATTATTAATTTTATGCCAATATTAAAATTTTGTCCTAAATCTTTCGGGTCTAAGCATTCATGCCACAATAAAGAAAATTACATTGAAAATTATGTTAGGTAGCATTCCACATAAAAAATTCTGTTTTTATCATTTACCTACTCGAGGACGAGCAGGAACTAAGCTTGGGGATGCTGATACGTCTCCAACGTATCTATAATTTTTGATCGTTCCATGCTATTATATTATCTGTTTGGATGTTTAATGGGCTTTAATATGCTATTTTATATTATTTTTGGGACTAACCTATTAACCGGAGGCCCAGTGCCAGTTGTTGTTTTTTTTGCCTATTTCAGTGTTTCGCAGAAAAGGAATATCAAACGGAATCCAAATGGAACGAAACCTTCGTGAGGATCTTTCTTGGAACAAGCACAATCCGGGAGACTTGTAGTGGAAGTCAGAGACGCAACGAGGCGGCCACGAGGCAGGAGGGCGCGCCCCCACCCTCCTGGGCCCCTAGTAGCTCCACCGACGTACTCCTTTCGCCTATATATATATACCCTTGTACCCTAAAAACATCCAGGAGAGCCACGAAACCACTTTTCCACCGCCGCAACCTTCTGTACCCGTGAGATCCCATCTTGGGGCCTTTTCTAGCGATTTGCCGGAGGGGGATTCGATCACGGAGGGCTTCTACATCAACACCATAGCCTCTCCGATGATGTGTGTGTAGTTTACCACAGACCTTCAGTTCCATAGTTATTAGCTAAATGGCTTCTTCTCTCTCTGGTTCTCAATACAAAGTTCTTCTCGATGTTCTTGGAGATCTATTCGATGTAATATCGTTTTGCGGTGTGTTTGCCGAGATCCGGTGAATTGTGGGTTTATGATCAAGATTATCTATGAACAATATTTGGTTCTTCTCTGAATTCTTCTATGCATGATTTGATTTCTTTGCATGTCTCTTCGAATTATCAGTTTAGTTTGGCCTACTAGATTGATCTTTCTTGCAATGGGAGAAGGGCTTAGCTTTGGGTTCAATCTTGCGGTGTCCTTTCCCAGCGACAGTAGGGGCAGCAAGGCACGTATTGTATTGTTGCCATCGAGGATAAAAAGATGGGGTTTATATCATATTGCTTGAGTTTATCCCTCTACATCATGTCATCTTGCCTAATGTGTTACTCTGTTCTTATGAACTTCATAGTCTAGATGCATGCTGGATAGCGGTCGATGTGTGGCACTACTAGGGAAAAGCCTATACACAGAATCTTAGCAGCAGCGCGGTTCAAAATAGAGCACTCCTGGTTTGTAGCGCTCTTTGCATAAACTCGCTGCTGCTAAATATTTAGCAGTAGCGCGCTCGGCCAGAAACACGCTGCTACAAATATCGACCGGTGGTGTTCCCCCACCTCTAAGTAGCAGTAGCGCGGTGGCAGAAACAGCGCTACTGCTAAGTGCATAGTAGTAGCGCGGTTTCCTCGAGATCGCTGCTGATAAGTTTCAAATTGCCGCCATTTTTTGTCCCAGTTAGCAGTAGCACCTTACCTGAAAGCGCGTTGCTGCTAAGTTCTTAGCAGCAGCGCGGTTTCTCACCAGCGCTACTGCTAACCCCACCAACCCCCAACCCGTCCCTCCCCTCCCCCTTGCTTTTTTCCCTTCCCCCTACCTCCCCCTCTCCTCTCTTCCCTCCACCACATGCTCCCACTCTCACTTTTTTCCCTTCCCCCTACCTCCCCCTCTCCTCTCTTCCCTCCACCACATGCTCCCACTCTCACTCTTCTTCTTCTCAATACTTCTCCCCCATTACTCCCTCTCTTCTCTATCCACCTTCTCTCTCTTCATTACTCCTACATAACTACACCACCTCCATTAATGCATCTCCTTTCTCTTTTTCCTTCCCCCTCCACTAGTTGAAGTTGTCTCCTTCCAAATTAGGTAGCTAGGTAGATGTAGGATTTAGTTAAGTGACCTATTTGCCCCCTAACTAGATCTATCTTTGTCAAGAAGAGCTTAATTTGTGCACTTTTGATCTCCCTACAACATCATCTTCGGCCATGAAGATAGAGGTGATGAAACTTTCATGCTTTTGCAAAATGGAAATGTGTTTATGTGTGTGTGATATGTTTGTGGAAATTGTGTGTGTGGCATGAAGTTGACGCCGCCAAATTGTGCTTTTGAGTTGCCTATGTTTTGCCGAAATGTCGATTTATTTCCGTTTCGGCGAATTCCGGGCAAACTCTAGATCCATATATGTCCTATTTTTAGGGAAGGTCATGCCAAATTTTTTTATGACTTTGATGCATGCATGCATTTTTACAATCAATTTTTTTATTATTACCGTGCAGAGTTGACGATGGTCAGTGGAACGATGGTGGACAGGTGGTTGCGGTCGGCGGTGCAAGACATGAAAGAAAATAACCGGACAGAGGTTTTATGTCCGTGTCGAAAATGCAAAGGAATAGTTTGGCTCGACCCCCATGACAATGGTCGTGTCGAAGCGCACCTGCTCATGACTGGTTTCATGGATGGCTATACTAGGTGGATAATTGAAGATGAGGTTGACGATGTTGAGGATGCCGACGGGGCAGGAAATGATGACACGGGGCAAGACGAAGAGATGATCGATAATGGCGGCGGGGAAGAGGCCAGACATGGCGGCGGAGAAGGGGCCGGACATGGCGGAGGAGAAGGGGCCGGACATGGCGGCGGAGAGAACGACATGGACTCCACACAGCAGAGTTCGTCGGTACTAAGTTCAATTGTGCGGGACCCTCATGTTCAAGCATTGCTTCGCAAGGAGACGAGTACTGAGAGAGCTGCTTCTAGAGAGGAGGCTAAGCTGGAGCAACTGGTGGTAGACTCGAACACTCCATTGTATGATGGTTGCAATCCTGAGGTGACCCGGTTGAGTTTCACGCTCCAACTCCTGAAGACGAAGGCTAAAAACAAATGGACCGACACTAGCCTCGATGAGCATCTCAAGTACCTAAAGGATGTTCTTCCCGCGGGTAATCTATGTCCTACTAGTGTTGATGAGGCCAAGAAGATCGTGTGCCCTCTTGATCTGCCACACGTTAGATACCATGCATGCATCAACGATTGCATAATTTATCGGAAGGAGCACGCGGAAAAAACAAGCTGTCCGGTGTGCAATGCTTCTCGATACAAGAAGGCCGGGAAGAAATGTCCCCAGAAAGTTGTATGGTACTTACCGATCACTCCCCGTCTCCAGAGGTATTTTGTAGATCCCAAGGAAGCAAAGCTAATGCGCTGGCACGCGGAGAGGAAGAAGCCCGATGATGGAGATGATCCGAAGCTGAGACACGTGAAGGATGGAAGCCAGTGGAGAGCGTTGAACAGCTTCTATCGGTATTTTGAATGTGATGTAAGGAACATCGTGCTTGGCGCGTGTACCGATGGCATGAATCCGTTTGGCAACCAGAACACCAACCATAGTACATGGCCCGTGTTTGTATGGATGTACAACCTCCCCCCCTGGTTGTGCATGAAATCGAAGTACATTCACATGAGCATGCTTATTCAAGGGCCAAAACAACCAGGAAATAATATTAATTTGTATCTGGGGCTACTTCAAGAGGAGTTAGACACGTTATGGAAAACACCGGCCAAGACATGGGACGCCAGCAAAGGTGAGTATTTCAACATGAGAGCCGCGCTGATCACGACAGTGCAGGACTATCTCGGTTACGGATATGTGGCAGGCCAGGTGTGCCATGGATATTGTGGATGCACGCGGTGCATGGATGATACAACGTCTCAGCAGCTAACGTCAAGGAAAGATGGCGGGTCTGGGAAAATCGTGTACATGGGGCATCGAAGATGGCTTGAACAGGACGACCCGTGGAGAAACCGTGGAGATCTATTCAATGGTCACGCTGAGCATCGAGGACCTCCACGTAAGCGGAGCGGTGCCGAAATCGATGAGCTGTTGAAAAACTGGAATGAGTGCCCCGCGCCGGGAAAGACGATGAGAAAGGCGCCAGAGCCGCTGCTGAAGGTATGGAAGACGAGGTCTGTGTTCTGGGACTTGGAGTACTGGCACAAACTCGATACACCTCATTGCCTAGATCAAATGCATATCTGTAAGAATGTCCTTGAGAGCTTGCTCGCAACACTGATGAACATGCCGGATAAGACCAAGGATGGGCCGAAGGCAAGAAAAGACTTGCAAGATTTGAAAATCAGGGAAGATCTGCACATAACGCCCCGTAAAATGTCAGACGAGACAGAGACGGAGACAGAGGCACGGGAGAAGAAGGGCAAGAAATTAAAGAAAGAAGATTATTGCCCCCCCCCCCTCTTGCTTCACCTTAAGTCAGGCTGAGATCAATCAATTCTTTAAGTGCCTTACGGGAGTGAAAGTTAGTTCCGGTTACTGTGGCAAGATAAGCAGATATCTAGACACGGACAAGAAAAGGTTCAGCAGGATGAAGTCTCATGACTGTCATGTGATGATGACGCAGATACTACCTGTTGCCCTTAGAGGGATAATGGACAAGCACGTCCGTGACACGCTTATTGGTCTCTGCAACTTTTTTGACGTCATCTCTCAAAAGTCGATCAGTGTGAAGTAGCTCCAAAGGCTACAGGAAGAGATCGTTGTGATACTGAATGAGCTTGAGATGTACTTCCCGCCCGCGTTCTTCGACGTGATGGTGCATCTGTGTGTCCATATTGTGGATGACATAATAGACCTGGGGCCGTCATTCCTGCACAACATGATGTCGTTTGAGAGGATGAATGGGATCATCAAAGGATTCGTTCGTAACATGTCCCGTCCGGATGGAAGCATCGTCCAGGGCTATTTGGCACAAGAGTGCATCTCTTTCTGTGAGAATTTTCTATATGGTGCAGACCAGCCGCCTGGTGTTAGTGTTGGTTTGCCCGTTAACAAGCACGATGGGAGGCTCGAAGGAGATGGTCACTGTAACGGTCGCAGGGAACTGCACGTGGCATACTCAGATCGATGCAGCGATTTTGACAGAGCAAACTTGGTAGTGCTACAACACCTAGACGAGGTAGATCCTTTCGTGGCACTGCACAAAGAAATTATCGCAAAGAAGTATCGTGACCGGGGGGTATGCAGGACGGACGCCGAAGTTACTAGAGAGCGCAACTCCACTTTCCTGCATTGGTTCAAAGAGCATATTATTGCTAATCCCCCGGAGGAGGGCTCTAAGGACGGATTGCTCATATACGCCTTAGCACATGGCCCCTCGCCCAACCTCGTAACCTATCAGGCATATGATATCAACGGATACACGTTCTACACGGAGGCAAAAGATATGGACAGTGATGATCAGAACTCAGGGGTGACGATGGAATGCATGACCAGCAGCGACAACGGCACAACTGAACGATTTTATGGAAGGGTCGAGGAGATCTGGGAGCTTGACTACTCTGGACTGCACAACACGACGATGTTCCGTGTCAGATGGGCTAAGAATGTCGAAAGAGAAAGCCGGATGTTCACTACCATGACTATACCCGATGCCAAGAGCGCTACCGTCAACGCTATCGCAAAAAACGAGCCATGGGTACACGCTAAGCACGTGACACAATGCTTCTTCATAACTGACCCGCGCAATCCCAGCCGTGTTGTCGTGAGGAGAGGCAAA
The DNA here is from genome assembly GCA_963921465.1 of Triticum timopheevii. Classification (NCBI taxonomy): domain Eukaryota; kingdom Viridiplantae; phylum Streptophyta; class Magnoliopsida; order Poales; family Poaceae; genus Triticum; species Triticum timopheevii. The sequence continues at coordinate 153,535,517 of OY997264.1, forward strand.
AGGAACATCATTGGAATGGATGGAGTCGCCAACGAGGAAGACTATGATCAGTACGGCAACCCAATGAGGGAAGATGACGATGATGATGAAGTATACGTCAAAAGAAGAATCAATACTACATTACCTAAGAAAAATCGCACTCCATGGAAAAGGAAAAGTCACAATGAGGGGCTCAATTATTCTTCGACGAACAAGAAGGGAAAGAAGCTGACTCAAAAACGAAAACGTCAGCACTGAGGAAACGTATGTTATGGGTCCAATGATGTGTAATATATATATGTTCCTATTTTGTATACACACTTAGCCATATGATGTGTAATATATATCGCCCTCCCTTCGTTCACTGCCCTCGGGAAATAAAAGTGGGATAAAATAAAGGAAAAGAAAAATGAAAACTGGCAGTAGCGACGGCAGTAGCAGCGCGTTTCCACAAAACCGCTGCTGCTACATACCATAGTAGTAGCGCGTTTCTTATAAACCGCTGCCGCTACGCACCATAGTAGCAGCGTGTTTACCATAAAGTGCTGCAGCTACAGATCATAGTAGTAGCGCGTTTCGTCATAACGCGCTACTGCTACGTCCACTTAACCCAAAATTTTCACTCGCCCAGCTTCATCCCGCCACATTTCCCCCCAAATCCCCACTCTCTCTCCGGCCCCCGTCGCTCCGCCGCGCCCGACCCGGCCCCGGCGCTCGCCCCCGACTCCGCCGGCGCCGGCGCTAGCCCTGGCGCTCGCCCCCGTCCCGGCCCTCGACCCCGACTCCGGCGCGCTCGCCCCCGACTCCGGCGCGCTCGCCCCCGACTCCGGCGCGCTCGCCCCCGACTCCGGCGCGCTCGCCCCCGACCCCGGCGCTCTCGCCCCCGACCCCGGCGCGCTCGCCCCCGACCCGTCGGCCCTCGCCTCCCTCCTCGCCCCTGCACTCTCTGTAAACCCCCCCCCCCCTCTGCTAGGGTTCTTCATGTTAATTAATTAGGTTATCTATTTAGTTATGAATTTAGCTAGGTTTCAAAATTAGCTGAATTTATATGGAAATTTGAACTGGACATGTGATATGTGCATATGTCATGTTTTGGACATGTCATGTTTGGAAAATGATCCGAGTGGCCTATGTTACGCCGAAATGTTGATTCATTTCCGTTTCGGTGAATTTCAGGCGCTCGATATGTCCATTTTTTAGCAAAGGTCATGCCGAAATTTCCCGTGAATAAAGGCATGATTTGTGCTACATAGTTGGCATATCGAGTGCTGGCACATAGATTTCTTTTTACGTCATTTCTCATTTATTCATACTTTTAGAAATAAATGAGGCCACTTAATCATAGGAAACATGTCGAACAACGAAGAAACTGGGCCTTCTGACCAAGATGCAGACGAGATGGATTATGATGGTGAACAAGAGTACCTCGACTATTTGACTGCTAAGCAAGGTTTGCAGGTCGGCCTCGATGATGGTACTGACGCCGACATCGACACCGACGGCGCCGGCACCGACGGCGCCGGCACCGATGGCGGCGCCGAGACCGGTGGGGAAGGTACCGGCGGGGAAGGTACCGGCCCCGATGCCGATACCGAAAAGAGGAAGCATAAGAAGCAGAGGATACGAAAACCTAACAAACTAGGGATTGGATGACTTGTGATCACAAAGATGGCACCTGGCAAGTTTGAGCCGTTAGAGCCGGAAGAACCTCGCAAGTGCTATGGGAACCAAGTAGGATGCATCCTACGGGAATGCGCGAGCATCAACGACGATGACTTAAGGAGTAAAGAACATTTGACGCAGTTGCTCCTAACGAAGTTGCACAAGAGATTCAAGTTCCCCGACAGGGATGATAACATAGAACAACCGTGGGATGATCCGAAGATTAAAAAGATTAACAATCATGCCATGGGCATGTTCAGCAATGATTTGGCCTCCTGGAAAGGGAGGGTGAAACGAGCTATTGAGGCTGATGAACCCCTGTCCAAGATTCTGGAGGAAAATCCGACACTTACGGAAGAGGAGTTCGAAAAGTTCAAGGACACTTGCGCTACCGAGGCAGCCAAGGCTAAGGCTGCGAAATTCAAAAGCCTTCAGCTCCGGAACACGGGGAAGCATCGCCTCGGAAGCCGTGGCTACCTCGGTAAAAGGCCCATATGGGATAAGGAGGACGCGGAACGTGAAGCCGCGGGTCTCCCAGACCCCTTCGCGAAGTTCACCAACCCCTTGGAGCATGACTTCATCAGGGCCCGCTACAAGTGGGACAAGGAGAAAAAGGTTTTTTACACGGACAAGATCACGAGGAAATTGATTAGACTACTGGAGAAGCAACACCGGCTTGCAGCCGAAAGCCCTACTTCTCCGATGAGGCCCAAGTGGGACACCCCTCTCAACCGGGCCTTGAACGAACTTAAGGGACTCCCGTTGGACCAGCGGCCGCAATATGGTCGTGCGCACGGCGCTGGAGACGGCGCCACGTGGAAGGTGTTTTACAACGACAGCCCAGAGGCCAAGAAGCAGAAAAAGAAGTTTAGTCAGGCAGACATCGACGCAAAGGTGAAGCTTGCGGTCGAGAAAAAAGCAGCTGAGGACGCAAAAAAAGCAGCCGAGGACAAATATGAGTTGCTACAGCAGGCAGTCAATGCAGCTGTAACTGCCTGCAGAAATGATTTTGCTACTAACTTGGTTCCAGTTATCATCAACTGGGCGAAGGAAAATCCAGACAAGACGGTACATGATTTCCCAATGCCCAGTTTCATCGCGAGCAACTCCATGAACAACAACACCATCGCACCATCACTTGCTCAAGCAACCGGGCCTCCTCTCGCAGCCGCTCCCGCTCATAGCAGCCCGTCCTCAGTTTCAGGCGCGCTAGGTGGGCCTTCGTCTTTGGCTGAGCTTGACGCCGTCACGGTAATTACATGTCGCACCAACATATATATATAGATAATATTCCATTTTTGTTGCCTTTCGGTTGTTTTACACCACAAACATATGTGTTTGCAGGCGAAAGAAACCCCATGCACCATACTCTACTTGATCAAAGGCCAGAAGGTGGACGTGGGAAAGGGGATGATAATGGACCCCTCTCAACGCACATTCCACAACCACCCGATCCCCGCTGGGCACTTCAGGGTTAGCTTGACCAGTGTGAAATCGGGGCACGAGGATTTGCCTCCTCCAGTACAGCATGTGGGAGCGGACGACGAGACCCCGCCGCGGATTGGACGATGCAAGGGTTGGGTGCTGCTATGGCCGAAGAATCTTATTCGTCTGGAGCCGGCCGAGAGCACACCAATAACTACCACACATCAACAAGCATGTGCGGAGACCACCACCCCACCTACGCAATTACCAGCTCCTGTAGTAGTGCCGGGTGAGAGCGGCGGACGACATGATGAAGGGGGTGCAATAGTACTGGCTGATGTACCTGTAGAACAGAGAATGGATGATGAGACGGAGGTCGACCCTATGGATTACCTCAATATAAGCGCGTATGACTGTGACATAGATATGATGAGTCAACCATATGACGAATCGGGCTATCAGCTTGCTAATGAGGATATGGATGATATGCCCGGGCAGGGCCGTACCATGGAATGCAAAAAGTCTCTCTTCATGAAATCCTCACAGGACACGCCTGAAGATGCCGCCTCAACACAGGCTCAACTAGCCGGGCGCGAGGGTCGTACAGTACTTAGCCCGGGAACACTTGGGCAGGGGTTAAGGAAGGGTCTAGAAGGTGTGCCCAAGAAAAAGGAGAGGAAGAGATCGGGGAAGGTAACTGCCTCCAAACAAGCCAGAGCACACAGCAGCCAGACGATGCATTCTGAAGAGCGTGTACCCGTGAAAGGTGCAGTCATGTTCCATCTCACGGGCGAGCCGATGCTACCGCCGAAACCGCTGGAGGCACTATCAGGGGATCTCAGGAGACTGCACGACCATGTGCTATCGACTGAGAAAAGCCTACTAGCCTCAAAGGATCCAGGATATCCGACATACGCGGCTCGTGTGCCTGAGGGGAAGTGCTACGTCGACACACGGCCCGCGGAGGTGTTCTTCCTGCGGTTTGACCATATCTTTGAGATGTTTCTAACAAGGCGGCTTGATTTTACTATCGTCCGCCTTTTTGCACTACATATGAGCTCCGTCGTGAAGAGTGAAGAAGTCTCGCAAATCTGTGTGGCGGATCCGTACTACATGCACGAGTCTTTCTTGAGTCTCGGCGACTTTGAGCGTGAAACTGCTAGGGAGTACCTCCAAAACTTCATGGTACAGAATAAGGACCGGGAAATTGTCATCATGCCTTATCATCCAAAGTAAGTCAGTTCCGGAAAACCCTTTCGTACATTTCAATCATTCCTTCTCTCTCATATGGGGAATAATTTGAGGTGTCTTTTCCCCGTAGCAACGGGCGTGCCGTTCTTATCGTTCTTTACCCGCAAGTCTCCCACGCCGTGTATTTTGACCCTTCGAGAGACTACGAGAAAAAGGACTACACCCACATAATGAATATTCTAGATGATGCTCTCCAAGGCTTCAGCTATAGAGGTGGCCACGTGCATATCAGGAAACAAAGGAACAAGAAGATGGGTTTCACGCATAAAACTAACTTCTCCTGCATCCATGTCCCAAAACCAAGCAAGAAGGATGGATTCTACATCGTCCATCTCATGATTCAGTTCAACACGGATCACCAAAAGCTTCGCATTAACAGCAAAAATGATGATCATATCCACAAGTGGCTAGAATCTCATGGAGAAGCGAATTATAAACTTAGAGATGACTTCTTTCGCATCCAAAGTGACATTGCGACGATCATCATGAAAGAAGTCGTCGATGAGAAGGGGATGTTCCACTACGGCCCTATATCGCGAGCTGACGTCCGAACTCGCATAGGCATGCAACGTCTAGACCTCACGCCGTTCAAGCAGCTAGGGTTCGTCCTCGATGATATGGAAGGATGGAACTTCTAGTGAGTTATGATGCCGATGATGATGATATGTGTCGGTTGAACTTGTATACTTTTTGTAGCGATGAAACTTTGTGATGTCCACGGTCCCTGCCGAACTTGCGTAACACTACTTTGTTAGTTGGCGTACGATGACCTGCGTACCTCTAGTTAATTAATTTGCGTACTGTATATGTTGCATCTAGTTGCTAACCTTTCTTTTTTGGTGTTGCTCTAGTATATTTTTTTGCATATATATGATTGTACATCCTCTTCATGAACATGCATCTCTAACAGGTACCTAGTTTCTTGATGGCGAGATGGAAATGCTATGTCGTGTACAAAGGAAAGGTTCCGGGGGTGTACAACGAGTGGCATGAGTGTCAGGCGCAAGTGAATGGGTTCACGGGCGCCAGCCATAAAGGCTTCAAAAGCAGACAAGAAGGAGAAGCTAGTTACTTGAGGTTCACGCTAGCGCGAGAGAGGACTCGTAACCGCCACCTCATGTACTGCATGGTTCCGCTCTCACTCATAGTGATAGCACTTCTTGCGTATGCCTTTGTTTAGATGGATGACGTTGTTGTAGTTGCAAGTATTCGAGACTTGCATGTATTGCTATTTTCGAGATGATAACAAGATATCACTTTGTGTTGGATGATGATTATGAAGAGACTATTTGTATAAACATGCTATGATTACATTTGTGGTCTCGCAGGCATTTGTATGTGTATCATGATGAAATTTCTATGTGCTAAAGATTCTTCTACAAAGCCGGTTCAAATACAAAACAAATATGCCAAAAAAATTACTTAAATTAGCAGTAGCGAGTGTACAAAAGTTAGCAGCAGCGCCGCTATAGCAGTAGCGCGTCACGCCAAAGAGCGCTAGCGCTAATAGCGGTAGCGAGCTTCCGGCAACCGCGCTGCTGCTACACTTGTATAGCAGTAGCGCGGGGGGGCACGCGCTACTGCTATGAGTTAGCTGTAGCGCCGTATTAGTAGCGCGGGTACCCGCGCTACTGATACATGTAAAACCCGCGCTGCTGCTAGCCTTTTCCCTAGTAGTGTGGAGTAATAGTAGTAGATGAAGAATCATTTCGGTCTACTTGACACAGACGTGATGCCTATATTCATGATCATGCCTAGATATTCTCATCACTATGCGCTTTTCTATCAATTGCTCGGCAGTAGTTTGTTCACCACTGATACATCTCCAACGTATCTATAATTTTTTATTGCTCCATGCTATTATATTACCTGTTTTGGATGTTTATGGGCTTTATTTTACACATTTATATCATTTTTGGGACTAACCTACTAACCGGAGGCCCAGCCCGTATTGCTGTTTTTTTTGCCTATTTCAGTATTTCGAAGAAAAGGAATATCAAACAGAGTCCAAACGCAATGAAACGTTCGGGAGCGTGACTTTTGGAACGAACGTGATCCAGATGACTTGGAGTGCAAGTCAAGAAGCAGCCAAGGCGGCCACGAGGGTGGAGGGCGCGCCCACCCCTACAGGGCGCGCCCCCTATCTTGTGGGCCCCTCGGGCGGCCACCGACCTACTTCTTCCTCCTATATATACCCACGTACCCCGAGAACATCAGAACAAGCCATGAAAACCTAGTTCCACCGCCGTAACCTTCTGTATCCGCGAGATCCCATCTTGGAGCCTTCGCCGGCACTCTGCCGGAGGGGGAATTGACCATGGAGGGCTTCTCCATCAACACCATAGCCCCTCCAATGAGTTGTGAGTAGTTTACCATAGACCTTCGGGTCCATTGTTATTAGCTAGATGGCTTCTTCTCTCTTTTTGGATCTCAATACCATGTTCTCCCCCTCTCTTGTGGAGATCTATTCGATGTAACTCTTTTTGCGATGTGTTTGTCGAGATCCGATGAATTGTGGGTTTATGATCAAGTTTATCTATGAGAAATATTTGAATCTCCTCTGAATTCTTTTATGTATGATTGAGTTATCTTTGCAAGTCTCTTCGAATTATCAGTTTGGTTTGGCCTACTAGATTGATCTTTCTTGCAATGGGAGAAGTGCTTAGCTTCGGGTTCAATCTTGCGGTGTCCTTTCCCAGTGACAGCAGGGGCAACAAGGCACGTATTGTATTATTGCCATCGAGGATAAAAAGATGGAGTTTATATCATATTTCTTGAGTTTATCCCTCTACATCATGTCATCTTTCTTAATGCGTTACTCTGTTCTTATGAACTTAATACTCTAGATGCATGCTGGATAGCGGTCGATGTGTGGAGTAATAGTAGTAGATGCAGGCAGGAGTCGGTCTACTTGTCACGGACGTGATGCCTATATACATGATCATGCCTAGATAATCTCAAAATTATTCGCTTTTCTATCAATTAATCGACAGTAATTTGTTCACCCACCGTAATACTTGCTATCTTAAGAGAAGCCACTAGTGAAACCTATGGCCCCCGGGTCTATCTTTTATCATATAAGCTTTCAGTCTACTTTTATTTGCATCTTTACTTTTCCAATCTGTATTATAAAATACCAAAAATATATTTATATGATCATACTATCTCTATCATATCTCACTTTAGCAAGTGGCCGTGAAGGGATTGACAACCCCTTTGTTGCATTTGTTGTGAGTTCTTTGTTTGTTTGTGTAGGTGCATGGGACTTTTGAGGAGCCTCCTACTGGATTGATACCTTGGTTCTCAAAAACTGAGGGAAATACTTACGCTACTATTGCTGCATCACCCTTTCCTCTTCAAGGAAAACCAACACAAGCTCAAGACGTAGCAATAAGGATTTCTGGCACCGTTGCCGGGGAGGTCTTCGCTCAAGTCAAGACGTACCAAGTACCCATCACAAACTCATCTCCCTCGCATTTACATTATTTGCCATTTGCCTCTTGTTTTCCTCTCCCCCACTTCACCCTTGCCATTTTATTCGCCCTCTCTTTCCCAATCTTCTCCTCTCTCTTTCGCTTGCCTTTTTCTGTTTGCTTGTGTGGTGGATTACTTGTCGCCATGGCGCAAGATAATACCAAATTTTGTAATTTCTCCAATACCAATAATAATGATTTCCTTAGTACTCCGATTGCTCCTCTTAATGATGTTGAGTCTTGTGAAATCAATACTACTTTGCTGAATCTTGTTATGCAAGATCTATTCGCCGGCCTTCCTAGTGAAGATGCCACTACTCATCTAAACAACTTTGTTGATTTGTGTGATATGCAAAAGAAGAAAGATACGGACAACGATATTGTTAAATTGAAGTTATTTCCGTTCGCCCTTAGAGATCGTGCTAAGGTTTGGTTTTCGTCTTTGCCTAAAAATAGTATTGATTCTTGGAACAAGTGCAAAGATGCTTTTATCTCTAAGTATTTTCCTCCCGCTAAGATCATCACTCTTAGGAACGATATTATGAATTTTAAACAACTTGATCATGAGCATGTTGCCCAATCTTGGGAAAGAATGAAATTGATGATTCGCAATTGCCCTACTCATTGTTTGAATTTATGGATGATCATACAAAAATTTTATGCCGGATTGAACTTTACTTCTAGAAATCTTTTAGATTCGGCTGCAGGAGGCACGTTTATGGAAATTACTTTAGGAGATGCTACAAAACTTCTTGATAATAGTATGGCTAATTATTCTCAATGGCACACCGAAAGATCTACTAGTAAAAAAGTGCATGCTATATAAGAAAATAATGTTTTGAGTGGAAACATGGATGAACTTATGAAATTGTTTGCTACTAAGAGTGCTCCTATTGATCCTAATGATATGCCTTTGTCTACTTTGATTGAGAATAATAATGAATCTATGGATGTGAATTTTGTTGGTAGGAATAGTTTCGGTAACAAAGCTTATAGAGGAAACTTTAATCCTAGACCGTTCCCTAGTAATTCCTCAAATAATTATGGAAATTCCTACAATAATGCTTATGGTAATTTTAATAAGATGCCCTCTGATTTTGAGAATAGTGTGAAAGAATTTATGATCTCTCAAAAGAATTTTAATGCCTTGCTTGAAGAAAAATTGCTCAAAGCTGATGATTTGGATAGGAACATTGATAGACTTTAACTTGATGTTGACTCTTTGAAACTTAGATCTACTCCTCCTAAGCATGATATCAATGAGTCTCTCAAAGCCATGAGAATTTCCATTGATGAGTGCAAGAAAAGAACCCCTAGATTGTGTGCTAAGAAAGATTGCTTTGTAAAGGCGTGTTCTTCTAGTTTCCATGAAAATAATGATTAAGATCTTAAAGTTATTGATGTTTCCCCTATTAGATCTTTGTTTTGCAATATGAATCTTAATAATAATGTGACTGGAGATGAGTCAACTTTAGTTAGAAGGCGTCCCAATAATTTGGAGTTTTTAGATCTTGATGCTAAATTTGGTAAAAGTGGGATTGGAGAGTTCATGACTTTAAATAGCATTGAACCCACTATCTCGGATTTCAAGGAATTTCATTATAATAATTGTTCTTTAGAAGGTTGTATTTCCTTGTTGCAATCCATTGTTAATTCTCCTCATTCTTATAATCAAAATAAAGCTTTTACCAAACATATTGTTGATGCCTTGATGCAATCTTATGATGAAAAACTTAATTTGGAAGTTTCTATACCTAGAAAACTTAATGATGAGTAGGAACCTACTATAAAGATTAAAATTAAAGATTGCGAGTGTTATGCTTTGTGTGATTTGGGTGCTAGTGTTTCCACGATTCCAAAAACTTTATGTGATATTCTAGGTTTCCATGATCTTGATGATTGCTCTTTAAATTTGCACCTTGCGGATTCCACCATTAAAAAGCCAATGGGAAGGATCAATGATGTTCTCATTGTTGCAAATAGAAATTTCGTGCCCGTAAATTTTATCATTCTTGATATAGATTGCAATCTTTCTTGCCCTATTATTCTTGGTAGACCTTTCCTTAGAACGATTGGCGCGATTATTGATATGAAGGAAGGGAATGTTAGATTCCAATTTCCGTTAAGGAAAGGCATGGAGCACTTTCCAAGAAAGAAAATTAAATTACCTTATGAATCTATCATGCGGGCTACTTATGAATTGAGTGCCAAAGAAGGCACTACTTAGATCTATCTTCGCTTTTATGCCTAGCTAGGGGCGTTAAACGATAGCACTAGTTGGGAGGCAACCCAATTTTATTTGTGTTTTTTGTTTTTGTTTCTGTTTAGTAATAAATTTTGCATCTACCTTCTGTTTATATGTGTTTTTATGTTTTAATTAGTGTTTGTGCCAAGTAGAACCTATAGGATAACCTATGGTGATAGTTAATTTGATTCTGCTGAAAAACAGAAACTTTACACACAAGAAATTAGTTTTGTTAAATCACATAAATGTGCTTTTGCGTTGATTCTTTTTTCTGTAGATCAATAGACAAATTTCCCAGGATTTCCTATTTTGGTAGGATTTTTAGAGTTCATAAGTATACGTGGGTTACAGATTGATACAGACTGTTCTGTTTTTGACAGATTCTGTTTTTCGTGTGTTGTTTGCTTATTTTGATGCATCTATGGCTAGTATTAAGTGGTATGAACCATAGAGAACTTGAAATATAGTAGGTTTAACACCAATATAAATAAAGAATGAGTTCATTACAGTACCTTATGTGGTGGTTTTGCTTTCTTTCACTAACGGAGCTTATGAGATTTCCTGTTGAGTTTTGTGTTGTGAAGTTTTCAAGTTTTGGGTAAAGATTTGATGGACTATGGAATAAGGAGTGGTAAGATCCCAAGCTTGGGGATGCCCATGGCACCCCAAGATATTCAAGAATCGCCAAGCCTAAGCTTGGGGATGCCCCCGGAAGGCATCCCCTCTTTCGTCTTTGTTCATTGGTAACTTTACTTGGAGCTATATTTTTATTCGCCACATGATATGTGTTTTGCTTGGAGCGTCGTGTATGATATTAGTCTTTGCTTTTTAGTCTACCACAATCATCCTTTATGTACACACCTTTTGGGAAGAAGCCCACTTGATTAGAATTTATTAGAATACTCTATATGCTTCACTTATATCTTTTGAGCTTGATAGTTTTTGCTCTAGTGCTTCACTTATATCTTTTAGAGCACGGCGGTGGATTAATTTTGAAGAAATTGTTGATCTCTCATGCTTAACTTATATTATTTTGAGAGTCTTTTAGAACAGCATGGTATTTGCTATGGTTATAAAATTGGTCCTAGAATGGTAGGCATCCAAGTTGGGCATAATAAAAATTATCATAGAAAGTGAATTGGATGCTATGATCAATTTGATACTTGATAATTGTTTTGAGATATGGAGGTACTGATATTAAAAGTCATGTTAGTTGGGTGATTATGAATTTAAAGAATGCTTGTGTTGAAGTTTGTGATTCCCGTAGCATGCACGTATGGTGAACCACTTTGTGATGAAGTTGGAGCACAATTTTATTTATTCATTGTCTTCCTTATGAGTGGCGGTCGGGGACGAGCGATGGTCTTTTCCTACCAATCTATCCCCCTAGGAGCATGCGTGTAATACTTTGTTTTTGATGACTTGTAGATTTTTGCAATAAGTATATGAGTTCTTTTGACTAATGTTGAGTCCATGGATTATACGCACTCTCACCCTTCCACCATTGCTAGCCTCTCTTGTGTCGTGCAACTTTCGCCGGTACCATACACCCACCATATACCTTCCTCAAAACACCCACCATACCTACCTATTATGGCATTTCCATAGCCATTCCGAGATATATTGCCATGCAACTTTCCATCGTTCCGTTTATATGGCACACATCATCATTGTCATATTGCTCTTTACATAATCATGCAGTTGACATCGTATTTGTGGCAAGGCCACCTTCATAATTTCCATACATGTCGCTCTTGATTCATTGCATATCCCGGTACACCGCCGGAGGCATTCATATAGAGTCAAATCTTGTTCTAAGTATTGAGTTGCAAGTAAATAAAAGTGTGATGATCTTCATTATTAGAGCATTGTCCCAGTGAGAAAAGGATGATGGAGACTATGATTCCCCCACAAGTCGGGATGAGACTTCAGACAAAAGAAAAAAAAAGAAAGGCCCAAAAAAAGAGAAAAGAAAACAAATAAAAGAAAGAAAAGAAATATATTAAAAAAATGAGAGAAAAAGAGAGAAGGGACAATGCTACTATCCTTTTTACCACACTTGTGCTTCAAAGTAGCACCATGATCTTCATGATAGAGAGTCTCCTATGTTGTCACTTTCATATACTAGTCGGAATTTTTCATTATAGAAGTTGGCTTGTATATTCCGATGATGGGCTTCCTCAAAATGCCCTAGGTGTTCGTGAGCAAGCGAGTTGGATGCACACCCACTTAGTTTCTTTTGTTGAGCTTTCATACATTTATAGCTATAGTGCATCCGTTGCATGGCAATCCCTACTCACTCACATTGATATCTATTAATGGGCATCTCCATAGCCCGTTGATACGCCTAGTTGATGTGAGACTATCTTCTCCTTTTTTTGTCTTCTCCACAACCACCATTCCACTACTAGGGAAAAGCCTATACACAGAATCTTACCAACAGCGCTCTTCAAAATACCACGCTACTGCTATTTAGCAGCAGCGCGTGTACTCAAAATGCGCTGCTGACAGGAAAATAGCAGTAGGACGTCCACCGCAAACAGCGCTACTGCTATAGTTGCCATGACCTCGCCCCCCGCTAGTTATAGCAGTAGCGCACTATACTGAACAGCGGTACTGCTATAGAAGTTAGCAGCAGCGCGCTTCTAGGAAAACCGCTACTGCTAAGATCAGCCCACAAGTTTGGTCCCACCTCGCTCCGTGAACATGGTGTTTACCACCTTAAATAGGTTATTTCTGAAACTACCACAACCAGTTGGTCTTCACTGAACTCTATGTGTAAAATTTGTGGCCGCAATATGAGTCCTCTCCGGTTCCTACCGGAGAGGACTCATATTGACAATTCAGATTGTACACAAAAAGATCATTGATGGCCATTGTATTTTTGCATTGACGTATTTTTTGTATAGTTACACTTAGCAGTAGCGGTTTATATGCAAAGCGCTACTGCTATTCAGATTAGCTGTAGCGCGTTTTGGCAAACGCGCTACAACTATCCCTACCTTATCCCCACGCGCACAACGGGCCCTCTCACTCACACTCTCACTCTCGCCCACGTAACCGTCGTCGTGCATCGCCGCCGCCGCCGCCTTTGTCTGTCCGCCGCCGAGGTACTCCCCTCCTTCCGTCCCTCCTCCCTCCTCCTCGCACATCCTCCCTCCGCCTGCCGCCGCCCTCCTCCTCCGCCTGCCGCCGCCCCTCCTCCCTCCTCCGCCGGCAGCCCTCCTCCCACCGCCCTCGACCTCGCCGCCCCTAGCTACCTCTCCGTCGCCCCCCACCCCCTGCCACTAGTAAGTACTAGATTTAGTAGTAGTAGATGTTAATTTAGGGTTCATAGCTAGTACTAGATGTTGCTTAGTTAGTACTAGATTTTTAGTAGTAGTAGATGTTAATAGTAGTTGTAGTTGAACTACTTTAGTTGTAGTTGAACTAGTTTAGTAAGTAAATTAATAAACTAGTTGAACTAGTTGAATTAATAGAACTAATGTATTTTTAGTAAGATAATTAATATAACTAGTTGAACTACTTTATTTTTAGAAAGAACTAGTTTTTTCTATTTATAGTAAGTTTATATTTAGTAAGAACTAGTTGAATTAATAAAACTAGTTGAACATGTCATATTTGTTGTTATTTTTTAGTTTAAGCAATTATTCGGGATGTATTAGTGATAACTTGTATGGTTTCAGGTGACCACCGTCGTCCCCGTCACCGACCCCCTCCTACATCCCCGCCGTCGTCCCAGTCACCGACCCCCTCCGACATCGAGGTGAGACCAGGCAAATATCCTTGTATATCTTGTGTTGTTGCTCAAATAGGATATGTGGTTGCCCAAGTGGCCGTTCATGTTCAGTTTACATCTCCGAGTGGCCTATGTTTTGCCGGAGTGTCAATTAATTTCCGTTCCGGCAAATTTCAGGCGCTCGATATGTCCTTTTTTAGCAAAGGTCATGCCGGATTTTTTCGTGAATTCTGGCATCACTTGTGCTAGAATATGTACAAGTTTAATCTTTGAATTATGAACGTAGGAAATGTCGTACTCGGACGACGACAGTCTCCCGAGGGAGTGTAGCTGGTGCCACGACGATCGAGGTATGTGCGACAGGTTCGTTCAGCTGGACGAAGATCGGCGCTTCAGCATTAAACTCGAGGAGACCTTCGATTGTGAAACGGTATGCAACAACGACAAGTGTTTTTTCGTAATTAAGCATTACTTCAACTATTTCAACGTCTAATTTTCATATTTTACAATTCGACTAGCTTATCCCATGCCATGCAAGACGCTATGTCTTGGAGAGGATGGGTTTTGAAGACCATGAAAATTTCGAAACCAAGAAAATACACCTAAGGACCCATCATGATGTGGATTTTGAAGTAAATCTATGCAATGCTCAGAGCGTAACCCATTTTGGTTGCCAAAATTGGGAAGCACTTTGCAAAATGTATGGTTTTTATGAGGGTATGATGTCACCATGGATCTTGGTGATCCTGACATCGAGCAAGACAATATGGACATTTGGGTCCTTGTTGATACGCTTCTGATTGTACCGCTATGTGAGTTTCTCAAACATAGTTATTAACTAATTTATATTGTTTATTTCAAAATAGTTGATAGCTTATTTCCATTGACAGCTTATTTTGATTCTTCAAAGACTATGCGGAAGATGGTAGATAAAACCCACTACACCGATGGCACCGAATTAACGTATAAGGAGAAAAATCATCTGATCGCATTTTGTACTCTTCTTGAGAATTACAATGACTATTATCGAACTCCTCCAAATTATGGTGAATACGTGCCACTAGTGCATGTGTTGAACCACGGTAACTTCTCTGGAGATACCCTGGTAAGATTTTTTACTATTACGACATCCGTGCATCTTTTGCATACTTCTAAAACTAGTACATCATTGCTAACTACGAAGTTATTATTATGTTTTTCAACAGAAACTCCCGATGGATTGTGTGCCTCATCTGATGTCTCTGCATGGTCGCCTCTCAGTTCTGAACATACTGCCAGGTAAATCTACAGAGCTTGTCGGGGAGACGAACCCACGGACACCTATGGGACCGGCGGACCGAGCCCCTTTCGGTTCGGCGGGGGGCGGAGACCGCGCGAAGAGCGGATCGAGGCGGAGCACACGAGCGGTTTACCCAGCTTCGGAGCTCTCCAGAGAGATAATACTCCTACTGCTGCATGTCTGAGTGTATTGAGTTCTTGCTCGGGAGCGCTGAGGGCTACAGTACACGCTAACTGCTAACGAGACCGAGCGTGAGTGTTTTCTGGTTTCGAACCCCCTTCTATGTTGCGCATGGGCCTCCTTTTATATGCTCAAGGGTTCACCGACAGGTGGCAACGTAGACAAGGGTAAAAGTGGAAAAGGAATTGCGATTGGTATAACTACTTGTAGAGTGTATCATACCAAACCCTGACGGCAGGGGACAAAGGCATTAAATGCCCGTCTATGTCGCCCAAACAGTGCAAAAAGGGACCGTCAGGGGCGCCACCGCTTGCCACGATGGCAATCTTGTCAGCGTCGCTTGCCACCTCGCACCGCTGGCTGCACAGCCTCTTGCCACGCGCACCTGGAAAGGTCCCAGGGCGACACGTTGGTGGATGTGCTGGAGCGCGGGTACAGAGGGGTATCTTGCCGCAGCAAGCGCCTTGCCGCGGTCGTTGTCTTGTCGCGTCCGGAAGCTTGTCGCTCACCGGGCCTCGCCGGGACGCGTGGCATGTCGCGGCAAGTTCCTTGAGATGCCTTGGTTGGCCTTCCCGGCAAGCTCCTCTTGCCGGGGCCTTGTCTTCTTGACTTGAATACTTTGTTCTTGAATGGCTCCAAAGGAACCACGGAGGACCTTGGCGGTCACCCGGCAAGCCTTGCCGCGGGGTGCTGCGACTGCCCGTGCACAAGTTCGGGATACTAGGGTACCCCTACTCTAGTACACCGACAGGAGCCCCTGGGCCTGGGCCACACACGGTGCCGAGCACTGTTGGGCCAGGCCCAAAACAGGGCACGGGCACGCGCGGCCTGGGTCACGCCGTATCTTACTCCGTATCCACCGCCCCCTCCCCTAACGGCACGCGTTGAATGCGGCGTCGTGGGAGAGATCGTGGGTGGTTTCTTTATTCGGAAAGACGGAACGTCCACCCCCCCCCCCCTTTATAAGCAGGGTAAAGAGGGGCAGTTCGACCACCTCGCTAGTTGCTAATCCAATCTCAGAAACTTCCGCCGCTCCCCCCTTTCTTCACAAAGCTGAAAGAGAGAAGTGCTCCGCCCCCCATCGCCACCAGCACCACCAACGCCGTCGATCTCCCCCACCACCTCCGCCATGGCTCCAAAAGCCGGCAAGGGGAAGGCCGTGAAGTCGACCGAGGCGCAGCGGCTCGCGGCGCTGCGAAAGGAGCGGACAACCTCCCCCCCAAGCTCACCGCGAAGGAGCTGAGGGAGTACTACTACCTCTTCTGGTCGACGGAGACGCGAGCGCATCCGCGCACGAAGGTACTCTCCGCCGCCGCTTCGGAACGTGCTCCGTATGGATATCCCTTCTTCGCGTTGTTCTTCTACTGCGGGCTCTACCCGCCTTTCTCTGAATTCTTCTGCGACATCATGAACACCTATGGGTTCCACCTCCTTGACTTCACCCCCAATGTCGTTCTGACCATGGCAGTTTTCGCACATCTCTGCGAAAACTTTGTCGGAGTCCATCCAAATGTAGCCCTTTTCCGCCACTTCTTTATGCCCCGAGTTGAGAGAGGGGAGCCTTTATCCGGCGGAATCACCTGGATCTCGAGAGCCGGCAAGAAGGAAGCTTATCTGGAGGGAGAGCTCCGCGGCAAGTGGGAGGAATGGAGAGCAGACTGGTGCTGGATTGTCGAGGAGAACCCGCAGCCGTTTACCGCCCAGCGACAAGCCCCAGTAGCGCGCGGCAACGATTGGAGCAGTGTGGCCCCGGAAGATGATAGCTGAAGATTGCCATCACCCGGATCCTACGCCTCAGGCTTGCCGGGCTCACTGTAGGCGCCGTTGGCGCAGATTTCCTTCGCCGCCGCATCGCCCCCCTGCAGGAGAGGAGGAGACCCGCCTGGGAGTTCGGGGGTGCGGCGGACATCATGAGGCTGCGCCCGGGCCTCAACTTCAACTTCACTGTCCTGGAACTGGACGCGATGCTCAAGGAACTATTCAAGCACGACCCTCAACATCCCGAATGGTTCAGGTTGCCGAAGGGTGTCGTTTCGCTGTGCAACAACTCCTCGCTCGACCGCATCCGTGCAATGATGCCGCTATGCGATTTGCATGGAATTGTCCCAACTTGGCAAGAGCCTGTAGACGATGTCGTGCAGGAGTTCTTCGACGGCTTGGTAGAAGTGCTGGTCCGCTCCGATGAGCAGAAAAGCCTCACCCGCGACACCACCGATGCGGAGATGCGGCGCATCGCCACTAGGGCGGAAGAGGCGGCGGCGGCCGCTGCCGCGGGCGAGTTTGGATTCACCGTGGAGGAGGCAGAGGCAGCAGAGGCGGCAAGCCTTGCCGAGCGAGAGGAGTTTGCTGGCGAGGGAGAGCTTGCCGAGCCTAAAGCCGAGTCAAGCGAGCCCGCCGAGGGTGCGAGCGGCTCGTCAGAGAGCGACTCCTCTTCCTCCTCATCTTCAGATAGCCCGCCGCAAGCAGTGCCCCCAGCTGCACCAAGAAGGCGTCTCCGCAAGGCCGGGGACGTAGCGGGGCGGCAGACGAGTCAACAGCCGCCGCGCCGCGCGACACGCTCCACCGTGACAAGCACTATTGCCGCGGGAGCGCCTCACGCTGATGTGGCAACTGGAGCGGGGTCCTCCCGGACCGCCGCTTCTGCTCCTGCTGCTGCCCCCGCCAAGCGGTTAAGGGAACCCACTCCTCCGCCTCGTCGCGCCGAAGGTGGGCCAGACTTCGACCTCTCCGCGCTCAGCTCCGACGAGGAAGAAGAAGAGTAAGATTCTTTGTTGTACTTGTAGTTCTTCAATTCTTGCTATTTTTGTCTTGTATCTTATTTGCTTTACTCCGAACTCATTCCTTTTCAGGACTCTGGCCCAGAGAGCGGCGAAGAGAGCCAAGGCCCCGGTGATCGTCATCAAGGACGAACCCACCGCGACAGCGGGGGGTGGGTCCGAGACCACCTTGCTGGACCCGGCGACTATTCCTCAAAGCAGCCCCCAGCGCAGCCCCCAGCATAAGTATATGGTTTTACTTCCCGCTGTTAGGCGCGCATGGGTGCTCTTTTTTTTTGCTGATATCTGGCTCTTGGTTTGTGAAGGAGCAGAGCAGCCTCACCAGGAGCACCCGGAAGCCGCCCCCGACGTGCCATCTGCTTCGACTACACTGCCAAGGGAGGATTTCCCGGCAAGGGAGCGTTCTCCAGCAAGAGAGAAGTCTCTGGCAAGGGAGAGTTCTCCGGCAAGGGATAGTACCAGCGACCCCCTGGTGGCAGAGACCGTGACTGTAGAACCCAGTACAGGTAATCCTCTTGCTTGAAAAACTTCCCTTGGGTTCTTCTTCTTGTGATTTTCTTTTTGGATTTTTGCTTGACTTTTCTCCCTCTTCTGGCCGTCAGATCCATCTTCCACGGAGCCGATGGAGACCGAGGTCACCGGCGAGGAGAACGCGCACGGCAATACCGACGACGCCGCTGCCACCGAAGAAGCAGCTGGCGCTGAAGATCCTGCCGGCGAAGAGGCCGCCAAAGCTGCCGCCGCGGAAGCTGGCGAGGGGTCCGGCGATCGCACTGATGGACCCGAGGCTGTAGGAGCGACAGGCGCTACGCCGACCGCCGATCCCTCCGCTGCTGCCGCAGCGTCAGACTCCGAAGAGCCCCAGCCCGGTGCCTATTTGAAGGCCGGCGATGGCGTCTTCATCAAGCTCCCCTGGGCGTCAAGCTCCAGGACGCCGGTCGAAGGACAAACCTTTGACGGGGAGGTGTTCACCTCCGCTGGGCTGACGCTGGTAGACGCGCCGAGCAGCAGTAGCGGCGAGTCTGAGGAGGAGGAGCTGCTGCGGAAGCTGGTGTCGCTCTACTGCGCTCGGCAGGCCAAGCTGGAATCCCGAGAAGCGCTTGTCGCGAGGGCGGGAGTGGACATCGAGAAGCACGCGAAGGAGCTCTAGGGTCGTAACCAGCAAGCCCTCCGGTCCCTGGTAGAGGAGCGGACGCAACTCATCGAGGCGTGGAAAGCCTTCCTCCTCGAGAAGGCTGAAGCTGAAGAGCAACAGCGGCTTGCCGCCGAGGAGCTGTTTGCGCGGGAAGGTGAGTTGGCGCAGCGGAAGGTCAATCTTGACAGCCATGAGGAGGAGCTTGCTGCGCGCGAGCAAACATTCGGCGGGGCTCTCAAAGAAGCAGAGGACGCTGCCGCAGCTGCCGAGGCCGCCAAAAAGGAGCTGGAGACGAAGGTGGCGCAGCTGGAGGCCGATCTTAGGACGAGGGGCGAAGAGCTTGCCCCGCTCAAGCGCGAGCGCGAGAAGGACGCCTCCACCCTTGGCAAGCTGCAGGGCCATCTCGTCGAGAAGGGCAAGGAGCTCAGCGCCACCAAGGACTCCAACGCAGATCTTGAGTTGAAGCTGACTACTTTGACCAAGACGCTGAACGGCGCCAGGGAGCAGGAGGTGGCCTTGAAGGAGGAGATCAAGGCCAACGAGGTGCTGCTGGCGAGTGCTACCGCCACCCAGAACACCTTTAGGGAGAATGTGGAGCACTGGACAGAGGGTCTCGTGGATATTGCCGTCTCCATCGACAGGGAGCTGGCACAACTGGGGATGGAGGATCTCGGGTATCCCTCCGACGAGAACCTCCAACCCAGCGCCAAGCTCAGCTTGTTCTTCAAAGGCGTGGCGACGGCCCTCCAGCGACTCCGGGAAAGGATCCCAAAGCAGCTGGCCGACGAGTCGCGCACGATCTGCGCGGGAGTTCTTCAAAAGGTGTTGGTGAAGGTGGCCTTCCGCAACCTAGGCCTCAACCTCACCAACGTCCTCAAGAAGCTGCCGCCGGATGCTAATCTGGAAGCGCTCAAGACCCTTGTCGCACCCATTGTGGACAAGGTGAGCGAGATCAAGAGGGTTGAGGACGATCGCGTAGATTAGGCCGCCCGTTTTCTCCTTTTCTTGTCGCTGCTGGTCATGTTATGAGAACAATCCATTAGAGCTACGACAATCTATCTTGTAATATAACTTTACTTTGGGTACCGATCGCTATGTTATTTCCTTTACTCGATTCCTTCCTTTGTATGTTTTTGCCCTACGCTTTTAGGGAACTTGTCGGTGCAGGCACCTTAGCCGCGAGCGCTGAGTGTGGGACGTCAGCAGCCTGCTGGCGGTGCCGCTACCGACAAGAAACCTTGTCGCAACTAGTCGCAGCTCACGTAAGTTGTTGAGCGGACTGGAAACAAAGTAAGGGCGCAACTAGCTACGAGTTGGTTCCTCCACGCACAGGTTTTCCATACAAAGCACGGTCGTTCGAGGAAGATAACTTAAATTTTTTAAAACTGATTGCTCAAACTCTGGCAACTTAGCTTTTCTGTCGTTTGCGTCCTGGTAAGGCGAAACTTTCTTGAACAACGCCTGGTCCACACCATTATCTTCTCCTTTCCCACCGGCAAACTTGTGGGCGAGGGAACCTTCCATTCTTTGAGAAAGAGAAAGAAGAGAAAATAAAGATATGGAGCCTTACGGTTCGTTATTGCTTACCGGGGGTAGGTGCTGCACAAAGTGTCAGATAACACATGCAAAAAATAGAAAGCATGAAATTGACAAGATATGCGTAGCACATGAGCTTTACTTATGCACAGGGTCAGAGCCCGGCTTTGTACAAAGGATTACATGCAACAGCGGCAAGACTTGTACAAAAAGTGGTTGGCGGAATAGGTTCCGGCAACCGCGCCCTACGGGTAAAACTTACGAAGATGCTCAATGTTCCAGCAGTTGCTCACCGGAGTGCCATCTTCAGTCTCAAGGCAGACAGCGCCAGGCCTAGTGACTCGTTTCACTCGGTAAGGGCCTTCCCACTTCGGCGTCAACTTGTTGGAATTCTTGGCGGACTGAACACACCGAAGAACAAGTTCGCCTTCCTCGAGACTTCTGGAATTAACTTTGCGGCTATGGTAGCGGCGCAAAGCTTCCTGGTATCGAGCAGCTCGTACAGCGGCCTGAAGACGGTCTTCCTCAAGGAGCAGCGCGTCATCTTGTCGCAGCTGCTCTTGCTCAAGCTCATCATAAGCGAGCACTCGAGGTGACCCGTATACGAGTTCCGTGGGGAGAACTGCCTCTGCTCCATAGACTAGAGCGAAAGGTGTCTGGCCAGTGGCTCGATTTGGCGTCGTCCTGATCGACCAAAGAACCACTGGCAGCTCCTCAATCTAGTTCTTTCCGCACTTGCGCAGCCTGTCGAAAGGCCTGGTCTTGAGCCTGCGCAGCACTTCAGCATTTGCCCTCTCCGCTTGACCGTTGCTTCTCGGATGAGCAACAGAAGCAAAGCAGACCTTGGCGCCAAGATCTTGGACGTACTGCATGAAGGTGCGGCTCGTGAATTGCGTGCCGTTGTCGGTGATGATCCTGTTAGGGATCCCGAAGCGGCAAACAATCGACCTGAAGAACTTGACTACTGACTGTGCTGTCACCTTCCTCACTGCTTCCACTTCCGGCCACTTTGTGAACTTGTCGATTGCAACGTACAAGTACTCAAAGCCCCCGACAGCTCGGGGGAAGGGGCCGAGGATGTCGAGCCCCCAGACCGAAAATGGCCAGGATAAAGGGATCGTCTGGAGAGCTTGAGTTGGCTGGTGTATCTGCTTGGAATGAAACTGGCACGCTTCACACTTGGTTACTTGTGCAGTTGCATCCTGGAGGGCTGTCGGCCAAAAGAAACCTTGCCGGAATGCTTTGCCGGCAAGCGCTCTTGCGCCAATGTGGTGACGACATATGCCTCCATGTATCTCTGCCAACAGCTTTTGTCCGTCTTCCCAGTGAATACACTTCAATTTCACACCGTTGAGTCTTCTTCTGTACAGTGTGTTGTCAACAAACTGGTACATACTTGACTGCCAGGCTACTCTTTCTGCTTCTTCTTGCTCTTCGGGAAGTTCTCCTGTCTGAAGGAAACGGACAATCTGCTGTGCCCACGCTGGAGCTTGCGGCTCGACAGCAAGGACTAAAGGCACATATGCTGCTGCGGGAACATCCGCTTCTACGGCGAGAACCTGCGTCTCAGTCGGAGCTTGACGTTCCCCGGCAAGCTTGCCGGAGCAAAACTTGTCGGGAGCGTCTGCTTCAACGGAACAGGCCCTAGGGTTTGCCGGAGCAGACTGCTCCTCAGCACCCTTGGTGTTGATCTTGGGGACCTTCTTTGCGGCGGCTTCGGGGAGCTCTGCCGGAAAATAGTCGCCAGAAATCAACTTCCTCTTCTTGCTCTGTCCAGTTGATGGCGTTACAGACGGTTGAGTCAGTTTGAGCACAAAGATCCCTGGTTCCACAGGTAACTTAAGTGCGGCGCACTTTGACAGGCCATCGACAATGTCGTTCTGAGCTCTTGGAACATGCTCCATTTGTAGGCCGTCAAAGTGCTCTTCTAACTTCCTCACTTCATCAACGTAAGCTTCCATCAACGGACTCTGATAATTCTTGTTCACTTGGCGGACGACAAGCTGCGAGTCACCCCTGACAATGAGCTTCTTGATCCCAAGGTCTGCTGCGATCCTGAGGCCGGCAAGCAAACCTTCATACTCTGCGGTATTGTTTGTTGCTTGCTCCTTGGGAAAGTGCATCTGGACTATGTACTTGAGGTGCTCTCCGGTGGGCGCGACAAGTAGCACGCCCGCACCGGCGCCTTGCAGCGAGAAAGCACCATCAAAGTACATCAGCCACTCTTTGCTCGCTTCCTTGACGGGGATGCTCGTTTCTGGAATTTCTTCATCTGGTGTTGGCGTCCATTCTGCTATGAATTCTGCCAATGCCCTGCTCTGGATAGTTGAAGTGCTCTCAAACTTGAGGCCAAAGCTTGACAGTTCCAGTGCCCACTCGACAATCCTGCCTGTTGCCTCTGGATTCTGTAGTATCCTCTTCAGCGGAAAACGAGTGACAACTGTGATCTCGTGTGCTTGGAAGTAATGGCGCAGCTTTCTCGAGGCCATGAGAAGGCCGAAAAGCAATTTCTGCACACCGGAATACCTTGACCTAGCCCCCTGCAGAAGGGAACTGACAAAGTAAACTGGGCGCTGCAGCATTCTCTTCTGTATCTCCTCATGTGCCTGCGCAGATCCATCTTTGTCGGGACCAGAGCTTGTCGGTGAAGTCCCTGGCTTGTCGCTAGATGCGTCTGTTGTGGTTGCTAGCTCATCATCCGCCTCCCTCTCCGCTACTAACGCAGCACTAACCACTTGATTGGTTGCCGCTATATACAGCAGCAACCTCTCTTGTGGCTTAGGTGCGACAAGTGTTGGAGTGGATGACAGGTATCTCTTCAAGTCCTGTAGCGCAGCCTCCTCTTCCGGAGTCCATTTCATTGGACCTGCCTTTTTCAATATTTTGAAAAACGGCAGGGCGCGCTCAGCAGACCTAGAGATAAACCTGCTGAGAGCAGCCACGCAACTGGCAAGTCTTCGTACATCCTTGACGCGCTTTGGTGCTTCAATCTGCTCAATGGCCTTGATCTTGTCGGGATTGGCTTCAATTCCCCACTGAGACACGAAGAACCCGAGAAGCTTGCCGGAGGGGACTCCAAACACACACTTCTCGGGGTTAAGCTTGAGGTTGATCTTGCGCAGATTTGTAAAGGTTTCATCTAAATCTTGAATCAGGGTTGCCTTGTCCTTGCTCTTGACCACTATGTCATCCATGTAGGTTTCCACATTTCTGTGCATTTGTGGCTCAAAAGCGTCATGGACTACCCTTGCAAATGTTGAACCAGCATTCTTTAAACCGAAGGGCATCCGTATAAAACAGTATGTGCCACATGGAGTGATGAATGCGGTCTTTTCCTCATCCTCTTCTGCCATGAAGATCTGATGGTATCCTGAGTATGCGTCAAGAAATGAAAGCAAGTCACATCCATCCGTGGAGTCGACAATCTGGTCAATGCGCGGCAAGGGAAATGGGTCTTTGGGACAAGCTTTATTGACATTGGTAAAGTCGATACAAAGCCTCCATTTCCCGTTTGCCTTGCGCACGACTACAGGATTGGCCAACCACGTAGGATGGAACACTCCTCTGACAAGGCCTGCTGCTTCCAATTTCTTGATTTCTTCTGCGATGAATTCTTGGCGCTCCACTGCTTGTTTCCTGACCTTCTGCTTGACGGGCCGCGCATGAGGACAGACGGCAAGATGGTGCTCGATTACTTTCCTGGGAACACCGGGGATGTCAGACGGTTGCCACGCAAACACGTCGACGTTCGCCCGCAGGAAAGCAACGAGCGCGCTTTCCTATTTAGGGTCGAGAGTGGTACTGATGCTGAAGGTACCACCAGTGCCGTCCTCCTTGGTGGACACCTTCTTGGTCTCTGGTGGAGCAGCCATTGTCTTCTTATGCTTGCCGTTGGAGCTCGATGGCGCATCCTCGACGGTAGCGCAGCACTCTGAAGAGGTGCGCTTGCCGGAGTGGGCATCAGAACTCTTGCCGGACTTGGTATTCTTCTTCCCCCCGAGAGCTTCAGCGGCAAGTGACTTGCGATCTTTTGCGGCTGCTGCTTCCCGGTAGATCTTGTCGGCACAGATAAGAGCATCCTCCTTGTCGCCAGGGACAGAGATGACACTTATCGGGCCTGGCATCTTCAGCATGTTGTATGCATAGTGAGAGGCAGCCATGAATTGGGCGAGCGCTGGACGGCCGAGTATCCCATTGTAAGGCAATGGAAAGTCAGCAACGTCAAAAGTGACCTTCTCAGTCCTGAAGTTCAACTCGCTGCCAAATGTCACCGGCAACGTGATCTTTCCCTTCGGCTTGCTCCTTCCTGGATTGATTCCTTGGAATCTGCCGGTCTCTTCGAGCTCGCTGTCAGGGATCTGGAGTTTCTGGAGTACCGCGGAGGAGATCAGGTTCAAGCCGGCCCCGCCGTCAACTAGCATCTTAGTGACCTTGAGGTTGCGGATAGTTGGTGAAACCAACATTGGCAAGCACCTGACCGCAGTTATGCGATCAGGGTGGTCCTCAATATAAAAGATGATAGGCGTGCTGGACCATTTCAGAGGCTTGCGTGACTCGACGGGTGGTTCTGCCGCATTGACTTCCCGCACCCACTATTTCAGCTGGCGGTGTGAAGTATGTAGAGAAGCACCACCGTCAACGCACAGGACCTCTATGGCTTTCTGGAACTCCTGCGCACTGGTCTCGTCATCATCCATATCTTCATCGTCGTCGTCATCTTCATCCTTGTCGCGGCCGCGGGGAGGTCTGTCTCCTTGCCGCTGCTTGGCCTTGCCGTGGCGTCCTCCTCGGCCGGGGCGCTTCTTGCCGGATCCTCCAGTACACTCTTGGGCCTTCTCCTTGTCGCGCCGCTCGTATTCAGCCTTTTGCTGCTCGACAAGCTGCTCGACCTTCTTACAGCTCTGGAGATCATGGCCCTTGGTGCGGTGGATCTTGCAGTACTGCTTGTTGGTGCCGTCCTGCTTGTCGGCGACCGCCACAGCCTCGCCGGAGCTACCAGCTTTGGCTTTCTCGGCGCCACCTCCGTTGCCGGACTGCTCAACGACTAGCACATCTTTGCCTCTCTTCTTCCTGTTATTCCGCCGCCGGTTTTTCTTTACCGGGGCAGCATCCTCGCTATCAGATCCTCCTGCTTCTGTATTCTCTCTGGGGAGTCTCCTCCCTTCCTCAGCACGTGCACACTTGTCGGCCAGGGCATATAGCTCACTGACGTCTCTGATCTTGCACATCGCCATCTCCTCCCGCATCCTGCGGTTTCGCACGTTCTGATGGAACGCGCTGATGACCGCGGCAGGGTGGACATCTGGGATGTTGTGCTGTACACGGCTGAATCTCTGAATGTACTTGCGCAGGGACTCTCCTTCCTTCTGGGCGAGTATATGAAGGTCGCTCTCTTGGCCATGAGGTTTGTGGCCGCCTGTAAAGGCACCGACAAACTGATGGCATAGATCTGCCCATGAGGATATGGAGTTGTTCGGCAAGTGCATGAGCCAGGATCTGACATTGGGCTTGAGCACCAGCGGGAAGTAGTTGGCAAGGATCTTGTCGTCGCGCCCCCCAGCAGCTTGCACCGCGATGGTGTAGATGCTGAGGAACTCCGACGGATGCGACTTGCCGTCGTACTTCTCCAGTACGTGTGGCTTGAAATTCTTCGTGCTGGGCCACTGGACTTGCCGTAGCTCACGAGTGAACGCAGGGCAACCTACCGCGTACGGCAAGTCGCCTGGTTCCCCTGGCGCATGCATGTTGACAGAGGGCCCAGCGCGCTGGTCCGATTGACGCCGCGCTTCTCCTCGACGCTCGATGCGAGTACGAGCGTCTTCTTGCTGTCGTTCGTGAAGAACTTGGCGCTGATCGAGACGAGCTCGTGGATCTGATGATGCGGTGGAGTCACTATCAAGGTGGATCCGGCGAGTCGGCGATCTTGGCCTTCGGGGTGGAGAGTGCACGGTGGTTGCACCCCCACCGGTTTTGTCTCCATCGGCTCGTGCCTGGCAATCTTGCCGCGGCTGCGATGTACTCGGCTGCCGTGGGGTGTCGCCGTTGGTGAAGCCGATGAGACTCTGAATGGTGGCCCTCCATTCGTCGATCTTGTCTGCCATTGGAGGGTAATCCAGGAGCAGTTGAGCTCGTGCCAAAGCTTCTGCTGGAGTGGTGGGTGGCAGTGTCGAACGGTGCGAGGAGCGGGATATGCTCGGACTTCTAACTATGTTAGAAGGAGCAGTATCCCGTCCGGGCGACCGTGTCTTGCTCGTGCCAGCATGTTGGCGTGCATGCTGGTCTTGAGCACCCCGAGATCCACCGGCTCAATCTTGGTCCAACGAATGTATGGTACCGCGAGTACCATGACGCTGTCGGTCCTGCGCCTCCTGGGATGGGCGCGGTGCATGTACGGACGCCGAGTTCTGCGCAGCCTTGTCCTTGGACCTGGAAGCACCGTGAGCTCCCTCGTCGACGCCCGTTCTTCCGTCGGCGTCTACCCCACCACCCGTTTGCT
The DNA here is from genome assembly GCA_963921465.1 of Triticum timopheevii. Classification (NCBI taxonomy): domain Eukaryota; kingdom Viridiplantae; phylum Streptophyta; class Magnoliopsida; order Poales; family Poaceae; genus Triticum; species Triticum timopheevii. The sequence goes on from OY997264.1 coordinate 153,562,694, forward strand.
CCGGTGGTGGTGGGATCGACGTGGATGGAGCAGCCACCTCCGAAGCCTTCTTCTTCGGTGGCATGTCGATGAAGAAGATGAAGATCTAGCTTGTGTGAACGCCGGATCAGGTTCACACAGCCTCGACGCCCCCTACCTGGCGCGCCAAAGATGTCGGGGAGACGAACCCACGGACACCTATGGGACCGGCGGACCGAGCCCCTTTCGGTTCGGCGGGGGGCGGAGACCGCGCGAAGAGCGGATCGAGGCGGAGCACACGAGCGGTTTACCCAGCTTCAGAGCTCTCCGGAGAGATAATACTCCTACTGCTGCATGTCTGAGTGTATTGAGTTCTTGCTCGGGAGCGCTGAGCGCTACAGTACACGCTAACTGCTAACAAGACCGAGCGTGAGTGTTTTCTGGTTTCGAACCCCCTTCTACGTTGCGCATGGGCCTCCTTTTATATGCTCAAGGGGTCACCGACAGGTGGCAACATAGACAAGGGTAAAAATGGAAAAGGAATTGCGGTTGGTACAACTACTTGTACAGTGTATCATACCTAACCCTGATGGCAGGGGACAAAGGCATTAAATGCCCGTTTGTGTCGCCCAAACAGTGCAAAAAGGGACCGTCAGGGGTGCCACCACTTGCCACGATGGCAATCTTGTCAGCGTCGCTTGACACCTCGCACCGCTGGCTGCACAGCCTCTTGCCACGCGCACCTGGAAAGGTCCCAGGGCGACACGTTGGTGGATGTGCTGGAGCGCGGGTACAGAGGGGTATCTTGCCGCGGCAAGCGCCTTGCCGCGGTCGTTGTCTTGTCGCGTCCAGAAGCTTGTCGCTCACCGGGCCTCGCCGGGACGCGTGGCGCGTCGTGGCAAGTTCCTTGAGATGCCTTGGTTGGCCTTCCCGGCAAGCTCCTCTTGTCGGGGCCTTGTCTTCTTGACTTGAATACTTTGTTCTTGAATGGCTCCAAAGGAACCACGGAGGACCTTGGCGGTCACCCGGCAAGCCTTGCCGCGGGGTGCTGCGACTGCCCGTGCACAAGTTCGGGATACTAGGGTACCCCTACTCTAGTACACCGGCAGAGCTCACCTGTGCATATCGGATTTCTAAAAACCGTGAACACATGTTCATCAAAGAATGGAAGAAATGTATGGACATTCGAAAGGAGGTTCTTGGAAGTAACATTCAGTGAAAGGCAAGAATTGGAGACAGGCTAATCTCCATTCTCCATAATGGAGAGTCAGGGGCTATCTTGTTTTTTGCTATTTTACCTTAGAAAATGTAGTAGGTCTTAATCGAATGTAATAGGTCCTATGAGGTACAATATGTTTATTATGTGGTAATGTGTTAGAGTTGATAATAAGGAGTACTTGTGATTACGACTAGTGACCAATATGCTATGTGATGTCATTGATGAAAACGATGATCTTGAGGAGGTGTTATATGACAATGATGTATTATGATGATAATTTGTTAATGATATGATGATGATGATGATGATATTATTATATCATTTGGTGAAAGAACCGCGGATTAGTTTCAAGTGGATGGACATCCACTTGAAACTAGTCCACGGTTCTTTCACCCCATGATGTAATAACTCATTATGATGTAAAAACAATCTCTAAATTCCTGTTGTATGAAAACTTGTGTAAAGGTGTATGAATACAACATGAAATAAAAAAGAAATAAAATACTAAATAATAGTAGTAGCGCGGGAAAGGAGAACCGCAACTACTAACTACCAGTAGCGCTGTTCTGAAGAAGCGCTACTACTAAGTCAATTTAGCAGTAGCGTGGATCCAGGCGCGCTATTGCTAAGCATTAGCTGTAGCGCCGTATCAGTAGCGCTCCTGCCCGCGCTACTGATAGGCCTAAAACCTGCACTGCTGCTAGGCTTTTCCCTAGTAGTGTTCTATTCCACATATAGTGCTATGACCATGGCTCACGCTCATGTATTGCGTGAAAGTTGAAAAAGTTTGAAATTACTAAAGTATGAAACAATTGCTTGGCTTGTCATCGGGGTTGTGCATGATTAAATACTTTGTGTGATGAAGATAGAGCAATGGCCAGACTATATGATTTTGTAGGGATAACTTTCTTTGGCCATGTTATTTTGAGAAGACATGATTGCTTTGATTAGTATGCTTGAAGTATTACTATTTCTTATGTCAATATGAACTTTTATTTTGAATCATTTGGATCTGAACATTCATGCCACAATAAAAATATTACATTGAAGAATTACGCTAGGTAGCATTCCACATCAAAAATTCTATTTTTATCATTTACCTACTCGAGGACGAGCAGGAATTAAGCTTGGGGATGCTTGATACGTCTCCAACGTATCTATAATTTTTGATTGTTCCATGCTATTATATTACCTATTTTGGATGTTTATGGGCTTTATTTTACACATTTATATCATTTTTGGGACTAACCTACTAACCGGAGGCCCAACCCGTATTGTTATTTTTTTGCCTATTTCAGTATTTTGAAGAAAAGGAATATCAAACGGAGTCCAAATGCAATGAAACCTTCGGGAGCATGATTTTTGGAACGAACATGATCTAGAGGACTTGGAGTGCAAGTCAAGAAGCAGCCGAGGCAGCCACGAGGGTGGAGGGCGCGCCCCCTATCTCGTGGGCCCCTCGGGAGGCCACCGACCTACTTCTTCCTCCTATATATACCCACGTACCCCGAGAACATCAGAACAAGCCACGAAAACCTAGTTCCACAGCCGTAACCTTCTGTATCCGCGAGATCCCATCTTGGCTTCGTCAGCGCACCGCCAGAGGGGGAATCGACCACGGAGGGCTTCTCCATCAACACCATAGCCCCTCCGATGAGTTGTGAGTAGTTTACCACAGACCTTCGGGTCCATAGTATTAGCTAGATGGCATCTTCTCTCTTTTTGGATCTCAATACCATGTTCTCCCCCTCTCTTGTGGAGATCTATTTGATGTAACTCTTTTTGCGGTGTGTTTGTCGAGATCCCATGAATTGTGGGTTTATGATCAAGTTTATCTATGAGAAATATTTGAATCTCCTCTGAATTCTTTTATGTATGATTGAGTTATCTTTGCATGTCTCTTCGAATTATCAGTTTGGTTTGGCCTACTAGATTGATCTTTCTTGCAATGGGAGAAGTGCTTAGCTTTGGGTTCAATCTTGCGGTGTCCTTTCCCAGTGACAGCAGGGGCATCAAGGCACGTGTTGTATTGTTGCCATCGAGGATAAAAGGATGGGGTTTATATCATAATGCTTGAGTTTATCCCTCTACATCATGTCATCTTTCTTAATGCATTACTCTGTTCTTATGAACTTAATACTCTAGATGCATGCTGGATAGCGGTCGATGTGTGGAGTAATAGTAGTAGATGCAGGCAGGAGTCGGTCTACTTGTCACGGACGTGATGCCTATATACATGATCATGCCTAGATAATCTCATAATTATTCGCTTTTCTATCAATTGCTCGACAGTAATTTGTTCACCCATCGTAATACTTATGATATCTTAAGAGAAGCCACTAGTGAAACCTATGGCCCTTGGGTCTATTTTTTATCATATAAGCTTTCAATCTACTTTTATTTGCATCTTTACTTTTCCAATCTATATTATGAAATACAAAAAATATATTTATATTATCATACTATCTCTATCAGATCTCGCTTTCGCAAGTGGCCGTGAAGGGATTGAGAACCCCTTGATTGCATTGGTTGCGAGTTCTTTGTTTGTTTGTGTAGGTGCGTGGGACTTTTGAGGAGCCTCCTACTGGATTGATACCTTGGTTCTCAAAAACTGAGGGAAATTCTTATGCTACTATTGTTGCATCACCCTTTCCTCTTCAAGGAAAACCAACGCAAGCTCAAGACGTAGCACCCACCGTAATATATGCTATCATGAGAGAAGCCACTAGTGAAACCTTATGCCCCCGGGTCTACTTTACATCATATAAGTTTCTGATCCATAATTCTAGTTTACTATTTATTTTGCAATCTTTATTTTCCAATCTATATAAAAAAATTCCAAAAATATTTATTCTATTATCTTTATCAAATCTCACTTTTGCAAGTGGTCGTGAAGGGATTGACAACCTTTTATCGTGTTGGTTGCAAGGTTCTTGATTGTTTGTGCAGGTACTAGGTGACTTGCGTGTAGTCTCCTACTGGAATTATACCTTGGTTCTCAAAAACTGAGGGAAATACTTACGCTACTTTGCTGCATCACCCTTTCCTCTTCAAGGGAAAACCAACGCATGCTCAAGAGGTAGCAAACCCTTACTTAACCTGATGACTAACTACCTTATATGTGTTGCAGGGAAACAATGGGAAGCACTGAGGTTTACAATCGAGGTTAGCACGTGCATGGTCTGTTGTCTAACAGCACATTATTGTGCAATTGCAGGAACCATTCTAATATTTAGGTTTTTAACAATTTGGTCTTGCACATGTAGGTCCTGCTGTCAGAGGTTTTGACCCGCTGTTCGACCCTTTTTGCATATGGGGAAATGAGTTGTCCATGAATATCAAACAAGTCAAGAAACTCAGAAAGACTGTTAGGATAAACAAATTAGCGACAAAAAACAACAAGAACTTTGTCTGCACAATGAAGAAAACATCAGTTCACTACAAGATGATACTAACTATTATACCTTGCCTTTTCTATTCATTTGCCCCATTTCCAATATATAGAAGATATTTATGCACATCCTTGTTTTCAGGCCTTTCCAAAGTAGTTCACTGATGATTACCTCTCAAACCACCTCTATGGTCAGGAGGCGAGGGAGGTTTTCATACAACACCCATGGTTCAATATTGAAGTGTTCCTGAAGAGCACGAAGGACGGATGGTCAATCATCCACAGGCACTGGCCTAAAGTTGTAAAGATCTTCAACATGAATGAAGGCTCAATATTCGCCTTCCACTTCAGCAGTTTTCCAGATGAGATGCATCTGTCTATGTACCATCTATGATGCTAATTTCGAAAGGTTCTACATGTTACATGTGAAACTTGGTGCTGGTGCAGATGTGTAATGGGGTACCTGAGTGCTGAAGCTATATCATGTTGTACTCTGATGTATTTGAATTATGAAATCCTGCTTCCTTAATATGGAAATGAAATATATTATGTGCTTAATATGAATGTAATTAGATTAGTAAATGGATTATTAATAATAGGGCAATTAGCATGCTAATGGCAAATTAGCCTGCTAATTGGGTTTTGTATTGCAAACGGTTATTGAGGAAATACTGTGGGTGATGACCTCCGGCACCGTACACAGTTTCTAGGAATAAACTGTATTGGATCAATGAACAATCACACACGACCTTCTCTTGAAAACTGTTTGCGTTAGGCCACCTTGCGCAAACGTTTACCACATAAGAACTGTGTGTGATGGACAGCCTTTGCCACACAGTTTCTTCTACACACCGTGTGTGATGCATTCAATAACGCAAACGATAAAATTGTTAATATCGTGTGTGATGTACATGCGAACGGAAACCTTTTCCTTGGAGCGACTGTGTGGGATGTATATACGAACGGAAACGTTTAGCTGGGACTGACTGTGTGGGATGTACTTATGACCGAAAATGATTTCGCATGTATAATTGTGTTTTTTAGCACTACTATATGTATAACCGTATTTGATCGCTCGCCGGTCACACACGACCTCATTTTGTCGAGCGTGTGTGCTAGGAGGGCATATCCCTGACGGTTTCTGGGTCATGTGGGAAGGACCCCCCCCCCCATCGCCCACACTCACTTGGCGACGGTTCCAAATGTCGTCGCGGAAAGGGGTTAAAAACCGTTTGTATAGCACCTCGCTGTACCAGTGTGTATTCACTAAGTGCTAATGCTTTGGTCTGGTACTCTATTAAAAGGAAGCCTTAATATCCCTTAGTTTCCAATAGGACCCTGCTTCCACGGGAGGGTAGGACAAAATATGTCATGCAAGTTCTTTTCCATAAGCATGTATGACTATATACGGAATACATGCATACATTATATTGATGAATTGGAGCTAGTTCTGTGTCACCCTATATTATAACCGTTGTAAGATGAATGCTATCTGACATAATTATCCATCATTGATCCATTGCCTACGAGCTTTTCACATATTGATCTTTACTAATTTACTTTCCCGTTGCCACTGTTACGGTTGCTACAAAACTGCTGATGTTACTTTTGCCATAGTTACCATTACTTCCATACTACTTTGCTACTAAATACTTTATTGTAGATATTAAGTCTTCCAGGTGTGGTTGAATTGTCAACTCAGCTGCTAATACTTGAGAATATTCTTTGGCTCCCCTTGTGTTGAATCAAAAAAATTGGATTGAATACTCTACCCTCGAAAATGGATGCGATCCCCTATACTTGTGGGTTATCAAGACCTTTTTCTGGCGCCATTGCCGGGGAACATAGCTCTATCTGAGTCACTTGGGATTTATATCTGTTGATCACTATGAGGAATTTGAAATATCAAAGAACTAAGATTTTTCCTTCAACTACGAGGGGTGGTAAGGAACTGCCATCTAGCTCTGCACTTGATTCTCCTTCTGTTTTGAGTAAACTTGCGACACCTACACCTGCTATTGATTCTGATATGTCGCATGTTATTGATGATGCCACTTCTGCTATGCATGATGCTTATGATGAAACTACTTCTCTGCTTGATAATACTGTGCCACTAGGTGAATTTCTTGATGAACAACTTGCTAGGGTTAGAGAGAATGAAATTACTGAAATTGATGATATTATTGAAACTGAAGATTATGATTCTCCCCCTAGATATGAATTTCCTGTTGTACCTAAGGGTTATGTTATGGATGAAGAACCTGCTAGAGACTTCTTTGCTTGTAATGATAGAGAGGATCTTAAGAAATTGCTAGCTAAGCTGAAAGAAAAATCCTTGAATGCTAGAATGACATATGATCCCGCTTTTGCTGCTTCACCTATCTTTGTTACTAATAAGGATTATGAATTCTCTGTCGATCCTGAGTTAATTACTTTGGTAGAATTTGATCCTTTCTATGGCTATGAATCTAAAATAGTTGTGGCACATCTTACTAAATTGAGTGATATAGCCACCCTATTTGCTCATGAGGAAAAAATTCACTATTATTATATTCTCAAGTGGTTTCCTTTCTCATTAAAGGGTGATGCTAAGATATGGTTTAACTCTCTTGCTCCTGGTTGTGTGTGTAGTCCCCATGATATGATTTATTACTTCTCTGCAAAATATTTCCCCGCTCATAAGAAACAAGCTGCTTTAAGGGAAATATTTAATTTTGTGCAAACTGAAGAAGAGAGTCTCCCATCATCTTGGGGGAGGCTTCTCCAATTACTTAATGCTTTGCCTGATCATCCTCTCAAGAAAAATAAAATACTTGATATCTTTTATAATGGACTAACCGATGCTTCCAGAGACCACCTGGATAGTTGTGTTGGTTGTGTTTTCAGGGAAAGAACTGTTGAGCAAGCTGAATTGCTATTGAATAATATATTGAGTAATGATAATGATTGGACACTTCATGAAGCAACTCCTAAGCCAACTCCAAAGAAAATGGGTATTCTATTTATCAGTCCTGAAGATATGCAAGAGCCAAACAAATCTATGAAAGAAAAAGGTACTAAAGCTGAAGATGTTAAGAATGTACCGCCTATTGAGGAAATACAAGGTCTTGATAACCCGACATGGGTAGTAGAGGTAAACTCTCTCCGTAGATTTGATGAAGGTAATATTCCTCATAATAAGTCTGCTAGGCAATGCTTGGATGAGTTTGATAATTTTATTGTTAAACAAGAAAATTTCAATGCTTATGTTAGTAGACAATTGAAACGTAATGCTTACATGCTTGACCACTTGAGTGATTATATGAATAGAACTGTTAATGATCTGAAGCTTATTAGTAAACATGCTTCCATGGTTACAACTCAAGTAGAACAAGTACTGAAGGCACAAGATGATTTTCTTAATGAGTTGAATAGTAAAACTAATGAAAATGATGTTAGGGTTATGACTAGAGGTGGTAAGATGATCCAGGAACCTTTGTATCCTGAGGGCCATCCTAAGAGAGTTGAGCAGGATTCTCAGAGAACTAATACTTATGAACCTAGCCCTCGTACTAAAAAGAAAAAGAAAATTGATAGGACTTTGCATGCTAGTGAACCTGCTCTAGACACACCTAAGAATCCCAATGATATTTCTATTTCTGATGCTGAGAGACAATCTGGTGATGAACAAGAACCTAGTACTAATGTTAATGATGATGTTCATGCTGATGCTCAACCTAGTAATGATAATGATGTAGAGATTGAACCTGTTGTTGATCTTGATAACCCACAATCAAATAATCAACGTTATGATAAGAGAGACTTTGTTGCTAGAAAACATGGTAGAGAAAGAGAACCATGGGTTCAAAAACCCATGTCCTTTCCTCCTAAACCATCCAAGAAAAAGGATGATGAGGATTTTGAGCGCTTTGCTGAAATGATTTGTGTATGTGTTTGACTGATATGCTTAAAATGCCTCCTTATGCTAAGTATATGAAAGATATTGTGTTCTTGCTCACCTTGCTGCCATTTTCGATCTCCTTGCTCAAAGTTTCACAAAACTGCTTTGTGGGATTGTTCTTTAGTATGTGACTCCTCCAATGGTCCAATTAGTTTTTTGCTGCTTTGGTGACCCTGTTCTTGAGCTTGCATGTCAAATTTATATGGTTCAAGGTAGTTTTGATGCATGATATAGCCTCTAGGTAGGAGTAGTTGCTATCAATTTTGTTGAGTTTGGTTCACTTTTATTTTGAGTCACTAAAAATTTCATAAAATTTTCAAAGGAAGAAAAATGTCTAGGAAAATGTACCAAGGTGGTTCTCCGAGGAAGCAAACGAGTAGGAGAGAACAGCGGAGGCTGCTCGCCTCCATGCTGGAGCACTTCAGTCAGTGGCCGACACATCTCAATACGACCCCAACTATGATTCCAGATATCATCCAGGCTAGTGGTGGCCTTAGACCAACTTAGGCCAAAAGCCTAAGCTTGGGGGAGTACGTATTTCTCAACGAAATTATATTCATGTTCATACACTCATTCTAGTTGACGGTGCTCATACTTTTTTATTGTATTATCCATGCTAGTTTATTTTCTTTTTCCGCTTTCTTCTTATGTGTTTGAAAAACCTTAAGAAAATCCAAAAAAATAGTTGTAGTTAGTTTACTTTCTATGCATGCTTAGTTGTACTATTAAAAGAAAACCCAAAAAGATTTCTTGTTCTTCTTTTTCTTATTGGGAGCTTTCCCGTGTAAATAGTTTTTCTTGTTCTTGTTTTACTTTCTTCAGAAAAGCAAAAACTCCAAAAACATTTCAGTGTGTTTCTTTGAAATTCTTTTCTTTTCTTTGGGGTCGAGAGGAGAAGACCACGATGAAAATGTTGAGTGGCTCTCATATGCATTATTGTTGATCTAACAAAGAGCCCATATTACCTTGTCTTCTCCTTTGAATAAATGTTTGCAAATTCCAGCTTAGTCCAATGCATGTGCACTATTATTATTATCCACACCGTTCGGTCGTGCAAGTGAAAGGAATAATGATGGTATATGATGAAATGATTGAGATGAGGAAAAGCTGGTATGAACTCGACCTACCTTGTTTTTGTAAATATGATTAGTTCATCGTTCCTGATTCAGCCTATTATGAATGAAACATGTTTACAATGACAATTAGAGATTATAGTTACTCATGACATGCTTAATTAGCTAGGAGTTTATAATGGTTTACCTTGCGTGCCAACAGGCTTTAAAATGGTTGTGATGTAGTATGATAGGATGGTATCCTCCTTTGAATGATTCGAGTGGCTTGACTTGGCTCATGTTCACGCATGTTGTTGAAACAAAATCAACATAGCCTCTATGATATTTATGTTCATGGTGATTTATATCCTACTCATGCTTGCATTCAATGTTGTTTAATCTCAGTGAATGTTTATGACTGTTGTCGCTCTCTAGTTGGTCGCCCAGTCTTTTTCTAGCCTTCACTTGTACTAAGCGGGAATACTGCTTGTGCATCCACTTCCATAAACCCCAAAATTGTTCCATATGAGTCCACCATACCTTCCTATATGTGGTATTTACCTGCCGTTCCAAGTAAATTTGCATGTGCTAAACTCTAAACCTTCAAATGATAATCTATTTTGTATGTTCGAATCGCTCATGTACCAACTAGGGCTATCAATATCTTCCATGCTAGGTGGGTTATTCTCATGATGAGTGGACTCCGCTCATCATTCACAAGAAAATGGCTGGTAACCGGGATACCCAGTCCCATGTTCAAATCAAATAAAAATAATTGCAAACAAAACTCCCCCAGGACTGTTGTTAGTTGGACGGTACCCGTTGTTTCGGACCAGCCGTGGAGTGTGCTTGTTGGTGGTGGGGGAGTATAAACTTTACCATTCTATTTGGGAACCTCCTATAATGTATGTAGCATGGAAGATACCGAGATCTCTTAGTTGTTATGTTGACAATGAAAGCATACCACTCAAAATATTATTTATCTCTATTTCAAAAACTCGAGCGGCACCTCTGCAAATCTCTGCTTCCCTCTGTGAAGGGCCTATCTATTTACTTTTATTGTAGAGTCATCATCATCTTATAAAAAGCACCAGTTAGAGAGCACCACTGTCATTTATATGTATTGTTATTAATTTATATTGAGTATGACTGTGATTGGATCTCTTTTACCATGAATTACAATGTCTAGTCAGTCCTTGATCTTCAGAGGTGCTCTGCGTTTATGTTTTGCGGTCTCTGAAAGGGCTAGCTAGATACCATCTTGTTATATCATATCATGATTGTTTTGAGAAAGTGTTGTCACCCGAGATTTATTATTATTGCTCGCTAGTTGAATATGCCAATGATATGAGTAAATGTGAGACCTAAACGTTATTGTGAATATGGTTAGTTCATAATCTTTGCAGAAAACTTGAATACTGGCTTTACATCTTTGCAACAACAAGATCAAACAGAGTTTGTAAAAGTTTTTCTTTTTCACTTTCAGTTTGACAACTGAATTGCTTGAGGACAAGCAATGGGTTAAGCTTGGGGGAGTTGATACATCTCTGTTGTATCAACTTTTCCAAACTCTTTTGCCCTTGTTTTGGACTCTAACTTGCATGATTTGAATGGAACTAACCCGGACTGGCGCTGTTTTCAGCAGAATTGCCATGGTGTTATTTTTGTGCAGAATAAAATTTTCTCGGAATGACCTGAAACTTCACGGAGATAAGTTTTGGAATTAATAAAAAATATTGGCGAAAGAATCAAGTGAAGGGGGGCCGCACCCTGGCCACAAGGGTGGGGACGCACCCACCCCCCTGGGGCGCGCCACCCGACCTTGTGGCCCCCTGGACCTCCACGGACCTCAACTCCAACTCCATATATTCACTTTCAGGGAGAAAAAAAATCATAGAGAAGGATTCATCGCGTTTTACGATACAGAGCCGCCACCAAGCCATGTTCTTCCTCGGGAGGGCAGATCTGGAGTCCGTTTTGGGCTCCGGAGAGGGGAATCAGTCGCCATCGTCATCATCAACCATCCTCCATCACCAATTTCATGATGCTCACTGCATTCGTGAGTAATCCCATCATAGGCTTGCTGGACCATGATGGGTTGGATGAGATTTACCATGTAATTGAGTTAGTTTTGTTAGGGTTTGATCCCCAGTATCCACTATGTTCTAAGATTGATGTTGCTATGACTTTGCTATTCCTAATGATTGTCACTAGGGTCCGAGTGCCATGATTTCAGATCTTAACCCTTTATGTTTTCATAAATATATTTGTCTTCTTGATCCTATCTTGCAAGTTATAGTCACCCACTATGTGTTATGATCCAGCAACCCCGGAGTGACAATAGTCGGGACCACTCCCGGTGATGACCGTAGTTTGAGGAGTTCATGTATTCATTAAGTGCTAATGCTTTGGTCCAGCACTCTATTAAAAGGAGGCCTTAATATCCCTTAGTTTACAATAGGACCCCACTGCCACGGGAGGGTAGGACAAAAGATGTCCTGCAAGTTCTTTTCCATAAGCACGTATAACTATATACGGAATACATGCCTACATTATATTGATGATTTGGAGCTAGTTCTGTGTCACCCTATGTTATAACCGTTGCATGATGAATGCCATCCAACATAATTATCCATCATTGATCCATTGCCTACGAGCTTTTCACATATTGATATTCACTACTTTACTTTTACGTTGCCACTGTTACGATTGCTACAAAACTGCTACTGCTACTTTTGCCACTGTTACCGTTACTTCCATACTACTTTGCTACTAAATACTTTGCTGCAGATATTAAGTATTTCAGGTGTGGTTGAATTGGCAACTCAGTTGCTAATACTTGAGAATATTATTTGGCACCCTTTGTGTCAAATCAATAAATTTAGGTTGAATACTCTACCCTCGAAAACTGTTGCGATCCCCTATACTTGTGGGTTATCAACCTCCACGGCCTTAAGCACCGCGAAGAGATCGGGGATCATTTGCTCCATCCCTTGCATATTATAGTGATGTCTACTACATAACCTTCTTCTTGTAGACATTGTTGGGCCTCCAAGTGCAGAGGTTTGTAGGACAGTAGCAAATTTCCCTCAAGTGGATGACCTAAGGTTTATCAATCCATGGGAGGCATAGGATGAATATGGTCTCTCTCAAGCAACCCTGCAACCAAATAACAAAGAGTATCTTGTGTCCCCAACACACCCAATACAATGGTAAATTGTATAAGTGCACTAGTTCGGCGAAGAGATGGTGATACAAGTGCAAGATGGATGATAGATAAAGGTATTTGTAATCTGAAAATATAAAAGCAGCAAGGTAACTAATGATAAAAGTGAGCGTAAACGGTATTGCAATGGTAGGAAACAAGGCATAGGGTTCATACTTTCACTAGTGCAAGTTCTCTCAACAATAATAACATAGTTGGATCATATAAATATCCCTCAACATGCAACAAAGAGTCACTCCAAAGCCACTAATAGCGGAGAACAAACGAAGAGAATATGGTAGGGTATGAAACCACCTCAAAGTTATCCTTTCTGTTCTATCTATTCAAGAGTCCGTAGTAAAATAACATGAAGCTATTCTTTCCGTTCAATCTATCATAAAGTTCATACTAGAATAACACCTTAAGACACAAATCAACCAAAACCCTAATGTCACCAAGATACTCCATTGTCAACTCAAGTATCTGTGGGCATGATTATTCGATATGCATCACACAATCTCAGATTCATCTATTCGACCAACACAAAGTACTTCAAGAGTGCCCCAAAGTTTCTACCGGAGAGTCAAGACAAAAACGTGTACCAACCCCTATGCATAGGTTCATGGGCGGAACCCGCAAGTTGATCACCAAAACATACATCAAGTGGATCACGTGATATCCCATTGTCACCACAGATAAGCACGGCTTGACATACATCAAGTGTTCTCAAATCATTAAAGACTCAATCCAACAAAACAACTTCAAGGGGAAAACTAACTTCATCACAAGAGAGTAGAGGGGGAGAAACATCATAAGATCCAACTATAATAGCAAAGCTCGTGATACATCAAGATCGTGCCATAGAGAGAACACGAGAGACAGAGAGAGATCAAACACATAGCTACTAGTACATACCCTCAGCCCCGAGGGTGAACTACTCCCACCTCGTCATGGAGAGCGCCGGGATGATGAAGATGGCCACCGATGATGGATTCCCCCTCTGGTAGGGTGCCGGAACAGGCTCCCGAGAGGTTTTTGGTGGCTACAGAGGCTTGCGGTGGCGGAACTCCCAATCTATTGTTCGCTTCGATGTTTTTAGTGTATATGGGAATATATAGGCGAAAGAAGTTGGTCGGGGGAGCCACGAGGGGCCCACGAGGGTGGAGGGCGTGACCCCCTATCTTGTGGCCTCCTTGAAACTTCCCTGGATTGCACTCAAAGTTCCCTGGATTGCTTCTGTTCCAAAAATAACTTTCCCGAAGGTTTCATTCTGTTTGGACTCCGTTTGATATTCCTTTTCTTCGAAACACTGAAATAGGTAAGAAAATAACAATATGAGCTGGGCCTCCGGTTAATAGGTTAGTCCCAAAAATAATATAAAAGTGTATAATAAAGACCATAAACATTCAAAACAGATAATGAAATAGCATGAATGCTTCATAAATTATAGATACATTGGAGACATATCAGCATCCCCAAGCTTAATTCCTGCTCGTCCTCGAGTAGGTAAATGATACAAGAAAGAATTTATGAAGTATGAATGCTAGAAGGTGCACAAGTTTGATCAATGATAATTTCAAACACCTTTTCTAGCATGATTATATGTCATAACAGTAGTTCATCTCATAAAACTTCTGAAGATCAAGTAACAAGCTATTCACATGTTAAAGCATAGACCATAAACTTTCTTGAAAACTAGCAAACTTCATTCTCAGTCATCAAACAATTACAATTCATCTTATTTTCAGGAAGGGTCAATGTCAAAGCTTTGATTTAGCAAACTTCACATACTCAACTATCATATATTCTTCTACAATTGCTAACACTCACGCAATACTTATGGTTATGGAGTTTTAATCAGACACTGAGAAAGATAGGGGCTTATAATTTCGCCTCCCAACGTATTCACCTTTGGGTGATGTCAACAATAATAGTTCATGCTAACTTACATCCAATTGGATATATATATATCTGAAAGTGCAACTATCCCTAGCTGGATTTGGTAATTCCTAACAACATATATCTCATTGAGCTAATGCTATTGCAAGATAAATATTTCTGGAAAGCTCAATGATTGGCATGTCATGGATGAGAAAAGTGGATCCCTCAAAATGCTAAGGACAAAAGGATTGGCTCAAGCTCAAAGCACAAGACTCTACATTTTCTATTTCAGTGATCAAAGATCACATTAAGTCTATAGGAAAAGCCAATACTATCAAGGAGGGATGAGGTGTTGCTTAATTGCTTTCTTGCTCAAAATGCTTAGTGATATGCTCCAAAGCTCTCAACTACTTTCTCATATCCACATATGACCCAAACCAAAAGTCCAACTCGGCCCCACCGATTCTTTCTATCCGGCACCACCGAGTTCAGATGTCATAGCCACTGCCACAAACCCTAATGAAATCGGTCTCACCGATAGGGATCTCGGTCTCACCGAGATCGGATTGTAATCTCTCTGTTTCCCTTTGTAATGTTTTAGTCCAACCGAGATGAGCGATCGGTCCCACCGAGATTGCAATGCAAACTCTCTATTTCCCTTTCGTAATGTTTCGGTCCAACCAAGATGAGCGAATCGGTCCCACCAAGTTTGCGTGACCAACTCTCTGGTTAGCTTATTACCAAAATCGGTCCCACTGATTTTGAGTAATCAGTCTCACCGAGATTACGTTATGCCCTAACCCTAACCATATCGGTCCCACCGAGTTGATATGTCGGTCCCATCGAAAATCCTAACGGTCACATTATTTGCTAAATCGGTCCGATCGAGTTTGACGATTCGGTCCCACCGAGATTGGTAAGTTGTGTGTAACGGTTAGATTTTGTGTGGAGGCTATATATACCCCTCCACCCACACTTCATTCGCGGAGAGAGCCATCAGAACATGCCTACACTTCGAACCTACATTTTCTGAGAGAGAACCACCTACTCTTGTGTTGAGGTCAAGATATTCCATCCCTACCATATGAATCTTGATCTCTAGCCTTCCCCAAGTTGCTTTCCACTCAAATCTTCTTTCCACCAAATCCAAATCCCGTGAGAGAGAGTTGAGTGTTGGGGAGACTATCATTTGAAGCACAAGAGGAAGGAGTTCATCATCAACACGCCATTTGTTACTTCTTGGAGAGTGGTGTCTCCTAGATTGGCTAGGTGTCACTTGGGAGCCTCCTACAAGATTGTGGAGTTGAACCAAGGAGTTTGTGAGGGCAAGGAGATCGCCTAATTCGTGAAGATCTACCCTAGTGAGGCAAGTCCTTCGTGGGCAATGGCCATGGTGGGATAGACAAGGTTGCTTCTTCGTGGACCCTTCGTGGGTGGAGCCCTCCGTGGACTCGCGCAGCCGTTACCCATCGTGGGTTGAAGTCTCCATCAACGTGGATGTATGATAGCACCACCTATCGGAACCACGACAAAAACATCTGTGTCTCCAATTGTGTTTGCCTTCTCAAACTCCTCCCCTTTACCATCATATGCAATGGTTTTACATTCCGCTGCTATACTCTTAGAATTGCATGTGTAGGCCGATTGCTTGACTTGTGCTAAGTTGCTAAAATCTGCCAAGAACTAAAATTGGGAAAAGGCTAGATTTTTATTTGGTCAAGTAGTCTAATCACCCCCCCCCCCCTCTAGACATACTTTCGATCCTACAAGTGGTATCAGAGCTTTGGTCTCCATTTTATTTGATTTCCAGAGCTTTTGGTAGTCATAGCCTTGGTTTCACAACCTAGGAGAGTATGGCGTCTAGCGAGGGAAATTACCACCGTAGAGGTCCTTGTCGGTGTCAAAACCGGCGGATCTCGGGTAGGGGGTCCCGATCTGTGCGTCTAAGGCTGATGGTAACAAGAGGCAAGGGACACGATGTTTTACCCAGGTTCGGGCCCTCTCGATGGAGGTAAAACCCTACTTCCTGCTTGATTGATCTTGATGATATGAGTATTACAAGAGTTGATCTACCACGAGATCATAGAGGCTAAACCCTAGAAGCTAGCCTATGATGATTATGATTGTGTCTCTAGGGACTAAACCCTCCGGTTTATATAGACACCGGAGGAGGCTAGGGTTTACACAGAGTCGGTTACAAAGAAGGAAATCTATCATCTGGATCGCCAAGCTTGTCTTCCACGCAAAGGAGAGTCCCATCCGGACACAGGACAAAGTCTTGAGTCTTGTATCTTCACGGTCCAACAGTCCGGCCAAAGTATATAGTCCGGCTGTCCGGATACCCCCTAATCCAAGACTCCCTCAGTAGCCCCTGAACCAGGCTTCAATGATGATGAGTCCGGCATGCAGTTTGTCTTCGGCATTGCAAGGCGGGTTCCATCTCCGAATACTCCGAAGCAGATTTAAGGATTGTGTCCAGCTTCGCGAGATAATTTCCGCACACCTCCGTAGAGAGCATAGCACTTCATAAATCTGATCTGCTGGCAATTTTTTGTACGGTGTGCTCTTATGCCGTGGTCTGGTCCAACACGAACCGGTTTTTCTTGGCCTGCCTAGATACGCGTTGCGAGGCGGTTTTATTGGCACGCCCTGCCAAAGCAGAGATCGTGTTCCCCTTATCATGGGATCTTCCATCAATACGGGCGTGGGAAACCCCACGACGACCGTCGGTATGACTCCGTGTTTTTTAGGTAAGTCCCAAGCAGTTACGCTGAGGACGCTTGATATTCACCCCCTTTATAGAGGGGCTGAGGCCTATCCCTCTACCAGGCTTGCGCCTTTTCGCATCTCGAGTTCCAACACACGAAGCCCAAGCTTAAGCCCTCCGGATCTTCAATCATGTTCGAACCCAACCTTCAAGGCCGGTGAGTGGCTTCCTCTGTCACAGAGGAGGATATCGCGAAGCTTAGGGAGGTCGGATACCTGACCATCGACATCAGGCACAGGCTCCCTGCTCCAGGGCAGATCATCCCTACTCCCGAGCCCAATGAGAGCGTCGTATTTGTTTCTCACTTCCTTCGCGGCTTAGGCTTCACCCTTGGTACCTTCATGAGAGGGCTCATGTTCTACTACGGGCTAGATTTTCATGATCTAGCTCCAGATGCCATCCTTCACATCTCATCGTTCATCGTTGTGTGCGATGCTTTTCTCCATGTCACCCCGCACTTCGGCTTATGGCTCAAGACCTTCAATGTGAAGCCGAAGATGATTGAGGGGCGACACGCGGAGTGCGGAGGTGCTGTAATAAGCAGGAACGCTGACGTCCCGTGGCCAGTGGCCTCCTTCCCGGAGGTGTCCGATCTATGGCAGCGGAGGTGGTTTTACGCCACGGCTCCCAGAGGCACAAAGTGGGTGGCTGCCCCCGACTTCCTTTCTGGCCCTCCGCCTCAACTAGCGTCATGGGCCAACGTAGGACGGGATTGGGGGCCTGCTAATGATGTACCAACGTTGCAGAGCCGCATACGGGAGCTTCTTGAGAGGGACATCAGCCTTGTAAGCGTAATTCATGTAATTCTTGTTCGACGGATCTTGCCGTGCAAACGCCAGCCTCTCCGGATGTGGGAGTTCAATCCGGAAGGTCCGCGGACTATTCTGCACTTCTTCGGTGTCACTCTCGAAGGGATGTGTAAGTTATTCTTCGGACCACAAGTAAAGTGTCCGGACACCACCGAGAATGCGGGCCTGAGCTGCAATCGCCCAGATACCCAAGTAAGCAACCCAGAAACCGAACACTTTGTTTATTTTTATCATAACATTATTCTGAAAATCCTCCCTGGCCAGGAATGGCTCAGCAAGGCGGAGAGAATCAGGTGTCCGGCGCCACTTCCCGAAGGCTCTCCTAGTCCCACCATAGCCAAGATGCTTGGTCGTGTGCTAAGTAAAGTGCCCTCGGGGAAAGACGAAGGGAAGAACAGAGAAGCAGAACTTCACACATTGCACATCCAAACCGGGGGAATTGCTACCACCCCAAAGGAGGATAGACGGGGAGGGGAATCTAAGGCCTCCTCCCCTCGCAGGAAGAAGAGGGCCACCTCCGAAGACTTGGAGACGAAGGTTCCCAGACAAGGGAAGAAAGCTTCACCAGGGGGCCCTGTGTCGGTGTACTAGAGTAGGGGTGCCCTAGTATCCCGAACTTGTGCACGGGCAGTCGCAGCACCCCGCGGCAAGGCTTGCCGGGTGACCGCCAAGGTCCTCCATGGTTCCTTTGGAGCCATTCAAGAACAAAGTATTCAAGCCAAGGAGACAAGGCCCCGGCAAGAGGAGCTTGCCGGGAAGGCCAATCAAGGCATCTCAAGGAACTCACCATGACGCGCCACGCGTCCCGGCAAGGCCCGGTGAGCGACAAGCTTCCGGACATGACAAGACAACGACCGCGGCAAGCGCCATGACAAGACAACGACCGCGGCAAGGCGCTTGCCGCGGCAAGCTACCACTCTGTACCCGCGCTCCAGCACATCCACCAACGTGTCGCCCTGGGACCTTTCCAGGCGCGCGTGGCAAGAGGCTGTGCAGCCAGCGGTGCGCGGTGGCGAGTGGCGCTGACAAGATTGCCATCGTGGCAAGCGGTGGCGTCCCTGACGGTCCCTTTTTGCACTGTTTGGGCGACGCAGACGGGCATTTAATGCCTTTGTCCCCTGCCGTCAGGGTTAGGTATGATACACTGTACAGGTAGTTGTACCAACCGCAACATTTTTTCATTTTTACCCTTGTCTGCATTGCCACCTGTCGGTGACCCCTTGAGCATATAAAAGGAGGCCCGTGCGCAACGTAGAGGGGGGTTCGAAGGCAGAAAACACTCACGCTCGGTCTCGTTAGCAGCTAGTGTGTACTGTAGCACTCAGCGCTCCCGAGCAAGAACTCAATACACTCAGACATGCAGCAGTAGGAGTATTATCTCTCCGGAGAGCTCCGAAGCTGGGTAAACTGCTCGTGTGCTTCGCCTCGATCTGCTCTTCGCGCGATCTCCGCTCCCCGCCGAACCGAAAGGGGCTCGGTCCGTCGGTCCCATAGGTGTTCGTGGGTTCGTTTCCCCGACACCCTGCCCCGAAGGGCGTCCTCACTGCGCCATGCCCGCCAACGGGCCAGCCCTCAGCCGAGCTGTAAGTTAACCGTAAATATGAAGGTACTGCTTCCTTCTCCGAGAATAATAACCAGGATCCATTCTTTGCAGTCCGGCTAGCAGCTCTTCTCGACAGAGTTCGTCTTCGGGGGATCTCCTTCCGGAGATGATGGAGAGTGAGACCCCACCAACCTCTCCGCCTCATGGGGCGGGCGACCCTGAGGTGTCGTCACGGAGGAGTCCAGATCTGCCGAAGCCAGAAGCTAATACTTCGGCCGCCCTGAGCCGGGAGTGTTCGGCTCCCATGGGGGACGATAAGAAGGGTCCGGCACTGTTTAGCGTCCGGCCGGACACACTGACTGGCCTTCTGGAGCGAGATGCTCTCTTGGAGGAGCACCGTTCATTAATGAGCACGGTACTTGAGACGATTTCATCCGCCACAAGCGGGTTGAATGAAGCCTTTAGGAGCCTGCTCAGAGGCTTTGAGGTATGTAATGAAAATACATAATTTTTTGACTGTGACGCATGCGCTAGGCGTGCTCCATATGGATAGTAGCCCCTGAGACTCTGGTTGCCAGCCCTAGGTGGCAAATGGAGGATCACATTGTTAAGTAATGATCATGCTGTATTTATGCGCAGGTGTCTAAGGATCCGGCAGCCGACCGGTCCGTTGAAGTTGCCGAACTGAGGAGGCAGATTGGAGTTATTGATGCTGATATCACACTTGTGAACGAGCGGCTTAACAAGTCACAAGGTATGTGCTCTGCTTTCCCTATTTTTTATAGGAAAAATTGAGAGGAGCATAATATTAATGCGATATGCTTGGACTGCAGACGGTGCTGCTGCCGTGGAAGCCCTGAGGGCAGAACTTGCCCTGGCCAAGGAACAAGCCCGGGCTAGCAATGCGGCTGCCCTAAAGGAGGCCAAAGAGTTCAGAGCCGAACAGGCTGCTCATCGCTGAAGCGAAGACAAAATAGCCGAGATGGCTGCGGAGCTGAAAAATGCCGCCGACCGGTACGAGCTCCTTGAAAAAGAGAATCGGTCTAATTCGGCTGACCTAAAGAAGGCACTTGATGCGGCCAAGGAGGCGCGGTCCGAAATCAGGGATGCGCGGGAGGAGCTTCGACGGGCCGGAGAAATCACGGCTGGAAACCCCTATTTATTGTGGATGAATTTTTTAGATCCGAAGTATGCTCCCCTGGATGGACGCTGGAGCCCAGCAGACGTGTATGCGGATTTGGCGAAGAGTACGGCTGATGTGGCCAAGTTTTTCGAAGATCAAAAAGATAATGAAGTGGAGAAGTTGTTTTGCTCGCAATTCAGTGCTCCCGCGCGCCCATTGCCGTTGAGTGAGAGGATGGCTGTTGTGGCTGAGCTTCATAGGCTGTCCGGTCTTGCAATGTGGTTTGTAATAGACCATCTATGGCCGAAGGGGCCTAAGCCGGACAGTTATTTTGGTTTAGTGCAACAATTCCTTGGTGCCATATCGCAGATCAATGCCATGAAGAGGTCGGCGTGCATAGAGGGTGCACGGATGGCTCTTGCCCGCGTTAAAGCATATTGGACAGATATGGAGGTCAGCATCATTGCGACCCAGAATCCGGCGGGAGGCCAGGATCCGGCCGAGCACTACTTGGAGCGGGTAACATAAGGTGCTCGCTTAATAGAGGCTCAATGCTCGAAGAATGTCATGTTTGAGTGAAAAATTGTTTCATTGTAAAAACAATGCTATTTTAATTATGAAGGCTATGTTTATACTTTTTGCCCGAAAGTGTTATTGTGCCTCCTGTGCGGCCGTTTTATGTATATATGTAATCTGAAAGTAAGTAGTCGTTGGCTTCAGCCCCCACGCATGAAATGCGGGGGTGTTCGCAAAAATATGCATAATCACACTTGATCCAACGTCTTGGTCCATTAAGGAGGTGATCGCACGTCGAACTAGGCAACCGGACTATATAGCTTTAACACTTTCACTTGGCCATAGGAGTTTGATGGTGGGGCTACTATGTAGCCCCTGGTACCTTCACGTGCATCCAAGTACGGGCGCGTGTGTACATGACCGGGAAACGGTCCTTCATTAATGCGGAGGAATCCTAAAGATTCCGATAAGTCTTCAAGTGGTTGAACAGTCTCCCGCTATATCATGACAGTCAGTTTTCGGCTTTCTCTACTGAGGTGCTCATCCGGAATAACTAGGGCACAATCGCAGTAGTTCTCCTTTGGCCGCCTTAGCCGATAAGAACAGAACGTAAGGCGGCAAACCCAGGAGCCGGGCAAACCCAACATTTGACCAAAGACATGATTCGGAGCTGATGCATATAAGGCCAAACTCACGACGCCAAGCACTCCCGAAGGTATTCAGACTTTGTAACATATACTGGGCTGAGTAACGCCCTTTATTATGAATCCTGTATTTCTAGGTACGTGCATTAGTCTGTCGTGGCGAAATGCCAATAACGGCAGTATCCTCTGTGGGTGTAGTTCCCATGGGATGTGTAAACAACAAGAGACAATAAAAAAGGTTTACACAGGGGCTTAATCTAAAGAGAAACCTTTGAGCGGGGCCCTGCTGCACGTTTGCGCCTTTATCTCCGTTGTGCCATGTCCTGGGAGGGTATCGCACGAATGGTGTCTGTAAAAAGAAAAACACATGTAGAAGAGTATGACATAAGCATGCGAAGAGTTGGCTATCACTAATGGATAGTAAGAGTGAAAGACATTGGCCTGTTAATAAGGTCAAGCCAAGAGTTGGGCTTTATTAAATATCCATAGCCCCTGGTGTCCTCTATGGGATTACATGCGTGGCGCCCAGATCAGGTTTATCTGGGCTGTCGAACTCGTCTAACCGTGTCCGTGGTCTTAACGACCGATCATGCGATCTTGTCTTAGAGGCCGCTTAGAGTCCGGCTGCTAGAGCCGTCTCATACTCTTCTGCGCGTAAGGAACGCTCTGTATTTCCATTGATGGTGATGACGCCACGTGGGCCGGGCATCTTGAGTTTAAGGTAGGCGTAGTGCGGTACTACGTTGAAGCGGGCGAAGGCCGTTCTCCCGAGCAAGGCATGATAACCACTTTGGAGGGGGGCGATTGTGAAGAGTAGTTCTTCGCTTCTAAAGTTGCCTGGGGAGCCGAATGTCACCTCTAGTACGAGGGAACCCCTGCAGCGGGCTTCAACGCTTGGTATCACCCCTTCAAAGGTGGTGTTACTTTGGCTGATTCTAGATGGATCTATCCCCATCCTCCGGACAGTGTCCTGGTATATTAGGTTAATTAAGACTACTGCCGCCATCCATGAGGACGCAAGTGAGATGGTATCCGTTGATTATTGGGTCGAGCACCAAGGCAGCTGATCCTCCGTGCTGCATACTAGTCATGTGGTCCCTGTGATCGAAGGTGATCGGGCAGGCCGACCAGTGGTTAAGTTTGGAGGCGACGGGCTCTATAGCGTATGCGTCTCTGAGCGCGCGTTCGCGCCTTCTTGTGGGTATGTGAGTCACGTGGATCATGTTTACTAGCTTTACCTCTGGTGGGAATTTTTTCTGTCCCCCAGTGTTCGGCTGGCGAGGCTCATCCTCATCTTCACTTGGTGTTTCCCTTCCCTTGTGTTCGGCATTTAATTTTCCGGCCTGCTTAAAGACCCAGCATTCTCTGTGAGTGTGGTTCGCAGGTTTTTCGGGGGTGCCATGAATTTGGCACAGTCTGTCCAGGACTTTGTTTAGGCCGGACGGTCCTTCTTTGCTACCTTTAAATGGCTTCTTTTGTTGACTGGGTCGAGAGCCCCTGAATCCGGCGTTGACCGTTGTGTTGTCCGGACTTTCTTCCTTGTTTCGACGTTTGTTTTTATTGCATCGTGGCTTCCCTTTGCCATCCCTTATTTTGGATGTACTTGGGTCGCTGGTGCCTCTACGGGCCAACCAAATGTATTCACCCGCGCAAAAGCGGGTCATAAGGCTTGTTAAGGCTGTCATTGTCCTCGGCTTTTCTTGGCCGAGGTGTCTGGCGAGCCACTCGTCCTGGATGATGTGCTTGAAGGCCGCTAGGTCTTCGGCATCCGGACAATCGACAATTGATTCTTCTTAGTGAGGAATCTATTCCAAAGCTTGCGGGCGGACTCTCTGGGCTGTTGAATTATGTGACTTAAATCGTCCGCGTCCGGAGGTCGGACATAGGTCCCTTGAAAATTGGCCCTGAATGGATCCTCGAGTTCCTCCCAACTTCCGATTGAATTTTCGGGGAGGATTTTCAACCAGTGCCGAGCTGGTCCCTTCAGCTTGAGGGGAAGGTATTTGATGGCATGGAGGTCATCCCCACGACCCATGTGGATATGCAGGATAAAATCCTCAATCCAGACTCGGGGGTCTGTCGTTCTATCATATGCCTCTATGTTCACGGGTTTGAAACCCTGTGGAAATTCATGGTCCAGTACCTCTTCGATGAAGCATAGAGGGTGAGCAGCTCCTCTGTATCTGGACATGCTGTGGCATGCTGTCGACTATTGTTGTGTCCGGTGTTGATTCTAAACTGGTACTCGATCATTATGATCGTTTTGGTGACCATAATCCTTCGTCAGAGCATGTCCTCTAGATCCGTAGATGGACCTGGTCGCGCCAGCCCTTTTGTCCAGTAGCTCGCGTAAATTGTGTGCGGCGTCAGTGGCTGCTTTGTTACGGTTACGAAGTGGTTTGTCCGGCATGCTAGCCATATTGTTCTTTGGTGGAACGGCCTCATCGTCGAATTCTGGCAGTAGCTTGCGCTTTGGATAGCTCTTTGTGCGGCGATTGTCGCCGTATTTTTCTTCAGTGTCTATCACTGTATTCCATCTGTGATTGAGCGTTTCCTGGGCGGCCGTAAGTCTTTGCTTCTGCTTCTTTAGACTTCTTGCAGTGGCCATGAGCTTTCTGTGGAGGTTATCTTGTTCCAAACGTGTTTTCGGGATGATGAATGCATCGTCGTCCGGGATTTGCTCCTCTCCCGGGGCGAGTTGATGGGTTCGGCCCTCAGGATCGCTGTGATCAAGCGTCTGCTTCGGGCTGTGTTCGGCGTGACCTGGCTCATCCTGCTCCGTCGCTGGATCCATATGGTCGTTGTTGCCTTTGGAGTTGTCTGGGGTGTCGATCCTTCAAGCGCTGTTATCATTGTTTTTACTGTGGCTGGACTTAGAGCGGCGTCTGCACCGTCGTTTTGGCTTTTATCCGGGGGTTTTATCCTCCGTTTTATCGCCATCGTCCTCCTTAGGCGTGTCCACCATGTATATATATCATATGATGAGGTGGCAGTCCAGCGCCCCGTGGGTGGTGGTTCTGAATTGTCTCCTGCGCCGACGTCCATACCGTCGGTGTCATCAGAGTCGAAGTCAACCATGTCTATTACATTGTCGACAGTGGCTATGAAGTGGGTGGTGGGTGGGTAAAGAATTTCTTCGTTGCCTTCTTCCCCTTGAGCCAGACATAGTTCGGCCAAGAGTCTCCTGACAAAGAGAGAGACTTTAGTGAGTTCAGCATGTCGCCAAAGTGCGAGTGCTGGAAGATATCCGCAGCGGCAAATTCCATTACCGGAGCCCGACCAGAATCGGCAGGCTCGGGGACGCGCGGTCTAGGACCTACAACCGGACACAAGTCTCGGGGTCCGGAGACACAGGCTTCCTTGGGGATGAAGTCAGTGTTCGGCTCTTCTGCCGATGAGTGTGCGGCCTCCGGGGCGGGGTCCATCCACCCATCCTCGGACGATGCAATCTGCCCCGGATTTAGGTCCGGGGCTCCTACGGGCGCGATATCCTAAGTATTGTCCGACAGCAGGTCTAAGCTGTGCTCATCGTGACTGTTCGGCGCTCCTGGCGTAGGCCCGAATCCGTCGAAGATCAAGTCTCCGCGGACATCGGCCGTGTAGTTCAAGTTTCCGAATCTGACCTGATGGCCAGGGGCGTAGCTGTCGATCTACTCCAGATGGCCAAGCGAATTGGCCCGCAGAGCGAAGCCACCGAACATGAAGATCTGTCCGGGGATAAAAGTCTCACCCTGGACCGCGTTGTTGTTGTTGATTGAACGAGCCATCGAGCCTTGCAGCGATGAAACATAGGAACTCTCAATGAAAGCACCAATGTCGGTGTCAAAACCGGCGGATCTCGGGTAGGGGGTCCCGATCTATGCGTCTAAGGCTGATGGTAACAGGAGGCAAGGGACACGATGTTTTACCCAGGTTCGGGCCCTCTCGATGGAGGTAAAACCCTACTTCCTGCTTGATTGATCTTGATGATATGAGTATTACAAGAGTTGATCTACCACGAGATCATAGAGGCTAAACCCTAGAAGCAAGCCTATGATGATTATGATTGTGTCTCTAAGGACTAAACCCTCCGGTTTATATAGACACCGGAGGGGGGCTAGGGTTTACACAGAGTCAGTTACAAAGAAGGAAATCTATCATCCGGATCGCCAAGCTTGTCTTCCACGCAAAGGAGACTCCCATCCGGACACGGGAAGAAGTCTTAAGTCTTGTATCTTCACGGTCCAACAGTCCGGCCAAAGTATATAGCCCGGCTGTCCGGATACCCCCTAATCCAGGAATCCCTCAGTCCTTACTTTGATGGTACTAACTTTGCTAGTTGGAAGCATAAGATGAAAATGCATATTCTTGCACATAACCCCGCCGTTTGGGCTATTATGTGTATTGGCTTGCAAGGTGAATTCTTTGATGGGAGAGAACTGAACCGTGAAGCTACCGTGGAAGAGTTAAAGATGCTGCAATACAATGCTCAAGCTTGTGATATCCTCTTCAACGGATTGTGCCCTGAAGAATTCAACAAAATCAGCCGTCTTGAGAATGCAAAGGAAATTTGGGATACATTGATTGATATGCACGAAGGTACCGACTCCTTCAATGAATCCAAGTTGGATGTGGTTCAAAGTCATCTTGACAAGTTCAAAATGAAGGATGGTGAAGGTGTCACTGAAATGTACTCTAGGCTTGCTCTTATCACAAATGAGATTACCGGCTTAGGAAGTGAAGAGATGATCGACAAATTCATCATCAAGAATATCCTAAGAGCTTTGGATGGAAAATATGATACTGTGTGCACATTGATCCAAATGATGCCCAATTACAAAGATCTCAAGCCAACGGAAGTCATTGGAAGAATTTTTGCTCATGAGATGTCACTCAAGGATAAGGAGGAGCTCCACAACAAGTCAAGTGGTGCTTACAAAGCCTCATGTGAAGTTCCCACATCATCAAGTGAGGAACAAACCTTCAATGAAGAATTGAGCCTAATGGTGAAGAACTTCAACAAGTTCTACAAGAGTAGAAGCAAGGAAAGAAGTTCCAAGTCAAGGTCCTACAATGACAAAAGATCTTCTAGTCGTGAGCGTAATTGCTACAATTGTGGAAGACCCGAACACTATTCCAATGAGTGTACAACACCCTACAAAAGAAGAGAAGATTATCCAAAAAGAAGAAGTAGAAGAGAAGAATCACCATCAAGAGAAAGAAGGAGTAGAGATGATCGTTATGAACGAAGAACATCTTGGAGAAGCAAGGATTCGGAAAAGAAGGACAAGTCATCAAGGAGCTACACAAAACGAAGACATCAAGCTCATGTTGGTGAATGGGTATCCGGCTCCGACTCCGACAAAGCTATCACTCCGACTCCAAATATACTCAAGATGAAGGTGTTTCCGGTCTAGCACTTGTGTCTACCAATTCCTACGACATATTTGATTCACCAAATGAAGGACTTGGAAGATGCTTCATGGCTAAAGGCTCAAAGGTATCACACCCCGAGTATGTTGATTTCAATAGTGATGAAGATGACTTTTGGGTGATGATGATTTACTTGTTGACAACTCTAGTGATGAATACTATGATGAAACGTCAATTAATCATTCTAATCAAGATAAACGAATGACAATGATAAGGAGAAGATTGAGCTCCTAACTAAATAACTAAACACTCTTAAGTTAGCTCATGAAACTATCTTAGGAGATCATCGAGAACTTTTAAGGACTCATGAGAAGTTACGCTTTGAAAAGCTCAACCTTGAGAGAGAGCATGAGTTCTTAAAGGCAATCAATGATGATCTTCGCAAGAAAAGTTCTTCTTACATTGCCAAGCATCTACTCTTATCTACTTACATGCCTCAAGTCAAGTCTAGTAACAAGAACAAGAAAGATTCTTCCTCTAGTAGTAACAATAATCATGCTAAATCCAATGTTGTTTCTTCTAGTAGTTCTCTTGATTCCACTAATGATTCTCTTAGCCAAGTTACACTTGAGCAAGAAAATAGCCTTTTGAAGGGAATTATAGAGAAAGGTGTTTACAAGAGCCTTGCTGGGAGTAAGCAATTCGAGGAAATTGTACGCAAGCAAGGAAGGCACCGGAAGAACCAAGGTGTTGGTTTTGAATGAAAGTTCAATGCCAATGGAATTGAGTGGGAAGAAGATCAATACCCCAAGACGAAGTTTGTTCCTCAACAAGAGAAGTATGATCCTACTTCTTTCAAAGGGACACAAGCTCAAGATGATCTTCCACCACAAGACCACAAGCAAAAAGGCAAGGACAAGCTTCAAGAGGAGATTGATGCATTTGAAGAAGCTCCTAAGGCCTTGGTCAAGTGGGTTCCCAAGACTACATCAAGTTCTACTTCATCAAGTTCGACTACAACTCCAAGGATTCCCATCAAGATGATGTGGATCCCAAAGAAGAAGAACTAGAGAGTTCTTGAGGGTGACTCCGCCAACATACTTCACTCTTATCATTTTGGCAAGGACAAGTGCAATCAACTTCCACATCTTGCACTAGTTCAAGGAGTCACAAATCCTCTTGTTCGTAAGACAAGGGACAAGGTAACCTAATGCTTTCATGGACATCATCTTGTCTGTGCATCACTCTATGTCTATGGATATCCTTGTTTGTTCCTTGTGGGACTAACCCGTGTAGGTATTGAAAGTGCAACTCACTCCAAAGGATTGCTCCAAATGATCTACATCAACATTGAGCACCCACATCTTCAACACCTACATGAAGTCATCATTGACAAAACCCAAGGTTAGTTCATCCCTCTTAGGGGGGATCTCACATCTAGGGGGAGATTTACTCTAAGAATTGAGCTAAAGAAACTCTAATGGTGTGAACACAATAATGCTTTATGTAAAAGTGGTAACCCCACTTGTGCTTAAACGATGAGTATGACCTATGATCAAATGTTCTCATTTGACTCCTAAGTCAATATACTCATATATAGATGACCTAGTCATCGCCAATTGCTTGATAGATGCTAGAATTGTGTGTGCATGCTTTGTCACATATTTCATTTGCCATTTTATTGTGTGAGCATGTTGGTTGCATATTTTACTCATTTGAGGACATCCACTTGTAGCTTTGATTGTTTGGTTTCTTTTCTTTTGTCAAGTGGATGGACAAGAATGCCTAAGAACCTTCTCTAGCTATCTATGATTTTCTTGTCTCAAACTCTATTCATGCTATATCACAAAGTTTGATCAAGTCAGATTCAAACCACTCTATGTGAGGAGCACTCGGAGTCCCCGATTCGTCATAGACTTAAACTTCTGAAACCTCTTTGTGCGTTTCGGTCTGACCGATTCAACTTTTCGGTCATACCGAGATCACTAAGTTGATCTAGGTTTTCAATCTCGGTGCAACTGATTTGAACTTTTCGGTCACACCGAGTTGCAGTAACTGCTTGCAGTAATGCATCTCGGTGCCATCGAGTCGTTCCACTCGGTCACACCGACAGGGTCAGGCTATATATACCCCCGGGCCAAAATTGGAAACTTTTCTGAAACATTTCGCCCGCGCATAGCCTGCTCTGCCTCTTCGGGTCTCCGGATCGTCCTCCTCGTCGCTAGCGACCTCCCGCCGCTGGTCTCCGCCGCCGTCAACGGGATCCTACTCCGCCGTTGTCACCGTAGCAAACCCATCGCCGCATTAGGGTATGGATTTGAACTTTGTGCTATTCTTAACTCCGATTCCTAGCACATTGCATTGCCATGAATCTTGCCACGTTTGAAATCTTCCTATCCAGCAAAACTACTCCGTAGATTAGTCTTGGATTGAAAATTTAGGGTTAGGTTTCCGCCGAATTCATCTTGGACCGACCGAGTTGTAGAAATCGGTTCTCACCGATTTTTCTCAGTCCATTGCACATGTGATTCTCGGTCAGACCGAGAATTGCAAATCGGTGTGACCGAGATCGATTCTTTGTGAAACCCTAGCAGTCTCGGTGCCATCGAACTGTGACTCAGTCTGACCGAGTTCACTAGTTTAGGTACCAAAAGCTGCTTCAATATCATCGAGTTTACAAATCGGTAGCTCCGAAATGCTTTCTGTGGAAAACAAAAACTAAGTTTTTGACTCAATTTTTTTGCAAAAACCTCTGTGCTTTGTGATGCTCATCTACTCTACCTCATCTACATCTATTCACATGGTCTGCTGTTAGAGTTTGCATTATGTCAGATCAGAGTGACAGTCAGAACAAGTCTGAGGAGAAAGTTCATATGAGTGAGGGCACTAGTCCCTCCAGCAGTTATGATGAGGGTAGCAGAAGCACACCCAGCAATTTGCCAAAGGCAGCCACCAGGGCAAGGAAGAAGAAAACCTCACATTCTGAAGATGAGGACTATGTAGCTGTTGAGGATGACTTGGATGTCTATGCAAAGAATAAGAAAGACCACAACTCTATGGCTCACATGTACAGAGAGATCCCAGATACTGCACTAGAGACACATAAGTTTGGATCTGTACATTACCTATTGTCAGGATTGCCTACTATCAACTGGATCTTAAGGCACACTTTGCTGCCCAAGTCAGGTGATCACAAGATGATCAGAGGCCATGCAATTAACTTGCTTCATATATTTGATGTGCCTCATAAATTCAAATTCATGAGCCTGATTGTGGAAACAATCAAAAGGACTGCTGCTGATCAGAAGAGATCTTGTGGGTATGCCCCACACATTCAGGAGCTCATAAACTCCAAGATGGGCACATGCACATATCTTTTGGACAAGGAACACCTGCCCGTCTACCCTAATTTTGAGGACAACACCATTGTGATGGATGAAAATGAACCATCATCTGTGCAAGCACAAGAGAAGAAAGAGAAAGCAAGGGCTGAGAAAGCTGCTAAGATGCCAACTGCTGAAGAGGCATCTCAGATTTTCTTGAAGAGCAAGCAAGATCAGCTTGGCTACTTGATTGCCTCCACCTTGAGGATTGAGAAGGGCTTGGCCACCCTGACTCAAAACTAGGAGAGCTTGGAGAGAATCATAGAGCAGAAGTTTTATGCTCTTGATGTCAAAGTTATTGAGATCCAAACTGCAGTTGAGCAACTTCAGGAGGATGTGGAGGAGAAGAAGGGCAAGTCCATCACAGATGCTTTTGCTAGAGTGCCCAGAGGACAGAGATCTGATGTAGTGCATGTTCCAGACACCAGAGCTACATCATCAGTGCCTCCAGCTCCAGCACCCACTCCACCAGCTCCAGCTACATCAACAGAAGCCTTCGTCCTTCGAGCCATCTCTACACCATCACATGAAGACCAAGCCTGAGAGTCATTTAGCACTATGCATTTTTGTGAACTTTTTGGTAACTTGTTGCCAAAGGGGGAGAAAAATGTATAGATCATAGGCTTCGAGGGAGAGTGTTGCTTTGATCTCTCTTGTCTTTTTTGGTGGTTGAACTTTGTTATTCATGTGTTTGGTTGTTTGCTTGATACATTATGCCTTGTGTGAGATTCTTGGATGATCATGTGTTTGATCATATGCTATGCTAAATTAATGCTTGTTGGATGATATCATCTCTTATATCCTCATATGATCATTCACTTTGCTTGGTGATGAGTGCATGTGTTTAATTATTATCATTTTGAGCGCTCCACCAAGATGTATGTGACATGGAAGAGTGACCCATGATCCTAACTCATTGTGCATTTGCAGTCCAAAGCAAATTTCAAATAGTGCATAAATTTAGGGGGAGCTCTTACTTTTCACATACTTCTCAAAGCGACGATGTCTTTCAATCTTATTATCATTTGTCGAAGCTTTGATCTATATGTTGTCATCAATTACCAAAAGGGGGGAGATTGAAAGTGCAACTATCCCTCGCTGGTTTTGGAAATTGCTAACAACATATATCTCATTGAGCTAATGCTATTTCAAGATAAATATTTCAGGAAAGTTCAATGATTGGCATGGCATGGATGAGAAAAGTGGATACCTCAAAATGCTAAGAACAAAAGGATTGGCTTAAGCTCAAAGCACAAGACTCTACATTTTCTATTTCAGTGATCCAAGATCACATTGAGTCTATAGGAAAAGCCAATACTATCAAGGAGGGATGAGGTCTTGCTTAATGGCTTTCTTGCTCAAAATGCTTAGTGATATGCTCCAAAGCCCTCAACTACTTTCTCATATCCACATATGACCCAAACCAAAAGTCCAACTCGGCCCCACCGATTCTTTCTATCCGGCGCCACCGAGTTCAGATGTCATAGCCACTGCCACAAACCCTAATCAAATCGGTCTCACCGAGATGGGATTGTAATCTCTCTGTTTCCCTTCGTAACGTTTTAGTCCAACCGAGATGAGCGATCGGTCCCACCGAGATTGCAATGCAAACTCTCTGTTTCCCTTTCGTAATGTTTCGGTCCAACCGAGATGAGCGAATCGGTCCCACCAAGTTTGCGTGACCAACTCTCTGGTTAGCTTATTACCAAAATCGGTCCCACTGATTTTGAGTAATCAGTCTCACCGAGATTACATTATGCCCTAACCCTAACCATATCGGTCCCACCGAGTTGATATGTCGGTCCCACCGAAAATCCTAACGGTCACATTATTTGCTAAATCGGTCCGATCGAGTTTGACGATTCGGTCCCACCGAGATTGGTAAGTTGTGTGTAACGGTTAGATTTTGTGTGGAGGCTATATATACCCCTCCACCCACTCTTCATTCGCGGAGAGAGCCATCAGAACATGCCTACACTTCCAACCTACATTTTCTGAGAGAGAACCACCTACTCTTGTGTTGAGGTCAAGATATTCCATCCCTACCATATGAATCTTGATCTCTAGCCTTCCCCAAGTTGCTTTCCACTCAAATCTTCTTTCCACCAAATCCAAATCCTATGAGAGAGAGTTGAGTGTTGGGGAGACTATCATTTGAAGCACAAGAGCAAGGAGTTCATCATCAACACACAATTTGTTACTTCTTGGAGAGTGGTGTCTCCTAGATTGGCTAGGTGTCACTTGGGAGCCTCCGACAAGATTTTGGAGTTGAACCAAGGAGTTTGTAACGGCAAGGAGATTGCCTACTTCATGAAGATCTACCCTAGTAGTGAGGCAACTCCTTCGTGGGCGACGGCCATGGTGGGATAGACAAGGTTGCTTCTTCGTGGACTCTTCATGGGTGGAGCCCTCCGTGGACTCGCGCAGCCGTTACCCTTCGTGGGTTGAAGTCTCCATCAACGTGGATGTACGATAGCACCACCTATCAGAACCACGACAAAAACATCCGTGTCTCCAATTGTGTTTGCCCTCTCAAACTCCTCCCCTTTACCTTCATATGCAATTATTTTACATTCCGCTGCTATACTCTTAGAATTGCATGTGTAGGTCGATTGCTTGACTTGTGCTAAGTTGCTAAAATCTGCCAAGAACTAAAATTGGGAAAAGGCTAGATTTTTATTTGGTCAAGTAGTCTAATCACCCCCCCCCCCCCTCTAGACATACTTTCGATCCTACAATATCAGGATCTTTCCAACACGAGGTGCTTGCCAAAGGATAAAATAAAAAAGGGAAAGGTGAAGATCGCCTTGACTCTTGCATAAAGTAAAAGATAGGCCCTTCGCAGAGGGAAGCAGAGGTTGTCATGTGCTTTTAGGGTTGGATGCACAAAATCTTAATGCAAAAGAACGTCACTTTATATTGCCACTTGTGATATGAACCTTTATTATGCAGTCCGTCGCTTTTATTACTTCCATATCACACGATCATATAAAGCTTATTTTCTCCGCACTAATAAGCCATATATATTTAGAGAGCAATTGTTATTGCTTGCAACATGACAACTTACTTGAAGGATCTTACTCAATCCATAGGTAGGTATGGTGGACACTCATGGCAAAAACTAGATTTGAGGATATTTGGAAGCACAAGTAGTATCTCTACTTGGTGCAAGGAATTTTGGCTAGCATGAGGGGGAAAGGCAAGCTCAACATATTTGAATGATCCATGACAATATACTTTAACTGAGATGTGAGAAAACATAACCCATTATATTTTCTTCCTTGTCCAACATCAACTCTTTAGCATGTCATACTTAATGAGTGCTCACAATTATAAAAGATGTCCAAGATAGTATATTTATATGTGAAATCTCTCTTCCTTCAATATTCTTTCATGAATTGTTCAAATGGCCAATACAATGCTTGCTAACCTTCAATAAATTTACAACCTCTACTTCTTAGATGTGAAGACCAATGAGTAGCTAAATAATTACGTAACTATGTGAAGACTCTCTCTCATTTAAGAATTTCAGATCTTGGTATTGTATTCAAACAGCAAGAAAAACAAAATAAAATGACATTGCAAGGATATCACAACTCATGTGAAGAAGCAAAAACTTAGGTTCAACCGATACTAACCGATAGTTGTCGAAGAAGAAAGGTGGGATGCCTACCGGGGCATCCCCAAGCTTAGATGCTTGAGACTTCTTGAAATATTATATTAGGGTGCCTTGGGCATCCCCAAGCTTGAGCTTTTCTGTCTCCTTAATTCCTGTCATATCATGGTTTCTCTGTTTCTCAAAAACTTCATCCACATAAAACTCAACAAGAACTCGTGAGATAAGTTAGTATAAACCAATGCAAAACCTTATCATTTTCTACAGTAACAAATCACTAAAATTATTATTCAACATTGCATACTAAATTACTCTGCATATTTAATACTCCTATCCTCAAATAGAATCATTAAACAAGCAAACATATGCAAACAATGCAAACATAACAGCAATCTGCCAAAACGGTATAGTCTGTAAAGAACGCAAGATTCATCATACTTCCCTAACTCCAAAAATTATGAGAAAAATACTACGTTGTAGAAGATTTATCAGATCTCATTATGCAAAAAAATTCAACATTATATCATTCTCTGACTTCTCTAGGGAATTTTTGCAACAGCGGTAAACTTTCTGTTTTCGAACAGCAACATGTATACTAGCAAAATAAGCATGGCAAAGGCTATCCTTGACATTTTTATTGAAAATAAAGATGCAAAACATTATTCTAAATAACAGCAATCAAATACTGACAAGAGAAAATTACGCTCCAAGCAAAACACATATCATGTGGTGAATAAAAATATAGCTTCAAGTAAAGTTACCGATGAACGAAGACGAAAGAGAGGATGCCTTCCGGGGCATCCCCAAGCTTAGGCTCTTGGTTGTCCTTGAATATTACCTTGGGGTGCCTTGGGCATCCCCAAGCTTAGGCTCTTGCCACTACTTATTCCATAGTCCATCGAATCTTACCCAAAACTTGAAAACTTCACAACACAAAACTCAACAGAAAACTCGTAAGCTCCGTTAGTATAAGAAAATAAAACCACCACTTAGGTACTGTAGTGAACTCATTCTAAATTAATATTGGTGTAATATCTACTGTATTAAAACTTCTATATAGTTCGTACCCTCTGATACTACTCATAGATTCATCAAAATAAACAAACAACACATAGAAAACAGAATCTTTGTCAAAAACAGAACAGTCTGTAGTAATCTGTATCAAACGTATACTTCTGGAACTCCAAAAATCCTACCAAATTAGGAAGTCCTAAACAATTTGTGTACAAATCCAGATCAAAAAGAATAAGATCATAAGCATGTTTCTGTGAATTAAAAAAACGAATTTACTGGGTGCAAAAGTTTCTGATTTTCAGCAGGATCAACACAACTATCACCATAAGCTATCCTAAAGGTCTTACTTGGCACTTTATTGAAACAAAAGCTATAAAACATGATTACTACAGTAGAATAATCATGTGGACACACAAAAACAGTAAGGATAAATATTGGGTTGTCTCCCAACAAGCATTTTTCTTTAATGCCTTTCTAGCTAGGCATGATGACAATGATGCTCACATAAAAGATAAGAATTGAAACATAACGGGAGCATCATGAAGCATATGACTAGCACATTTAAGTCTAACTCTCTTCCAGTGCATAGGGATTTTGTGAGCAAACAACTTATGGGAACAATAATCAACTAGCATAGGAAGGCAATACAAGCATAAGTTCAAAACTTGAAGCACATAGAGAGGAAACTTGACATTATTGCAATTCCTACAAGCATAAGTTCCTCCCTCATAATAATTTTTAGTAGCATCACGAATGAATTCAACAATATAACCAGCACCTAAAGCATTCTTTTTATGATCTAAAAGCATAGAAAATTTACTACTCTCCACATAAGCAAAATCCTTCTCATTCGGAATAGTGGGAGTATCATAAGAGACTTGAATACTATAAATTGTTTCCATATTAAAAGAGTAATGTTCAGAAAAAGGGTAATCATAATCATGACAAGTTTTATAAATATAATCATCACTACTTTGTATAGCATAAGTTTCACCACAACAATCATCATAAGTAGCAACTTCGTTCTCATCATAATCGATTGAAACCTCTCCCAAGATAGTGGAATCATCACTAAATAAAGTTGACACTCTTCCAAATCCACTTTCATATTCATCACAATAATATTCAACATCCTCCAAAATAGTGGGATCACTACTTCCTAAAGTTGACACTCTTCCAAACCCACTTTCATTAATATAATCATCATAGGTAAGAGGCATGATATCATCATAACAACTTTGCAAATCAAAACTTGGGAGGCAAAAAATATCATCCTCATTAAACGTAGCATCCCCAAGCTTGGGACAAACATTAATTTCAGAAAATATATTCTCAAATATTTCATCCTCATCAAACATAGCTTCCCCAAGCTTGGGCCTTTTCATATCATAAGCATAATCACTCTCATCATTAATAGTATGGATAGCACCAATAGTATAGCAATTATCATCATCACAATGAGTAGTAGGAGCAACATCATTTGGGAGGGATACCTTTTTACCTTTATTGCTCCTTCTTTTCTTTTTCTTCTTCACATTGTGGGTTCAACCTTCTTCTTTGAGCTCCTTATAGATGAGATTGGTTGAATAGAAAGCTCCTCCTCGTTACCTGATTCATCATAAGAAATAATAGGAGGATATTGGGAAGTCTCTTCCCTTTCATTAGTATTCTCTCCATCTTCTGTTTGCTTTCTTTTCTTTATGTAATTGGAAATATAAGGATTTTCAATGCAATTCACCGCACAATACATATAAATTGCCTCTAGATCAAAATGAAGAAATCTATCAAGATTAAATTTTGGAATACCCTCAGTTATGCGTTTCATTTCTTCATACCCCAAAAGAAGACTAAGCTCTTTATCATGCTCAAGGGTAATCAAGCTATCACAATTTTTGGACACGATTCGATCATGAAACAGTTTGCATTGGAGATTTAAATGACCACATTCATTGCAAAGTTCACAAGGATCATGAAAAATATTGAATTTTTTAGCACAAACATCAAGATTTTCTTGCAACAATTTAGTTTCTAAATTCTTATGCCTCTTGCAATATCTATCTTCCCTATTTGGTGCGTACTTGCAAACCCGATTCACTCCACAAAAATCGTCATGCTTATAGGAGACATTTTCATCATAACTAGTGCAATCATCATTAGTACTATGGATATTCAAAGAGTTTATACTAACAACATTGCAATCATGCTCATCATACAAAGATCTAGCACCAGACATTTTAATGCATTCTTCTTCTAGCAATTGAGCACAATTTTCCTTTCCATCATTCTCACGAAAGATATTAAAAATATGAAGCGTATGAGACAAACTCAAATCCATTTTTTAGTAGTTTTCTTTTATGAACTAAACTAGTGATAAAACAAGAAACAAAAAGATTCGATTGCAAGATCTAAAGATATACCTTCAAGCACTCACCTCCCCGGCAACGGCGCCAGAAAAGAGCTTGATGTCTACTACACAACCTTCTTCATGTACACGTTGTTGGGCCTCCAAGTGCAGAGGTTTGTAGGACAGTAGCAAATTTCCCTCAAGTGGATGACCTAAGGTTTATCAATCCGTGGGAGGCATAGGATGAATATGGTCTCTCTCAAGCAACCCTGCAACCAAATAACAAAGAGTCTCTTGTGTCCCCAACACACCCAATACAATGGTAAATTGTATAGGTGCACTAGTTCAGCGAAGAGATGGTGATACAAGTGCAATATGGATGATAGATAAAGGTATTTGTAGTCTAAAAATATAAAAACAGCAAGGTGACTAATGATAAAAGTGAGCGTAAACGGTATTGCAATGGTAGGAAACAAGGCATAGGGTTCATACTTTCACTAGTGCAAGTTCTCTCAATAATAATAACATAATTGGATCATATAAATATCCCTCAAAATGCAACAAAGAGTCACTCCAAAGCCACTAATAGCGGAGAACAAACGAAGAGATTATGGTAGGGTACGAAACCACCTCAAAGTTATCCTTTTTGTTCTATCTATTCAAGAATTCGTAGTAAAATAACATGAAGCTATTCTTTCCGTTCAATATATCATAGAGTTCATACTAGAATAACACCTTAAGACACAAATCAACCAAAACCCTAATGTCACCTAGATACTCCATTGTCACCTCATGTATCCGTGGGCATGATTATACGATATGCATCACACAATCTCATATTCATCTATTCAACCAACACAAAGTACTTCAAAGAGTGCCCCAAAGTTTCTACCGGAGAGTCAAGACAAAAACGTGTGCCAACCCCTATGCATAGGTTCATGGGT
Organism: Triticum timopheevii; assembly: GCA_963921465.1. Taxonomy (NCBI): domain Eukaryota; kingdom Viridiplantae; phylum Streptophyta; class Magnoliopsida; order Poales; family Poaceae; genus Triticum; species Triticum timopheevii. Next base: position 153,601,395 of record OY997264.1, read on the forward strand.
AGAACCCGCAAACTGATCACCAAAACATACATCAAGTGGATCACGTGATATCCCATTGTCACCAAAGATAAGCACGGCAAGACATACATCAAGTGTCCTCAAATCATTAAAGACTCAATCCGACAAAACAACTTCAAGGGGAAAACTCAATTCATCACAAGAGAGTAGAGGGGGAGAAACATCATAAGATCCAACTATAATAGCAAAGCTCGCGATACATCAAGATCGTGCCATAGAGAGAACACGAGAGAGAGAGAGAGAGAGAGAGAGAGAGAGAGAGAGATCAAACACATAGCTGCTGGTACATACCCTCATCCCCGAGGGTGAACTACTCCCTCCTCGTCATGGAGAGCATCGGGATGATGAAGATGGCCACCGGTGATGGATTCCCCCTCCGGCAGGGTGCCGGAACGGGCTCCTGAGAGGTTTTTGGTGGCTACAGAGGCTTGCGGCGGCGGAACTCCCGATCTATTGTTTGCTTCGATGTTTTTAGGGTATATGGGAATATATAGGCGAAAGAAGTTGGTCGGGGGAGCCACGAGGGGCCCACGAGCGTCGAAGCTTCCCTGGCTTGCACTCCAAGTTCCCTGGATTGCTTCTGTTCCAAAAATAACTTTCCCGAAGGTTTCATTCTGTTTGGACTCGGTTTGATATTCCTTTTCTTCGAAACACTGAAATAGGCAAGAAAACAACAATATGGGCTGGGCCTCCATTTAATAGGTTAGTCACAAAAATAATATAAAAGTGTATAATAAAGCCCATAAACATTCAAAACAGATAATAAAATAGCATGAATGCTTCATAAATTATAGATACGTTGGAGACGTATCATATAGCTCATCACAAAGCCCTTATAGCTTGGTGGCAGTGACTGGAGAACTCTGTCAATGACCGTGTCATTTGGAATATTAACTCCCAATTGAGTCAAGCGGTTGTGAAACCCAGACATTCTGAGTATATGTTCACTAACAGAACTGTTCTCCTCCATCTTGCAGCTAGAGAACTTGTCAGAGGTGTCATACCTCTCAACCCGGGCATGAGCTTGAAATACCAATTTCAGCTCCTGGAACATCTCATATGCTCCATGGTGCTCAAAACGTCTTTGGAGTCGCGGTTCTAAGCCGTAAAGCATGGCGCACTGAACTATCGAGTAGTCATCAGAACGTGCCTGCCAGATGTTCACAACATCTACGGACGATGTTGGAGGGAGTGTGGCACCTAGCGGTGCATGCTACCTCTTGAGCTTGTGTTGGTTTTTCCCTTGATGAGGAAAGGGTGATGCAGCAAAATAGAGTAAGTATTTCCCTCAGTTTTGAGAACCAAGGTATCAATCTAGTAGGAGACAACGCTACAATTCACCGAAAAACTACACAAAAAATCAAACAACTTGCACCCAACACGATAAAGGGGTTGTCAATGAGTCTTGTCTGATGGCTCTTTAGACCCCCCGCCCGTTCCCCCACCCCTAGGGTTCCTCCGCCGCTGCCGCGGCCAGAGCCTGCCAAAGCCGCCAGCCCCTTCCCCCTCCTGCTCCCCTTCTCCTCCTCCCATACCCCTCCACGCCCTCGTACCCCCACATCGCCTCCCCGAGCAAGGCGACCGGGGGCCCTTCCACCGCGCGCCTCTAGCCCTCCCCCGCGTTCCTCCCTCCTCCCGTCGCCGTCAGCGTGCGCCGCCGGTCCTCGGCCACGTGGTGCTGGCGGCGGTGGGCATGCCCTTCCCCGCGCGTGGCCCTTCCCTACTCGAGTGGTGATGGCCGGCAGCGGTGCGCCTCGGCCAGTGGCGGTTCGGCCTCCTGGTGCGGAGGCCGGCGGCGCTCGCCGTGGTGGTGCCGCCTCTTGGCGGCGGGGCGGTCCGGTTGTGCTGGCCGACCGATGGCGCGTCCCCGGCCCAGATCTAGGCCTGTAGGGTCCCTTCTGGGTCCTTTCGGGTCAGCTCCAGCGTGACCGCGACGCTCTGTATTGGGAGGGAGGGGAGCGGCTTGGACTGGGACAGCGACACCGACGGCGTACCAGCTGCTGCGTGGAGGTGGGAGCTGTCCGGGCCTTTGAGGGCCGGCCGGGTCTGTGGGGCCATGGGCCCGGGTAGGCTCTTGCTATGGCGTCTGGTCGGCTACCATCGTGGATGGTGGAGGTGGGGCCCTCCCGTATGCCGATGGTGTTGCTGCCCTATTCCCGGCTCCTCTTCTTCGTTGTGCAGACCATCTTCGCGGTGCCGTGGTGAGACAGTGTGGGAAGCTTCGTGTCCGTGTTGGCGCATGATGGTGGTCGGTCTGGTGGCGAGCTCCAAAGTGCCTGAGGTAGAGGCTGGGATCGGGAGAAATCCCTGTTGGCTTGGCCGACACCGATGTGGTGGTGCCTGAGGGTTCCGCCGGACCTTCCTGGAGGGCGTGGGGGCTACCCTTCCTCTCTCGTCTCGCCGCGTACCGGGGGAAACGCTTGGCAGCAGCGTCGTCATCGTCGCGTCCCTTCTTGGAGGTGTTGTTTGGTACCAACGCTTCGGAATCTCGGAGCTTGGTGGGCGATCTCCGGTGGACGCTGCGGTCACGAGGCTTCGTCGTTTTTGTCGATCCGCCGTTATCGGCATTTGTTTCTTTTCTTTTTTCTCTTTTTTTTTCTTTTGGGCGTGTTTGTGCTGCTTCCGCCCCAGCCCCTATCGTTGGTTGTATCGGATGGTTGCTTTGTGATACAAAGCGGGGGGAAACCCTTTTTCTTAAGGGGTTGTCAATCCCTTCACGGTTACTTGCAAAAGTGAGATCTAAAAGAGATAGATAAACAGTAAAGTGAATATTTTTGGTTTTTTGGTTTATAGATCGGAAAGTAAAAGATTGTAAAATAGTAGATCAGAAACTTATATGAAGGAGAATAGATCTGGGGGGCATAGGTTTCACTCGAGGCTTCTCTCAAGATAGAAAATATTACGGTGGGTGAACAAATTACTGCCGAGCAATTAATAGAAAAGCGCAAAGTTATTACGATATCTAAGGCAATGATCATAAATATAGGCATCACGTTTGTGTCAAGTAGACCGACTCCTACCTGCATCTACTACTATTACTCCATGCATCGACCGCTATCTAGCATGCATCTAGAGTATTAAGTTCATAAAGAACGGAGTAACGCATTAAGCAAGATGACATGATGTAGATGATAACTCAAGCAATATGATGAAAACCTCATCTTTTTATCCTCGATGGCAACAATACAATATGTGCCTTGCTGCCCCTACTGTCACTTGGAAAGGACACCGCAAGATTGAACCCAAAGCTAAGCACTTCTCCCATTGCAAGAAAAACCAATCTACTTGGCCAAATCAAACCGATAGTTCGAAGAGAATTACAAAGATATCAAATCATGCAAATAAGATTTTAGAGAAGATTCAAATAATATTCATAGGTAAGCTGATCATAAATCCACAATTCATCGGATCTCAGCAAACACGCCGCAAAAAAGTATTACATCGAATATATCTCCAACAACATCGAGGAGAACATGGTATTGAGAATCAAAGAGAGAGAAGAAGCCATCTAGCTACTAGCTATGGACCCGAAGGTCTATGGTAAACTACTCATGCTTCATCAGAAGGGCAATGGTTTTGATGTAGAAGCCCTCCGTGATCGAATCCCCCTTCGATAGGACGCCGGAAAAGGCCCCTAGACGGGATCTCACGGGTACAGAAGGTTGCGGCGGTGGAGAAGCGTTTTCGTGGCTCTTCCTATTGGTTTGGGGATATATTGGAATATATAGGCAATGAAACTAGGTCAGGAAGTGCATGACGGGCCCACAAGGGTGGGGGGATGCGCCCTCTGTCCTTGTGGCCGCCTCATGGCTCTTCTGACTTCATCTCCAAGTCTTATGGGTGTCTTTTGGTCCAAGAAAAATCATCGCGAAGGTTTTATTTCGTTTGGACTCCGTTTGGTATTCCTTTTCTGCGAAACCCAAAAACAAGGAAAAAACATGAACTGACACTAGGCTCTTGGTTAATAGGTTAGTCCCAAAAATAATATAGAATAGCATATTAATGCATATAAAACATCCAAAACAGATAATATAATAGCATGGAACAATAAAAAATTATAGATACGTGCAGGGCCGGTCCTGAGATTTTGGGGGCCCTGGGCGAAACTATAACTGGGGGCCTTTCAATAAAAACATCAAAATAGTAATTAATATATTTTTTATATCAAATGTTCTCAATACATATATAAAGTCCACCGAACACAATTTTTATATCAAATAATTTCTACATACTATCTTTAATAAAATCTAACTCTCCCTATTTCTATTATAGGCCGCCTTCTCCACTATTACTTCCCTTTCTTTATTAATTATTACGGTATCCCAATGTTTTGGATCATAGATATCCATAACAAAAATTGGTTTCCTGTCTAAACTAGCAGATTCTATACAAGATGAAATAAATATGTGCTCATAATCACTTATAGTGTTTTCATCTGTTGGTTGCCCTTGTGCCCTTGTCTTCTGGATTAAGACTAGTAGTCCGGTCAGAACAAATGTCATGCCTTGATTTCTTCAACTCCTCATATTACTCTTACAAAAAGTAATCAATCGATCCTCTTTGTAACTATATAAACTCATCCTTTTTTTCTTTTCCTCACCGGATGCATATGTATTAGACGGCATGCCATGCTAAAATTTACAGAATCAGAACATTAGTATATGAAAACTAACGCATAGTTGCAAAGGTATTAAATCAATTCGATCAACTCTTACCTAGCACCAAATTTTCAAAGGGACTCACAAGTTCCAAATCTCAATACCATCTCTTTCTTAACTGATTATGCCGAGGTTGGGCTATAGTCTAATCCTTAAGCACATACGTGCTGCACAGAACCTCTTCTGATTGGCGATTGGTTAGAGCTGCGATAGAAGTTGGAGTGCTTGAGGAGTTCCCGGGAGGGGAGGGCGTGGGGTGGGGTACGAGAAAACTTTGAGAGGAGATGGTGGCAAAATCACAGGAGATCCTCGAGATCAATTCTGCCGTAGGAGGGGATCTCGGCATGGCAAACGCGGAACTAGATACACGTTCCCTGCGCAATCTTTTTTATCGGGCCGCCCTATGTCAATCTGCCCGCTAGTCAAACCCCAGTACAGAACACTCATCTAATCGGGGGCCCCTCTAGCGTTGGGGGCCCGGGGCGGCCGCCCCGTTCGCCCCCCTTCAGGACCGGGCCTGGATACGTGGGAGACGTATCAATGCATCAACGACACAAGCCTTCTACGCAGCAATGAGAATAATCCTCAAGTTATGGACGAAGTCCGCATAGTTGCTTCCATCATCTTTCAACTTAGCTTTCTCTAGGAATGCATTAAAATTTAGGGGAACTACAGTGCGGGCCATTGATCTACAACACAAATTTTGCAAAGACAATTAAGACTAAGTTCGTGATAATTAGTTCAGTTAATCAAATTACTAATGAACTCTCACTTAAACCAACATCCCTCAAGTTGTCTAAGTGATACATGATCCAAATCAACTAACCCATGTCCGATCATCACGTGAGATGGGGTAGTCATCAATGGTGAATATGTCCATGTTGATCATATCTACTATATGACTCATGTTTGACCTTTCGGTCTCGTATGTTCCGAGGCCATGTCTGTACATGCTAGGCTCGTCAAGTTTAACTGAAGTACTCTACATGTGTAAAACTGGCTTACAGCCGTTGTATGCGAACGTAGAGTCTATCACACCCGATCATCACGAGGTGCTTCGAAACGAAGAAGTTTTGCAACGGTCATACTTAGGGAGAACACAAGTTCTTGAAATTAAGTGAAAGAATCATCTCATAATGCTACCGTCAGCCTAAGAAAAACAAGATGCATAAAAAGATAAACATCACATGCAATCAATATGTGACATGATATGGCCATTATCATCTCGTGCCTTTGATCTCCATCTCCAAAGAACCGACATGATCTCCATCATCACCTGCATGACACCATGATCTCCATCATCGTGTCGTCACATGGTTATCTCGCCAACTATTGTTTCTACAACTATTGCTAACACATAGCGATAAAGTAAAGCAATTACATGGCGATCAATAAATTAAAGACAACCCTATGGCTCCTGCCAGTTGCCGAACTCATCGACGTGAAAGTCATCAACCTATTACAAAACATGATCATCTCATACATCAACATATATCACATCATGTTTTTGGCCATAGCACATCACAACATTCCCTGCAAAAACAAGTTAGATGTCCTCTACTTTGTTGTTGCAAATTTTACGTGGCTGCTATGGGCAACTAGCAAGAACCGTTCTTACATGTGCAAAGGCACAACGGTGATAATCAAGTTGCCTATTAACCTTCTACAAGGACCGCCTTCATCAAATTAGATTCAACTAAAGTAGGAGAGATAGACACCGGCTAACCACCTTATGCAAAACAAGTTGCATGTAAGTCGGTGGAACCGGTCTCATGTGCGAGGACATGTAAAGTTGGTCCGAGCTGCTTCATCCCACAATACCACCAAATCCAAATAAGACAAGAGAGGTAAGCAATTTGAGTATCAACACCCATAACTGTTTGTGTTCTACTCGTGCATATACATCTACGCATAGACCTAGCTCATGATGCCATTGATGGGAAACGAAGCATGACAATCAAAAAATTTCCTACGAACACCCAAGATCTATCTAGGAGAAGCATAGCAACAAGAGGGGAGAGTGTGTCTACGTACCCACGTAGATCATTAAGCGGAAGCGTATATCACGCGGTTGATGTAGTCGTACTCGTCACGATCCAATCGCAATCCAAACCGATGAAGTACCGAACGGAAGGCGCCTTCGCGTTCAACACACGTAATGCTCGATGACGTCTCCCTCCTCCTTGATCCAGCAAGCAAGGGAGGAGAAGTAGATGGGATCGCCGGCAGCACGATGTGCGACGGTGATGGTGCTGGAGTGATTACGGCAGGGCAACGCCGAGCGCTACCGAAACAACAAAGACGGAGGAGTTACAGAGTAACGGGAGAGAAAGGTGGGGGCCAAGGGCTTGTGTGTCCTTCTGGGGGGGGCCCTTCCCCACTGTATATAGGTGGAGGGGCATGGTGGTCGTCCCTCCAAGCCCTAGGATTGGCGCACCAAGGGGGAGGAGTTGGACACCTAGTCCAGTTCCCTCCTTTCCATACATAGGTGGATTTTCCACCTTTCCCAGCCACATGGGCCTTGAGGGACTTATGCGCCTGGCCCAATAAGGCCAGGGCGCCTCACCTCAACCCATGCTGACCCTTGGGACATGGTGGAACCATTGGTTGACTTCCGGACTCCTCCGAGTGTTTTTGGAATATGTTGGAAGCTTCCCTGTACAATACCGGAAAAAACTAAAACTTTTTCTGGAACCTTGAAAGCAACTTTCCATATATAAATATTTACCTCCATACCATTCTGAAGCTCCTCGTGACGTCCGGGGTCTCATCCGGGACTCTGAACAACATTCGGTCACCAACATGCATCTCGCAATATTACTCTAGCGTCACCGAACATTAAGCGTGTGGACCCTATGATCGAGAATCATGTAGATATGTGTAGGATCGAAAGTATGTCTAGAGGGGGGGTGATTAGACTAGACCAAATAAAAATCTAGCCTTTTCCCAATTTTAGTTCTTGGTAGATTTTAGCAACTTAGCACAAGTCAAGCAATCAACCTACACATGCAATTCTAAGAGTATAGCAGCGGAATGTAAAACAATTGCATATGAGGGTAAAGGGGAGGAGTTTGAGAAGGCAAACACAATTGGAGACATGAATGTTTTTGTCATGGTTCCGATAGGTGGTGCTATCGTACATCCACGTTGATGGAGACTTCAACCCACGAAGGGTAACAGCTACGCGAGTCCATGGAGGGCTCCACCCACAAAGGGTCCATGAAGAAGCAACCTTGTCTATCCCACCATGGCCGTCGCCCACGAAGGACTTGCCTCACTAGGGTAGATCTTCATGAAGTAGGCCATCTCCTTGCCCTCCCAAACTCCTTGGTTCAACTCCACAATCTTTTCGGAGGCTCCCAAGTGACACCTAGCCAATCTAGGAGACACCACTCTCCAAGAAGTAACAAATGGTGTGTTAATGATGAACTCCTTGCTCTTTTGCTTCAAATGATAGTCTCCCCAACACTCAACTCTCTCTCACAGGATTTAGATATGGTGGAAAGAAGATTTGAGTGGAAAGCAACTTGGGGAAGGCCAGAGATCAAGATTCATATGGTAGGAATGGAATATCTTGACCTCAACACAAGTGTAGGTGGTTCTCTCTCAGAAAATGTAGGTTGGAAGTGTAGGCATGTTCTGATGGCTCTCTCCACGAATGAAGAGTGGGTGGAGAGGTATATATAGCCTCCACACAAAATCTAACCGTTACACACAACTTACCAATCTCGGTGGGACCGAATCGTCAAACTTGGTTGGGCCGATTTAGCAAATAATGTGACCGTTAGGATTTTTGGTCGGGCTGACATATCAACTTGGTGGGACCGATATGGTTAGGGTTAGGGCATAACATAATCTCGGTGAGACCGATTACTCAAAATCGGTGGGACTGATTTTGGTAATAAGCTAACCAGATAGTTGGTTAGGCAAACTCGGTGGGACCGATTCGCTCATCTCGGTTGGACCAAAACGTTACGAAAGGGAAACGGAGAGTTTGCATTGCAATCTCGGTGGGACCAATCGCTCATCTCGGTTGGACCTAAACGTTACGAAGGGAAACAGAGAGATTACAATCCCATCTCGGTGAGAGGGAGATCCCTATCGGTGAGGCCGATTTAATTAGGGTTTGTGGCAGTGGCTATGACATCTCAACTCGGTGGTGCCAGATAGAAAGAATCAGTGGGGCCGAGTTGGACTTTTGGTTTGGGTCATATGTGGATATGAAAAAGTAGTTGAGGGCTTTGGAGCATATCACTAAGCATTTTGAGCAAGAAAGCCATTAAGCAACACCTCATCCCTCCTTGATAGTATTGGCTTTTCCTATAGACTCAATGTGATCTTGGATCACTGAAATAGAAAATGTAGAGTCTTGTGCTTTGAGCTTGAGCAAATACTTTTGTCCTTAGCATTTTGAGGGATCCACTTTTCTCATCCATGCCATGCCAATCATTGAGCTTTTCTGAAATATTTATCTTGAAATAGCATTAGCTCAATGAGATATATGTTGTTAGGAATTACCAAAACCACCCAGGGATAGTTGCACTTTCAATCTCCCCCTTTTTGGTAAGTGATGACAACATATAGATCAAAGCTTGGACAAATGATAATAAGATTGAAAGACATCGTTGCTTTGAGAAGTATGTGAAAAGTAAGAGCTCCCCCTAAATTTATGCACTATTTGAAATTTGCTTTGGACTGCAAATGCACAATGAGTTAGGATCATGGGTCACTCTTCCATGGTACATACATCTTGGTGGAGCGCTCAAAATGATAATAATTAAACACATGCACTCATCACCATGCAAAGTGAATGATCATATGAGGATATAAGAGATAATATCATCCAACAAACATTAATGTAGCATAGCATATGATCAAACACATGATCATCCAAGAATCTCACACAAGGCATAATGTATCAAGCAAACAAGCAAACACATGAATAACAAGTTCAACCAGCAGAAAAGACAAGAGAGATCAAAGCAACACTCTCTCTTGAAGCCTATGATCTATACATTTTTCTCCCCCTTTGGCAACAAGTTACCAAAAAGTTCACAAAAATACATAGTGCTAAAAGACTCTCAGGCTTGGTCTTCATGTGATGGTGTAGAGATGGCTCCAAGGACGAAGGCTTCTGTTGATGTAGCTAGAGCTGGTGGAGTGGGTGCTGGAGCTGGAGGCACTGAAGTTGTAGCTGGTGCAGATGATGTAGCTCTGGTGTCTGGAACAGGCACTGCATCAGATCTCTGTCCTCTGGGCACTCTAGCAAAAGCATCTGTGGTAGACTTGCCCTTCTTCTCCTCCACATCCTCGTGAAGTTGCTCATCTGCAGTTTGGATCTCAGTAACTTTGACATCAAGAGCATAAAACTTCTGCTCTATGATTCTCTCCAAGCTCTCCTGGTTTTGAGCCAGGGTGGCCAAGCCCTTCTCAATCCTCAAGGTGGAGGCAATCAAGTAGCCAAGGTGATCTTGCTTGCTCTTCAGAAAAATCTGAGAAGCCTCTTCAGCAGTTGGCATCTTAGCAGCTTTCTCAGCCCTTGCTTTCTCTTTCTTCTCTTGTGCTTGCATGGATGATGGTTCATTTTCATCCATCACAATGGTGTTGTCCTCAAAATCATGGTAGATGGGCAGGTGTTCCTTGTCCAAAAGATATGTGCCAGTGCCCATCTTGGAGTTTATGAGCTCCTGAATGTGTGGGGCATACCCACAAGATCTCTTCTGATCAGTAGCAGTCCTTTTGATTGTTTCCACAATCAGGCTCATGACTTTGAATTTCTGAGGCACATCAAATATATGCAGCAAGTTAATTGCATGGCCTCTGATCATCTTGTGATCACCTGACTTGGGCAGCAAAGTGTGCCTTAAGATCCAGTTGATAGTAGGCAATCCTAACAACAGGTAATGTACAGATCCAAACTTATGTGTCTCTAGTGCAGCATCTGGGATCTCTCTGTACATGTGAGCCATAGAGTTGTGGTCTTTCTTCTTCTTGGCATAGACATCCAAGTCATCCTCATTCTCTTTTGGAGCATTTATCAACTCAGCCCATTCCTCAACTATTGATTGGTACTCCCTCTGTAAACTAATATAAGAGCGTTTAGATCACTATTTTAGTATTCTAAACGCTCTTATATTAGTTTACGGAGGGAGTACCTAGTACCCTCAGACATCCAAACTATCTTCCCATCTGGGTAGAAATGAGCTGGTGAGTAAAACTGCATAATGAGCTCATCATTCCACTTGGTGAGCTTCTGGCCAACAAAGTCATCTACTCACAAGCATTGAAGCTGTCATACACTCCAGGATAGTGCTCTTCATTCTTCATGATGTACTCCCAGTCAACCCATCTCATGTCACATACTATGGGCTTCTTGTCAAGCAAAACTATCTCATAGAAATCTTGTTGTTCCTTAGTGTGTAACTTGTAGTCCACTACAGTTCTTCCTCTGACAACATAGGGATTAGTCTGTCTCCATATTCTCAGACCTGCATCCTTCCTGAGCTTCATATCCTCTGCAACTGGATGAGCATCATTATGATCAGGAATCTTGGGCTTCAACTTTCTCAAGACAAGTGAATCTTCATCTTCTTCAGCAAGTTCAGGCACTGGGGCCTTGTTCTTCTCTTCAGCTAGAATACTCCTAGTGTTCCTCTTAGGTGCAGACTTGGGCTTAGGAGCAGCAGCCTTGGGAGCATCTTTGGGCTTAGATGGAGAAGCCCCTGATCTTATAGCATCTCCTATCAGCTTTTGAGCTTTAGGTGCTGGTGCAGCAACCTCTTCCTCTTCTTCTTCAGAATCTCTCCTCATAGAGGGCTTGCCAAGTACTTTGGCAGTAGTAGTTCTGACTCTCTTCTTCTTCTTCTTCTTCTTATCTTGGCCAGCAGCTTCATCATCAGACTCAATGGTGAACTTCATGGTTTCACTAGTGGCAACCTTCCTAGGTTTGGAAGTGGGAATTCTCCTGGCAGGTGCCTTCTTTTGCATTCCTGGCTTAGTGGATGCAGCTATGCCATATTCCTTCTTCAGCACCTTCTTCTTGGAAGTGGCCTCATCCTCAACAGCCACATAGTCCTCATCTTTAGAATTTGAGGTTTTCTTCTTCCTTGCCCTGGTGGCTGCCTTTGGCAAATTGCTGGGTGTGCTTCTGTTACCCTCATCATAACTGCTGGAGGGACTAGTGCCCTCACTCATATGAACTTGCTCCTCAGACTTGTTCTGACTGTCACTCTGATCTGACATAATGCAAACTCTGACAGCAGACACTATGAATAGATGTAGATGAGGTAGGGTAGATGAGCATCACAAAGCACAGAGGTTTTTGCAAAAAAATGAATCAAAAACTTAGTTTTAGTTTTCCATAGAAAGCATTTCAGAGCTACCGATTTGTAAACTCGATGAGACCGAAGCAGCTTTTGGAATCTAAACTAGTGAACTCGGTCAGACCGAGTCACAGTTCGGTGGCACCGAGACTGCTAGGGTTTCACAGAATCGATCTCGGTCACACCAATTTGCAATTCTTGATCAGACCGAGAATCACATGTGCAATGGCCTGAGCCAAATCGGTGAGACTGATTTCTACAACTCGGTCGGTCCGAGATGAATTCGGCAGAAACCTAACCCTAAATTTTCAATCCAAGACTAATCTATGGAGTAGTTTTGCTGGATAGGAAGATTTCAAACATGGCAAGATTCATGGCAATGCAATGTGCTAGGAATCAGAGTTAAGAATAGCACAAGTTCAAATCCATACCCTAATGCGGCGATGGATTTGCTATGGCGGCAATGGCGGAGTAGAATCCCGTTGACGGCGGCGGAGACCAGCGGCGGGAGGTCGCTGGCGACGAGGAGGACGATCCAGAGACTCGAAGAGGCAGAGCAGGCTGTGCGCAGGCGAAGGATTTCGGAAAAGTTTCCAAATTTTGGCCCGGGGGTATATATAGCCTGACCTTGTCGGTGTGACTGAGTGGAACAACTCTGTGGCACCAAGATGCATTACTGCAAGCAGTTATTGCAACTCGGTGTGACCGAAAAGTTCAAATCGGTTGCACCGAGATTGAAAACCTAGATCAACTTAGTGATCTTGGTATGACCGAAAAGGTTGAATTGGTCAGACCGAAATGCACAAAGAGGTTTTGAAAGTTTAAGTCTATGACGAATCGGGGACTCCGAGTGCTCCTCACACAGAGTGGTTCGAACCTGACTTGATCAAACTTTGTGATATAGCATGAATAGAGTTTGAGACAAGAAAAGCATAGATAGCTAGAGAAGGTTCTTAGGCATTCTTGTCCATCCACTTGGCAAAAGAAAAGAAACCAAACAATCAAAGCTACAAGTGGATGTCCTCGAATGAGTAAAATATGCAACCAACATGATCACACAATAAAATGGCAAATGAAATATGTGACAAAGCATGCACACACAATTCTAGCATCTATCAAGCAATTGGCGATGACTAGGTCATCTATATATGAGTATATTGACTTAGGAGTCAAATGAGAACATTTGATCATAGGTCATACTCATCATTTAAGCACAAGTGGGGTTACCACTTTTACATAAAGCATTGTTGTGTTCACACCATTAGAGTTGCTTTAGCTCAATTCTTAGAGTAAAGCTCCCCCTAGATGTGAGATCCCCCCTAAGAGTGATGAACTAACCTTGGGTTTTGTCGATGATGACTTCATGTAGGTGTTGAAGATGTGGATGCTCAATGTTGATGTAGATCATTTGGAGCAATCCTTTGGAGTGAGTTGCACTTTCAATACCTACACGGGTTAGTCCCACAAGGAACAAACAAGGATATCCATAGACATAGAGTGATGCACAGACAAGATGATGTCCATGAAAGCTTTAGGTTACCTTGTCCCTTGTCTTACCAACAAGAGGGTTTGTGACTCCTTGAACTAGTGCAATATGTGGAAGTTGATTGCACTTGTCCTCGCCAAAATGATAAGAGTGAAGTATGTTGGCGGAGTCACCCTCAAGAACTCTCTAGTTCTTCTTCTTCGGGATCCACGTCATCTTGATGGGAATCCTTGGAGTTGTAGTCAAACTTGATGAAGTAGAACTTGATGTAGTCTTGGGAACCCACTTGACCAAGGCCTTAGGAGCTTCTCCAAGTGCATCAATCTCCTCTTGAAGCTTGTCCTTGCCTTTTTGCTTGTGGTCTTGTGGTGGAAGATCATATTGAGCTTGTGTCCCTTTGAAAGAAGTAGGATCATACTTCTCTTGTTGAGGAACAAACTTCAGCTTGGGGCATTGATCTTCTTCCCACTCAACTCCATTGGCATTGAACTTTCGTTCAAAACCAACACCTTGGTTCTTCCGGTGCCTTCCTTGTTTGCGTACAATTTCCTCGAATTGCTTACTCCCGGCAAGGCTCTTGTAAACACCTTTCTCTATAATTCCCTTCAAAAGGCTATTTTCTTGCTCAAGTGTAACTTGGCTAAGAGAATCATTAGTGGAATCAAGAGAACTACTAGAAGCAACAACATTGGATTTAGCATGATTATTGTTACTACTAGAGGAAGAATCTTTCTTGTTCTTGTTACTAGACTTGACTTGAGGCATGTAAGTAGATAAGAGCAAACACTTGGCAATGTAAGAAGAACTTTTCTTGCGAAGATCATCATTGATTGCCTTTAAGAACTCATGCTCTTGCTCAAGGTTGAGCTTTTCAAAGCGTAACTTCTCATGAGTCCTTAAAAGTTCTCGATGATCTCCTAAGATAGTTTCATGAGCTAACTTAAGAGTGTTTAGTTCTTTAGTTAGGAGCTCAATCTTCTCCTTATCATTGTCATTCATTTTATCTTGATTAGCATGACTAATTGACGTTTCATCATAGTATTCATCACTAGAGTTGTCAACAAGTAAATCATCATCACCTAACAAGTCATCTTCATCACTATTGAAATCAACATACTCGGGGTGTGATACCTTTGGGCCTCTAGCCATGAAGCATATTCCAAGTCCTTCATTTGGTGAATCAAATATGTCGTAGGAGTTGGAGACACAAGTGCTAGACCGGCAACACCTTCATCTTGATTATATTCGGAGTCGGAGTGATAGCTTCTCTCGGAGTGATTGTCAGAGTCGGAGCCGGATACCCATTCACCAACATGAGTTTGATGTCTTTGTTTTGTGTAGCTCCTTGAAGACTTGTCCTTCCTTTCCGAATCCTTGCTTCTCCGGGATGTTCTTCGTTCATAACGATCATCTCTACTCCTTCTTTCTCTTGATGGTGATTCTTCTCTTCTACTTCTTCTTTTTGGAGAATCTTCTCTTCTTTCGTAGGGTGTCATACACTCATTGGAATAGTGTCCGGGTCTTCCACAATTGTAGCAATTACGCTCACGACTAGAAGATCTTTTGTCATTGTAGGACCTTGACTTGGAACTTCTTTCCTTGCTTCTACTCTTGTAGAACTTGTTGAAGTTCTTCACCATTAGGCTCAATTCTTCATTGAAGGTTTGTTTCTCACTTGATGATGTGGGAGCTTCACATGAGGCTTAGTAAGCACCACTTGACTTGTTGTGGAGCTCCTCCTTATCCTTGAGTGACATCTCATGAGCAACAATTCTTCCAATGACTTCCGTTGGCTTGAGATCTTTGTAATTGGGCATCATTTGGATCAATGTGAACACAGTATCATATTTTCCATCCAAAACTCTTAGGATCTTCTTGATGATAAATTTGTCGGTCATCTCTTCACTTCCTAAGCCAGCAATCTCATTTGTGATAAGAGCAAGCCTAGAGTACATTTCAGCGACACCTTCACCATCCTTCATTTTGAATTTGTCAAGCTGACTTTGAAGCACATCCAACTTGGATTCCTTGACAGAGTCGGTACCTTCGTGCATATCAATCAATGTATCCCAAATTTCCTTTGCATTATCAAGACGGCTTATTTTGTTGAATTCTTTGGGGCACAATCCGTTGAAGAGGATATCACAAGCTTGAGCATTGTATGGCAGCATCTTCAACTCTTCCGCGGTAGCTTCACGGTTCGATTCTCTCCCATCAAAGAATTCACCTTGCAAGCCAATACACACAATAGCCCAAACGGTGGGGTTATGTCCAACAATATGCATTTTCATCTTATGCTTCCAACTAGCAAAATTGGTACCATCAAAGTAAGGACCTCTATGGTGGTAATTTCCCTCGCTAGACACCATACTCTCCTAGGTTGTGAAACCAAGGCTATGACTACCAAAAGTTATGGAAATCAAAGCAAATGGAGACCAAAGCTCTGATAGCACTTGTAGGATCGAAATTATGTCGATAGGGGGGGTGATTAGACTACTTGACCAAACAAAAATCTAGCCTTTTCCCAATTTTAGTTCTTGGCAGATTTTAGCAACTTAGCACAAGTCAAGCAATCAACCTACACATGCAATTCTAAGAGTATAGAAGCGGAATGTAAAACAATTGCATATGAAGGTAAAGGGGAGGAGTTTGAGAAGGCAAACACAATTGGAGACACGGATGTTTTTGTCGTGGTTCCAATAGGTGGTGCTATCGTACATCCACGTTGATGGAGACTTCAGCCCACGGAGGGTAACGGCTGCGTGAGTCCACGGAGGGCTCCACCCACAAAGGGTCCACGAAGAAGCAACCTTGTCTATCCCACCATGGCCGTCGCCCACGAAGGACTTGCCTCACTAGGGTATATCTTCACGAAGTAGGCCATCTCCTTGCCCTTACAAACTCCTTGGTTCAACTCCACAATCTTGTTGGAGGCTCCCAAGTGACACCTAGCCAATCTAGGAGACACCACTCTCCAAGAAGTAACAAATGGTGTGTTGATGATGAACTCCTTGCTCTTGTGCTTCAAATGATAGTATCCCCAACACTCAACTCTCTCTCACAGGATTTGGATTTGGTGGACAGAAGATTTGAGTGGAAAGCAACTTGGGCAAAGGCTAGAGATCAAGATTCATATGGTAGGAATGGAATATCTTGACCTCAACACAAGTGTAGGTGGTTCTCTCTCAGAAAATGTAGGTTGGAAGTGTAGGCATGTTTTGATGGATCTCTCCATGAATGAAGAGTGGGTGGAGGGGTATATATAGCCTCCACACAAAATCTAACCGTTATACACAACTTACCAATCTCGGTGGGACCGAATCGTCAAACTCGGTCGGACCGATTTAGCAAATAATGTGACCGTTAGGATTTTCGGTGGGACCGACATATCAACTTGGTGGGACCGATATGGTTAGGGTTAGGGCATAACATAATCTCGGTGAGACCGATTACTCAAAATCGGTGGAACCTATTTTGGTAATAAGCTAACCAGAGAGTTGGTCAGGCAAACTTGATGGGACCGATTCGCTCATCTCGGTTGGACCGAAACGTTACGAAAGGGAAATAGAGAGTGTGCATTGCAATCTCGGTGGGACCAATCGCTCATCTCGGTTGGACCGAAACGTTACAAAGGGAAACATAGAGATTACAATCCCATCTCGGTGAGACCGGGATCCCTATCGGTGAGACCGATTTGATTAGGGTTTGTGGCAGTGGCTATGACATCTGAACTCGGTAGCGCCGGATAGAAAGAATCGGTGGGGTCGAGTTGTACTTTTGGTTTGGGTCATATGTGGATATAACAAAGTAGTTGAGGGCTTTGGAGCATATCACTAAGCATTTTGAGCAAGAAAGCCATTAAGCAACACCTCATCCCTCCTTGATAGTATTGGCTTTTCCTATAGACTCAATGTGATCTTGCATCACTGAAATAGAAAATGTAGAGTCTTGTGCTTTGAGCTTGAGCCAATCCTTTTGTCCTTAGCATTTTGAGGGATCCACTTTTCTCATCCATGCCATGCCAATCGTTGAGCTTTCCTAAAATATATATCTTGAAATAGCATTAGCTCAATGAGATATATGTTGTTAGGAATTACCAAAACCACCCAAGGATAGTTGCACTTTCAATATGACCGAGACACCTCTCTGGTCAATAATCAATAGTGTAACCTGGATGCCCATATTGGTTCCTACATATTCCATGAAGATATTTTATTGGTTGAACCACGATGTCAATGATTCAGCTAATCCCGTATGCAATTCCGTTTCTCCGGTGATAAGTTACTTGCCCGAGATTCGATCGTCGGTATCTCCATACCTAGTTCACTCTCGTTACTGACAAGTCTATTTAATCGTTCTGTAATACAAGATCTCATGACTAACTCATTAGCTACATTGTTTGCAAGCTCTTTACGATGTTGTATTATGGAGAGGGCCCAGACATATATCACACGGAGTGACAAATCCATGTCCCGATACATGCCAACCCAACAGACACCTTCGGAGATACCTGTAGAGCATATTTATGATCGCAGTTATGAAGTGACGTTTGATCACACATAAGGTATTCCTCCGGTATCCGGAAGTTTCATGATCTCATGGTCTTAGGAATAGATACTTGATATGAAGAAAGCTACAACAATAAACTCAAGTGATACGATCAAATGCTAAACTTACGATTGAGTCTTGTCCATCACATCATTCTCTTAATGATGTGATCCCGCTATCAAATGACAACTCATGTCTATGGTTAGGAAACTTTAACCATCTTTGATCAACGAGCTAGTCTAGTAGAGTCTCACTAGGGGAATAGTATTTGTGTATATATCCACACATGTGTTTAAATTTTCGGTCAATATAATTATAGCATGAATTATAAACATTTATCATGAACAAGGAAATATGATAATAACCAATTTATTATTGCCTCTACGACATATTTCCAAAAAAACATGCATGTGCAATGCATGTCTCATTAAAAATTAAAATTTGAATTCAAGGCTTACATTTTTACATATAATTTCATATAATCTTATAACGCAACAAATAGTCTTCACAGGCACATATTTTATCTTCCAACAATACATTGAGAGTTGCGAGAAGGCTGCCGAAGATACAAAATCCAAGTGATGGAGTCCATCCAAGACTTGAAATTGATCTCTTTTCCCTTCGATGAGTGGTAAAGGTTACTTCTCCCTTAATAACCTATTCATTTTGGACCTCTGACATGATTTCGGTTAACTATGAAGAAATACCATTGCTAAAGTGACCATACCAGTTTGAACAGAGGCACAACGAAGAATATATAACCCCATTTCCCCTAGAGCTCCCTCAGTCAGCCGCTATAACCCTAGTTACCCACGGATGTTTTTGTCGTGGTTCCGATAGGTGGTGCTGTCGTACATCCACGTTGATGGAGACTTCAACCCACGAAGGGTAACGGCTCCGCGAGTCCACCGAGGGCTCCACCCACAAAGGGTCCACGAAGAAGCAACCTTGTCTATCCCACCATGGCCGTCGCCCATGAAGGACTTGCCTCACTAGGGTAGATCTTCACGGAGTAGGCGATCTCCTTGCCCTTACAAACTCCTTGGTTCAACTCCACAATCTTGTCGGAGGCTCCCAAGTGACACCTAGCCAATCTAGGAGACACCACTCTCCAAGAAGTAACAAATGGTGTGTTGATGATGAACTCCTTGCTCTTGTGCTTCAAATGATAGTATCCCCAACACTCAACTCTCTCTCACGGGATTTGGATTTGGTGGAAAGAAGATTTGAGTGGAAAGCAACTTGGGGAAGGCTAGAGATGAAGATTCATATGGTAGGAATGGAATATCTTGACCTCAACACAAGTGTAGGTGGTTCTCTCTCAGAAAATGTAGGTTGGAAGTGTAGGCATGTTCTGATGGCTCTCTCCATGAATGAAGAGTGGGTGGAGGGGTAATATAGCCTCCACACAAAATCTAACCATTACACACAACTTACCAATCTCGGTGGGACCGAATCGTCAAACTCGGTCATACCGATTTAGCAAATAATGTCACCGTTAGGATTTCCGGTGGGACCGACATATCAACTCGGTGGGACCGATATGGTTAGGGTTAGGGCATAACGTCATCTCGGTGAGACCGATTACTCAAAATCGATGGGAACGATTTTGCTAATAAGCTAACCAGAGAGTTGGTCAAGCAAACTCGGTGGGACCGATTCGCTCATCTCGGTTGGACCGAAACGTTACAAAAGGGAAACCGAGAGTTTGCATTGCAATCTCGGTGGGACCGATCACTCATCTCGGTTGGACCGAAACGTTATGAAGGGAAACAGAGAGATTACAATCCCATCTCGGTGAGACCGAGATCCCTATCAGTGAGACCGATTTGATTAGGGTTTGTGGCAGTGGCTATGACATCTGAACTCGGTGGCGCCGGATAGAACGAATCGGTGGGGCCGAGTTGGACTTTTGGTTTGGGTCATATGTGGATATGAGAAAGTAGTTGAGGGCTTTGGAGCATATCACTAAGCATTTTGAGCAAGAAAGCCATTAAGCAACACCTCATCCCTCCTTGATAGTATTGGCTTTTCCTATAGACTCAATGTGATCTTGGATCACTGAAAATGTAGAGTCTTGTGCTTTGAGCTTGAGCCAATCCTTTTTGTTGGAAATATGCCCTAGAGGCAATAATAAATTAGTTATTATTACTATATTTCCTTGTTCATGATAATCGTTTATTATCCATGCTATAATTGTATTGATAGGAAACTCAGATACATGTGTGGATACATAGACAACACCATGTCCCTAGTAAGCCTCTAATTGACTAGCTCGTTGATCAATAGATGGTTATGGTTTCCTGACCATGGACATTGGATGTCGTTGATAACGGGATCACATCATTAGGAGAATGATGTGATGGACAAGACCCAATCCTAAGCCTAGCACAAAGATCGTAGTTCATATGCTAAAGCTTTTCTAATGTCAAGTATCATTTCCTTAGACCATGAGATTGTGCAACTCCAGGATACCGTAGGAATGCTTTGGGTGTACCAAACGTCACAACGTAACTGGGTGGCTATAAAGGTGCACTACAGGTATCTCTGAAAGTGTCTTTTGGGTTGGCACGAATCGAGACTGGGATTTGTCACTCTGGTAAACGGAGAGGTATCTCTGGGCCCACTCCGTAGGACATCATCATAATGTGCACAATGTGACCAAGGGGTTGATCACGGGATGATGTGTTACGGAACGAGTAAAGAGACTTGCCGGTAACGAGATTGAACAAGGTATCGGTATATCGACGATCGAATCTCGGGCAAGTACTATACCGCTAGACAAAGGGAATTGTATACGGGATCGATTGAGTCCTTGACATCGCGGTTCATCCGATGAGATCATCGTGGAACATGTGGGAGCCAACATGGGTATCCAGATCCCGCTGTTGGTTATTGGCCGGAGAACGTCTCGGTCATGTCTGCATGGTTCCCGAACCCGTAGGGTCTACACACTTAAGGTTCGATGACGCTAGGGTTATAAAGGAAGTTTGTATGTGGTTACTGAATGTTGTTTGGAGTCCCGGATGAGATCCCGGACGTCACGAGGAGTTCCGGAATGATCCGGAGGTAAAGATTTATATATGGGAAGTCCTATTTTGGCCACCGGAAAATGTTCGGGATTTTTCGGTATTGTACCGGGAAGGTTCTAGAAGGTTCTGGAGTGGGGCCCACCTGCATGGGGGACCCACATGAACGTGGGTAGTGGGGGCAAGGCCCCACACACCTGGTCAAGGCGCACCAAGATCCCACCTTAGAAGGAATAAGATCATATCCCGAAGGGATAAGATCAAGATCCCTAAAAAGGGGGGATAACAATCGGTGGGGAAGGAAATGATGGGATTTCTTTCCTCCCACCTTTGCCAACGCCCCAATGGACTTGGAGGGCAAGAAACTAGCCCCCTCCACCCCTATATATAGTGGGGAGGCGCATGGGAGCTTCACCCTTCCCCTGGCGCAGCCCTCCGCCTCTCCCAAGTACTCCTCCTCTCTCGCGGTGCTTGGCGAAGCCCTGCAGGATTGCCACGCTCCTCCACCACCACCACGCCATTGTGCTGCTGCTGGATGGAGTCTTCCTCAACCTCTCCCTCTCTCCTTGCTGGATCAAGGCATGGGAGACGTCACCGGGCTGTACGTGTGTTGAACGCGGAGGTGCCGTCCGTTCGGCACTAGGATCTCCGGTGATTTGGATCACGACGAGTACGACTCCTTCAACCCCGTTCTCTTGAACGCTTCCGCTTAGCGATCTACAAGGGTATGTAGATGCACTCTCCTTCCCCTCGTTGCTGGTTTCTCCATAGATAGATCTTGGTGACACGTAGGAAAATTTTGAGTTCTGCTACGTTCCCCAACGGTGGCATCATGAGCTAGGTCTATTGCGTAGATTCTTTGCACGAGTAGAACACAAAGTAGTTGTGGGCGTTGATGTTGTTCAGTATGCTTACCGTTACTAGTCCAATCTTGATTCGGCGGCATCATGGGATGAAGCGGCCCGGACCGACCTTACACGTACTCTTACGTGAGACAGGTTCCACCGATTGACATGCACTTGTTGCATAAGGTGGCTAGCGGGTGCCAGTCTCTCCCACTTTAGTCGGATCAGATTCGATGAAAAGGGTCCTTATGAAGGGTAAATAGCAATTGACATATCACGTTGTGGTTTTTGCGTAGGTAAGAAATGTTCTTGCTAGAAACCCATAGCAGCCACGTAAAACATGCAAACAACAATTAGAGGACGTCTAACTTGTTTTTGCAGGGTATGCTATGTGATGTGATATGGCCAAGAAGAATGTGATGAATGATATGTGATGTATGAGATTGATCATGTTCTTGTAATAGGAATCACGACTTGCATGTCGATGAGTATGACAACCGGCAGGAGCCATAGGAGTTGTCTTTATTTATTGTATGACCTGCGTGTCATTGAACAACGCCATGTAATTACTTTACTTTATTGCTAATCGGTAGACATAGTAGTAGAAGTAATAAGTTGGCGAGACAACTTCATGGAGACACGATGATGGAGATCATGATGATAGAGATCATGGTGTCATGCCGGTGACGATGATGATCATGGAGCCCCGAAGATGGAGATCAAAAGGAGCAATATGATATTGGCCATATCATGTCACTTTTTGATTGCATGTGATGTTTATCATGTTTATGCATCTTATTTGCTTAGAACGACGGTAGTAAATAAGATGATCCCTCATTAAAATTTCAAGAAAGTGTTCCCCCTAACTGTGCACCGTTGCGAAAGTTCGTCGTTTTGAAGCACCACGTGATGATCGGGTGTGATAGATTCTTACGTTCACATACAACGGGTGTAAGCCAGATTTACACACGCGAAACACTTAGGTTGACTTGACGAGCCTAGCATGTACAGACATGGCCTCGGAACACAAGAGACCGAAAGGTCGAGCATGAGTCGTATAGTAGATACGATCAACATGAAGATGTTCACCGATGATGACTAGTCTGTCTCACGTGATGATCGGACACGGCCTAGTTGACTCGGATCATGTAATCACTTAGATGACTAGAGGGATGTCTATATGAGTGGGAGTTCATAAGATGAACTTAATTATCCTGAACATAGTCAAAAGATCTTTGCAAATTATGTCGTAGGCTCGCGCTTTAGTTCCACTGTTTAGATATGTTCCTAGAGAAAATATAGTTGAAAGTTGACAGTAGCGATTATGCGGACAGTAGAAAGCTTATGTCCTTAATGCACCGCTCAGTGTGTTGAACCCCAAACGTCGTTTGTGGATGTTGCGAACATCGGACATACACGTTTTGGTAACTACGTGATAGTTCAGTTAAACGGTTTAGAGTTGAGGCACCAAAGATGTTTTCAAAACATTGCGGAACATATGAGATGTTTTGAGGGCTGAAATTGGGATTTCAGGCTCGTGCCCACGTCAAGAGGTATGAGACCTCCGATGATTTTCTTAGCCTGCAAACTAAGGGAGAAAAGCTCAATCGTTGAGCTTGTGCTCAGATTGTCTGAGTGCAACAATCACTTGAATCGAGTGGGAGTTGATCTTCCAGATGAGATAGTGATGTTTCTCCAAAGTCATTGCCACCAAGCTGCTAGAGCTTCATGATGAACTATAACATATCAGGGATAGATATGATGATCCTTGAGGTATTCGCGATGTTTGACACCGCGAAAGTAGAAACCAAGAAGGAGCATCAATTATTGATGGTTAGTAAAACCACTAGTTTCAAGAAGGGCAAGGGCAAGAAGGGATACTTCATGAAACGGCAAATCAGCTGCTGCTCTAGTGAAGAAACCCAAGGTTGAACCCAAACCCGAGACTAAGTGCTTCTGTAATAAGGGGAACAACCACTGGAGCAGAATTACCCTAGATACTTGGTAGATAAGAAGGCTGGCAAGGTCGATAGAAGTATATTGGATATACATTATGTTAATGTGTACTTTACTAGTACTCCTAGTAGCACCAGGGTATTAGATACCAGTTCGGTTACTAAGTGTTAGTAACTTGAAATAAAAGAGCTACGGAATAAACAGAGACTAGCTAAAGGTGAGCTGACGATATGTGTTGGAAGTGTTTCCAAGTTTGATATGATCAAACATCGCACGCTCCCTCTACCATCAAGATTAGTATTAAACCTGAATAATTGTCATTTGGTGTTTGCGTTGAGCATAGACATGATTGGATTATGTCTATTGCAATACGGTTATTCATTTAAGGAGAATAATGGTTACTCTATTTATTTGAATAATACCTTCAATGGTATTGCACCTAAAGGAATGGTTTATTGAATCTCGATCGTAGTGATACACATTTTCATGCCAAAAGATATAAGATAGTAATGATAGTACCACTTACTTATGGCACTGCCATGTAAGCCATATTGGTATAAAACGCATGAAGAAGCTCCATGTTGATGGATGTTTGGACTCACTCGTTTTGAAAAGTTTGAGACATGCGAACCACGTCTATTGGTGTATACGCATGAAGAAACTCCATGCAAATGGATCGTTTGGACTCACTTGATTTTGAATCACTTGATACATGCAAATCATACCACATGGGCAAGATGACTGAAAGCCTCGTTTTTCAGTAAAATGGAACAAGAAAGCAACTTGTTGGAAGTAATACATTTTGATGTGTGCAGTCCAATGAGTGCTGAGGCACGCGGTGGATATCATTATGTTCTTACTTCATGGATGATTTGAGTATATTTACTTGATGAAACACAAGTCTGAATTATTGAATGGTTCAAGTAATTTCAGAGTGAAGTTGAAGATCATCGTGACAAGAGGATAAAATGTCTATGATATGATCATAGAGATGAGTACCTAAGTTACGAGCTTTGGCACGCAATTAAGACATTGTGGAAATTGTTTCACAATTAATACCGCCTGGAACACCATAGTGTGATGGTGTGTTCGAACATCATAGTTGCACCCTAGTGGATATGGTGCGTACCATGATGTCTCTTATCGAATTACCACTATCGTTCATGGGTTAGGCATTAGAGACAACTGCACTCACTTTAATGGGGCACCACGTAATTCCATTGAGACGACACTGTTTGAACTGTGGTTTGGAGAAACCTAAGTTGTCGTTTCTTAAAAGTTTGGGGCTGCGAGGCTTATGTGAAAAAGTTTCAGGTTGATAAGCTCGAACCCAAAGCGGATAAAATGCATCTTCATAGGACACCCAAAACAGTTGGGTATACCTCCTAATTCAGATCCGAAAGCAATAGGGATTGTTTCTTGAATCGGGTCCTTTCTCAAGGAAAAGTTTGTCTCGGAAAGTTGAGTGGGAGGATGGTGGAGACTTGATATGGTTATTGAACCGTCACTACAACTAGTGTGTAGCAGGGCACAGGAACTTGTTCCTGTGGCACCTACACCAATTGAAGTAGAAGCTTATGATAGTGGTCATGAAACTTCGGATCAAGTCACTATCGTACCTTGTAGGGTGACAAGGATGCGTACTACTTTAGAGTGGTAAGTATTCCTGTCTTGAAGGTCATATTGCTAGACAACAATGAACCTACGAGCTATGGAGAAGCGATGGTGGGCCCAAATTCCGACAAATGGTTAGAAGCCATGAAATCCGAGATAAGATCCATGTATCAGAACAAAGCATGGACTTTGGTGGACTTGCCCAATGATCGGCAAGCCATTGAGATAAATGGATCTTTAAGAAGAAGACGGACGTGGATGGTAATGTCACCATCTATGAAGCTCGACTTGTGGTGAAGAGTTTTTCACAAGTTCAAAGAGTTGACTACGATGAGATTTTCTCATCCGTAGCGATGCTTAAGTCCGTCGGAATCATGTTAGCATTAGCTGCATTTATGAAATCGGGCAGATGGATGTCAAAACGAGTTTCCTTACCAGTTTTCGTAAGGAAAGATTGTATATGATACAATCAGAAAGGTTTTGTCGATCCTAAGGATGCTAAAAGGTGTGCTAGCTCTAGCGATCCTTCTAAGGACTGGAGTAAGCATCTCGGAGTTGGAATATGCACTTTGATAAGATGATCAAAGATTTTTGGTTTATACAAAGTTTATGAGAAACTTGTATTTCCAAAGAAGTGAGTGGGAGCACTATAGAATTTCTGATAAGTATATGTTGTAAACATATTGTTGATCAGAAATGATGTAGAATTTCTAGAAAGCATAAAGGGTTGATTGAAAGGAGTTTTCAAGGGAAAACCTGGATTAAGTTACTTGAACATTGAGCATCAAGATCTATGAGGATAGATCAAAAACGCTTAATGGTACTTTCAAATGAGCACATACCTTGACATGATCTTGAAGGTGTTCAAGATGGATCAGTCAAAGAAGGAGTTCTTGCCTGAGTTGTAAGGTATGAAGTTAAGACTTAAAGATCGACCACGGCAGAAGAGAGAGAAAGGACGAAGGTCGTCCCCTATGCTTTTGTCATAGGCTCTATACTGTATGCCATGATGAGTACCGCACCTGATGTGTGCCTTGCCACATGTCTGGCAAGAGGGTACAAAGGTGATCAAGGAGTGATCACCAGATGGCGGTCAAAATTATCCTTAGAGGAATAAGGATATGTTTCTCGGTTATGGAGGTGATAAAGAGTTCGACGTAAAGAGTTACGTCGATGCAAGCTTTAACACCTATCCGAATGACTCTGAGTAGAAAACCGGATACATATAGTGGAGCAACCATTTGGAATAGTTCCAAGTGGAGCGTGGAAGCAGCATTTACAATATGACCTAGAAATTTGCGAAGTACATATGGATCTGAATGTTGCAGACCCGTTGACTAAAACCTCTCTTACAAGCAAAACATGATCAAACCCTAGAACTCATTGAGTCTTAATCACATGATGATGTGAACTAGTTTAGTGACACTAGTAAACTCTTGGGTGTTGGTCACATGACGATGTGACTTGTGAGTGTTAATCACATGGCGATGTGTAGTAGATTATTGACTCTAGTGCAAGTGGGAGATTGTTGGAAATATGCCCTAGAGGCAATAATAAATTAGTTATTATTACTATATTTCCTTGTTCATGATAATCGTTTATTATCCATGCTATAATTGTATTGATAGGAAACTCAGATACATGTGTGGATACTTAGACAACACCATGTCCCTAGTAAGCCTCTAATTGACTAGCTCGTTGATCAATAGATGGTTACCGTTTCCTGACCATGGACATTGGATGTTGTTGATAACGGGATCACATCATTAGGAGAATGATGTGATGGACACCCAATCCTAAGCCTAGCACAAAGATCGTAGTTCGTATGCTAAAGCTTTTCTAATGTCAAGTATCATTTCCTTAGACCATGAGATTGTGCAACTCCAGGATACCGTAGGAATGCTTTGGGTGTACCAAACGTCACAACGTAACTGGGTGGCTATAAAGGTGCACTACAGGTATCTCTGAAAGTGTCTTTTGGGTTGGCACGAATCGAGACTGGGATTTGTCACTCCGGTAAACGGAGAGGTATCTCTGGGCCCACTCGGTAGGACATCATCATAATGTGCACAATGTGACCAAGGGGTTGATCATGGGATGATGTGTTACGTAGGCCTGGGCATTCGGTTCCCCCGAACCGATCGGTCCGGTGCTTCGGGTTTTCTAAAATTTTGGTTTCCAGACTTTGTTGACCGATCGGTTTCCTAGAAAATCACTAACCGAGAGTTTCGGTGTCGTAGACTTCGGTTCCGGTCTCGGTTATGACCGAACGACACTGATGTTCTGCCAGACCAGCATCGATGTATAACATTCCAAAATTTTAACCAGAATCACAGCACATTTTTTCAAGGATACAGAATTGCAGCACATTATCTGACATAAAAATAATAATTCAAACACAAACTGAGATTGAACATTGTCGTTCCAAATTTCAACACAGATTGAACATTAGACTTGAGTCTTGGCTCAAAAACAAAATAGAATCAGTCTTGAACACAACTGACAAAAGAAAATTGTGCAAACAGCAGAGATCCAAGCATCTGGCAAATAAGACATCAACGGAGATCAATTATAGCAAAAATACACTCTAATTACAAGCTGCTATTCATGCGCCGCCTCCATCACCTGATCCCTCTCTAGCCCCTCTTGAAAATCAGATCCCCAGATCCGTGCGACTCCCCACTCTCTTCTTTCCATCGGGCTTCAGTGGAAAAGATGGTCGCCGCCTCGTCAGTCATCTTCCATCTCCACAAGCGGGTCAGGGGTGGAAGTGGACCGCGCCGCCGGCCATGGGGATGGGTAGAAGAAGAAGGTAGGGCCGGGCGGCAAGGTTGCGGTGGTCAAGAGAGTAGCGGGCGGCGGCTAGGTCAGGTTCGTGCGTCGAGGCGCCGCTGATTTATCGCTCTCCAGGCCTAGAAGTTGGGCTGTGTGGGCCGTGGCTACATCCATCGATTTATTCGGTACTTTGGTGTATTCGGTTACTCGATACCTACAGCCGAATTGACCGAACAAAGATCGGTTTTCCAGATTGGCTGACCGAATTTATAGTCAAAGAATTCGGTTTCGGTGTCTTCGGGTTCAGTCACGGTTAGTTCGGTTCTGTACTTCGGTCATCGGTTTATATGCCCACCCCTAGTGTTACGGAACGAGTAAAGAGACTTGCCGGTAACGAGATTGAACAAGGTATCGGTATACCGACGATCGAATCTCGGGCAAGTACTATACCGCTAGACAAAGGGAATTGTATATGGGATCAATTGAGTCCTTGACATCGTGGTTCATCCGATGAGATCATCGTGGAACATGTGGGAGCCAACATGGGTATCCAGATCCCACTGTTGGTTATTGGCCGAAGAATGTCTCGGTCATGTCTGCATGGTTCCCGAACCCGTAGGGTCTACACACTTAAGGTTCGATGACGCTAGG
This sequence comes from Triticum timopheevii, assembly GCA_963921465.1. Lineage (NCBI taxonomy): Eukaryota > Viridiplantae > Streptophyta > Magnoliopsida > Poales > Poaceae > Triticum > Triticum timopheevii. The sequence continues at coordinate 153,630,297 of OY997264.1, forward strand.
GTTATAAAGGAAGTTTGTATGTGGTTACCGAATATTGTTCCGAGTCCCGGATGAGATCCCGGACGTCACGAGGAGTTCCGGAATGGTCCGGAGGTAAAGATTTATATATGGGAAGTCCTTTTTGGCCACCGGAAAATGTTCGGGATTTTTCGGTATTGTACCGGGAAGGTTCTAGAAGGTTCCGGAGTGGGGCCCACCTGCATGGGGGACCCACATGAACGTGGGTAGTGGGGGCAAGGCCCCACACACCTGGTCAAGGCGCACCAAGATCCCCCCTTAGAAGTAATAAGATCATATCCCGAAGGTATAAGATCAAGATCCCTAAAAAGGGGGGATAACAATCGGTGGGGAAGGAAATGATGGGATTTCTTTCCTCCCACCTTTGCCAACGCCCCAATGGACTTGGAGGGCAAGAAACCAGCCGCCTCCACCCCTATATATAGTGGGGAGGCGCATGGGAGCTTCACCCTTCCCCTGGCGCAGCCCTCCGCCTCTCCCAAGTACTCCTCCTCTCTCGCGGTGCTTGGCGAAGCCCTGCAGGATTGCCACGCTCCTCCACCACCACCACGCCGTTGTGCTGCTGCTGGATGGAGTCTTCCTCAACCTCTCCTCTCTCCTTGCTGGATCAAGGCATGGGAGACGTCACCGGGCTGTACGTGTGTTGAACGCGGAGGTGTCGTCCGTTCGGCACTAGGACCTTCGGTGATTTGGATCACGACGAGTACGACTCCTTCAACCCCGTTCTCTTGAACGCTTCCGCTTAGCGATCTACAAGGGTATGTAGATGCACTCTCCTTCCCCTCGTTGCTGGTTTCTCCATAGATAGATCTTGGTGACACATAGGAAAATTTTGAATTTCTACTACGTTCCCCAACACTTTTGTCCTTAGCATTTGAGGGATCCACTTTTCTCATCCATGCCATGCCAATCATTGAGCTTTCCTGAAATATTTATCTTGAAATAGCATTAGCTCAATGAGATATATGTTGTTAGGAATTACCAAAACCACCCAGGGATAGTTGCACTTTCAATATGACCGAGACACCTCTCTGGTCAATAATCAATAGTGTAACCTAGATGCCCATATTGGTTCCTATATATTCCACGAAGATCTTTTATTGGTTGAACCACGATGTCAATGATTCGGTTAATCCCGTATGCAATTCCCTTTGTCCGGTGATATGTTACTTGCCCGAGATTCGATCGTCGGTATCTCCATACCTAGTTCAATCTCATTACTGACAAGTCCTTTTACTTGTTCCGCAATACAATATCTCGTGACTAACTCATTAGCCACATTGTTTGCAAGCTCTTTACGATGTTGTATTACGGAGAGGGCCCAGACATATATCACATGGAGTGACAAATCCAAGTCTCGATACATGCCAACCCAACGACACCTTCAGAGATACCTGTAGAGCATATTTATGATCGCAGTTATGAAGTGATGTTTGATCACACATAAGGTATTCCTCCAGTATCCGGAAGTTGCATGATCTCATGGTCTGAGGAATAGATACATGGTATGAAGAAAGCTACAACAATAAACTCAAGTGATACGATCGAATGCTAAGCTTACGATTGGGTCTTGTCCATCACATCATTCTCTTAATGATGTGATCCCGCTATCAAATAACAACTCATGTCTATGGTTAGGAAACTTTAACCATCTTTGATCAATGAGCTAGTCTAGTAGAGGCCCACTAGGGGAATAGTATTTGTTTATGTATCCACACATGTGTTTAAATTTTCAATCAATATAATTATAGCATGAATAATAAACATTTATCATGAACAAGGAAATATGATAATAACCAATTTATTATTGCCTCTACGGCATATTTCCAACAAAACATGCATGTGCAATGCATGTCTCGTTAAAAATTAAAATTTGAATTCAAGGCTTACATTTTTACATATAATTTCATATAATCTTATAACGAAACAAATACTCTTCACAGGCACATATTTTATCTTCAAACAATGCATTGAGAGCTGCGAGAAGGCTGCTGAAGATACAAAATCCAAGTGATGGAGTCCATCCAAGACTTGAAATTGATCTCTTTTCCCTTCGATGAGTGGTAAAGGTTACTTCTCCCTTAATAACCTGTTCATTTTGGACCTCCGACATGATTTCAGTTAACTATGAAGAAATGCCATCGCTAAAGTGACCATACCAGTTTGAACAGAGGCACAACAAAGAAGATATAACCCCATTTCCCCTAGAGCTCCCTCAGTCAGCCGCTATAACCCTAGTTACCCACGGATGTTTTTGTCGTGGTTCCAATAGGTGGTCCTATCGTACATCCACGTTGATCGAGACTTCAACCCATGAAGGGTAACGGCTGCGCGAGTCCCCGGAGGGCTCCACCCACGAAGGGTCCATGAAGAAGCAACCTTGTCTATCCCACCATGGTCGTCGCCCACGAAGGACTTGCCTCACTAGGGTAGACCTTCACGAAGTAGGCAATCTCCTTTCCCTTACAAACTCTTTGGTTCAACTCCACAGTCTTGTCGGAGGCCCCCAAGTGACACCTAGCCAATCTAGGAGACACCACTATCCAAGAAGTAACAAATGGTGTGTTGATGATGAACTCCTTGCTCTTGTGCTTCAAATGATAGTATCCCCAACACTCAACTCTCTCTCACGGGATTTGGATTTGGTGGAAAGAAGATTTGAGTGTAAAGCAACTTGGGGAAGGCTGGAGATCAAGATTCATATGGTAGGAATGGAATATCTTGACCTCAACACAAGTGTAGGTGGTTCTCTCTCAGAAAATGTAGGTTGGAAGTGTAGGCATGTTGTGATGGCTCTCTCCATGAATGAAGAGTGGGTGGATGGGTAATATAGCCTCCACACAAAATCTAACCGTTACACACAACTTACCAATCTCGGTGGGACCGAATCGTCAAACTCGGTCGGACCGATTTAGCAAATAATGTGACCGTTAGGATTTCCGGTGGGACTGACATATCAACTCGGTGGGACCGATATGGTTAGGGTTAGGGCATAATGTAATCTCGGTGAGACCGATTACTCAAAATCGATGGAACCGATTTTGGTAATAAGCTAACCAGAGAGTTGGTCAGGCAAACTCGGTGGGACCGATTCGCTCATCTCGGTTGGACCGAAACGTTATGAAAGGGAAACAGAGAGTTTGCATTGCAATCTCGGTGGGACCGATCGCTCATCTTGGTTGGACCAAAATGTTATGAAGGGAAACAAAGAGATTACAATCCCATCTCGGTGAGACCGAGATCCCTATCAGTGAGACCGATTTGATTAGGGTTTGTGGCAGTGGCTATGACATCTGAACTCGGTGGCGCCGGATAGAAAGAATTGGTGGGGCCGAGTTGGACTTTTGGTTTGGGTCATATGTGGATATGAGAAAGTAGTTGAGGGCTTTGGAGCATATCACTAAGCATTTTGAGCAAGAAAGCCATTAAGCAACACCTCATCCCTCCTTGATAGTATTGGCTTTTCCTATAGACTCAATGTGATCTTGAATCACTGAAATAGAAAATGTAGAGTCTTGTGCTTTGAGCTTGAGCCAATCCTTTTGTCCTTAGCATTTTGAGGGATCCACTTTTCTCATCCACGCCATGCCAATCATTGAGCTTTCCTGAAATATTTACCTTGAAATAGCATTAGCTCAATGAGATATATGTTGTTAGGAATTACCAAAACCACTCAGGGATAGTTGCACTTTCAATATGACCGAGACACCTCTCTGGTCAATAATCAATAGTGTAACCTGGATGCCCATATTGGTTCCTACATATTCCACGAAGATCTTTTATTGGTTGAACCACGATGTCAATGATTCGGTTAATCCCGTATGCAATTCCCTTTGTCCGGCGATATGTTACTTGCCCGAGATTCGATCGTCGGTATCTCCATACCTAGTTCAATCTCGTTACTGACAAGTCTTTTTACTTGTTCCGTAATACAATATCTCGTGTGTTGGGGAACGTAGTAATTTCAAAAAATTTCCTACGCACACGCAAGATCATGGTGATGTATAGCAACGAGAGGGGAGAGTGTTGTCTACGTACCCTCGTAGACCGAAGCGGAAGCGATCACAACGTAGAGGAAGTAGTCGTACGTTCTCCTCGCGATCCGACCGATCCCGGCGCCGTTACTCCGGCGCCCCCGAGTTCTTGACACACGTACAGCTCGATGACGTCCCTCGTACTCTGATCCAGCCGAGTGTCGAGGGAGAGTTCCGTCAGCACGACTGCGTGGTGACGATCTTGATGTTCTACCGGCGCAGGGCTTCGCCTAAGCTTCGCGACGATATGACCGAGGTGGAATATGGTGGAGGGGGGCACCGCACACGGCTAAGGAACGATCCGTGGATCAAACTTGTGTGTTCTAGGGTGCCCCCCTGCCCCCGTATATAAAGGAGCAAGGGGGGGGGGGTGCGGCCGGCCTAGAGGAGGCGCGCCTGGAGGAGTAGGACTCCCCCCCCCCCTTTCCTAGTTGGAGTAGGATTGGGGGGAGGGAGAAGAAGGAAGGGGGGCGCCGCCCCCCCCCCCCTCCTTGTCCTATTCGGACTAGGGAGGGAGGGGGCGCGCGGCCACCCCTGACCGGCCCCTCCTCTTCTCCCTCGAGGCCCACTAAGGCCCAATAGCCTCCGGGAGGGTTCCGGTAACCCCCCGGTTTTCCGGTAAAATCCCGATTTCACCCGGAACCATTCCGAACTCCAAATATAGGCTTCCAATATATCAATCTTTATGTCTCGACCATTTCGAGACTCCTCGTCATGTCCGTGATCACATCCGGGACTCCGAACTTCTTCGGTACATCAAAATACATAAACTCATAATATAACAGTCATCGAAACCTTAAGCGTGCGGACCCTACGGTTCGAGAACAATGTAGACATGACCGAGACACGTCTCCGGTCAATAACCAACAGCGGGACCTGGATGCCCATATTGGCTCCTACATATTCTACGAAGATCTTTATCGGTCAGACCGCATAACAACATACGTTGTTCCCTTTGTCATCGGTATGTTACTTGCCCGAGATTCGATCGTCGGTATCCAATACCTAGTTCAATCTCGTTACCGGCAAGTCTCTTTACTCGTTCCATAATACATCATCTCACAGCTAACTCATTAGTTGTAATGCTTGCAAGGCTTAAGTGATGTGTATTACCGAGAGGGCCCAGAGATACCTCTCCGACAATTGGAGTGACAAATCCTAATCTCGAAATACGCCAACCCAACATCTGCCTTTGGAGACACCTGTAGTACTCCTTTATAATCACCCAGTTACGTTGTGACGTTTGGTAGTACCCAAAGTGTTCCTCCGGTAAACGGGAGTTGCATAATCTCATAGTTATAGGAACATGTATAAGTCATGGATAAAAGCAGTAGCAACATACTAAACGATCGTGTGCTAAGCTAATGGAATGGGTCATGTCAATCAGATCATTCAACTAATGATGTGACCTTGTTAATCAAATAACAACTCTTTGTTCATGGTTAGGAAACATAACCATCTTTGATTAACAAGCTAGTCAAGTAGAGGCATACTAGTGACACTCTGTTTGTCTATATATTCACACATGTATTATGTTTCCGATTAATACAATTCTAGCATGAATAATAAACATTTATCATGATATAAGGAAATAAATAATAACTTTATTATTGCCTCTAGGGCATATTTCCTTCATCGTGACTAACTCATTAGCCACATTGTTTGCAAGCTCTTTACGATGTTGTATTACGGAGAGGGCCCAGACATATATCACACGGAGTGACAAATCCAAGTCTCGATACATGCCAACCCAACGACACCTTTAGAGATACCTGTAGAGCATATTTATGATCGCAGTTATGAAGTGATGTTTGATCACACATAAGGTATTCCTCCTGTATCCGGAAGTTGCATGATCTCATGGTCTTAGGAATAGATACTTGATATGAAGAAAGCTACAACAATAAACTCAAGTGATACGATCGAATGCTAAGCTTACGATTGGGTCTTGTCCATCACATTATTCTCTTAACGATGTGATCCCGCTATCAAATGACAACTCATGTCTATGGTTAGGAAACTTTAACCATCTTTGATCAACGAGCTAGTCTAGTAGAGGCTCACTAGGGGAATAGTATTTGTTTATGTATCCACACATGTGTTTAAATTTTCGGTCAATATAATTATAGCATGAATAATAAACATTTATCATGAACAAGGAAATATGATAATAACCAATTTATTATTGCCTCTACGGCATATTTCCAACAAAACATGCTTGTGCAATGCATGTCTCATTAAAAATTAAAATTTGAATTCAAGGCTTACATTTTTACATATAATTTCATATAATCTTATAACGCAACAAATAGTCTTCACAGGCACATATTTTATCTTCCAACAATGCATTGAGAGTTGCGAGAAGGCTGCCGAAGATACAAAATCCAAGTGATGGAGTCCATCCAAGACTTGAAATTGATCTCTTTTCCCTTCGATGAGTGGTAAAGGTTACTTCTCCCTTAATAACCTGTTCATTTTGGACCTCCGACATGATTTCGGTTAACTATGAAGAAATGCCATCGCTAGAGTGACCATACCAGTTTGAACAGATGCACAACAAAGAAGATATAACCCCATTTCCCCTAGAGCTCCCTCAGTCAGCCGCTATAACCCTAGGTGCCACATCGCCACCCTCTCCTCACCTTCACCCCCCCCCCCCCCCCCCAATCGGGCCACCCCGTCGTCAAACTATAACAATTGAACCATGTAGAAGCCCACAAATAGTAAACAAATGTAAACTGACCAACAAGCCGTCATAACTCTAAGCGTCACCTGATTTTTTTTTATGATATGACATTGTTGCATCAAAATTATCTATTTTTGAAATTGATGATTTTTTATTACAACCATGTAGAAACCCGCAAACACTAACGAGAGCACACACGGGATATGCATTTTTCCTATGGTTTGTGATTGTTGCAACCACCTGAGATTGAGACTGCCAAAGAAAACTCGATTTGTATTTTTTTTTCATTTCGGCAAGAGTACCTATCCTAGGCCTATTTATGTTTTAAATCTCAATATTTGTTAGCTCAGCTTTTTGAAGGTATTCATAAGGACAGAGTGTGCGTGCGCACAATTTATTGGGATGAATATATGTGCGTGTATGTAAGCGCAACTCCAATGGGGTGACCCATTTCATCCGTTTGGGTTATCCGGATACAAAAGTTGGCTCAACGGGGCAACCCAAACGGACACAGCGTCCGCCTGCTGTCCGTTCTGTGTCCATCCTGACCCAAACTGGGCGCAAAAATGGGCCACAAATGGGTCCGCGGCGGACGAAACTGGGCGCTCCTCTCATCCGCGCCTCCCCTCTTGTGTTCGGGCTGGTCACACCTATCAGTGACCCGCACTTCCTCCCCAACCCTCGCATCGCACTCCTCCACAACCGCAGCTACGAAGCCACCGGCGCAGGCCGCCGCGTTGCTCACCGGCGAGGCCACCGGCGCAGGGCGCCGCCTCCCGTTATGATCTGGGTAGCGGGGAGATCTTGGCGGCGAAAAGCAGCGGGGATATCTTGGCGGCTGTTGCGGGCGGGTGGCCGGTGGTGCGGGGGAGGAACGCAGCGGGCGACGCGGCGGGGTGGCGGTGGAACGCGGCGGCGCGTGAGCAACTCGATGTGCAGGCCGCTGCGACGGAGGAACGGCGCGCGCGGCGCGGGAGGAACGCGACTGCTGCAGCAGGCGCCCGGCAGGTGTGCAGGCCGTGGTGGCGAAGGAGCGGGGCGGGCGGCGCGGAAGGAACGTGGCTGCTGCAGCAGCCGCCCGACCGATGTGCAGGCCGTGGTGGCGGAGGAACACGGCGGGCAGGCCGCAGACGCGGAGGAAAGCTATGTCTTGTCCGCCTTTTGGTTCATCCACACGAAAGTCGCGTTGGGTTCATCCATGGATTGTGCGTGTCCGCTTCATGTTTGCTAGACGAACAGAGGACCCAAACGGACAAAATGCGGACAAAGTTCGTGTCCAATTGCGTTGGAGTTTCTGTGTTTTTTTAAATAATGTAGAGTTAAAAAAAGTGTTTATCATAATTGGCACTGCTGATGAAAATCCAAGGTGTTTTTTATTTTTTTCATTTCAGCAAAGGGCAGTCCTGCTCCCTGTCCCAGGCCTATCAGCCGTTGGCCCAGTAACCAAACCACCCAGCCGCCGCCGCCCGCCCGCCGCACTGCCTCCGGCGAATCCCCACCCCGCCGTCATCCTTCTGCTATACAATCCCACCTCCACATGCCCTTCAGCCACCGCTGTATCATTCCCGGTTGGTTTGGTTACTGGGCGACGAAGGCGACGGAGGCGACGGAGGCAACGCCGCTGCATCTGACGACGAAGGCGACGGAGGCGGAGCGAATCCCCACCTCGCCGCCACCTCCTGCCTAACAGGGCTGTTGAGCCTGCCATACTTCCGCGGGTTAGTTCTGTTCTTCCATCTCTCGGATTCGGTTCGATCCTGCAGAGGAGTTCGATTTAAAGTCTGAACCTTTTTTGGGAGTGGCGTAATCGGAGTCGGATTTCCGTCACAGAATCAGCTCGCAGCAGGAGGGGAGGCCACCCATAAGTACGCCCCGCCCAAGAGCCTGCCCCATCCAGGATTGCAACCTTCCAACGAGCACTTGTTTGTTCTGAAAGTGCCGATTTTATCTCCAATGGGTGGTACCTGTAGCGTATCCAGGGTATCGAGTCTAGCTATCCACAGGAGGAATCTGCGCTCTCTAGTCTTCAGAGTGCCTCGGCTGCTAGGTCTTGTTCCTCCCGGTTTGGCGAAGAAATTCCTCAAAGAAGAACACGTCCATGGACCTCTGACGGAGGTTGCAATTGCTGGATTGCCAGAGCTGCCACAGGATGTCCTGATGTCCATATTTGCACACCTGGAGATCCCTGACCTGATGCGTGCCTGCTCCGTCTGCACCTCGTGGCGCTCCGCGTATTCCAGCCTGCTCAAACTTGGGCACTACCAGCGGCGCCAGACGCCGTGCCTCTTATACACATCTGAATCTGCTGGTGAGAGCGTTGCGTGCCTCTACAGCCTCTTGGAGAAGAGGTCATACAAGTTGACTCTCCCGGAGCCACCTACTCGCAGCAGGTATCTGATTGGGTCATCAAATGGCTGGCTGGTTACTGCTGATGAGAGATCCGAGATGCATATTCTCAATCCCATCACATGTGAACAGATCGCTCTCCCGTCGGTGATCACCATCGCGCATGTGACTCCTGTTTTTGATGAAACAGGTGCCTTATGTAAGTACATTTACTCTCGTGACACAGCTGAGCACCGTAGTACCACTGGCCCTCAACCCGTTGATCTTGGCGAGCTGCGACAATACCTCCAGAAAAAGGCATTTGTATTTTATGATGCATCTGCAGGACGCTACATCGTGGTGCTTATTCATGATCCAGATGGGCAACTCTCATTTGCTTGGTTAGGGGATGACAAGTGGAACTGGCTGAAACCACGTTGTTTTTTTCAAGACTGCATGTACAAAGATGGTATGTTATATGCAGTGGCATCGCTAGGAGAAGTTCACGCCTTCGATCTCAGAGGCTCTGTGGTCACAACGAAGTTAATTGCAGGCTGGGCAGATATCTACACTCGTCCAACAATTTACATTGTTCAGGCTCCTTGTGGGGATCTGATGCAAGTTTTTAGATCCCAGCAGGTGGTTGGCTGTGATCCATGTGCTGACACTGCAACGCATGAGCACTATACCTCTAAGATCAAAATATTTAAAGTCGAGACTATGGCTGAAAAGGTTGTGGAAATAAATAGCTTGAAGGATCATGTGTTGTTGGTTGGGCAGAACCAATCACTTTGTCTCTCTGCTGAAGAATATCCACAGTTGAAGGCAAACAATGTGTATGTTAACGATGACCACAAGTATATAACTTTTTACAAGAATAATCGACGTGACATTGCAGTTTTTGACTTGGCAAATAACAGTAGTGAGGAACTTGTCTCCCCTCCGCTTTGGTCCAACTGGCCTACTCCCATATGGATAACACCTAGTCTTACAAAACTGTATCCAACGTTGGACAATCTATGAGTTTTTCTTCGTGTCCAGATAATGTAATTGTATAGCAGATGATGTAATGTGAATGTTTTATATGGAAAAGAGAATAAATTATGATCATTGATTGGAGGACATTGCAGTTGGTGAGAGTTGAGGGTGAAAATCCAGCTCTAAGCTCTGCATCAAATGCTGCATGTTCCTCTGTTGCTTCAAATGGGTGGCATGTGTAATTGATAAGCTTGCAATGTAGAATGTATGTTTTTTTTTTCTTCTAATGCACCTTAGTGGCATGTTTATGTATATTACATAGTGGGGTTATGTTTTGACAATGCATATATATTACTCTGGCACTTGCCTCTTATTCAAACTGACATTTTGGCCTATGGAGAATCTAGGTCTGTAGATACAGTACTACAGGAATTGTTCTGGACAAAAGCCTCCGCTGACTGGAAACACGGATGACCTTGAACAGATTTGGATAAGATGCATTCAAAACTGGCACTCCAGCACATCGCAACAGATGCTTTTTGACCATGGTAAACTGGTATAGCTCAGGCAATGTGAAGGTGAACCTATTTGTGTTATTTTCCCCGGTTTGAACATGGACCATACTGAAATGGGCTTCTTACTTTCGATCGATCCCCAACAGAAAGACCTCTCCCACGTCCTCTTGCGTTGCCCCGCGCGTGACCGAGAGGGAACCCTAGCCACCGCCGCGGGGCCTCCCTCCCTCCTCTCCTCCCTCGCCGCCGCCCGAGGGCGCAGCCGGGTGAAGCCCGGTCGTTGCCGGCGGCGGCGGGGCTTTTTCGTCTCCCCGTGCGGTGCATCGGCGCTGAGGTGCGGTGGCGGTGTGGCTTGGCGGCGGTGATGGTGCGCGCATGCAGGCCGGGGGATGGTGTGGCGGTGGCGCTCAGATCTGGTCGGCATGCGGCACGAGACGTGGGCGCATTTGGCTGCGGGCGGCCGCCCTCTGCCGTGGCGATCTGCTGGTGGGGGTGGTGGCGCTGCAGTCGTGGTGCTGCAGGCCAGCGGGGGAGGACGGCACGTCCGGATCCGTCCCTGTCGCTGCGGGCGGCCCTCTCGCCATGGCACGATGGTGTGGGGGTGGCGCGACAACGGTGGAGGTGGGCGACCCTCGTCTAGTCGGGCCCTTGCGGTTGGACGGCGGCGCTCAGTGCAGGAGGGACTCCCTGGTGGGCTACCTCGGCTGCGGCGGTGGGTCGATTTGGTTTTCCTCGTAGGCGGTCGTGCCTTTGCGGATGGCCTCGCGAAGAGTTGTGCCAACTACCATGGTGGGGCAACACGGGGGTGCTCACGGGGGCGTTTGGCAGGAGGGATGGGTGGCCTCTATGCGGTCGCGCCATCTGTCGCCAGCACATTTGTTGGTCCGGATGCGTCCGCTCCTCCTCCCTCGTGTTCGGGGAGACGGGGGGGGGGGGGGGGGGAGCTCGATTGGAGGGATGGGTGGCCTCGATGCGGTCGCGTCATTTGTCGCCGGCACGCGGTGTGCCGGTCCGGATTTGTCCGCTCCCCTTTCTCCCCCGTTCCTCGGCCGCAGGCGGTTTGGCGCAGATCTTCCAGCGGAGCGTCGGCGGGTGGATCTGTCGATCGAGGGCCGGTGGTTGGTCCAAAGCCGGGGCCTTTGTGTAGGTCTCGGGGTTGTCTGGTTGCAGGGCGGCGGCTCTGGCGGCAGGAGGCACCGCGTTTGTGGGCGGAGCGTGTGTCTCAGGTGCGGGCAGGCAACCATGGCCTTATGGGGTGGCGTGGTTGCGGGTGGTTGACGGGGTTAGGGTGCGATGGTGGGGTGTGAGGGGTACGCCACTTGCCCAGTCCTCTGACTAGCCGACGATGGCAGCGGCCGTTGACGTTGTACCCTTCCCGAAGGCTCCGTCGCGGCACTCCCACTCATCTCGTCTTGCTCTCGGTGAAAACTTGATCTTCGCGGATCGGGTGGTGGCAGCTATCCTTGGTCGTTCCCTTCTTGGCGGCACCCCTTTGGAGGCCTGGCTTCGTTGTTGTCTAATTCACCTCTCTATTGTCGGTGGGTGGTGCGTTAGTGCCCGACACCTTTGTATCTTGCCTTGGGTGTGTGCGTTGTGTGCGTTATTCGATCTCTCAGTTGTACTCGGTGATGGTGCTTTATATATAAAGTGAAGCGGGGGGGGGGGGGGGGCCTTTTTTCGGTTGATACATCACATAGATCAGTTTTCTCTTGTTCTGGAAGTTCTTTTATTGTATATTGTTTCAGACACAATTTCTGTCTTGTTTGGCCTTGGCCTCCAGCTTCTTAGATGGAGCCACATCCACCAGGTTACAACTAGCTTCACATACCTTAAAAAATAATGCTTGCTTTGCTATAAAGTGGGCCGAATAATATGCACAAGGCATTACCAGATAGGCAAGTATTTCTAATGATTGCAGCTTCTTCAGAAGAATGCTAACATGAAATTTTGAAAATAGAATGTGGACACTATGTCAAGAGTCATCGTCAACGGCCATCTTTTTGTATATGTAGTTGAAGGTGCAAAGTTCCATCTTTGTAAAGTTGGAGCTTCCCGTGGAATTTTAAATATATAATAAAATCAAGAGGGGAAGTGAAGGTGATGGCGTGCTCTGGCGACCCGGGCGCCCTCGTCGCCCCGCAGGGCGATTCGCCCGCCGCGCCCGCCTCGCCGCCGGCTGCCCTCCCCGCCGTGGCCTCCGCCGCCCCCGCAGCTCCCTCCTCCCCGTCGGCTCCTTCCCTCCCGTCCCCTGAGCCCCCCGGCCAGGTGATTTGGGCGGATTTGGCGAAGGACGCCGACCGTGTGAAAGTGCAACTAATCCCCGGGTGGTTTTGGTAATTAATAACAACATATATATCATTGAACTAATAGTTTCTTGAGGATCATTTCAGAAAGTTCAGTGATATGGGTATGGCAATGACTGAAGAAGTGGACCCCTCAAAATGCTAAAGAAAGCATTGGCAAAAGCTCAAGACTCCATTTTTGGTTTAGTGATCCAAGATCACATTGAGTCTATAGGAAAGCCAATACTATTAAAAGGGGATGAGGTTATGATAATGATCTGGTTGCTCAAAGTGCTTAGTGATCTATCTCCCAAACTATCAGCAATCTTTCATTCCAACATATACTCATAAGTAATCTCGGTCCCACCGATTTCCATAAACTCAGTCACACCGAGATGAACCACCTCAGCCATAAAGCCAAACCCTAGTAATTTCGGTTTTTCCGATTCCAAACTCGGTCTCACCGAAACTAGTGTTGCCAAGCTTCTGTAACCTTCTGTCATCATATCGGTGTCACCGAGATGATAAAGTCGGTCCCACCGAGATTGGCAAACCCTAGTCTTTGGAAGAATCGGACTCACCGAGATTGTATTTTCGGTCCCACCGAAAATCCCAACGTTCACAAGATTTGAACTTTCGGTCTCACCGAGTTGTCAACTTCGGTCTGACCGAGATTGGTCAAATGTGTGTAACGGTTGGATTTTGTGTGGAGGCTATAAATACCCCTCCACCCCCTCTTCATTCGTGGAGAGAGCCATCGGAAAGAACTACCACTCCTACCTTACATTTCTGAGAAGAAAACTACCTACCCTTGTGTTGAGATCAAGTTGCTCCACTCCCACCATATGAAACTTGATTTCTAGCCTTCCCAAGTTGCTTTCCACTCAATCCTTCCTTCCACCACAGCCAAATCAGTGAGGAGAGTTGAGTGTTGGGGAGATTATCATTTGAAGCACAAGAGCAAGGAGTTCATCATCACCAACACCATCTATTACCTTTTGGAGGGTGGTGCCTCCTAGATTGGTTAGGTGTCGCTTGGGAGCCTCCGTCAAGATGTGGAGTTGAACCAAGAAGTTTGTAAGGGCAAGGAGATCGCCTACTTCGTGAAGATCTACCCCGAGTAAGGCTAGTCCTCCGTGGGCGTATGCCATGATGGCATAGACAAGGTTGCTTCTTCGTGGACCCTTCGTGGGTGGAGCCCTCCGTGGACTCTCGCAGCCGTTACCCTCCGTGGGTTGAAGTCTCCATCAACGTGGATTGACGATAGCACCACCTATCGGAACCACGAGAAAAAATCTCCGTGTCTCCAAATTGCGTTTGCTCTTCTCCACCTCTCTTTACTACATGTGCAATTTACTTTCCGCTGCCATTACTCTAGAATTGCATGTGTAGGGTGATACTTGACTTGATCATCATTGTGAACTTGCTAAAAACTTGTCCTAATCAAAAAGCTAAACTTTTATACTGTCAAGTAGTCTAATCACCCCCCCTCTAGACATACTTTCGATCCTACAAGTGGTATCAGAGCTTTGGTCTCCATTGGATTGGTTTCCATTGCATTGGACTCCATAAGCTTGGTTTCACAACCTAGGAGAGTATGGCGTCTAGTGAGGGTAATTTTCGTAGAGGTCCTTACTTTGATGGTTCAAATTTTGCTAGTTGGAAGCATAAAATGAAAATGCATATTCTTGGACATAACCCTGCCGCATGGGGCATTATTTGTGTTGGCTTGCAAGGTGAGTTCTTTGAGGAAGGAAAAGTTCCGGATCGTGAAGCTACAGCGGATGAATTGCGGATGTTGCAAAACAATGCTCAAGCTTGCGACATTCTCTTCAATGCTTTGTGTCCCGAGGAGTTCAACAAAATCAGCCGTCTTGAGAATGCAAAAGAGATTCGGGATACTTTGGTCGAAATGCACGAAGGTACCGAGTCTGTGAAGGAATCAAAGCTAGATGTTCTTCAAGGTCAACTTGACAAGTTCAAGATGAAGGAAGGTGAAGGAGTCGCTGAAATGTACTCTAGGCTTGCTCTCATCACAAATGAGATTGCCGGCTTAGGAAGCGAAGAAATGACCGACCGATTCATCATCAAGAAGATTCTCAGAGCTTTGGATGGAAAGTATGACACCGTGTGCACTTTGATCCAAATGATGCCAAACTACAAGAATCTCAAGCCTACCGAAGTCATTGGAAGAATTGTTGCTCATGAGATGACACTTAAAGATAAGGAAGAGCTTCACAACAAGTCAAGTGGTGCTTACAAAGCTACATGTGATGCTCCCACAACCTCAAGTGACAAGCTAGTTTCCAATGAAGAGATAAGCCTAATGGTGAAGAACTTCAACAAATTCTACAAGAGTAGAAGCAAGGAAAGAAGCTCAAAGTCTAGATCGTATGATGAAAAGAGATCTTCTAGTCGTGATCGAAACTGCTACAATTGTGGAAGACCCGGACACTACTCAAATGAGTGCTCGGCTCCCCACAAGAGAAGAGAAGAATCTCCAAGAAGAAGAAGCTCAAGAGAAGAGTCGCCTCGGAAAGAGATAAGGAGTAGAGATGATCGTTATGAACGATGATCCTCTCGGAGAAGCAAGGATTCGGAAAGGAAAGACAAGTCATCAAGGAGCTACACAAGAAGAAAACATCAAGCTCACGTAGGTGAATGGGTCTCCGGCTCTGACTCCGACAATCACTCCGAAAGAAGCTATCACTCCAACTCCGAATACAGTCAAGATGAAGGTGTTGCCGGTCTTGCTCTCGTATCCTCCAACTTCAACTCCTATGACATATTTGATTCACCAAATGAGGGAATTGTAAGATGCTTCATGGCTAAAGGCCCCAAGGTATCACACCCTGAATTTATTGACTTTGATAGTGATGAGGATGACTTGCTTGGTGAATATGAGCTTTTACATGACAAATCTAGTGAGCCTAGTAATGATGAACATGCTAGTAGTCTTTATAGTCGAGAAGAGTCGAATGACAATGCTATGAAGGAGATTGAGCGTCTAACTAAAGAACTAAACACTCTTAAGTTAGCTCATGAAACAACTCAAGAAGATCATAGAGAGCTCCTAAGATCTCATGAGAAGCTACGCTTCGAGAAGCTCAATCTAGAGCAAGAACATGAGTTCCTAAAAGCTATCAATGACGATCTTCGAAAGAAGAGTACTTCATATCTTGCCAAACGACTTCTCTTGTCTAATTTCTTGCCACCTATTAAAACTAAGCATGACAAGCATAAGAAAAATTCTTCATCTAGTAGTAACAATAACCATGCTAAATCCAATGTTGTTACTTCTAGTAGTTCTCTTGATTCCACTAACAATGTTTCAAGCCAAGTTACACTTGAGCAAGAAAATAGTTTATTGAAAGGGATTATAGAGAAAGGTGTCTACAAGAGCCTTGCCGGAAGCAAGAACTTTGAGGAAATTGTTCGCAAGCAAGGAAGGCACCGGAAGAATCAAGGAATTGGTTTTGAGCGAAAGTTCAACGCCGAGGGTGTTGAATGGGAAGAAGGTCAATATCCCACTCCAAAGTTTGTTTCTCAAAAGGAGAAGTATGATCCTACTTCTTCCAATGTGGAACAAGCTCAAGATGATCTTCCACCACAAGACCACAAGCTAAAAGGCAAGGACAAGCTTCAAGAGGAGATTGATGCATTCATTGAAGCACCTAAGGCCATGGTCAAGTGGGTTCCCAAGGAAACGTCAAGTTCTACTTCGTCAAGCTCAACTACTACCCCAAGGATTCCCATCAAGATGATGTGGATCCCGAAGAAGAAGAACTAGAGAGTTCTTGAGGGTGACTCCGCCAACATACTTCACTCACATTCATTTTGGCAAGAACTTGTGCAATCAACTTCCACATCTTGCACTAGTTCATGGAGTCACAAACCCTCTTGTTGGTAAGTCAAGGGACAAGGTAATCATTGCTTTCATGGACATCATCTATTGTGTACTTCAATCTATGTCCATGGATATCCTTGTTTGTTCCTTGTGGGACTAACCCATGTAGGTATTGAAAGTGCCCGAATCCAAAGGATTGCTCCCAACTCTTGATGATCTTCATCAACATTGAGCATCCACATCTTCAACATCTACATGAAGTCTTCTACGACAACCCAAGGTTAGTTTGACCCTTTAAAAGGGGTTCTCACATCAAGGGGGAGCTTTGCTCTAAAGATTTGAGCTAAAGCATCTTCAAATGATGTGAACACATTAATGCTTTATGTAAAAGTGGTAACCCCACTTGTGCTTAAACGATGAGTATGACCTATGATCAAATGTTCTCATTTGACTCCTAAGTCAATATACTCATATATAGATGACCTAGTCATCGACAAATTGTGTGATAGTAGCTAGTGTTTTGTTTGTGCATGTTTGACACATATTTCATTTGCTATCTTATTGTGTGAGCATGTTGGATGCATGATTTTATCCATTCAAGGACATCCATTTGTTGCTTTGGTCTTTTGGATTTCTTTTTGACCAAATGGATGGACAAGAATGCCTAAGTTCCTCCCCTAGCTATCTATGCTTTCTTGTCTCAAATTCTATTCATGCTTATATCACAAACTTTGATCAAGTCTTTTTCGGACACACCGAGTGAGGAGCACTCGGAGCCACCGATCCGTCAAAAGCTTAACTTCCAAAACCTTCTAAGTATTTTCGGTCAGACCAACCCACTCAAAATCGGACAGACCGAAAGCACTTGGATTGATCTAGGTTTTCACCTCGGTGAAACCGAGTTGCAAATTTCGGCGTGACCGAAGTGAGTAACTGCTTGCAGTTAACCATCTCGGTGCCACCGAGTTTTACAACTCGGTCCCACCGACAGCTGAAGGGTATATATACCTGAGGGCAGTGCGCGTTGATTCTTTCTTCAAAACGTCTCGCCCCCAAACCCTTTGCTGCCGTCGCCGTGGTCTCCGGATCGTCTCCATCGTCGCCTGTGCGCCCTCGCCGCGGGTCTCCGTCGCCGTCAACGGACAATCTCTCCGTGCCGTTGCCGCCGTAGAGAAACTCCACCAAGTTAGGGTGAGTTTCGATCCCTCTCGTGTTTCAACCTCTGATTCAATACACGACTGGTTTGCCTAGCTTCTTGCCACGTTTGAAATCTTCCTATCCAGCAGATTAGTTCTTAAAACGAAATTCGAGTAAAAGTTTTAGGGTTAGGTTTCCGCCGAACACATCTCGGTGTGACCGATTCTACATTCTCGGACTGACCGATTTGGCCTCTGGCCATTGCACTGCACTTTTCGGTCCAACCGAGTTGTGCAAATCGGTACGACCGAAATGAGGATTTAGTGAAACCCTAGTGTTCTCGGCTAGACCGAAACCCATTTCGGTCCAACTGAAAGTGGTGTGAATGGTTCTGTCTGGACACTTCGGATTCACCGAATTTTAGACTCGGTCTGACCGAAATGCATTCTGTGAAAACCTAAAACTGAAATTTGAACTCATTTTTTTGCAAAATCTTCTGCAGTTTGTGATAACTCTTCTATTCTGCCTATACCTAATCTATTCACAGGTTGTCAGCCATGTCAGATGCCAGTGACAGCCAGAACAGGTCTGAATCTCCAATTGCTGAAATTCCAGAGGCAGGCACTAAGTCCTGAGGCCAGCAGCTTTTCTGATGATGGTGAGAGGAGCACACCAAGTGGTTTGCCTCCTGCTGCCACCAGGGCCAGGAAGAAGAGAAATTCTGATGAAGAGGATTCTGATTTCATTGCTGAGGAAGAGATCACATCTAAGCCAAAGAGGAAAGTGGTTGCCAAAGAGCATCAAGGGCAACAAACCAGGAAAGGCACCAGTAAAGTGAAGAAGTCCACAGTTGCTAAGAAGCTGAGCTTGGAAGAAGAAACCTCGAGCAAGGTAAAGAAAACTTCCAAGAGGAAGAGGATTGTGCATGATGAAGCAGCTGATGATGATTCTGATGAGGAAGCACCCCAGCCTCCTCAGAAGCCTAAGCTGATGGGAGATGCCATCAGGGCAGGAGCACCTACTAAGTCTAAGCCATCAGCTCCAGCAAAGGCAGCTCAAGCCAAGCCTGCTGCCAAGCCAAAGAAAACTGTGAGAAACATTCCTGCTTCAGAGAAGAAGAAAGACAATGTGCCACCAGCTGAGTCAGATGATGAGGCACCTGTATTGCTGAAACTCCGTTAGAAACTGCCTGTCCACAATGATGCTCATCCTCGAGCTGAAAACATGAAGGAAAGAAAGGACAAAGGTCTCAGGCTATGGAGACAAGCTGATCCATATGCCATAAGGAGAAGGACAGCTGTTGACTCAAGGTTCCACACCAGAGAGCAGCAAGATTTCTATGAGACAGTGCTTATGGACAAGAAGCCCATTGTTGCTGACACTAGATATGTTGACTGGGCATATATTGACAGTGAAGAGCACAGAGACTACTTTCCACATGTGCATGAGAGCTTCACTGCATGTGGTGTTGCTGAGTTCGTTGGTCAGAAGCTGACAGCTTGGAATGATGAGATGATCATGCAATTCTATGCCACAGCTCATTTCTATCCAGATGGCAGGATTGTATGGATGACTGAAGGCCAGAGATTCTCTTCAACAGTTGAAGAGTGGGTAGCACTGCTGAATGCTCCAGTGTCAAGAGAAGATGATGTTGATGTCTATGGAATTCCCAAGAAAAACCATGAGTCTATGAAGAACATGTACAATGAGGTACCAGCTAAGGATGTAGAGATCTGGAAGCTCGGCTCAGTGTATCATCTCCAGGCAGGTCTCCCTACCACGAACACAATTCTGAGGCATACCTTGATGCCCAAGTCTGGAGATCATCGCATGATACGAGGCTATTCTATCAACATGCTGCATATACTAGATCAGAAGGCACCTTTCAAGGTGATGGACCTGATAGTTGAGACTATCAAGAGGACTGCAGCAGACCAGAAGAGGTCATGTGGTTTTGCCCCGCACATTCAGATGCTTATCAATGCCAAGTTTGGCACGGGCACCTACTTGTTGGATAGACCCCACTTGCCACTGCAGCCTGAGCATGAGGACAATGAAGTTGTGATGACTGAGGATGATCCCACGTCTGTTGAAGGTCAAGCTAAGTCTGAAGCTGCCAAACAAGCTAAAGCTGAGAAGGAAGCAACAGTAGCAGCAGCTAAACCCAAGAGTGTTGGAGAACAGCTCCTTGAAGCTACCCAGAGGATTGAACTACGCCTGGCCAGCATAGTGCAGTCTCAGGAAAGTCTTGAGAGGATAGTTGAAGACAAGTTCCATGCTCTGGATGTCAAGCTGACTGAAGTGCAAGTCACCGTCAACAAGCTTGAGGCAGATATCGAGGAAGCCAAGAGGGAGAAGGAAGAGCTCATGAAGGAGATGCAGGATGACCTTGTCCAGGATGACTATGAGCAGCCTGCTCCGGTTCCTACCAGACCCAGATCAGCTGCTATTCCAGTGACAGACACCAGGGCTACTGCATCAGCACCTCCCACAGCTCCATCAGTTCCAGCTCCAGCTCCAGTGTCCACTCCTCCAGCTCCACAGACATCAGCCGAAGCCTTTGCAGATGCAGCTATCTCAACTCCATCAACCCAGACAGGAGCCGCCAGCAGAGTCCCTAGTGACGTTTAGCTCTATACCTTTCGAACTTTTTGGTAACTTGTTGCCAAAGGGGGAGAAATTGTATAGATCATAGGACTTCGAGAGAGAGAGTGCTCGCTTTTGCTCTTTCGTTTGCGGTTTCTTTGAGATACTTTTGAGATTTTCGAGACATTCCGTGTGTTTGATACTACGTTTGCTCTACTTTGATGAGTGCTTGATCATACTATGCCTTAATGTGTGCTTAATGCTTATCATATGTCATTCATATCTTGTATGATCATTTACTCATGTCTTGGTGATTGGGTGCATGTTATTCATTCTTATCATTTTGTGCGCTCCACCAAGATGTATGTGACATGGAAGAGTGACCCATGATCCTAATCGATTGTGCATTTGC
The DNA here is from genome assembly GCA_963921465.1 of Triticum timopheevii. Lineage (NCBI taxonomy): Eukaryota > Viridiplantae > Streptophyta > Magnoliopsida > Poales > Poaceae > Triticum > Triticum timopheevii. The sequence goes on from OY997264.1 coordinate 153,651,117, forward strand.
ATTCAAACGCAAATCTTAAATAATGCACAAATTTAGGGGGAGCTCTTGCTTATCACATACTTCTCAAAGCGACGATATTATTCATTGATTATATCATTTGTCGAAGCTTTGATCTATATGTTGTCATCAATTACCAAAAAGGGGGAGATTGAAAGTGCAACTAATCCCCGGGTGGTTTTGGTAATTAATAACAACATATATATCATTGAACTAATAGTTTCTTGAGGATCATTTCAGAAAGTTCAGTGATATGGGTATGGCAATGACTGAAGAAGTGGACCCCTCAAAATGCTAAGGAAAGCATTGGCAAAAGCTCAAGACTCCATTTTTGGTTTAGTGATCCAAGATCACATTGAGTCTATAGGAAAGCCAATACTATTAAAAGGGGATGAGGTTATGATAATGATCTGGTTGCTCAAAGTGCTTAGTGATCTATCTCCCAAACTATCAGCAATCTTTCATTCCAACATATACTCATAAGTAATCTCGGTCCCACCGATTTCCATAAACTCAGTCACACCGAGATGAACCACCTCAGCCATAAAGCCAAACCCTAGTAATTTCGGTTTTTCCGATTCCAAACTCGGTCTCACCGAAACTAGTGTTGCCAAGCTTCTGTAACCTTCTGTCATCATATCGGTGTCACCGAGATGATAAAGTCGGTCCCACCGAGATTGGCAAACCCTAGTCTTTGGAAGAATCGGACTCACCGAGATTGTATTTTCGGTCCCACCGAAAATCCCAACGTTCACAAGATTTAAACTTTCGGTCTCACCGAGTTGTCAACTTCGGTCTGACCGAGATTGGTCAAATGTGTGTAACGGTTGGATTTTGTGTGGAGGCTATAAATACCCCTCCACCCCCTCTTCATTCGTGGAGAGAGCCATCAGAAAGAACTACCACTCCTACCTTACATTTCTGAGAAGAAAACTACCTACCCTTGTGTTGAGATCAAGTTGCTCCACTCCCACCATATGAAACTTGATTTCTAGCCTTCCCAAGTTGCTTTCCACTCAATCCTTCCTTCCACCACAGCCAAATCAGTGAGGAGAGTTGAGTGTTGGGGAGATTATCATTTGAAGCACAAGAGCAAGGAGTTCATCATCACCAACACCATCTATTACCTTTTGGAGGGTGGTGCCTCCTAGATTGGTTAGGTGTCGCTTGGGAGCCTCCGTCAAGATGTGGAGTTGAACCAAGAAGTTTGTAAGGGCAAGGAGATCGCCTACTTCGTGAAGATCTACCCCGAGTAAGGCTAGTCCTCCGTGGGCGTATGCCATGATGGCATAGACAAGGTTGCTTCTTCGTGGACCCTTCGTGGGTGGAGCCCTCCGTGGACTCTCGCAGCCGTTACCCTCCGTGGGTTGAAGTCTCCATCAACGTGGATTGACGATAGCACCACCTATCGGAACCACGAGAAAAAATCTCCGTGGTCTCCAAATTGCGTTTGCTCTTCTCCACCTCTCTTTACTACATGTGCAATTTACTTTCCGCTGCCATTACTCTAGAATTGCATGTGTAGGGTGATACTTGACTTGATCATCATTGTGAACTTGCTAAAAACTTGTCCTAATCAAAAGGCTAAACTTTTATATTGTCAAGTAGTCTAATCACCCCCCCTCTAGACATACTTTCGATCCTACACCGTGCCGCGGGCCGGCCGGTGGAGTGCCGGGACCGCGTCCCCCCCGCCCGCCCCGGCTCGCCCAGCGCCGCCCCGCTCCACCGGCAGCCTTACTCCCGGGGGTGGGAGTTCGGCTGCCCAGGCGCGGGTTCGACCTTCCCGCCGAATGTCGCGCTCCTCGCCGGTGACCGCGGGGAAAAGCGTGGCCTTCGGGGCTGGGGCTGGCCGCCGCCGCCGGCGCTCCTCCGGTTGGGGCGTGGCCGGCCGGGCGGAGCTCGGCCCTGCCCAGGCATCCTGGAGGTGCTCCGGCTGGCCCGCCCCGGCTCGTTCGGCCGCCTCGACGTCGCCGTCGGTCGCCGGCATCCCTCTGCGATCCTACGTGCCCCCTTTCGTCCGTTCATCGCCTTTTTCGGATCATCCCGGTTATGCTGCACCCCGTCCCCCCGCCGCCCTGCCGCCCCTCGCCCGCCGTGCCGGCCGGTCGCCGCGCCCGCCTCGCCGGAGGAAGCTGGGGAAACCCTAGCCGGCGGAGGCGCCCCGGCTGCTGGGTTGGGCCTTGCCGTGTTGGACCCCGGGAGCCGTTTGGGCCTGCTGCCCACCCCGGGGTGGACGGCCCAACTGGGTGGCCTGGGCTCTGTGGGCCGGCCCAACCTCCGGGCGACGGTCCCGCAGCCTCGGCCCAGCCCCCTGGCGGTCGCCTCTCGGCCCAGGTGCCTCCCGCTCGGGGAGGGATATGGCTCCCGAGAGGGTTTCCTCGCCATCCGCCGCTCCCTCCCGCCCCTCCCTCGATCGCCAGCTCCTGCTCCCTCCTCCTTCAGTCACCGCCGCCGCCGGTTCCCCCCTCCCCCCTGTGACGCCTCCGCACCTCCCCATGGCCCGCTCCTGGGATGATGGCTCGGGGTGCCCCAAGCGGCCCCTGGAGGATACCCGGCCGGCCGGGCGCGCCTCGCTGGAGGGCCAGCAGCGCGAGGCCGACCTCCGCCGCCAGCTGGCCAACCGCGACGCCCGCCGGTTGTTGGGGAACGTAGTAATTTCAAAAAAATTCCTACGCACACGCAAGATCATGGTGATGGCATAGCAACGAGAGGGGAGAGTGTTGTCCACGTACCCTCGTAGACCGTAAGCGGAAGCGTTATGACAACACGGTTGATGTAGTCGTACGTCTTCACGATCCGACCGATCCAAGTACCGAACGTACGGCACCTCCGAGTTCAGCACACGTTCAGCTCGATGACGATCCCCGGACTCCGATCCATGCCGGGGATGAGTTCCGTCAGCACGACGGCGTGGTGACGATGATGATGCTCTACCGGCGCAGGGCTTCGCCTAAACTCCGCGATGATATGACCGAGGTGGAATATGGTGGAGGGGGGCACCGCACACGGCTAAGGAACGATCCGTAGATCAACTTGTGTATCTATGGGGTGCCCCTGCCCCCGTATACAAAGGAGTGGAGGAGGGGAGGGCCGGCCCTCTCTATGGCGCGCCCTAGGGGAGTCCTACTCCCATCGGGAGTAGGATTCCTCCTTTCCTAGTCCAACTAGGAGTCCTTCCAAGTAGTAGGAGTAGGAGACAAGGAAGGGGAAGAGGGAAGAGAAGGAAGGAGGGGGCGCCACCCCTCCCCCTAGTCCAATTCGGACTAGTCAATGGGGGGGCGCGCGGCCTGCCTCTCCCTCTCCCCTAAAGCCCAATAAGGCCCATATACTTCTTCCCCCGTATTCCCGTAACTCCCCGGTACTCCAAAAAATACCCGAACCACTCGGAACCCTTCCGATGTCCAAATATAGTTGTCCAATATATCGATCTTTACATCTCGACCATTTCAAGACTCCTCGTCATGTCCCCGATCTCATTCGGGACTCCGAACTCCTTCGGTACATCAAAACTCATAAACTCATAATAAAACTGTCATCGAAACCTTAAGCGTGCGGACCCTACGGGTTCGAGAACTATGTAGACATGACATAGAACTATTCTCGGTCAATAACCAATAGCGGGACCTGGATGCCCATATTGGCTCCTACATATTCTACGAAGATCTTTATCGGTCAAACCGCATAACAACATACGTTGTTCCCTTTGTCATCGGTATGTTACTTGCCCGAGATTCGATCGTCGGTATCCAATACCTAGTTCAATCTCGTTGCCGACAAGTCTCTTTACTCGTTACGTAATGCATCATTCCGTAACTAACTCATTAGCTACATTGCTTGCAAGGCTTATAGTGATGTGCATTACCGAGAGGGCCCAGAGATACCTCTCCGACAATCGGAGTGACAAAACCTAATCTCAAAATACGCCAACCCAACATGTACCTTTGGAGACACCTGTAGTACTCCTTTATAATCACCCAGTTACGTTGTGACGTTTGGTAGCACCCAAAGTGTTCCTTCGGTAAACGGGAGTTGCATAATCTCATAGTTACAGGAACATGTATAAGTCATGAAGAAAGCAATAGCAATATACTAAACGATCAAGTGCTAGGCTAATGGAATGGGTCATATCAATCACATCATTCTCCTAATGATGTGATCCCATTAATCAAATGACAACACATGTCTATGGTTAGGAAACATAACCATCTTTGATTAATAAGCTAGTCAAGTAGAGGCATACTAGTGACGTTGTGTTTGTCTATGTATTCACACATGTATTATGTTTCCGGTTAATACAATTCTAGCATGAATAATAAACATTTATCATCATATGAGGAAATAAATAATAACTTTATTATTGCCTCTAGGGCATATTTCCTTCAGTCTCCCACTTGCACTAGAGTCAATAATCTAGTTCACATCGCCATGTGATTTAACACTAATATTCATATCTGTATATGATTAACACCCACAGTTCATATCTTCATATGACCAACACCAAAAGGGTTTACTAGATTCAATAATCTAGTTCACATCGCTATGTGATTAACACCCAAAGAGTACTAAGGTGTGATCATGTTTTGCTCGTGAGAGAATCTTAGTCAACGGGTCTGTCATATTCAGAGCCATATGTATTTTACAAATATTCTATGTCTATAATGCTCTGCACGGAGCTACTCTAGCTAATTGCTCCCACTTTCAATATGTATCCAGATTGAGACTTAGAGTCATCTGTATCGGTGTGAAAGCTTGCACCGATGTAACTCTTTACGACGGGCTCTTTTATCTCTTCCATAATCGAGAAATATTTCCTTAGTCCTCACTAAGGATATTCTTGACCAATGTCCAGTGATCTACTCCTAGATCACTATTGTACTTCCTTGCCAAATTCAGAGCAAGATATACAATAGGTCTGGTACATAGCATAACATACTTTATAGAACCTATGACTGAGGCATAGGGAATGATTTTTCATTTTTTCTATTTTCTGCCATGGTCGGGTCTTGAGTCTTACTGAACTTCACACCTTTGCATCACAGGCAAGAACTCTTTCTTTGACTGTTCTATTTTGAACTATTTCAAAAATTTATCAAGGTATGTACTCATTGAAAAATCTTATCAAGCGTCTTGATCTATCTACATAGATCTTGATGCTCAATGTGTAAGCAGCTTCACCGAGGTCTTTCATTGAAAAACTTTTATTCAAGTATCCCTTTATGCTATCCAGAAATTCTATATCATTTCCGATCAACAATATGTCATCTACATATAGTATCAGAAATGCTACAGAGCTCCCACTCACTTTCTTGTAAATACAGGCTTCTCCAAAAATCTGTATAAAACCATATGCTTTGATCAACTTATCAAAGCGTATATTCCAACTCTGAGATGCTGGCACCAGTCCATAAATGGATCACTGGAGCTTGCACACTTTGTTAGCACCTTTTGGATCAACAAAACCTTCTGGCTGCATCATATACAACTCTTCTTCCAGAAATCCATTCAAGAATGCAGTTTTGACATCCATTTGCCAAATTTCATAATCATGAAATGCAGCAATAGCTAACATGATTCGGACAGACTTAAGCATTGCTACAGGTGAGAAAGTCTCATCGTAGTCAACCCCTTGAACTTGACGAAAACCTTTCGCAACAAGTCGACCTTTATAGACAGTTACATTACCATCAGCGTCAGTCTTCTTCTTAAAGATCCATTTATTCTCAATGGCTTGCCGATCATCGGGCAAGTCAACCAAAGTCCATACTTTGTTTTCATACATGGATCCCATCTCAGATTTCATGGCCTCTAGCCATTTTGCGGAATCTGGGCTCATCATCGCTTCCCCATAGTTCATAGGTTCATCATGGTCAAGTAACATGACTTCCAGAATAGGATTACCGTACCACTCTGGTGCGGATCTTACTCTGGTAGACCTACGAGGTTCAGTAGAAACTTGATCTGAAGTTTCATGATCAATATCATTAGCTTCCTCACTAATTGGTGTAGTTGTCACAGGAACCGGTTCTTGTGATGAACTGCTTTCCAATAAGGGAGTAGATACAGTTATCTCATCAAGTTCTACTTTCCTCCCACTCACTTCTTTCGAGAGAAACTCCTTCTCTAGAAAGGATCCGATTTTAGCAACGAAAATCTTGCCCTCAGATCTGTGATAGAAGGTGTACCCAATAGTCTCTTTTGGGTATCCTATGAAGACACATTTCTCCGATTTGGGTTCGAGCTTATCTGGTTGAAGTTTCTTCACATAAGCATCGCAGCCCCAAACTTTAAGAAACAACAACTTTGGTTTCTTGCCAAATCACAGTTCATAAGGCGTCGTTTTAACGGATTTTGATGGTGCCCTATTTAACGTGAATGCGGCCGTCTCTAAAGCATAACCCCAAAAAGATAGCGGTAAATTAGTAAGAGACATCATAGATCGCACTATATCTAGTAAAGTACGATTACGACGTTCGGACACACCATTTCGTTGTGGTGTTCCGGGTGGCGTGAGTTGCGAAACTATTCCGCATTGTTTCAAGTGTAGACCAAACTCGTAACTCAAATATTCTCCTCCACGATCAGATCGTAGAAATTTTATTTTCTTGTTACGATGATTTTCCACTTCACTCTGAAATTCTTTGAACTTTTCAAATGTTTCAGATTTGTGTTTCATTAAGTAGATATACCCATATCTGCTCAAATCATCTTGTGAAGGTCCGAAAATAATGATACTTGCCACGAGCATCAACACTCATTGGATCGCATACATCGGTATGTATTAATTCCAGTAAGTCAGTAGCTTGTTCCATTGTTCCGGAGAACGGAGTTTTAGTCATCTTGCCCAAAAGGCACGGTTCGCAAGCATCAAATGATTCATAACCAAGTGATTCCAAAAATCCATCTTTATGGAGTTTCTGTTGGAAATATGCCCTAGAGGCAATAATAAAAGTATTATTATATTTCCTTGTTCATGATAATTGTCTTTTATTCATGCTATAACTGTATTATCCGGAAATCGTAATACACGTGTGAATACATAGACCACAATATGTCCCTAGTGAGCCTCTAGTTGACTAGCTCGTTGTGATCAACAGATAGTCATGGTTCAGCAAGCTCCAGCAATCCTTCTAAGGACTGGAGTAAGCATCTCGGAGTTGGAATATGTACTTTGATAAGATGATCAAAGATTTTGGGTTTATACAAATTTATGAGAAACTTGTATTTCCAAAGAAGTGAGTGGGAGCACTATAGAATTTCTGGTGAGTATATGTTATTGACATATTGTTGATCAGAAATGATGTAGAATTTCTGGAAAGCATATAGGGTTATTTGAAAAGTGTTTTTCAATGGAAAACCTTGATTAAGCTACTTGAACATTGAGCATCAAGATCTATGAGGATAGATCAAAAATGCTCAATAGTACTTTCAAATGAGCACATACCTTGACATGATCTAGACGGTGTTCAAGATGGATCAGTCAAAGAAGGAGTTCTTGCCTGAGTTGTAAGGTATGAAGTCAAGACTTAAAGCTTGACCATGGCAGAAAAGAGAGAAAGGACGAAGGTCGTCCCCTATGTTTCAGACATAGGCTCTATAGTATGCTATGCTGTGTACCGCACCGGAAGTGTGCCTTGCCATGAGTCAGTCAAGGGGTACAAGAATGATCCAGGAATGGATCATTGGACAGCGGTCAAAATTGTCCTTGGAGTAAATAAGGACATGTTTCTCGATTATGGAGGTGATAAAGAGTTCGGCGTAAAGGGTTACGTCGATGCAAGCTTTAACACCTATCCGAGTGACTCTGAGTAGCAAACCGGATACGTATAGTGGAGCAACCATTTGGAATAGCTCCAAGTGGAGCATGGAAACATCATTTACAATATGACCTAGAAATTTGCAAAGCACACACGGATCTGAAAGGTTCAGACCCGTTGACTAAAACCTCTCTCACAAGCAAAACATGATCAAACCCCAGAACTCATTTGATGATGTTGGTCACAGGCGATGTGACTTGTCAATGTTAATCACATGGCGATGTGAACTAGATTATTGACTCTAGTGCAAGTGGGAGACTGTTGGAAATATGCCCTAGAGGCAATAATAAAAGTATTATTATATTTCCTTGTTCATGATAATTGTCTTTTATTCATGCTATAACTGTATTATCCGGAAATCGTAATACACGTGTGAATACATAGACCACAATATGTCCCTAGTGAGCCTCTAGTTGACTAGCTCGTTGTGATCAACAGATAGTCATGGTTTCCTGGCTATGGACATTGGATGTCGTTGATAACGGGACCACATCATTAGGAGAATGATGTGATGGACAAGACCCAATCCTAAGCATAGCACAAAGATCGTGTAGTTCGTTTGCTAGAGCTTTTCCAATGTCAAGTATCTCTTCCTTAGACCATGAGATTGTGTAACTCCTGGATACCGTAGGAGTGCTTTGGGTGTATCAAACGTCACAACGTAACTGGGTGACTATAAAGGTGCATTACAGGTATCTCCGAAAGTGTCTTTTGGGTTGACACGGATCGAGACTGGGATTTGTCACTCCGTGTAAACGGAGAGGTATCTCTGGGCCCACTCGGTAGGACATCATCATAATGTGCACAGTGTGACCAAGGGGTTGATCATGGGATGATGTGTTACGGAACGAGTAAAGAGACTTGTCGGTAACGAGATTGAACAAGGTATCGGTATACCGACGATCGAATCTCGGGCAAGTAAAATACCGCTAGACAAAGGGAATTGTATACGGGATCGACTGAGTCCTTGACATCGTGGTTCATCCGATGAGATCATCGTGGAACATGTGGGAGCCAACATGGGTATCCAGATCCCGCTGTTGGTTATTGACCGGAGAACGTCTCGGTCATGTCTACATGTCTCCCGAACCCGTAGGGTCTACACACTTAAGGTTCGATGACGCTAGGGTTATAAAGGAAGTTTGTATGTGGTTACCGAATGTTGTTCGGAGTCCCGGATGAGATCCCGGACGTCACGAGGAGTTCCGGAATGGTCCGGAGGTAAAGATTTATATATGGGAAGTCCTATTTTGGCCACCGGAAAATGTTCGGGATTTTTCGGTATTGTACCGGGAAGGTTCTAGAAGGTTCCGGAGTGGGGCCCACCTGCATGGGGGGACCCACATGAACGTGGGTAGTGGGGGAAAGGCCCCACACCCCTGGTCAAGGCGCACCAAGATCCCCCCTTAGAAGGAATAAGATCATATCCCGAAGGGATAAGATCAAGATCCCTAAAAAGGGGGGATAACAATCGGTGGGGAAGGAAATGATGGGATTTCTTTCCTCCCACCTTGGCCAACGCCCCAATGGACTTGGAGGGCAAGAAACCAGCCCCTCCACCCCTATATAAAGTGGGGAGATGCATGGGAGCTCAACACGAAGTTTTGGCGCAGCCCTCCCCCTCTCCCAAGTACTCCTCCTCTCCTGCGGTGCTTGGCGAAGCCCTGCAGGATTGCCACGCTCCTCCACCACCACCACGCCGTCGTGCTGCTGCTGGACGGAGTCTTCCCCAACCTCTCCCTCTCACCTTGCTGGATCAAGGCATGGGAGACGTCACCGGGCTGTACGTGTGTTGAACGCGGAGGTGCCGTCCGTTCGGCACTAGGATCTCCGGTGATTTGGATCACGACGAGTACGACTCCTTCAACCCCGTTCTCTTGAACGCTTCCGCTTAGCAATCTACAAGGGTATGTAGATGCACTCTCCTTCCACTCATTGCTGGTTTCTCCATAGATAGATCTTGGTGACACGTAGGAAAATTTTGAATTTCTGCTACGTTCCCCAACAGTTTCTTCATGCGCTTTACACCGATATGACCCAAACGGCAGTGCCACAAATAAGTTGCACTATCATTATTAACTTTGCATCTTTTGGCATCAATATTATGAATATGTGTATCACTACGATCAAGATCCAACAAACTATGTTCATTGGGTGTATGACCATCAAAGGTCTTATTCATGTAAAGAGAATAACAATTATTCTCTAACTTTAAATGAATAACCGTATCGCAATAAACACGATCAAATCATGTTTATGCTCAACGCAAACGCTGAATAACATTTATTTAGGTTTAACACTAATCCCAAAAGTATAGGGAGTGTGCGATGATGATCACATCAATCTTGGAACTACTTCCAACACCCATTGTCACTTCCCCTTCAACTAGTCTCTGTTTATTCTGTAACTCCTGTTTCGAGTTACTAATCTTAGCAACTGAACAAGTATCAAATACTCAGGGGCTACTATAAACACTATTAAGGCACACATCAATAACCTGTATATCAAATATACCCTTGTTCACTTTGCCATCCTTCTTATCCACCAAATATTCAGGGCATTTCCGCTTACAGTGACCATTTCCTTTGCAGTGTAAGCACTCAGTTTCAGGCTTTGGTCGAGCTTTGGTCTTCTTCACGGGAGTGACAACTTGTTTGCCATTCTACTTGAAGTTTCCCTTTCTTTCCCTTTGCCCTTTTCTTGAAACTAGTTGTCTTGTCAATCATCAACACTTGATGCTCTTTCTTGATTTCTACCTTCGTCGATTTCAACATCACGAAGAGCTCGGGAATTGTTTTCGCCATCCCTTGCATACTGTAGTTCATCACGAAGTTCTACTAACTTAATGATGGTGACTAGAGAATTCCGTCAATCACTATCTTATCTGGAAGATTAACTCCCACTAGATTCAAGTGATTGAAGTGCCCAGACAATCTGAGCACATGCTCACTAGTGAGAGATTCCCCTCCATCTTTTAGCTATAGAACTTGTTGGAGACTTCATATCTCTCAACTCGGGTATTTGCTTGAAATATTAACTTCAATTCCTGGAACATCTCATATGGTCCATGACGTTCAAAACGTCTTGGAAGTCCCGATTCTAAGCCGTTAAGCATGGTGCACTAAACTATCAAGTAGTAATCATACTGAGCTAGCCAACGTTCATAACGTCTGCATCTGCTCCTGCAATAGGTCCGTCACCTAGCAGTGCATTAAGGACATAATTCTTCTGTGCAGCAATGAGGATAAACCTCAGATCACGGATCCAATCTGCATCATTGCTACTAACATCTTTCAACACAATTTTTCTCTAGGAACATATGAAAGCAACAACGCAAGCTATTGATCTACAACATAATTTGCAAAATACTACCAGTACTAAGTTCATGATAAAGTTAAGTTCATTTAATCATATTACTAAAGAACTCCCACTTAGATAGACATCCCTCTAATCCTCTAAGTGATTGCGTGATCCATATCAACTACACCATGTCCGATCGTCATGTGAGATGCAATAGTTTCAATGGTGAACATCAGTATGTTGATCATATCTACTATATGATTCACGCTCGACCTTTCGGTCTCCGTGTTTCGAGGCCATATCTGTATATGCTAGGCTCGTCAAGTTTAACCTGAGTATTCCGCGTGTGCAACTATTTTGCACCCGTTGTATTTGAACGTAGAGCCTATCACACCCGATCATCACGTGGTGTCTCAGCACGAAGAACTTTCGCAACGGTGCATACTCAGGGAGAACACTTCTTGAATATTAGTGAGAGATCATCTTAAAATGCTACCGTCAATCAAAGCAAGATAAGATGCATAAAGGATAAACATCACATGCAATCAATATAAGTGATATGATATGGCCATCATCATCTTGTGCTTGTGATCTCCATCTTCGAAGCACCGTCGTGATCACCATCGTCACCGGCGCGACACCTTGATCTCCATCGTAGCATCATTGTCGTTACGCCATCTATTGCTTCTACGACTATCGCTACCGCTTAGTGATAAAGTAAAGCAATTACAGGGCGTTTGCATTTCATACAATAAAGCGACAACCATATGGCTCCTGCTAGTTGCCGATAACTTTGGTTACAAAACATGATCATCTCATACAATAAAATATAGTATCACATCTTGACCATATCACATCACAACATGCCCTGCAAAAACAAGTTAGACGTCCTCTACTTTGTTGTTGCAAATTTTACGTGGCTGCTACGGGCTGAGTAAGAACCGTTCTTACCTACGCATCAAAACCACAACCATAGTTCGTCAAGTTAGTGCTGTTTTAACCTTCGCAAGGGCCGGGCGTAGCCACACTCGATTCAGCTAAAGTGAGAGAGACAGACACCCGCCAGCCACCTTTAAGCACGACTGCTCGTAACGGTGAAACCAGTCTCGCGTAAGCGTACGCGTAATGTCGGTCCGGGCCGCTTCATCTCACAATACCGCTGAACCAAAGTATGACATGCTGGTAAGCAGTATGACTTGTATCGCCCACAACTCACTTGTGTTCTACTCGTGCATATGACATCTACGCATAAAACCAGGCTCGGATGCCACTGTTGGGGAACGTAGTAATTTCAAAAAAATTCCTACGCACACGCAAGATCATGGTGATGGCATAGCAACGAGAGGGGAGAGTGTTGTCCACGTACCCTCGTAGACCATAAGCGGAAGCGTTATGACAACGCGGTTGATGTAGTCGTACGTCTTCACGATCCGACCGATCCAAGTACCGAACGTACGGCACCTCCGAGTTCAACACACGTTCAGCTCGATGACGATCCCCGGACTCCGATCCATGTCGGGGATGAGTTCCGTCAGCACGACGGCGTGGTGATGATGATGATGCTCTACCGGCACAGGGCTTCGCCTAAACTCCGCGACGATATGACTGAGGTGGAATATGGTGGAGAGGGGCACCGCACACGGCTAAGGAACGATCCGTAGATCAACTTGTGTGTCTATGGGGTGCCCCCTGCCCCGTATATAAAGGAGTGGAGGAGGGGAGGGTTGGCCCTCTCTATGGCGCGCCCTAGGGGAGTCCTACTCCCATCGGGAGTAGGATTCCTCCTTTCCTAGTCCAACTAGGAGTCCTTCCAAGTAGTAGGAGTAGGAGACAAGGAAGGGGAAGAGGGAAGAGAAGGAAGGAGGGGGCGCCGCCCCTCCCCCTAGTCCAATTCGGACTAGTCAATGGGGGGAGCGCGCGGCCTGCCTCTCCCTCTCCCCTAAAGCCCAATAAGGCCCATATACTTCTTCCCCCGTATTCCCGTAACTCCCCGGTACTCCGAAAAATACCCGAACCACTCGGAACCCTTCCGATGTCCAAATATAGTCGTCCAATATATTGATCTTTACGTCTCGACCATTTCGAGACTCCTCGTCATGTCCCCGATCTCATCCGGGACTCCGAACTCCTTCGGTACATCAAAACTCATAAACTCATAATAAAACTGTCATCGAAACCTTAAGCGTGCGGACCCTACAGGTTCGAGAACTATGTAGACATGACCTAGAACTATTCTCGGTCAATAACCAATAGCGGGACCTGGATGCCCATATTGGCTCCTACATATTCTACGAAGATCTTTATCGGTCAAACCGCATAACAACATACGTTGTTCCCTTTGTCATCGGTATGTTACTTGCCCGAGATTCGATCGTCGGTATCCAATACCTAGTTCAATCTCGTTGCCGACAAGTCTCTTTACTCGTTACGTAATGCATCATTCCGTAACTAACTCATTAGCTACATTGCTTGCAAGGCTTATAGTGATGTGCATTACCGAGAGGGCCCAGAGATACCTCTCCGACAATCGAAGTGACAAAATCTAATCTCAAAATACGCCAACCCAACATGTACCTTTGGAGACACCTGTAGTACTCCTTTATAATCACCCAGTTACGTTGTGACGTTTGGTAGCACCCAAAGTGTTCCTCCGGTAAACGGGAGTTGCATAATCTCATAGTTACAGGAACATGTATAAGTCATGAAGAAAGCAATAGCAATATACTAAACGATCAAGTGCTAGGCTAATGGAATGGGTCATGTCAATCACATCATTCTCCTAATGATGTGATCCCATTAATCAAATGACAACACATGTCTATGGTTAGGAAACATAACCATCTTTGATTAATAAGCTAGTCAAGTAGAGGCATACTAGTGACGTTGTGTTTGTCTATGTATTCACACATGTATTATGTTTCCGGTTAATACAATTCTAGCATGAATAATAAACATTTATCATGATATGAGGAAATAAATAATAACTTTATTATTGCCTCTAGGGCATATTTTCTTCACCGGTCCCCTGGCCGCGATGCCCGCCGGTCCCCTCCGTGGGACCCCCGCCGTTCCCCCCTCCGTGAGGCCCGCCAGTCGCCGACGTGGGAGTCACGGCATTCGCTGCCCTGCTCCGATCGCTGCTCTCCTGTCCGCGCTGCTGGCCGCTCCCCGGTGCGGGCCGATGGCCGGCGCTCCCCCGCTAGGGAGAGCCGCCGGGACCGCCCCTGTTCCCCCTCCCCCGCGCGCCGCCGGGGTCGGTCCTCATCGCCCTCTCGGGCCGCGCCTTCTGAAGCCGCTGCCACCCGTCGGTACCAGCCCCCCAAGACCCAACCGAGCTTCCCTTCGGGCAATGGTGGCCCCAGGGCTCGCAGGCTCCAAGGCGCCAAGAAGAAGAAGAGGGGTGCCGTCCGAACCCCCTCTGCCACGGCTCTGGTTCCCGCGTCCTCGGCCGCGCCCAACTCCGGTGCTCCCAGCGATCCTCCTCCGTGCTTCAACTGTGGTGTTGTCGGCCACTACCAGGTTGAGTGCCCCAACCCGCCAATGTGCTACCTCTGCAAGGAGTCGGGCCATCCCGCGGCTCTCTGCCCGGACTGCCTGATGATGGAGGAGCTCATGATGTACGGCCACGACGTTGAGGGCCTCAGATTCTTCCACATCGAGGTGGAGGACGTCCCCCCACCGTCTCCGTTGCTCCTTGCGGTCGTGACCATCGTGGGTGCCGGGGTCGCTTCACCGGAGATGATCGAGGCGGAGCTTAACCACCTCTGCCGTCGCGTCTAGGATTGGCTGGTGACTCCAACCTCGGATAGCTCCTTCACCGTGGTCTTCCCCGACGCTCTCAGCCTGGGCCTCTGCACCCGTAGCGATGACATCACCCTCGCCATCAACAAGCTCGTTGTCAACATCTCTGAGCCCCTGATGGATCCTAAGGTGGTTGCCGTGATGGACACTGCTTGGATCCTCATAGCGGGCCTCCCCGACATCGCCTGCTCTGAGAAGGTGATCCGTAGCATGTACAAGCTCCTGGGCAAGGTGGTGGTGGTGGACGAGCTCTCCCTTCGCAAGGAGGAGGAGGTCCGTGTCAAGGTCAAGTGCCTGGAATCCTCCACCCTCCGTGCCACCTTCCGAGTGTTCTTCAACAACCAGGGATTCGACCTCAAGATCTACCCCGAGCCTCCCAACCACATCGGCCGCCCTCGACACCTCGTTGATGGTCACTTTGGTGGGGGCGGCGTGGACCCCCACGACGACTCCCACTACCGCCCTCCACACCCCTCCCGCCATGAGGATCCGGAGGATGACGACGAGCGCTCTGGCCGCAGCTGCTCCCCCTCACGAGACCCCTCTCCACCTTCGGGGTGTGGGGGTGCGGGTGCGGGCCGGTCGCATGGGTTGGCCCCCTCCTCCGAGGCCGCCCCCGCCGCGCTGCCGGTCTCCTCACCCTCCTCTTCGGCTGAGCTCAGCGACATCTCCAGCGTTAGCCTCCTCGTCCTCCCGGCATCTTCGCCGCGCTCGCCGTGCGTCCTTCCCGTGGTGGCCACGGCCCCCTCGTTCCCGGCCTCGGCGTCTCTGCTGCCTCCGGCCTTGCCGACATCAGCGCCTCCCCTCCTCGGGTCCCCCCGATGGACCCCCCCGGGGTGGACGCGCCGCCGCCTCCCGCCCCCCCCCCCCTCCCGGCTCCTTCCCCCTGCCCTGGTTGACGATGCGCCAGCCCCGGATCCGCCCTCTCCTCAGGCGGAGTCTGGTGCCTATCTGATGCCTCCGGCGCTTGCGTCCCCGACTCGACTGCTGCTGGTGGCCTCCGAGGAGGTGGTCACCCCCATCGCCTCCCACCCGCCTCGGTCGGTGTCCTACGTCCGTCGGGCTTGGGCCTCGTCGACCCCGGTGACGGCCTCCCGCCGCAGTGCCCGGCTCGACGCGGATCGCCTGGCCGGCTTCCCGGCGTCGTCCATCTCCGAGCGGGCTGAGATCCGGGCTGCAGCCTGGAACCTCGAGACAGGTGCGACCGACATCCCCTCCAGTTCTTCCAGCTGCTCCTTTTCTGCGCTCGAAGCCGTCCCGCTCAAACGCCTTGCCAAGGTGGCCCTAGACTCGTCCGTAGTTTTCAGGGGGGAGGTTGCCCCCCTTGGAGCAGATTGCGGCTATCCAGGCCCACGAGATCCTTGACGGGAAACTCGCCGAGACCCGAGCCCGCCTCCTCCGCACCCCGGCACCCCAGCCCTTTGGGACGCCGTTCGAGGAAATCCGTGGTCGCACTCGCTCCCGCACTGCCTCTCTTAGAGCCCACAGTGCTTCCACTGTCCTGGGGTCAAGCAGCCCCTCAATGGCGGTTTAGATGCGTGCCCTCTTCTGGAACATCTGCGGCTTCGGCCGTGACGGCCGCCGCCGCCAGCTAGTTGAGTACATCCGTGACGAGCACATCGACATCATTGCCATCCAAGAAACCATGCACACGGATTTCTGTCTCCCCGAACTTGACAGCCTTAGCTCCCACCTGTTCGCCTGGCATTGGCTGCCTTCTAGTGGGAACAATGGCCACTTGGGTGGCATCCTCTTAGGTGTTAAGGATGCCACCTTTGAGGTGGGAGGTATGGATCGGGGTGAGTTCTTCGTTAGTATGGAGATCTTCGAGCGTGCGCTCAACTTTAAATGGGAGGTCATCATCGTCTATGGACCGGCGGACCACCACCGCTCCCCAACCTTCCTCGCCGAGCTGCAGCAGAAGATCTCTGCTTCCCCCTCCCTGTTGTGGTGGGAGGTGACATTAACCACATCCGCTCCCCGGATGAGAAGAACAATGCCCGGGTTAATCGCCCCCAGATGCAGATGTTTAACGACTGCATCACGGAGCTTGGCCTCTGTGAGCTCGAGCGCACGGGGGCCCGGTTCACCTGGACTAACCGCCAGGCGAACCCGACGCAGTCTGTCCTAGACCGTGTCTTAGTTTCCCCGGAATGGGAGCTCAGATGCCCCCTGGCCTCGGTTCAGGCTATTACCAGGTTCGGCTCTGATCATGTCCCTCTTCTCCTCTCCTCTGCTGATGAACGCCCCCCCCCCATCCTCCCTCGGTTCCGGTTTGAGCTCTTCTGGCTCAACCAGGCCGGGTTCTGTGAGGCTGTTGCGGCTAAGTTGGACCGCCGCGCGCAATTCCCCTCACCGCGCCATGTCCGCGGTGGAGTCCTGGCAGTTCTCGCCAAGCTAGCCCGCCAATTTATGAAGGGATGGGGCGCGAACCTCGGCCGTGATATCCATGACCGCACGAAGGCCCTCCTGAGCGCCATCCAGGCCTTGGACGCCCGTGCTATCTCGTCCGGGATCTTCCTGGATGAGTGCATGTTGAGACATGATCTCGAGGACCAGCTCTCGGTCATCTACGCTGACGAGGAGGCCTACTGGCGGTTGCGCGGCACCCAACGGTGGGTGCTTCAGGGCGACGCCAACACGGCCTACTTCCAGGCAATTGCCAACAGCCGGCGTCGTTGCAACTCCATACACTCCATGTGCGAAGGTGATACTCAGCTTGTTCGACCCTCGGACATCCGTGCCCACGTAGACAGCTTCTATAAAGCCCTTTTCACCCCCACCCCTTGGGGTGGGGCTGCGCTGGCCCCCGATACCTGGTCGGGTGCCTAGCTTGTCTCCGCCGAGGCCAACGCTGCTTTGGTGGCGCCTTTCTCGGAGGAGGAGGTCCTTGCAGCGATCAAAGGAATGAACCCCCTCCTCGGCTCCGGGCCCAGATGGATTGCCAGTCCTGTTTTTTAAAACATTCTGGCAAACCATCAAACCGGAGGTCATGGCCCTCTTCGACGAGTTCTTCTCTGGGACCATGGACCTTGGGTGCCTGAACTATGGGATCATTACCCTCATCCCAAAGGTCCCAGGGGCCTCGGACATCCGCCAGTTCCGCCTGATCACCGCGATTAACGTGATCTTCAGGATCCTGGCCAAAGTGTACGCCAATAGGGTGACCCTTCTTGCGGAATCTGTCACCCACCCCAACCAATCCGCCTTCATCCAAGGCAGATTTATTTTGGATGGGGTGTTGGTCTTTCACGAAGTCCTCCACGAAGTCTGATCCAAGCACCACCGTGCGGTGTTCCTTAAGCTCGACTTCCACAAGGCCTACGACACGGTCCACTGGCCCTTCCTTTGGTAAGTATTGCTTCGGAAGGGCTTCGACGACCGCTGGGTGACCCGCATTATGCAACTCGTCAACTACGGTCGGACGGAGGTCAACATTAACGGCGAGATCGGTCCCTACTTCCCCACCTTATGTGGGGTGCGCCAGGGTGACCCGTTCTCCTCGTTCCTTTTTAACATGGTTGTCGATGCCCTTGCGGTAATCCTTGATAAGGCCAAAGCCTACGGCCATATCCGGGGCGTTGTCCCCCACCTAGTGGACGGAGGAGGGGTTTCCCTCCTCCAATACGCGGAAGACACCATAGTCATGGTGGAGGGCTCCGCGTCCGACATCACCAACCTGAAGTTCCTCCTCCTGTGCTTCCAACAGATGGCGGGACTCACCATCAACTTCGACAAGAGCGAAGTGATGGTCCTCGGCTACCCCCCGGACGAAGCTCTGTCCATTGCGGACCGGCTGAACTGCCGCCTGGGCTCCTTCCCCACGACTTACTTGGGGGTGCCCATTAGTGACTCCAGACTCACCGTCGCGGATCTCCGCCCGACGGTGGCTAGGATGCAGCACAAGGTTGAACCCTGGAGGGGACGCTGGCTGTCGAAAGCTGCCAGGGTGATCCTAATCAACTCCTTGCTTGCCAGCCTTCTCTGGTTTCTCATGAGCTTCTACAGCCTTCATGAGACCCTCCATGAGGAGGTGGCCAAATACCAGTCGAGGTTCTTCTGGGCTGGTGACGGCGACAAGCAGAAGTACCATATGGTGAGCTGGCCCGACATCAGCAAACCAAAAGACCAGGGTGGCCTTGGGATCTTGTCATCCCGACGCATGAACATTGCCCTCCTGACCCGATGGTTGTGGCGTATTGCCAATGGGGAGGGAGGCCTCTGGGTCACCATCATCCGTAATAAGTACCTCCGTGGCCAACCTCTTGCCTTTTGCCAACGTACGGGCGGATCCCAGTTCTGGCAATCCGTGATCCAGCTTCTGCCCGTACTACGCATCGACACATCCATCTCGGTTGGATCCGGGGCCTCGACCTTGTTCTGGTTCGACCGCTGGCTAGGGGACTCCCTCCTGGCTGCGCGATTCCCAGAACTATTTGCCATTGTGGCTGACCCTCGGGTCTCTGTTGAGACGACCCTTATTGACTTAGGGCGTCTCGCCTTCCGGCGCCCCTTTGGCCCCCTCGAGGTGGCCGCCTGGGACTCCCTCCTCCAAGACATCGCACTTATGCCGATGAACGTCGAGGAGGACCGGGATGTTCTTTCCTGGCGCCTCGGGCCCTCTGGCCGTTTCTCCACGAAGTCCATGTACGGCGCCATTGCTCCCTCGACGGCCCCGAAACCATTTAGCCTGATCTGGGACATCCGACTTCCGCTGAAGATCAGGATCTTCTTGTGGCAATGGATCCGTCGACGCCTCCCCTCTGGGGTTGAAGTCCTCAAGCGTAATGGCCCGGGTGATGGGATGTGCCCCATCTATGGCACGATTGAGGATGCTAACCACATCTTTTTCTCGTGCCACTCTGCCCAGTTCCTTTGGGCCTGCTTCCGCGAAACGGTTGGCGGACAATGGTGTAATACCAACTTCCCCAACCTGCTTGCCGAGCTCAACGCTTCCCGTACTCGCTACCGCCATATTAGATGGCTGTGCGTTGGGGTTCTTGCCTGGACGCTTTGGAACATTCTCAATAAGCTTGTTATTCAGAAGGTGCCCCTCCGACGTGCGACTGACGCAATCTTCAAATTGTGTGTCTACCTGCAGCTTTGGCGGCCACTTAGCCACCCCCGGGACCGGGACGTCATCACCACCCTCCACTCCGATCTCCGCTCGATGGCGCTCCGCGTGGCTCCCCCGCTGCCGCCTCCTCCACCTGAGCCTGACTAGACCGCCTGGCGGCTATGTGGCGTGTGTGTTTTGGGTTTAGGGCTTGTTGTGTTGTGCCCTCAGCATTGACCCTTTCATGTACTTTTTGTTCCCGTGGACTTCCGTGCGTGTGTGCGTGGTTTTGTGTTGGACCTTGTTGGATGCTTGTTGTGCGGTTGGCTTTATAATATAAAGCGGGGCGAAAGCCTTTTTCGGTAATATTTGGTCAGTATAGTGAATTTTCTAATTTGCTACTTCAGTCTAAGGCAAATGGGTGCAAACTAGATACTCTGCTGAGTATTGTGGGTTAAGGTCTTGGTTAGGTTTTGTGTTCAGACATCTAAAAGTCTAAGGAGAACTAAATATTCTCCATTGGTCCATGTATTTCTCTTTATTCTAGGTCAGCTTTCCACATCTTTGAAAACAAACAAATCTATGCTATTGAAGTAAATTTGCAGTTGATCTTCATTTTTCAGGCTGCACATTTGCTTTCATAGCATTTGAGGATCGTGGCATAATGTCCTGAGCTCAAAGATTATACATGAACTGAGGTGCAATGTGTAAGTCAGAGTAGGTCTGCTACATGAACTGCTATCTGCAAGGTCTAACATTAGGGGCTGTCCCTATATTAAGAAGAACCGAATCTGATGTTATACATTGAACAGTGAATGACTAAGGGGAGCATTGAACAACCCAAGGAGAAGTTTAGATTATTGTGATGAATTACAGAGAGAAGGATTACAGTCAGCTTGGGTAAATCTGGGAATATATAAAGCTACAGGACAAGTTCCCACACAGATGTCAAAAATATCAATGACTGGTGAGCAAAGATTAGAGAGTGCATGGCTCTAGGCTGTTAAAAAATATAAACCTTGCACGATAAATCGAGCAAAACCTTATAGAAACCAGGTCCTGCCGCAAGTTGTTGGCAGGTGGTAACTTCAGCTGTTACCACCTGAGCTATTTTACAGCATCTTGTTGACTTAAAAGGATACAAGAAGAATACATATCTATTGGACAACAAGAATCAGTGAGCTATTTTCATGTCTCTTTCTTGAGTCTATCTTCCTAGTAGCTGTCATTTTGGGAGAACCAACTGCACTTGCGGAGCTAATCATTGCTCCTTCAACAGTCCATAACTATACTGAAATCTGTGGAGATCCAAATGTCTAACGACATATCTTCTGTTTCTTCTCATATAAAGAACAAGCTTCAGTGCACAAACCTACAGGAGATAAATAAGTTAAGGTTAGATGCAAAACATTGATAAACTAGTAGTATTCATTGAAGTTGCTAGAAGAACACGGGTGGGGGAGGCCTGAAAAATCTGCCCATTGAATTCAGAGTTTCCTCATCGCCACCGGAGCCCAGCCTCACATCTTTTGAAATATTCTGTTGCTGGCATCCGACACACATGCCAAATTCTCAGCAGTGGCTTTTCCTGGTTTTGCTCCTCCTGCAAAGCACGAATCAAGATGAAAATACAGTGAATGGGCGGTGTTACGATAATTAGTTAAACTATGCTGACAGTAAGACGTATTTCGTGTTCCACTTCCACATAGACACAGCCCCTCCAAACCACTGACATCCTGGACACTGTCGGTTTTCAAGTCTTGTTGCTGAAAATGGTCACTCGGCACTCGAACAATTCACAAACACTGGATGGGTTTCCACATATCAAGCCATTGGACACCGGGGTGAAAAATGTAATCTTCTAATTCTGGAGCACAAAGGAGAACCTTTACGATCATGCCACCACATCTATCCTTGGTAAGAATTCAGTTTTTCAATACTTAAGAAAAGGAGCAGTTGATCTTCAAATGAGCACTGACATTCCAAATGAAACTGAGGAGAAGACACCTCCTGGGATTTTAAACAGAATCACATGCTACCACATGTCCACAGAACAGCATCAGGACGAATGGATGATCGGTAAAGAAAACACAAAATACTTCCTTGGCACTTCTTACCACGTCCTGCAGGTTTCATCCCAAGCTGACCTTAAACAGAAATACTCATCCTCGACAATTCTCCGAGAAACAGTCAAACCTACGGTAAACTGTGAACACATGATACACCTGTAAAACTCATAACCAATAAGTGAATACCATCATGACCAAGCCGACACTTGTCACCATCTTCTCCCATGTGAATAGCATTCCAGCAAACACAATTCATTCAAACAAAGTAAGATAACTTCTGCAGTAGTTGCATCACATCATCCAAGAAACCATTCTCTCAACAAAATGAACACACCATGCACACAATCTGTAGTTTGACATCGCTCTCACACGACATGTCAAACCCATCATCCAAGAAAGGCATATAATAGTTCATCTCTCTTTAGCTTTACTAGCACACCATGTGGTTCTTGAATCTCAGGCTATGCTTGTAGTTGTAGAGACCTTCAGCTATTGCAAATCTTCTCAACAGATTGTACTACACCCTTCCTCGACAGAACCTGTCATACCGCATCTCCGGCTTGGTCTACATTAAAAATAAGAACAAAAGTTAGTATCGATTATCACATAATTGTTTTCAGCATGCACATGACAGGAATCACCTTACCTCCCAAATACTTGTGCAATAGGATGTGTACAGCTGCTGATGTTCGCAGCTGCGGAATCTAATATAACATAATCGCTCACTGCATTTGACACCTGGAATTCGATGATCTTGGCGGAAGTGAAAAATCATCTGCAGATGAAAACTCAGTTATGCTCAAGAAGATAGAATAAAGTACTATTAATGTATTGGTGATGACTTACATCTCCACGGGGTAGTGATGCATTTCTCCAGGGCTCTTCAAAAAAACATACAGTGCACAACTCGTATCCGAGTGGAAGCTTCATTCTAGCTTCACAAAACTCTTCATACCTCCTCTCATTCTGGTAAGGATCCTCATCCTTGTCAACCTGTTAGTATAACACAACGGAGTTTAACAGGAAACAACAAAGGAACAAAGTAGGAAACAAAAGAACAAACTAGGAAACAGAGTTTTTCACAGAAGTACAGTCCTTGGCAAGTTACTTGGCTGAAGAGCAAGTATTTACTCACTGGATAAATAGGAGCAGGAGGAAAACATCGGCGCGCTTCCTTCTCGGCAGAGTATCTCTTATTCATGTCCAGGTTGCCAAAGGTGTACAGAATAGCCTGACCCCGTGTAGGACGCTTGGGCGGCGGGTGATTGTCTTGGTGCCCAGGAAGCTGTAGATGATTTGGGTGAGGTTCTAGTTTCCACTGAAGACAGGTTAATTACTCTTGTATCCTGTTGCCCCATTAAATTAGGACTTTTTTGTGCCTAGCTACGGGCTACGGCCTTATGTTTATCATCACATACTCTACCACAACCAACTCAGCATTGTCAAAAACTAAGTGAATTGTAGTTGCCAGGACCTAAATCCTCAATGCTCAGTTCATAGTGAGAAGTGTTTGATTGATACCTGATCTCGTGAGCGATCCTGAAGTGTTTATATAAGAAAGTATTTATGACTCGAAAAGAACAACAAAGTACATAAAACCATAGTTTTTACAGAAACCATGGTATTCTCCTAAAACTTTAAAAATACGGCACTGCCAAACGTATCAAAATATCAACACATCTAAGCAACTATTCACAACACTCCTATTAACTTATCCACAATATGAAGGCAACTAGTTACTGTTAGCACATTTGGGAAGAACGGCAGTTCCAGCAATAGATTATCTCTGAAGAATCTTAGACGACATTCAGCTGCTGCGTTTCAAGCTTCTTGATGGAATCCTTGAAGATCTGTTTCTTTGTGCCTAGCTAAGCTACGGCCTTATGTCTACCACAACTCAGCATTGCCAAAAACTAAATGCTTGCTAACTAAATGCGTTAAGAGTTCTTGGCAGATCCTCGTTCATAGCATATACCGAGAAGTGTTTGATTGATACCTGATCCCGCGAGCGTTCGCCCACCAAAGCCTCCACGCCGCCGTTGCCGGCGATACTGGAGGCGTCCGACGAGTCGTCGCCGGCGCTGCCGTTCCTCCCCAGGAAAGCCGCTGCCCGGCGTAGGAGCTCAACAATCTTCTGTGCTGTGCCATGGGGCGGGATAGCTTCTTGGCCGGGGCGGGCGTCCCCGGGGTGGGCGCCGTTTTCTTGGCCGAGGCGGACGTCAAAGGGGGCGCCGTGTCCGTGGGAGTGGGGCGCTCGCCCAGCTGAACCCTCCGCCTCCCCATCCATGGCCGCAGGATTCTTGCCCCGGTTCCGGCCCGCCTTCTTCCTTTTCGCCATTAGCACCGAGCCACCGACCAAGAAGACGAGGGCGGGTTCCTCGGGGAATTCTTGGGCGTGGCGGGGAGGAACTGGGAGTGCAGAAAGGCGGATAGTCTGGCCGGATTCTGCTTCAGGTAGGGTTCCGGCGAGGTGGTGCGGTGGCAGCGGGCGACGGCGGATTTGTTGTTTTCCGGCGAGGTGGCGGGGGCGGTGGTTGGTTTTGGGGGGAAAGAGCGCGGGGTGAAGGAGGAGGCAGAACCTATTTGACGCCCGTTAGCATCAAAAGGTTGACCTTTCGCTGAGGTGAGCCACCGGGTGGGCCGGCCCATGTACAGGGTCCGCGTTTTATCCGTTCGCTACAGCTTCCTTCGTTTTTTTTTCTGTGTTTTTTTGCTTCCGGTTCTTTGCAATGTTTTGTCCGGTCTTCACTGGTTTTGTTCTGTTTCTTTTTGTTTTGATTCCTTTTTCCTTTCTTTTTTTATTTTTCGTTTCTTTTCTGTTTTTTTATTTCTTCTCTTTCCTGTGTGTTATATTCAAAGGTCACCTCCTATTACAAAAATATTCATCATATATGAAAAACATGGTTAACTGCACATTATGAAAAAGTTCACTATGCATTACGAAAATGTTCATCGTACATTTAACAAAATGTTCACCATATATTAAGAAAATGTTCATTGTATTTAAAAAATGTTCATTGTGTACTAAAAAAATGTTCAGTGTATATCAAAAAAAAAGTTTAGCGTTTAACACAAAAATGTTCAATGTGTATTTTAAAAAAGTCAGTGTATATCACAAACAAGTTCAATGTGTATTTAAAAAGTGTTCATCGTATATCTAAAAAGATGTTCAATTGTTGAATTTATTTGATTTTTTAATCTACTGATGCGATTAGTTCTTCAACAATCTCGCACCACTGTAATCACTAACAATCATCAGCTCAACTGGTAAGTAATAATGACTCTCTATCGTTGGTTGTGAGTTCTATTCCTTGACTAAGCAACCTTTTTTGCTGATTTAATTGAAGCCACCGAATGGGCCGGCCCAATTCGATTCACACCCTGCGCGAAAGCTGCTCCTGTTGATGCACGCAAGCGTCGGCTAGGAGAGAGGAAGGGAACAGAGGTTATATCGAAGTGGGCCTGTGAGACAAACGTCTCTCTTGGGGCCCGGTTTAGTACCATTCTCTCTTCTAAAAAGAACAATTTTCGAGAAAAAAAAGAACAATTTTCTACCGCTAAAAAAGAACAATTTTTTATTATCTCTAAAAAAATTGTCAAAAAGAAAATTCTCTAAATAAAATATTGCACCCTATTGATTATGATCCATGTTTTCTTTTTTAACACGATACAGACGCAAACGCTCATACATACGTGCATACACTCACTCATATGAACGCACACACGCACAACCTATCCTTATGAGCACCTTCAAAAGACTGAGCCGGCATATCATCTTGAGATTTACGAAGTCACCGTAGGCGCCTCGTCGTCGAAGGGAGCGTCTTCTCCCACTAAAAGCGTATCGCCGGAAATTATGAAATAAATCCAGAAATAATGCGAACCAACATGTGGTTGGATGGTTAGAGGGACAGTGGTATTCCCAGTCCATCAAGGGGTTTCAAACTTCATGACTCTCAAGTCTCGTCACTATTTAATTTACCTCATCTGCTCTGATCAGTGTGATTTTTGGCCGTGTGACATCTTAGCATCGTTCATGTTTTGGTAAATTAGATTGCTTTGTACAAATAGACTGCCCTTTTCAGTATATCTAGCTATTTTTCAAAAACAGAATGTCACCTACTGCATGGGGCGATATTGACTTTTCATGTGCCTCTTGGTACCCTTGGAATTTAAAATGGATGCTACTGTCATAAGAATGAAAGTTAGAACCGGTGTCAAATAAGGTGGATCAAGTTCTCAAGGCCATAGAAGGAAGCATTTAGTTTACCAATGTCAAATAGGGAATAGAGATTGTTCTCTATCCATAATCATGTCCAATTCTATCAACTTGCTGCTCAACTCTAAACTCAATTTTCGACTAATCTAGTCCATATATGGGGCAGGGCTAATTGGCGAGTGCCCATTTGTGTGGTAAGTTCGACTGGGTAATCTTCTATGTCAAATAGTTAGTCCCATGCACTAACTTATTTCTCTCAAAATGCAAGTATGTCACGTCATCATGCAACATGCATGAAAAAAAAATCATCTTAACATGCAACCATGCATATAAAAAAGTCCACCTCAACATGCAAACATACATGTGTGTGTTTACTTTGAATAAAACATTTATTAAAAAAATGAACAAAATTTGGATATAGGAACATTTTTTAAATTTCAAAATAATTTTTAACAACTCATTTTTTTCGAATTCCTAAACATTTTACGAAAACATGAACATTTTTTGAATTTATGAACAGAATTTTGAAAAAAAATGTATTTTGAAATCTTTTTTTTAGAAACTCAGAAAGAATTTCGAATTTTTTCCTAAACATGAAGATTTTCTGAAATTCCAAACAAATATTTGAAATTCACAAGCATTTTGTAAAAAAACTTAAAAAAAGAAAAGAAAAAGGAAAAAGAATTAGAAAAAAAAAGAACAAACTAAAAAGCTAGAAAACCAGCAAAAAAAGATTCAGGAACCTACTTGAAGGTTACCAAACCGGTGAACCCTCCAGAAGGTTCCCAAAACCAGATCCGCAGAATGCACCATTTGTAGCTAAAATGGGTCAGCGCATCTCAGTCGATTGATCGCTCCCGTGCGATAATACTACACATGGGCAAAAGTGACGAACTTTTACGAACCAGGCTGTGTGGCCTCATCTAATTGCCTCCCTGATTTTAACTGATGGGCTCACCACACATAATCAAATCTCAGCAAATCAATCCTAACCACCTCGTAAACACCTTGTGCGTCTGGCATTGCTCCCGTGTGCATCGCTGCAATTGTTTGCCGCGACAATCAGCAAATAGGAAATGTGGCAGCTAACTCTCCCGCTATCAGATAGATATGTCATTCGCACACTGTTGCCTAAGCATGTTATGCCACCACCGCTTTGATCGCAACTCAATGCCGTCGAAACTCCATCGCCACATATATCACCTTTTCCTTGGATTCATAGTACAGAGATTCCACCGGACGACGCTTATACCTCGACCGACCATCAAGACAATTTCTACTTCTAGGAATTTTTTGCGATTTATTCCTCTCGGCTTCCTCTAGATCAATATATATGACTTCGTCATAACCTTCCCCATGATACCACTTGTTAGAATTATTTTATGTGCATGTCGATTCACCAAAGACAAGCAATCACAGAAGCCTGAGTACGACACCGAGATTTCTTAACGAGGTTCACCAGCATGGCTACATCTGTGAGGCATGACTACACCTCACATGTACTAAATCGACATAATATTTCCAAGTTTTTTCCCTACTAAATATACTTAAAATAATAAATCTACATATAAGATTTTTCAAGTTTTTCCCTAATAAAACACTTAAAATAATACAAACAGCCAGAGTTGTAAAAGCTTTCAATAGATATGTCCAAAAATATCACCTATATATTTGCTATGGGTGCTATTTAAAACGAGTTATGGACGTTTGTTGATGTGATGGTACAATATTGCATAAGTTCATACAAATACTCGAAGGCGCGCATCTATTTAGCCGTATAAAATCAATTGGTTATTTGTTTTCTTTTTTTCTTAGTCAAGATTGATATGAATTGTGGAGACATTTTTCATGCTCCAGAGGTTGCAATGCAAGTTTTTTTTGGAAGAACCAAAGAATAGGAATTGTATGATACTATGTAGTTATGCCAACATAATAAAATAAAAATCCCCACTACAGATACTCACTTCCTCTGTTCCAAACTATTTGAAGTTCTAGCTTTGTCCTAAGTCAAACTTGAATAAGATTCAAGTTTGACCAATTATATAGAAAAATATATTACTATCTACAATATCAAATATATACATATAGAATGAAATTATATTTTGTGATGAATCTAATGCAACTAATTTGGTTTGGTAAAGTTACTATATTTTTCTGTAAACTTGGTCACACTTGACACTTCAAATATTTTCAAATGGAGGGAGTATAGAAAAATATATTTTCACCAACTTGATGAACAAATAGTTCTACTTGGTACCTAAACAATAAGATGTGCTAATGAAGTTAATGACCATCTTTGACTATATCCAGTGTTATTTATGTTGCATAAACTGTAATTTACTTATTTATCTGGGGAAGTCTCTATTGTTGCATAGGGAGTAAAAGCGACTCCGAAAGTATATGACAAGATGAGAATGGATTAATAACATGTAGTCCTTCTGTTACGTAGCTTCGGTGAACACACTTTTTCGTACAATGCCATGCATTCAGGGGTTGTGGTATCCAAGTATTTTTATTACTACTAGTTGGCCCTCTGTTTCTTTTTAATTTGTATATAAAATTTGGTCAAAGGCAAAATTTGTAAAGTTTGACTAACTTTGAAGGAAAAATATCAACATCTGTAATACGAAAGCTAAAAGACTCCTAACCCGTATCAAACAAATGCAGAACTCAGTGCAAAGCAGCTCGACTTGCTCTATTTGGACGGTCTGCAATGGCACATTTGTCGGTGTTGCATCATCAGCCGGTGCAGACGATGGAGCAGTATGTTGGAGAGTCATGGACCAGTCGTCGCAAGGCTTTGAAAATCAGAAACGAGCTTTATTTCCCCGAAGTGGAGGCAACTCGTGAACCAAATTGGGCCCCTGCATTTGTGGGTGCGATGACCTCTAAAAAGGAATCGAAAGCAACGATACTTCACCAAGGTTGGAGGATTTGGATGGGCGACGAAGGTAGGATGATAGAAGGAAGTCGAAGGTGACCAGCACGTCCGATGATAGTGTGTCGGCATCCCAGAGGATCGCCATGAGATTTCGGTGTCCAACACACCAGAACCACAGGCGCTGCACGACGCCAATGCCTACAAATCTTTATAACCACTGTCGCAACAACTAA
Source organism: Triticum timopheevii (assembly GCA_963921465.1). Taxonomy (NCBI): domain Eukaryota; kingdom Viridiplantae; phylum Streptophyta; class Magnoliopsida; order Poales; family Poaceae; genus Triticum; species Triticum timopheevii. Next base: position 153,680,490 of record OY997264.1, read on the forward strand.
AAAATACGCGTAATATTATGTCGTTATGCCAACATTATAAAAAAAACAATCTCAAACACGGAAATTAAGCGCGCCGGGGCACACGTTAAGTGTGGTAAAAGCAATCTCAAACATGGAAATTAAGCGCACCGGGATGTTTCCTGACCAAAGCCACTGAAATTAACATGCCTCAGCTAGCCGTTCGCTGGCGAGTGGTGACCTAACACCTGCCGTACCACGACGACCGTGCGCCAGTGACTTGACACGGCGGTACGACGACGGACGCTCCTACGCGAACGCGTGCGCGCGCAATCCATCACCAACTCTGACTAGTGACTGATGTATGGCGTCTTCAGGAGATCAGCCAGATCGACCAGATAGGTGCAGCTGAGCTGCCGAACCAACCGACCAATTACCGAATCATCCCAAAAATACTTGCCTTCAGATTCGATGTAGCACAAGATATTTCGGTGCATAGGCTGAGTAGCGTGTATTCATATGAGTACATCGATATGAGTACATTCTGTGGAACAAATTAAGCAAACAATTAGAGCTTGAAATGTATCACTGACCATATCATGTGATCACTCATGTCTTCTCGATATTCCAAAACTAATTTAACCACTACTAGAGATGGATAGGCAGAGATCGATCACGCACAAAGTAAACAACCACCTGAGATGCAGGTGACCTACCAGGCCACCAAGGCACCAAAATTCAGTCAAATCACTGCTAGTGTCTACCTCAAACATGCATGTATGTATGCCCGACACATGCAGGTGTAGTTCTTTTGGCTATAAATACCAGCCTTCTTCTATCTCCCAGTCATCACTGCAAGAAGTTGCCTCTCTCTGATCCATACACACATAGACAAGAACACCATGCTGAGCAAGAACACCATGTCCTCCCTTGTCTTCCTCATGGCGCTGCTGCTCTCATGCAGCTCCATGACCAGCGCAGCACGGCGCCTAGAGAAGGCCGTGCCCAAGGAGTATCCACCACCTCCGATCGTCCCGGAGCAGCCAAAGCCGGAACTCCCGCCGCACCCTGCCATGCCCGAGCTGCCGAAGCCTGAACTACCGCACCCTCTCGTTCCCGAAGTGCCACACCCCGTGGTGCCGGAGACACCAAAGGAGCCTCAAGTGCCGCACCCCGTGGTGCCGGAGGTGTCAAAGCACGAGCCACTGCCGCACCCTGCTATCCCCGAGCTCCCGAAGCCTGAACTACCGCATCCGGCTGTGCCACAGACGCCAAAGGAGCCTGAAGTGCCACACCCCGTGGTCCCTGAGGTGCCAAAGCACGAGCCACTGCCGCACCCTGCTATGCCCGAGCTCCCGAAGCCTGAACTACCTCATCCGGCTGTGCCACAGACGCCAAAGGAGCCCGAAGTGCCACACCCCACGGTGCCCGAGGTGCCAAAGCACGAGCTGCCGCCGCACCCTGCTATGCCCGAGCTCCCGAAGCCTGAACTACCACATCCCGTTGCGCCTGAGGTGCCAAAGGAGCTGGAAGTGCCACACCCCGTCGTACCGGAGGTGCCAAACGAGCACGAGCTGCCACACCCTGCCGTGCCAGAGTTGCCGAAGCCTGAAATGTCACACCATGCCGTGCCACAGGTACCAAAGGAGCCCCATGTGCCGCACCCTGAGGTACCGGAAGTGCCAAAGGAGCCTGAGTTACCGCACCCGGCTGTGCCAGAGGTCCCGAAGCACGAAATGCCGCCGTTCCCCAAAGCCGAGCTGCCCCCGAAGCCCGAGGTCCACTTTCCGGAGCCAGCGGCCAAGCCATGATAGGACTAGCTACATCCGCGTAGTGCCCTTTATCTAAGTATTATTAAACTATATACTACTGTGTGTGTGATACATGTCGTTTAGAGCATACTCTCTAGTTCCGGACGGCAGCGTTATGTTTGAGTGGTGTTGCATGGTGCAGCTGCTCAATTTGTTTCCTACTTCCCTTTACATACATGGAGATGTATATGATATATGTGTACCTGAATAACTATTTTTTCGTGTTTGGAGTTTTTATATTGGATCGCATTTGTGTTTGGATTTACATATGTGCATTACTAAAGAGTTCTTATGTTTTGGCTACATTATGCACTTTGGAGAAATTTCCTTTTTGAGCGGACAATTTATTTCTTTTGTCATTTGTGTTAATAGTATAGAAGACCTGAAAGCCCATGTCTGATCGGAAGCATAATAAGATACTCCCTCCGTTCCTAAATATTTGTCTTTTTAGAAATTTCAAGAAGTGATTACATACGAATTAAAATGAGTGAATCTACACTCTAAAATATGTCTATATACATCCGTATGTGGTAGTTCATTTGAAATCTCTAAAAAGACAAATATCTAGGAACCGAGAGAGTATTACTCAAAAAAAAGCATAATAAGATATAACGTCTTGAAGGGTCGCATCTCTTTAGCCATACAAAATCAAATGGCTATTTATTTTATTTTTTCCTCAATATTCACGCTCCAGGCAATATTAGTTGAGGCGAGAAATATTGGGTGTAATGCAAGTTTTAATTTCATTGAAAGAACAAATAGGATTTGTATACCACTATGTGGTTATGCCAACATAATTTAAAAAAAAATCCCGTTACACATACTTACTCCCTCTATTCCAAAATATTCAAAGTTCTAGATTTGTAAATCCAAAGTATTCAAGTTTGACCAAGTATACTGAAAAATATGTTATCAAGATTAATATCAAATACAACATATAGAATGGGAATACATTTTGTGACGAATATAATGCAATTAGTTTAGTTTTGTAGATGTTAATATATTTGTCTCTAAACTTGGTCACACTTTAAACTTCAAATCTTTTTTGGAATGGACAGAGTATAAAAATATATTTTCACCAAACTGATGAACAAAAATTGTTCTATTGATGTCTAAACAATACGATGTGCTAATGAAGCTAATGACCACCTTTGACTATTTCCAATGTTGTATATGTTGCATAGATTGAAATTTATTTATTTATTTCAGGGAATCCTTATTGTCGTATGGGGAGTAAAAGCAACCCTGGAATATTAATATATGACAAAATGAGAATGTTGTGTTACGTAGCTTTGGTTTTTGTTGTTGTTGTTGTTGTTGAGTCTAAACACACTGTTACGTAGCTTTGGTGAACATAACTTTTTTTCCTAAAATAAAAAAGCCATGCATTCACGGGCTGGGGTATCCAAGTACTCCCTCCGTTTCTAAATATAAGTCTTTGTAGAGATTTCACTATAAACCACATACAGATGTATAGAGATGGATTTTAAATGTAGATTCATTCTTTTTACTCTGTATGTAGTCCATCTAGTGAAAGCTCTATAAATACTTATATTTAGGAACGGAGGGAGTAGTATATTATTACTAGCTGGTACCTGAAAATCGAGTTAGCTAGCTAGCTTGAGTTGCTTGAGGAATGGTCACGCCAAGATGAAAAGGAAGGCGTACGTCATGGAATGGTCACCTTCAACTTAACTATCGGAGCTACGTAGCGAAGTCAAATGCACTTCGTCACAGATGACTGTTTATCTCAGCAGCTTGTCCTTGATATGCAAGTCTTCGGTGCATCGTCTCCTGATGGCGTGGCGCGGCAGGTGACCTGCATCACGCACGGGACCGTCGACGCTCCTACGCGACCGCGTGGACGGGCGTCGGGTAGGTGGACGACCTGCTTCCATTCCATCAGGAGATGGACCGGCCGGATCGATGAGGTAGCCTCGGCGAACCACACGCAGCCGATCGTCTAGCGCAGTAGAAGGATAGCGAAAACGACCGGAACCTACTACCCAGAGCAGCTGAGCTGCCGATGGATCGAGATCAGATCAGCAATTGACCCCAGGTCCCAGGAGCAGTTGCATTTCGGCGCTGCTGTCAAATGACCGTCCAGCGGAGGTTTCCTGCCTGAATCCGACTTCTTTGTATGCTTTTGTTGATGTTTCTTCTCAGACAACAACTGACAAACAAGTGATCTCAAAAATCACCGCTAAGAGTCCTCTCGTCTAAACATGGAACATGATATTTGTGCTAGTATATATACAAACATGCCCTTAGTGTTAGCCTTCTTTCTGAATTTATAGAGAAAGAAGAGCATATGCCCACCATAAATCGACAACATCGCCCCTTAAGCCTTAACTTCAAAGCCGGTTAATTGATCCCCTGAAGTTTAGAATACCTAACAAAACAGCCTCGAAATCCACTTTAAGTGGTCTGGATAGGTGGTAGACTGACTATAAACATCAAGTTTCGCAAAATTTGCTCAGCAATCAACTACCGGCTAGCTGACAAGACAGTCAAGATCAAGGCCTATTAAGCACCAAGACTAATTACACGTATCATCCAGTGGAGTTTGTGGCCTATCTAAATCCCCGACTGTCTACGCTCACAATGTTAACATTCCTCAGGTGCTGCGTCCTACATTTCCTTTTCCTGATATTTGGACTGCTTTATCCACTCACGGCACTCCTCCGCGGTACCTTTGGGATGCGCAAGCTGCCACTTCACTAGCCTTTCTTTCTGAAAGAAAATGAAAAAAATATTGCGTTAAGAATGTCTGACAACTAGAAAATGTGATCACTTACAAAGGGAATAGAAGCATCAATGTCTACCCATTCTTTAACCAAAGGACCTTCTCCGATGTCCAAAACTCCCATAATGTCGTCCCCATTGAGCAGCGGTTTGATCTTCTTCCATACACCTTCAAGATCTGAAGAACCAAATGATTAAGGTATAAATCAGGACAGCAAATCAGAATTTCAGACGAGTACTGACTGTCAGTCAGTACTTTTACCGAAAACAATTCGGCATCATCAGGTAGGAAACTGAAATAATTCTGCATCATCAGGTAAGTTCTTTACCGAGGTCGGTTATTAAACGCTCAACTCTGATATATATCTCTTTCCTTCTATTTAGCTTATCCTGCTGGCTGAAGGAACCATTAGCACTGCAGACTTCTGGATAGATCAGAGTGGATATCAACAGCGCCAGACGCCAAAGGTCCTTTATTCCAAGGAGTAGAAGTCCTGAAATGCTTACACTGTCACAAACTTTTGGTCTAGGAAGGAAAAAGGAGTAAGAATGTCATGAAAGAATAGATCCAACTGAATCATCAACAGCAACTATTCCAATATTCTAATAAGTTTAACCAAATATATCGAACGATCAAATCAAGCAATTGACATCACAGACATGGGGTTATAGAGAACCCAACACTATAAAGAATGTTCGAGATTTGAAAACAAGCATGTTCAACACTGACCTGCCAAAACACGTGCTACCATGTCTGTTGGTATCTCAAGATATTCGTCGTTCGGGTTCTCTTTGACAGTTTCCAGATTTCCGTTTGACTCGAGGAAAATAATTAAATCAGCAAACTTGTCACTTGCAGCATGTATTTGAACAATCTTTAAGTACAGAAATAAAAAGATCATGAAAAGTTATAATCCCAAGGCCTACGATATGCAGAAACAAATGCTGTTGGAGGCTGCTCAGGAAACTGTACCGCTTCAGCAACAGAACCTTTCAACTTTAGAGAGTTTCCAATAATATAGCGAACGACCTCCTGCAGATGATGCCACAAACTTGGTAATGTACTTGCTTCAAAACCGACCAAATTAGCTCAATTAAAGAACCTAATATCCAGCTTCATCAGCTTACTTACAGAAGAACTGACCCAAGTCTTTTCTGGAGAACAATTCAACAGAATTTAAGTACATAACAAAAGAATTTTTTCCTGCTTTAACAGATACAACTTTTGAATAGGGTGAAGATGATGCAATAGTAGCATCTAATATTTTTACTAAGATATATAATATGATTTCGATGAACCAAGACTGCTCTCTCCAGGCATTCTACTTGCAAGCAAAGTTCCAGCTTGCCTCGTTAAATAGTTACCGTTTGCATTGAAGTTTGCAGGATTCATGAGTTAAGATGTTACCTTTTTCTTCGTGTACACCATATTTCGAACTGGAGTAAATAGTGCACTATACATGCAAAGCCTTCTCTGTTCATCCTAAACAGCATCACAAAACTTAATTAGTGTTATGAAAATAAAAGGAAATTATTTGCAGGTAAAAGAATGACAGTCATAACAAATGGCATGTATAGTAAAGTTGTATCACAATTATTTGCGCCGGGCCCGGATGGTCTTCCGGTCATTTTCTTCCAGACCTTCTGGAACGTGATTAAACCCGAGGTCATGGCCATCTTTGATGAATTCTTTGTGGGATCTATTGACCTAGGTCGCCTGAACTTCGGGATCATCTCCCTCATCCCCAAGGTCCCTGGGGCAGCTGACATCCGCCAGTTCCGCCCGATCACGGTCATTAACGTGATCTTCCGGATCCTGGCCAAGGGGTACGCCAATAGGGTGACCCTGCTTGCAGATCGGATTACCCACCCTAACCAGTCGGCCTTCATTAAGGGCCGGTACATCCTGGATGGTGTCCTAGTACTTCATGAGATTCTTCATGAGGCACGGGTTAAACGCCTGAAGGCGGTTTTTCTGAAGATCGATTTCCATAAAGCCTACGACACGGTTAGCTGGACCTTCCTCAAGGAAGTCCTTCTTCGGAAGGGCTTTGACGACCGATGGATCACTAGAGTCATGCAAGTGGTCTCTTGCGATCGCACGGCGATCAACATCAATGGCGAGATCGGTCCCTTCTTCCCTACCCTATGTGGGGTGCGCCAAGGCGACCCCTTCTCCCCGTTCCTCTTCAATATGGTAGTGGACGCTCTTGCCTCCATTCTGGATAAGGCAAAAGCCGCTGGCCACATCCGTGGGATCACCCCCCACCTTTCTGGGGGCTCAGGGATCTCCATCCTCCAGTATGCTGACGACACGATCATCATGTTCGAAGGCTCGGAGATGGACATCGCCAACCTTAAGTTCCTCCTTCTCTGCTTCCAACGGATGTCGGGCCTCAAGATCAACTTCGACAAGAGCGATGTTATGGTGATGGGATATTCCCCTTCTGAGTCTGTGGCCATTGCCAACAGACTTAATTGCCGCCTGGGTTCATTCCCCACTTCCTACCTAGGGACGCCCATTAGTGACTCGCGTCTCTCTGTCGCGGACCTGCGGCCCTCCGTGACCAAGCTCCAGTCCCGGTGCGAGCCCTGGCAGGGGAGGTGGCTCTCTAAGGCGGCCCGGACTATTCTCATCAACTCATCCCTCTCCAGCCTCCTCTTGTTTCTTATGAGTTTCTACAGCCTCCATGAGTCTCTCCATAAGGAGATCGCCAAAATTCAGTCCCGTTTCCACTAGGCTGGCGAGCATGGCAAGCAGAAGTATCACATGGTCAGCTGGCCTGACATCTGCAAGCCCAGGGAGCAAGGTGGCTTGGGCATCATGTGCTCTAAAAGGATGAATATTGCCCTTCTATCCAGGTGGCTGTGGCGCATTGCGCAGGGGCATGGTGGCCTCTGGCTCGACATTATCCGGAATAAATACCTGCGGGGTCAACCCTTTGCCTTCTGCCAGAAATCGGGCGGGTCTCAGTTCTGGCAGTCTCTCGTCCAGCTTCTCCCGGTGCTCCGCATTGGTACCTCCATCTCGGTGGGGTCCGGCCTCTCGACGCTATTCTGGTTTGATCGCTGGGCCGGCGACTCTCCCTTTGCGGCCCGCTTCCCCGCCCTCTTCTCTATCTCCGTCGACCCCATGATTTCTGTTGATAGGGCCCTTCTTGACTTAGGGCGCCTTGCTTTCCGTCGGCCCTTTGGGCCGGCGGAATCCGCCGCCTGGCGTGAGTTGCTCGATTGCGTTGCTCTGCATGAGCCGTTGGTGGATGGGGGTCAGGACCTTGTGCGCTGGCGCTTGGAACCATCGGGCCAGTTCTCAACCAAGTCGCTGTACATGGCCATTGCCCCCTCCTCCGCCCCCTCCCCCTATCGATGGTGTGGTCCGTCCGCGTCCCCCTGAAGATTCGCATCTTCATGTGGCAGTGGATTCGTGGACGGATCCCGTCCGGTGTGGAGGTCTGCAAGCGCAATGGCCCGGGCACTGGTATCTGCCCGCTCTGTGGAGTCCCGGAAGACTCGAACCACATCTTCTTCGCTTGCGTCTCCGCCCAGTTCCTCTGGAGCTGCTTTCGCGAGATTGTCGGTGGAAGTTGGTGCCACACCAATTTCCCGGACTTATTTGCTGAACTCCGGATGTCCCCCGCGTCCTCTCGCCACATTAGGTGGCTGGAGGTTGGGGTTCTTGCCTGGACTCTTTGGACCGTTCGCAATAAGCTTGTGATACAGCGTACTCCCCTTCGTCGCGCTACTGACGCTCTCTACAAACTCTCGGGTTTCTTGCAGCTTTGGCGTCCGCTTAGCCGCCCCCCGGACCGGGACGCCATCTCAGCCTTCATCGCCGACCTCCGCTCGATGGCCGTCCGCCTATCGCCGCCGACCCCGCCGCCCCCGCCGGATCCAGACTAGACTCCCGGCGCTTGGAGTGTTTTGTGTTCTCTCTTTCTTTTGGGCTTGTTGAGCTGTGCCCTCAGCAGAACCTGTGTACTTTGTTGTGAGACTTGGGTGGTGTGTGTGTGTGAACCTGCTTTGGTTGTATGTCTTGTGGCGGTCTGCTTTATTTATAAAGCGGGGCGAAAGCCTTTTTCGGTAAAGTTGTATACCATCAGAATCATCAGTTTTTCTATCATTATGATGAAACTGTAGTGAGGATCTTAGTATCAATTTTTTTTGACAAGAAAACACTAGGAGAGGCTCCTACTGCTGTATTATTATATATAGTAGAGGATTTACATGGAATATTACAAGTCGATCAGCAAAATTCTATGACTAAATTACAAAGATCTGAGAAAGAGTTTAATAGATGATATAACGTCCTTTTGGAATCTATAACGAAGAAACTCAAAAATCTGTTCGCAACCTTCTCAACCAGGTTCGGAATGATAATACTGTGTGCAATCATCTATAAGATTTACTGAAATGATAAACAGATTCATTTTTTACGAAATTGATTAACAGATATTCGAAAAATGGAGAAGCTTTACTTGGTAGTACCAACCATGATTTCAATCAGGTGCAAAAAAAATGTATCTGCCCTGTTTTTGTTTGTAAAAATGAATCCCACACAGTTTACAGATAAGAATAAGGGTAATGTTGGTTACACTTTTGACTCTGCTCAAAATGTTACACCCTTGACTATAAGCATTTTAAAACCATCACTGAAAAGTATTTTAAGCCAAGCATGGAAGATAGAACAAAGAAAAAAACATGTATAAATCATGTCAGAGTACGATATTTCACGGTGTATCCTTAACAAGACATGCTGAAAATCTCAGACCTGCGACATGGAACCAGAGCCACCTCTGAAAACCAAGCCGCCAATTGATTGTGCAAGATTCCATGCTGCTTCAATATGTGAAACACACAGCCTGCGTCAACAGAAGATACGAGATGAGACTGAGTTGAAGTAATAAATATGCCAATGGAAATAAACACACCAGTGAACACTGGTGGTGTAAAACTGTACGAGTACAGAAGTCCAAAGTGTAATTTTGCCAGACATTGTTGCATATATTGAAAACATAGAATAATTACATATTAGAACATGGACATACCAATCATGTTTGTTGAGAACTGGAGGAACTGTTTTCTCAGGAAATGCAAAAACAACGTAGAATAATCCCAAATCACGGATATGGCACATTGCATCAACCGGACACATTGCATCAACCGGATATTTGTCTGACATCATGTGCTCAACCTGCACAATGTACACTTAGATAAAAATGGTGACCTAGGGTTTTGCATGATATCAAAAGATAACAGAAAGTGACAACGAAATATGGCTTGGCAATAAGAAGTGTAGAAATCAAACCTCCTGACCAATACGTTCTCTGCTAATCTTGCTACCAAGATTCAACTTCACTTTTTCATCAGAAGCGGCTTCTTTTAAATTTTCAGCTAATGTAAAGCTGAATCTAGCAGCTGTCAGAGATAAATATTGGCACATACAACAAAAATCAATGTTCCAAGTCACTGTTCAACTATTTAGTTGACTAGAAGTCACTGTTCAACTATTTAGTTGACTAGAAAGGTTATGAGTTGACTACTTATGAACACACAGATAAGATTTTGACTTACAAACATGAGAAACATTTTTACTTATTTTCATGTCATATATTGTCTAATATTAGCAAATCAATTTATACACCTACGTAATCTTAATGGGTTAGATAGTAGCATCATAAAATTAAAGGATAAAACTATAGCAAGAGTTATTGGAGATCAGGTAGTGGTGTTTGAATATACCAAATCGGATTGCTCGAAGAACCCTGAGGGGATCATCGAGGAATGTAACTTTGGCTGGTAAAGGAGTAACAATAAGGCCTGCCTTCAGATCTTCAAGACCTTCACAGAGATAGGATCGATCAATTATGGTTACATAAAAGCACGTACTTTAAACCGGTCACATGAGTTTACAAACATGTAATAACGGTTAAACTCACCTCTTCCAGTTAAATCTTCCACCGATTTCGTGTTGATATTATAGAATAAGCTGCCAAAATTCAAAATTCAGAGAGGACAAAATAGGATACTATATTAAAATAAACATTGTAGCAATGAAAGAAAAAATCTAAATACCCAAAAAATATCATTTGAAAATGAAAATTGTATTACCTATTAATTGTTAGGTCCCTGCGAAATGCATCTTCTTCGGGCGTACCATCCTCCTGCACGTCAACAAATATGACATACCAGTAAACTAGTAAATTGGTGCACAAGGTCAGCAAAATGAGTATGCAAAGCAATTCTAAGTGCATGTGCGTAACACAGTGGGAATACGACTGTTTTCAGCATATTTTTCGGTCCTCAAGTTGACAAAATCAATCGAGATTTTAGAGATGTCAGGTAGACATATCCTTGCGGTTTCCAAGTGCTTAGATTGGCCAGGATTGCTGCAGGAAACTATAAAATGTCACAAGTTCATGATAAAAGGCATTTAAATTACTGCATATGTTAGTGCGACAAAGTATGGTACACTTAGGAGATGGGAGCATGTATATAACACTCTGCTTGGTCCAAAAGGTGACCTATCCGATGGTACACTTATGAACATATAGAGCACTCGGCCTGGATAAAAAGTGACACTCCCTGCCTCTGTTTAAACTCAACTAAAACAAAATTGAAATGCACAGAAGTGTAAAGGCTATAAATCTGAAAGAAGTGGCAAAATGATATTAGCATTGACAATAAGACGGTACTAAGCAGAATTAGCATAATAAAGATTGCATACCTTGGGATAACACAAGTTTTTTTCAGCTCATGACCGATAACCTTCTCATAGTACTCGGTTATTTTCTCACAGAATTCTTCACCGGTCATGTCATCAAGCGCGATGTCAACGTCAGTAGGGTCTTTCCCCAATAACTGCCAAGAACATGCCAAAGAAAGGGTTTAAGTCACGAACTCACGACACTGCCCAGTGCCCGACAATCGTTTAGTGTAAACCACAAGTCCACAAGCCACAGATGCGATTTTCATGGAATTCAGTACGAACCCTAGAGAATATAAAGGACCTACATTTGCGCATCATCCAACGTACATAAATCCCTAGAGAGATCACACCATAAACCCTATATATATAGACTAAACACAGCTACACGTTCGTAATTTCGGTATTTTTACCGCACTGCAAAAAAGAGGCAGTGCTCACCTTGTCTCTGACCCATCCGCCGGCGACGCGGAGCTGGGTGCCGAGGCCTCCGTGGTGGACAACATCGAGAAGGCGCCCGAAAATCCGCTGCTCCAGCTCTGAGGGCACTATTAACTCCTATCGCCATGTTTGTAGGCGTAGGTACAATTTGTCGCTTTTTCCCTTCCCTTTTTTTTCCACTGCATCGAAAAACACAAAAGTGCTCCAAAAAAGGTAAAAAATGTTTGTGAATTCAAAAGAGTTCTTGAATTCAAAAATTATTGTACGGTATTCAAATAGTGTTCGTGACTTTGAAAGAAAAGTTAAATAATACCTGAAACGTCACAAATTTGAAAACAGATCTGGATTTGAAAAAAGTATTAATTTTTAAGAAGTTTAAAAATTCAAAAATATTTTGTGAAATTTAAAAATTATTAGTAAATTTTAAAAACGTTTAAGAATTTCTAAAAATATGCATGAATTTTAAAATTTTAAGAAATATTCAAGGACTTGAGAAATATACAAGAATTTGAAAAATGTTTGTGAATATAAAAAATCACGAATTTGAAAACATTTTTACGAATTCAAAAAAGGTTTTTGAATTTAAAAGTTTGCCTTCGTATTTGAGAAAACTCTCAAAATTGGGGATTTGAAAATTGTTTGCTAATAAAATAAATTCTTGAATTTTACAATTGTTCTAAAAAATTATTTAAAAAGTGTGAATTTGAAAAAAAAGATAATAAATTTAAAAATCAGTGATATGAAAAAGGTTCTTGTACTTTGAAAAATGTTAGCAGATTTAAAAAGGACTATGAATTCTAAAAATGTTCATTTCTGGTCAATACCAGTGAAAACAGGGATGAAACTGATTTGACTAGAGACATGTTGATTTTTGACCTGTTTTGAAAGTTTGAGGTTATAAAGTATACGATTTTGAAGCTCGGGGTTGTTTCTTATACTTTCGAGAATTGAGGATTGTAATATGAACTTCTCTCTAAAAAAATAAATATGCCGGACTGGATGTCTATCACACACACACGCGCGAGGTTGCTGCTGCTGAGGAGTCGCCTGCAACGACGACCTCATGGCTGACCAGTTCGTGCTCACGAGCGACCTCCCGGTGGCCAAGTGGCTCGGCGACGTCGTGTACGTATAAGTGTCTCCTCCTCCTGGACTGTACACGAGGAGTCTCCTCCGCGCACTGCGCGAATGTGACGCCCCGAGGCCGATGCGCCAGATGTCTCCCTTTTGTTTGTCGTTGTTGCCATGTCATTTGCTTGCATGTTGCACTTTGACATGCCATCATGTGCATTTCATCTGCATGTTTTTTAAAACTTGCAGCCGTTCGTGGTTGCCGGATCTCCCAGTTCCTCCCATTGTCCGTTTTGAGTCCAACCACACTTGCACGCGCCCGCGGCACCTCCGAAATATTATTTTATAAGTGGGATAAAAAATATTCTCAGAATGGGTTGTAAGTTGGTGTGCGGTCTTGTTATGTTGTAGGTAGACCGCCTGCCAAATTTTATTGCATTTGGAGTCCGTTTGATGCCCCAACGGATAACTACAGCGACACTATAGCTGGTCTATTCGTCGGAGGTTTTCACCAAAACTCGTGCCGAGCCGCTCTTCTTCCCTCTAGACAGCCTACTAGGTCTGTCTAAACCTCTCTCTCGATCAGATCTGTTGTATCACGATCGTAGGGCTCCGAAACGCCCTAAACCCCCCTCCAAACCCTAATCCTAGCCCCCTGCTATAAATAGACGCCCCCTTCCATTTTCGGAACCCTAGCCTACTCTAACCCTCCCCTAAACTCCAACCGCCGCCACTCCTCGCTTTCCATGCGCAGTCGCTCCAGATCCGCCACCTGGCGCCGTCCCAGTGGCTGCGCCGCCGCAACCGCCAGCCTCCTCCACCCAGGTCACCACGTCGCCCCTACCTCTCCACCCCACCGCCGCGGCCCGCCGAAGCCCATCGCGGGCTCGAAGCCGCCCGTCCCGAGCCCGTGCCCCACCGCTGCACTATGCTGCCTCCGCGGCTCCCTGCACCCTCTGCTCGCGGCCTTCCCACCGGCCAGAGCTGGAGCCTGCGCCGCCGGAGTTTGCCAACCCCGCCACCGGTGACCAGGACCTTGTCGGGGCCCGGATCTGCCGCCTCCTCGATCCGCGCCCACAAGCCGGCGCACGAGCTCCCCGTCGCCCCTGCCCGCTGAGGGAGTCCTGGATTAGGGGGTATCCGGACAGCCGGACTATATACATCGTCCGGACTATCGAAGCGTGAAGATACAAGACTCAAGACTTCGTCCTGTGTCCGGATGGGATTCTCCTTGGTGTGGAAGGCAAGCTTGACGATCCGGATGTTATATTTCCTTCCTTGTAACCGACTCCATGTGAACCCTAGCCCTCTCCGGTGTCTATATAAACTGGAGAGGTTGGTCCTTAGAAGGCCGATCACAATTACAATCATACCATCATAGGCTAGCTTCTAGGGTTTAGCCTCTACGATCTCGTGGTAGATCTACTCTTGTACTACCCATATCTTAAATATTAATCAAGCAGGAAGTAGGGTTTTACCTCTATCGAGAGGGCCCGAACCTGGGTAAACATTGTGTCCCACTAGTAGAAAAAGGGTCAAACGTGAAGCACATTAGTGCCGGTTTGTATTAGAGCCGGCACAAATGTATACATTAGTGCCGGTTCCAATGGCTAGCCGGGCCGCTCTCATTAGTACCGGTTCGTGGATAACCTTTAGCACCGGTTCGTGCCACGAACCGGTACTAATGAGGGTGGTGGCAGGATGTTGTCAGTCTGGGCCCCCTCCAGCACCTTTAGTACCGGTTCGTGCCACGAACCGGTACTATAGGTCCTCCTGCATATAAACCCTTCGTCCAGCTCACTCTGTTCTTCCCCCTTTCCCCTCTCCTCTCCTCTCTGTTCTTCCTCTTTTCCCCTTGAGCTCATCACACATTTTGCCCAAAATTTGTCAAGATTTGAAGGCCCCCATACGCAAAGATCGGGACCCCCTACCCAAGATCCGCCGGTTTTGACACCGACATTGGTGCTTTCATTGAGAGTTCCTTTGTGTCGTCGCTACCGGGCTCGATGGCTCCTTCAATCATCGTCAACAACATGGTCCCGGGTGAGACCTTTCTCCCCGGACAGATCTTCGTGTTCGGCGGCTTCGCCTTGCGGGCCAATTCGCTTGGCCATCTGGAGCAGATCGGCAGCTACGCCCCTGTCCATCAGATCAGGTTCGGAAACCTGAACTACACGACGGACATTCGCGGAGACTTGATCTTCGACGGATTCGGGCCTATGCCAGGAGCACCAGACAGTCACGACGAGCATGGCTTAGACCTGTTGTCGAACAAAGCTCGGGGTATCACCCCCGCAGTAGCCTCGGACCTAAAACCGGAGTAGGTTGCGCTGCCTAAATACGGAGGGCTGGACCCCGCCCTGCAGGCTGCACACTCATCGGTGGTGGAGCCGAACACGGGTCTCACCTCTGTGGTGGTCTGTGACTCCGGACCCCCGGATTCGCATCCGAACATTGGTTCCTGTCCACGCACTCCCGAGCCAGTCGAGCCAGGTTGGGCTCCGGTAATGGAGTTCACCGCTGCAGATATCTTCCAGCACTCGCCCTTTGGCGACATGCTGAACTCGTTAAAAACTCTCTCTTTGACAGAAAATTCCGGGCCGAACTATGTCCGGCTCGAGTGGGAAGCAGGTGACGAAGAAATTCGTTACCCACCCACCACCCACTTCATAGCCACGGTTGACGATTTAACTGACGAGCTTGACTTCGACTCCGAAGGCATCGACGGTATGGACGACGATGCAGGAGAAGATTCAGAATCTGTGGGGTGCCGGACTTCCGCCTCGTCACACGACATATACATGGTGGATACCCCCAAGGAGGACGACGGCGACAATCTGGAAGATAAAACCCCCGGGCAAAAGCCAAAGCGACGGCGCAGACGCCGTTCCAAGTCCAGCAACAGTAAAAATAGTAGCAAGAGCGCCAGAAGGATCGATGCTCCGGTCAACCCCGAAGGCAACAACGACCATACGGAACCAGCGATGGAGCAGGACGAGCCAGGTCACGCCGAACACAGTTCAGAGCAGACGACCAATGACAATGATCCTGAAGGACGAGGTCATCAAACCAAACCAGCACAAGAACAAAATCCGGATGACTACGCATTCATCATCCCGGAAACACGCGTGGAACGAGATAACCTCCACCGAAAGCTTATGGCCACCGCAAGAAGTCTAAAGAAGCAGAAGCAACGGCTCAAAGCCGCACAGGAAATGCTCAATCGCAGATGGAATAAAGTGCTAGACACTGAAGAAAGATACGGCGACGATCGCCATACAAAGAGCTATCCAAAACGCAAGCTACTGCCAGAATTCGACGATGAGGCCGCTCCACCAAAGAGTAACACGACCAGGAGGCCAGACGTACCACTTCATAACCGCAACAAAGCGGCTACCGACGTCGCGCATGATCTACGTGAGCACCTGGATAAGAAAGCTGGCGCAGCTAGGTCCATCTACGGATCTAAAGGACACACCCCGGCGAGGGACTGTGGTCACCAAAACGATTATGCTAATCAAATACCAGTTCGGAATAAACACCAGACACAACAACAGCCGACGGCATGCCACAACACGTCCAGATACGGAGGGGCTACTCACCCCCTGTGCTTTACCGAAGAAGTACTGGACCATGAATTTCCACAGGGCTTTAAACCTGTGAACATAGAGGCATACGACGGAACGACAAACCCAGGGGTCTGGATCGAGGACTTTATCCTGCATATACATATGGCTCGTGGGGATGACCTCCACGCCATCAAATACCTTCCCCTCAAACTAAAGGGACCAGCTCGACACTGGTTGAAAAGCCTCCCCGAAAATTCAATTGGGAGTTGGCAGGAATTCGAGGACGCTTTCAGGGCCAATTTTCAAGGGACTTATGTCCGGCCTCCGGATGCTGACGATTTAAGTCACATAATCCAACGGCCCGGAGAGTCCGCCCGCAAGCTTTGGAACAGATTCCTCACTAAGAAGAATCAAATTGTCGATTGTCCGAATGCCGAAGCCTTAGCGACATTCAAACACAGCATCCATGACGAGTGGCTCGCTAGACACCTCGGCCAAGAAAAGCCAAGGACAATGGCAGCCTTAACAAGCCTCATGACCCGCTTTTGCGCGGGTGAAGACAGCTGGCTGGTGTGACGCCCCCGATTCAATCGTACACTAATCATGCACGCAAATGTGTACAATCAAGATCAGGGACTCACGGGAAGATATCACAACACAACTCTAAAACATAAATAAGTCATACAAGCATCATAATACAAGCCAGGGGCCTCGAGGGCTCGAATACAAGTGCTCGATCATAGACGAGTCAGCGGAAGCAACAATATCTGAGTACAAACATAAGTTAAAACAAGTTGCCATAAGATGGCTAGCACAAACTGGGATACAGATCGAAAGAGGCACATGCCTCCTGCCTGGGATCCTCCTAACTACTCATGGTCGTCGTCAGCGGCCTGCACGTAGTAGTAGGCACCTCCAGTGTAGTAGGAATCATCGTCGAAGGTGACGTCTGGCTCCTCGGCTCCAAAGTCTGGTTGCGGCATCCGAGAAGAAGAGGAAAACGGGGGAAAAGAGGGAGCAAAGCAACCGTGAGTACTCATCCAAAGTACTCGCAAGCAAGGAGCTACACTACATATGCATGGGTATATGTGTAAGGAGATCATATCAGTGGACTGAACTGCAGAATGCCAGAATAAGAGGGGGATAGCTAGTCCTATCGAATACTACGCTTCAGGCAACCTTTGTCTTGCAGCATGTAGAAGAGAGTAGATTGAAGTCCTCCAAGTAGCAACGCATAGCATAATCCTACCCGGCGATCCTCTCCTCGTCGCCCTGTTAGAGAGCGATCACCGGGTTGTATCTGGCACTTGGAAGGGTGTGTTTTATTAAGTATCCGGTTCTAGTTGTCATAAGGTCAAGGTACAACTCCAAGTCGTCCTGTTACCGAAGATCACGGCTATTCGAATAGATTAACTTCCCTGCAGGGGTGCACCACATAACCCAATACGCTCGATCCCATTTGGCCGGACACACTTTCCTGGGTCATGCCCGGCCTCGGAAGATCAACAGATCGCGGCCCCACCTAGGCACAACAGAGAGGTCAGATGCCGGTCTAACTCCTATGGCGCAGGGGTCTGGGCCCATCGCCCTTTGCACACCTGCACGTTGCGAACGTGGCCGGAAGCAGAACTAGCCCCCTTAATACAAGAGCAGGCTTATGTTCCAATCCGGCGCGCGCCGCTCAGTCGCTGACGTCAAGAAGGCTTCGGCTGATACCACGACGTCAAGTTCCCATAACTGTTCCCGCGTAGTTGGTTAGTGCGTATAGGCCAGTAGCCAGACTCAGATCAAATACCAAGATCTCGTTAAGCGTGTTATTATGAAGCAACTGCGAACGCCGACCAGGGCCAGGCCCACCTGTCTCCTAGGTGGTCTCAACCTGCCCTGTCGCTCCGCCACAAAGTAACAGTCGGGGGCCGTTGGGAACCCAGGCCCACCTCTACCAGGATGGAGCCACCTGTCCTTTCAGCCCCCACATCGGGATCACTTGCAGGTACTCAACGAGCTGACCCGACTTTAGTCACCATCTGTATAATATGTATGTATGTATAGTATATACCCGTGATCACCTCCCGAGTGATCACGGCCCAATAGTATAGCAAGGCGGACTGACAAGAATGTAGGGCCAATGATGATAAACTAGCATCCTATACTAAGCATTTAGGATTGCGGGTAGGGTATCAATGACTGTAGCAACAATGACAGGCTATGCAACAGAATAGGAGTAACCGAACAGTAACATGCTACACTACTCTAATGCAAGCAGTATAGAGAAGAATGGGCGATATCTGGTGATCAAGGGGGGGGGGGGCTTGCCTGGTTGCTCTGGCAAGAGAGAGGGGTCGTCAACTCCGTAGTCGAACTGGGTAGCAGCAACGTCAGTCTCGTAGTCTACCGGAGAGAAGAGGGGGGAAAACAGTAAATACGGAGCACACAAGGCATCACAGAACATAACATGGCAATAAGCGGTGCTAGGGGTGACCTAACGCGGTAGGAGGTGATACCGGCGAAGGGTGGAAACAACCGGGAAAGTATCCCCGGTGTTTGGCATTTTCGGACACATGAACCGGAGGGGGAAAGTTGCGTGTTCACTATGCTAGGGATGTGTGGCGGACGAACGGGCTGCGTATCCGGATACGTCTCGTCGTTCTGAGCAACTTTCATGTAGAAAACATTTTCATCCGACATATGGTTTATTTTCTATTAATTTTTAAAGTTTTAGATCATTTTCTGGAATTCATTTAATTAATTTAAATCAACATTATCCAGAATAGTATGTGATGACATCAACATGACATAGGTGTGATGTCAGCAGTCAATAGTGTGGTTGACTGGGTCAAAACTGACTTGTGGGTCCAGCGGGACCCACGTGTCATTGACTGTTAGTTAATTAACGGTAGTTAATTGGGTTAACTAGTTATTTAGGTTAACTAAACAGAATTAACCTAATTAATTAAGTTAATTAATTTTAGTTAATTAATTAATTAATATTTTTATTTATTATTTTTTTAAACTCTTTTTTTAATGTTCACGGGGCTGGGCCCCACATGTCAATGGCCGAGAGGCCATAACGGGTTTGGTCGCTAGCGGGTGCGGGCGCACCCGAGCGAGCACTCGCCCGCAGGGCGGGACGAGGCCGCCGGGGCAGGGAGCGCCGAGCGCAGCCCGGCGCGCCGTCGTGGGCAAACGGGGCAGGAGGAAACGGCGCGAGCGACAAGGGGACGAGGCCGCGGCGGGGCGCGCTGCCACACGGGGAGGGCGCGAAGGAGGAGCCGGGGCGCGCGAGAAGAACGGCGGAGACAGGGGCGCGGGAGCGCTCCGCGAGCGGGTGAGGGGGAAGTGAGGTGGGTCGTGGGTTAGGGTTTCCTCCCTGGTGGGGATATGGAGGAGGTGGGTCGGCCGGCTGGGCCAGTCGACTGGGCCTTTGCCCAGTTGGGCTGGCCAGCTGGGCCACAGATGGCCCAGTGGGGGGTGCCTCTTTTTATTTTTAGTTAGATTTGTCTTTTCCTTTTATTTATTTCACTTTTCTGTTTTATTTCATTTTAATATATTTAGACATTTTCGAAAAGGGTGTTTGTTGCACTATAATCACCTAGGCATTTAACTGCACACTCCGAACATTTTAGTTTAATATTTTGAAAACTTTGTCGCTTGACATTAATTTGAATTTGAATTTGAAAAGGTTTCGAATCATTGCGAGGTTAGCAACAGTAAGAGTGGTGACGTGGCATCATTAATAGAGGTTACTGTAGCTTGATTATCCGGGCGTCACAATTCTCCTCCACTACAAGAAATCTTGTCCCGAGATTTAAGAGGGGAGTAAGGGGGAAAGTTCTGGTTAAGAAATTCTAGCGAGGGTTCTCGGTCTTCGGTACTCTTCTCGAAGAGGTTGATCCAATACATTGATGTCTTAATTTCTCTGCTTCAGGTCATCATGATGAAGTTTGTCGTCCTTCCTTCAGGATCTTCACCGTACTTACGAAAGGGTGAGAAGGGAGAACCCTATAAGGACGGATTCTAACAAGATCGAGCATCAGACGGTTAACTCAGGGAAGAAGCATAAGAATCTCTCGAATTGAAACTTAAGAAGATGTCGAGAGCAAGTAAGAAGGTACCATGAGAAATTTCAAACGGATAGGCAAGCGTTTGATGCCTAATTAGAAGGTGAAAGGGGTTCAGAGCAACACGAATAAGTATTGCGTCTGATACCCGAATAGATCACTTGGCAGGTGACCCGTGAGTTACATAAGAAGTCAAGAGCGAGGAATAACTTTGGAAACCGGGGGTGTACAGGAGAGTCGGGTTTCGATCCTGTGGAACTGTAGGTTATGGGCCCACCATGTGGTTAAAAGTAGGAAAAGCATTGATATCTTGCACGGTCATGATAACATGACATGTCAGAGGGTAGCCTATCAGTTATGTTGGCAACAATGTCGATACCAAGGGCGAGGGACGAAGAGAACCATTTTCCTGCTCATTGAACGAGGCAGACCATTAGGCAAAGTTCTCGTCCATCGGTGGCTACCGAAATGTCATCAATTATAGTAATAGGGTCTTACTGGCAGAGTTGTACCACGGGGTGCTTACAAAAGCAGGAGAATATTACTGCTTACATTATATAGATCACAAGAAAGGTTAAACCAAACAATGGAAAGGAAAATATGATTATCAGATTTAAATAGAACAATGGAAAGGAAAATGTGTTTAAACACATATTTCAAGGGTATATCCTTCCCAAGGACAAGTAGAGCATGATATCCATGACAGGATATAACATAGAAAACCATTTAGGTTAGGGGAGAGGAACTTTATGACATCACCGAAACAACGCTGTTTGACACATTGTTAAAGGAAATTTAGCATGGTGCTTCAAATGTTCTTATCGATGATCAGAGTACCGCAGACATGCTTCGAGATAGCATTGACATGGTCTTTAAGCAAAGGTCAGACTTTGGACACACAAAGGATACATCAGAACAACTTATAGAATAAGTCTTACAATTTCCTCATGGAAGAATGGCTAACCTTGCTAAAAAGGAAACTATAACAATAGGTCCCCCGGACGGGTGTGTTAAACATGGCACCACCTTACCGGGTTTTATAAAGACCAATGTTATAACTCTTGAAATATGTTCCAACCATCATATCTGACCGAGATTCAGATCTGATTGGTGTCAGGATACCTCAGACTAAGGATGTCTGAGAAGAAAAGGTGCAACACCAATTGACGGGATGACGTTGTAAGATTCTCGGCAAATGAACTATGGAAGCGAGTTCCGAAACAAGAGTTCATTAGTAAACCCAGGAGAGGATGAAGAGGTGGCTGATGGACACAGCAATAATTCATCAAGAATTTCAAAGGATGGATTTCCACAGTTATGTGAGCAAGGAGATAACATTTGTCAGATCAAATGATATAATGAGATATGCTCGAGGAAGACATACCCAATTAAACATCAGTTGAAAGGTGCACCCGAAATATGGGCTAGGTAGCACGATCAATGTTCGAATGATGATTCAATAAGCCATAGACGTAGAATGAAACTATAGACCAATAACTTCAAAGCAATAGGGTTGCTAGAAGTTTAGAATTTACACATCACAGACCATTTGTCGGTATTTCGGTTAGAAACAACACAGGGACCAAGAAAAGAATGGTGATGGTAATAAGTATCACTTGTATCAAGAATTTTTAAGGGTGGTGAATTTCTCTCAACATTCTTGGCATAAAAGATGGTAATATTCCAAGGTCATTCAGAACAGATGCTGGATAGCAAGGAACTCAAGGTATAATACAAAACACAATCATGTTTGTGTTGGAGGTAAGGCAATAAAGTGGCCGATGATAAGACAAATCATCGAGGGCAAGGATGGTATTTCTCATCATGAATTCTTGATACCCTGGAAGAGCTCAGAATACTGATGATGATCATGACACAATTGTCGAGAGATTTCATGAAGATGTAATTTGGCCGATGATGACATCAAGTCAAAGGAATGATGAAGCGAAAGGTTATTGGAACCATGAGTACGACACAAACTCAAAATCAAGCTTGGTGTTCAAGGTGAAATGATATGACGAGGAAAATCGACATAAGCTTAGCTCATCGTCGAAAGTTGTGCTCCGAGAAGAAGGACCGGGGCACAGTTAAAATTAGCACGATCATGAAGTAACCGACCAGGCTAGGAGTGACGTGATGGAGTATTAAACGTCTCAACAACAAAGTACTAGGAGTATTGAATCACAGTGTTGATTCGATTCACTAATCGGTGTTCCCGGTTGACGACAACCCAGAACCCGTGGAGTGACTACGACAAGGAAAGACATTACTTCAACAAAGTTAGTAAGATGTGGTGCAATGGCAAGACATCTTCGAGATACCAGGGGGTAATACTCGAAGGTAGAACAAAATAGAGGTTGGGCAGACGTAATGATCTGTAGATGGCAAGTACTTTTAACTTGTCCGAGAATGGGATCAAAGAAGAACAATCACGGTCGGAACCACGATTGCAAAGGACAAAATCATAGATACGAGATCAAATTATGCCAAGTGAATAATTATTGTTACGAGAAGCTATGATAATAAGCTCAACATCGTTTCCATGGGCATGAACACAAAGTTCAAGGTCGACTCCCACTTCCTCAATGCATAACCTTCCATTCACCTCTCGTATTTTGAAAATGACATTAGTTGTTGAATGTTTTACCTGGTGCAATACCAGAGAAGTATGACCCGTGAAATCTTTCGGGTTCACACAGGTTAGGGAAGGCATTGGTTCAATCCATCGGGGCATCTAGGAATATATACCACAAACTTCGGAGTAAAAATCACCAGCACAAAAGCAGAGCATGGTTGAAAAAGCAGAGGATACAATTTACCAAAGGCATTATATATCAGGGGAAGAACTGACAAGGTTATTGGATATGAAGGACATTGTCGGATAATAACCAAGCAATTGGTCTCGCGGACCACAGAGAATCTGATGTGAGTATCGATACTCAATCAGAAGGAAAAAGATTGCATAGTCATC
Source organism: Triticum timopheevii (assembly GCA_963921465.1). Lineage (NCBI taxonomy): Eukaryota > Viridiplantae > Streptophyta > Magnoliopsida > Poales > Poaceae > Triticum > Triticum timopheevii. The sequence goes on from OY997264.1 coordinate 153,703,820, forward strand.
AGATTATAGAAACAACCGACTAATTCAAAGCTCAAATGCAAAGGAATTATGAATACTAAGAGAAGGGATCAGAAGCAATGCTCTGAATAGGGATGGATAAGTTGAGTAGTCTTAGGGGTACAATCGATGGCAATTTGATCGGTCGAGATCCAGCTCATGTTTAAAATGACGTCTGAGCCAGAAAGATAATTTAAAAGGGTCAACCGATGATTGCGTGCATTTGCACTCATGTTGAATCAATAGGATCAAATTGACGATGTGAAAGGAGACTAATGAATATTGCCAGACATATGGGAAGCATCCATAATGCAAGCAGACAAGTATTTGCAGAGCAATAGTTGACAATGGATTATCGAAAGACTGGATAGTATTTCAAAGTATCTTGTGGATCACATGATCACCTAGGAATGAACAAATCCTCGGAGTGTGAGGAATTATCCATAGATGTATTAAAGCGGAGATGGAGCTGCAAGGCAGCAGACATAATGAATTCTCGGGATATTGGAATGTTTCAGGGAATCTTGTAAGAACAAGATCAACTAGGAATAAAAGTAAGAACGACAGGTGTATGTATTTATCCATAGGGATATTTTGGTGGTAGGGAATTGCCAAAGCAACATGCACAAAGTCTCGAGAGAATATCAGAGAGTATCTTCGAAATCTTCTGGTGCAGGCGGCGATCATCTGTAATAAGGGGCTCTCCGGGAGAAAGTATTTTCGAGAACCTAAAGTAAGATTTTAGTAAAATCATTAAACCGAAATAGGAAAGAAATCAGAGTCCCAGAGCAAAGATCGAGGAGTAAAAGATCCTAATACCACCCAAATGGCGACATGGGCCCATGGGCCGCACAGCCATGTTAGTAAAACAGTTTTCATCGACTAGACTCAACTTCGGCCAAGGAGTTGGAAAGGGGGATTCCTACAGGCAGTCGGCTCTGATACCAACTTGTGACGCCCCCGATTCAATCGTACACTAATCATGCACGCAAATGTGTACGATCAAGATCAGGGACTCACGGGAAGATATCACAACACAACTCTAAAACATAAATGAGTCATATAAGCATCATAATACAAGCCAGGGGCCTCGAGGGCTCGAATACAAGTGCTCGATCATAGACGAGTCAGCGGAAGCAACAATATCTGAGTATAGACATAAGTTAAAACAAGTTGCCATAAGATGGCTAGCACAAACTGGGATACAGATCGAAAGAGGCACATGCCTCCTGCCTGGGATCCTCCTAACTACTCATGGTCGTCGTCAGCGGCCTGCACGTAGTAGTAGGCACCTCCAGTGTAGTAGGAATCGTCGTCAAAGGTGACGTCTGGCTCCTCGGCTCCAAAGTCTGGTTGCGACATCCGAGAAGAAGAGGAAAACGGGGGAAAAGAGGGAGCAAAGCAACCGTGAGTACTCATCCAAAGTACTCGCAAGCAAGGAGCTACACTACATATGCATGGGTATATGTGTAAGGAGGCCATATCAGTGGACTGAACTGCAGAATGCCAGAATAAGAGGGGGATAGCCAGTCCTATCGAAGACTACACTTCAGGCAGCCTCCATCTTGCAGCATGTAGAAGAGAGTAGATTGAAGTCCTCCAAGTAGCATCGCATAGCATAATCCTACCCGGCAATCCTCTCCTCGTCTCCCTGTTAGAGAGCGATCACCGGGTTGTATCTGGCACTTGGAAGGGTGTGTTTTATTAAGTATCCGGTTCTAGTTTTCATAAGGTCAAGGTACAACTCCAAGTCGTCCTGTTACCGAAGATCACGCTATTCAAATAGATTAACTTCCCTGCAGGGGTGCACCACATAACCCAACACGCTCGATCCCATTTGGCCGGACACACTTTCCTGGGTCATGCCCGGCCTCGAAAGATCAACACGTCGCAGCCCCACCTAGGCACAACAGAGAGGTCAGCACGCCGGTCTAACTCCTATGGTGCAGGGGTCTGGGCCCATCGCCCTTTGCACACCTGCACGTTGCGAACGCGGCCGGACGCAGAACTAGCCCCCTTAATACAAGAGCAGGCTTATGTTCCAATCCGGCGCACGCCGCTCAGTCGCTGACGTCAAGAAGGCTTCGGCTGATACCACGACGTCGAGTGCCCATAACTGTTCCCGCGTAGTTGGTTAGTGCGTATAGGCCAGTAGCCAGACTCAGATCAAATACCAAGATCTCGTTAAGCATGTTATAATGAAGCAATCACGAACGCCGACTAGGGCCAGGCCCACCTGTCTCCTAGGTGGTCTCAACCTGCCCTGTCGCTCCGCCACAAAGTAACAGTCGGGGGCCGTCGGGAACCCAGGCCCACCTCTACCGGGATGGAGCCACCTGTCCTTTCAGCCCCCACATCGGGATCACTTGCGGTACTCAACGAGCTGACCCGACTTAAGTCACCATCTGTATAATATGTATGTATGTATAGTATATACCCGTGATCACCTCCCGAGTGATCACGGCCCAATAGTATAGCAAGGCAGACTGACAAGAATGTAGGGCCAATGATGATAAACTAGCATCCTATACTAAGCATTTAGGATTGCGGGTAGGGTATCAATGACTGTAGCAACAATGACAGGCTATGCAATAGAATAGGAGTAACCGAACAGTAACATGCTACACTACTTTAATGCAAGTAGTATAGAGAAGAATGGGTGATATCTGGTGATCAAGGGGGGCTTGCCTGGTTGCTCTAGCAAGAGAGAGGGGTCGTCAACTCCGTAGTCGAACTGGGCAGCAGCAACGTCGGTCTCGTAGTCTACCGGAGATAAGAGGGGGAAAAACAGTAAATACGGAGCACACAAGGCATCACAGAACATAACATGGCAATAAGCGGTGCTAGGGGTGACCTAACGCGGTAGGAGGTGATACCGGCGAAGGGTGGAAACAACCAGGAAAGTATCCCCGGTGTTTGGCGTTTTCGGACAGATGAATCGGAGGGGGAAAGTTGCGTGTTCGCTATGCTAGGGATGTGTGGCGGACGAACGAGCTGCGTACCCGGATTCGTCTCGTCGTTCTGAGCAACTTTCATGTAGAAAACATTTTCATCCGACCTATGGTTTATTTTCTATTTATTTTTAAAGTTTTAGATCATTTTTTGGAATTCATTTAATTAATTTAAATCAACATTATCCAGAATAGTATGTGATGACATCAGCATGACATAGGTGTGACGTCAGCAGTCAATAGTGTGGTTGACTGGGTCAAAACTGACTTGTGGGTCCAGCGGGACCCACGTGTCATTGACTGTTAGTTAATTAACGGTAGTTAATTGGGTTAACTAGTTATTTAGGTTAACTAAACATAATTAACCTAATTAATTAAGTTAATTAATTTTAATTAATTAATTAATTAATATTTTTATTTATTATTTTTTAAAACTCTATTTTTTAACGTTCACGGGGCTGGGCCCCACATGTCAATGGCCGAGAGGCCATAACGGGTTTGGTCGCTAGCGGGTGCGGGCACACCCGAGCGAGCACTCGCCCGTAGGGCGGGACGAGGCCGCCGGGGCAGGGAGCGCCGAGCGCAGCCCGGCGCGCCGTCGTGGGCAAACGGGGCAGGAGGAAACGGCGCGAGCGACAAGGGGACGAGGCCGCGGCGGGGCGCGCGGCCACACGGGGAGGGCGCGAAGGAGGAGCCGGGGCGTGCAAGAGGAACGGCGGAGACAGGGGCGCGGGAGCGCTCCGCGAGAGGGTGAGGGGGAAGTGAGGTGGGTCGCGGGTTAGGGTTTCCTCCCTGGTGGGGATATGGAGGGGGTGGGTCGGCCGGCTGGGCCAGTCGACTGGGCCTTTGCCCAGTTGGGCTGGCCAGCTGGGCCACAGATGGCCCAGTGGGGGGTGCCTCTTTTTATTTTTAGTTAGATTTGTCTTTTCCTTTTATTTATTTCACTCTTCTGTTTTATTTCATTTTAATATATTTAGACATTTTCAAAAAGGTTGTTTGTTGCACTATAATCACCTAGGCATTTAACTGCACACTCCGAACATTTTAGTTTAATATTTTGAAAACTTTGTCGCTTGACATTAATTTGAATTTGAATTTGAAAAGGTTTCGAATCATTGCGAGGTTAGCAACAGTAAGAGTGGTGACGTGGCATCATTAACAGATGTTACTGTAGCTTGATTATCCGGGCGTCACAGCTGGCCCGTAAAGGCACCAGTGATCCCAGCACATCCGAAATAAGGGATGGCAACGGAAAGTCATGGCGTAATAAAAAACGCCAAAACAAGGAAGAGAGCCTGGACAACACAACGGTAAACGCCGGATTCAGGGGCTCTCGACCCGATCAGCAAAAGAAGCCACCAAAAGGCAGTAAAGAGGGCCCGTCTGGTCTGAACATAGTCATGGACAGACTGTGCCAAATTCATGGCACCCCCGACAAACCTGCGAACCACACGCACAGAGAGTGCTGGGTCTTCAAGCGGGCCGGCAAATTAAACGCCGAACATAAGGGAAGGGAAACACCAAGTGAAGACAAGGACGAACCTCGTCAGCCGAACACTGGGGGACAGAAAAAATTTCCCACCAGACGTCAAAACAGTAAACATGATCCACGCGACTCATACATCCACAAGAAAGCATGAACACGCGCTCAGAAACGCGTGCGCTATAGAGCCCATCGTACCCAACCTAGCTACTGGATGACTAGTCCGATCACTTTCGATCAAACGGACAACCTGACTAGTATTCGGCGTGAAGGATCAGAGGCCTTGGTGTTGACCCAATAATCAACGGATACCATCTCACCCACGTCCTCATGGACGGCGGCAGCAGTCTCAATTTAATATATGAGGACACTGTCCGCAGGATGGGGATAGACCCATCCAGAATTAGTCAAAGCAACACCGCCTTTGAAGGGGTGATACCAGGCGTTGAAGCCTATAGTAGGGGCTCCGTCGTACTGGAGGTAACATTTGGCTCTCCAGGCAACTCCAGAAGCGAAGAACTACTCTTCATCATCGCACCCTTCCAAAGCGACTATCATGCACTACTTGGAAGAACGGTCTTCGCCCGCTTCAACGCATTACCACACTATGCCTACCTTACACTCAAGATGCCCGGTCCACGTGGCGTCATCACCGTTAACGGAAACACAGATCGCTCTTCACGCGCGGAGGAATACGCAACGGCCCTAGTAGCCAGACTATAAGCGGCCTCCAATATCAGCAAGCATGACTGGTCATTAAGACCACAGACTCGGTTAGACGAGTCCGGCAGCCCGAATAAAAACGAACCAGGGCACCGTACACGTAATCCCATAGAGGACACCAGGGGCTGTAGATATTCAACATAGCCCCACACTTGGCTTAACCTTATTGGCAAGCCAACATCTTACACTTTTTACTATTCATCGCATACTTACGTTGTACTCTCCTACATGAGTTTTCTTATTTACAGACAACATTCGCGTGATGCCCTTCCAGGATACGTCACAACGGAGACAAAGGCACAGACGTGCACCAGGGCCCCGCTCAAAAGGTTTCTCTTTAGATTAAGCCCCTGTGTAAACCTTTTCTACTGCCTCTTATTGTTAAACCATCCCATGGGTTCCATACCCACAGAGGATACTGCCGTTATTGGCATTTCGCCACGGCAGACTAATGCACGTGCCTGGAACTACAAGGTTTATAATGAATGGGCCTTCTTCAGCCCATTTTCTGTCATAAAATCCGAATACCTTCAGGAATGTTCGGCGTCACGAGTTTGGCCTTATATGCATCAGCTCCGAATCATGTCTTTGGTCAAATGTTGGGTTTGCCCGGCTCTTGGGTTTGCCGCCTTACGTTCCGTTATTATCGGCTAGGGCGACCAAAGGAGAACTACTGCGATTGTGCCCTGGTTATTCCGGACGAGCACCACAGTAGAGAAAGTCGAAAACTGACTGTCATGATACAGCGAGAGACTGTTCAACCACTCGAAGACTTATCGGAATCTTTAGGATCCCTCCACATTTACGAAGGACCATTTCCCGGTCATGTACACACGCGCCCGTATTCGGATGCAAGCCAAGGTACCAGGGGCTACATGGTAGCCCCACCGTTAGACTCCCATGGCTAAGCGAAGGCGTTACAGCTATATAGTCCGGTTGCCTAGTTCGACGTGCGATCACCTCCTTAATGGACCAAGACATTGGATCAAGTGTGATTATGCATATTTTTCTCGAACACCCCCGCATTATATGCGTGGGGGCTGAAGCCAACGACTGCTAACTTATATATATATATATATATATATATATATATATATATATATATATATATATATATATATATATATATACTAGCTAATTGCCCGTGCGTTGCAACGGGATATATTTATTCTGGTATTTTGATGATTCCATATTTATCATGCCTAACATATACCTTCAGAATTCACATGCATACCATGTACTGTATGCTTTTTTTTACTGTTAAAGCAAGCTTCCCAATCCAAGCTCCCCACCCCTATCAATGATGCATCCGGCTGCCTAACCCCACACAACCAACATATACTCCCTCCGTCCGGAACTACTTGTCATCAAAATGGATAAAAGAGGATGTATCTAGACGCATTTTAGTTCTAGATACATCTCTTTTTGTCCATTTTGATGACAAGTATTTTCGGACGGAGGAAGTACTTTGAATATTATTAACTCATACATTTAGTTGTGTTTTTTTTGCAATTATACATTTAGTTGTGTTATATTTCACTTTATATTGGTCTTAGTAAGGTGTACCTATAATTTTCAGATACGTCACATCAAACTTCTCCCCCCCCCCCCCCCATGCCCCATCACTCTCTTTCCTGCTGTCACGATGACAATGTAGTCTCTCCCCCTCTCCTTCCCGTTGCAATCTCACTATCAAATTGCATTCTATGTTCTCTCCCTCTCCTATTGCGATGCCATGATCAAATTGCGACCCCTTTCTCGCCCTCTCCCTCCCTCCTCTCTCCGTTGCATTATCTCAAACAAATTGCTTTTTATGTTCTCTCACTCCCTCTCTCCTGCAGCGATCTCCCCCCCCCCCCTCCCCTACTAAAACCCTGATGAGACTAAGTTCAAGAGCAACCTCAAGTCCTCAGTAGCAGCCGGCCACAACACCTGTAAATCGAAATTATTGATTATTTGCAAGTGTGATTTTTCTACACCCCAACTCGGTGCACCCTTCTACACCCCCAAAAGCATAGCAAAATTTTTGAAAAACTTCAAAATTTTATGGGAATGATTATGAACAAATATTATAGGTTCTTGGAACGCTTGGTGATTAAATGACATCCGAGGAGCTCTGTATAAAAAAAATTGTTCGTAATCATTCCCACGAAGTTTCAATTTTTTTTGAAAGTTTTGCTATGTTTTTATTTGGGGTGCAACGGGATGCACCGAGCTGGCTCAGCCGCTACTTTCCCTCCTAAAAAATCAGCGTGAACGTGCTACAGTCCTAGCTATTTTATGAGCAGAGTTGATGAGTGATCGACTTAGACTCGTATATGCGCTAAATCGTCCATGTTAAATCCTGATGTCCACCTAAAAGTAGCTCTATGTCGCAGTAAACAAAGGCAGTATGCTCGTATGGCAGAGGTAGAAGCTTGAAAATAGGTTCTCAGAACCAGGAGTACTTGTGCACATGCAACGATATGATGCACACATATGAGCTCTAAAACGGAACACCTTATAGCTACCGCAGTTTATTACTCCCTCCGTCCCAAAATTCTTGTCTTATACAGTCTAAGACAAGAATTTTGGGACGGAGGGAGTACAACTTTGCGAATAAGGAAAAGTAGTGGCTGAGCCCTAGCTCGGTGCACCCCCGGCTGCACCCCGCATGAAAATATAGCAAAACTAAAAAAATAATTGAAACTCATTTTTAGGAGGGAAAGGCTACAGGGAGTAGCAAGGAGACCGATTCAACGCCTCGGGTATCAGCCCATCGATCCCATGTAGTCCATCTCCAGACCAATGGGACCTATGTATACAGTCTCTTCCGCCTCTTCCACACTACTGCATTGTTCCATCTACCAACACACCGAGAGAAATACCAAACTTCTATATGATCCAAAACAACAGCACCGGCTGTTCGGCCCAGCTTGTTCAGTGTCCAGCAGGAAGGAGGCATCAGAGTTGATCTTAATTGTACCTGTATAAGGCGCCGACCAGTGCATAGCAGGCTTTTTGGTTGAATTGGACGGGTGCAAACCAGCAACCACATATTCTCTAAATCATTGGACTGATCCATGTCTCTGATATCCTCCTCATGTTGCGTCAACAACTGCAATGATCCCCTAACAGATTCAGTGACATTCATATAAATGGTGCAATTATTCTGTCAATTATCACGTTCAGACCTTGATGCTCCCTTGATTAACCTTGGTTCGTAACAGCTTCAAGTCCTCTATTTGATACAATCTGTGTAAGAGTCAATCGGTCAATAGATATAGAAGACCAATATGTGAAACTCAAAACACGCCACGTACGAGATCAGTGTAAGCCTCACCTCTCAAGCAATTAATAGACGAAGTGCCGGCCGCTTCTCCTCGTCAGTTTCACTCTCGGCTTGCAAAAGGCGGCGACCTGCAGCGACGCAAGAGAGTACGAGATAGTTGTCGCGACGGCCACAGGGAGGCGGTGCCCTTTGGAGCGGCAGTGACCTTCTGGTAGATGGCTGCTGCCGCAGCGTGCTGCTAAACGGTTGTGGCGACAGCCAACAAACATGACGTCCATGGCGGTGAAAGCTGTAGTTGGCGGCGTGGGCTAGAGTGCTGGTGACGGCGGAGGGTTTGGGATGAACCATCGGCGGCGTGGCGGTAAGGGAGGACCGGCGGCGCGGGTGCTAGGGGTTAGGGTTAGGAGAGGGATTTTCGGGAGAGATGGGGACGTGCAAGCCTCGTGCGGTTACTGTAACATAATTGGTTCGTGGGAAAAAATATCGATTGGAATAAACCGGCAGGAAAAAAACCTGACGTGGGAGGGAGATCGAGCGTGGGAGAGTCGGACGATGCGGGGGAAGTAAGACGGGAAACGGAACCTTACGGTTCTTTTAGGTAGTAAGATATATATATATATATATATATAGGGTGGGTCTATTATGATAACACCCTCTAGAGTCTTATTCTACACACCAGACCCTTATTCTGCTAACACTTTGACCGTACCGTCCCGCGAACCGAACCACCCCACTACCGCAAACCAAACCGCAACAAAGCCCACCCCACCTCCCTCTTCCCCCGATCCAAATCCCCACCTCCCTCCACCTTCCCCGCCGGAGCCACCGCACCCACCATCTTCCTTGCCGCCCCACACCACCTTCTTCCTTGCCAAGGCCCCCATACCCCACCTTCTTCCCCGCCGGCCCTACCACACCGCACCTTCTTCTTTGCAGGGGCCCCCGCACCCTCACCTTCTTCACCGCTGGGCTCCTGCACTCCATGCGCCGGCAACCGTGGAGTCCACCACCACCTCTGCATCCACCGCCGGCTGCCCAGAAGTGTTGCGCCACTGGCCGCCCATACCTACCCCAGCGCGAGACCTCCCTATTCGATATTCCCCCGCCTCCCGCCCGACCAGCCGTTCCGCCCCCTCCCGCGCACGGCCAGCAGCGCCGGATCCGGCCGCCGCGAGACCCCTGCATCGCCAACAACCGCCTACCACGCCGGATCTGGCTGCCCATCCCTCAACCTCTCCCTGACGACGACGCAATGGCGAGCGGGAGTTGCAGTCCGGCTCCACGAGGCAATGTCCACGGTGAGCGGCGCTCCATGCCTCCCCCCAGGTTCTCCCTCGCGCTCCTCCCTTGCTCAACCGGCGACGAGGAGCTCGCCATCCCACTCCTCCTAGCGCGCCGAGCCGCCACGCCCCCTCCCGCGCTGCCCTCCCCGTGGTCCTGGACCTCTCTCTGCCTGGCCTACATCGGATCTAGTGAGATCCGCGCTGTACCGAGCTTCCACCGCCGGATCCCATTCGCCTACTTCCCTCGGGCCTGTTCTAGGTGAGGTGAGGTCGGTGTCGAGCCTCCTCTGTCATCAACGACGGGCTCCTTCTCCCCTGTATGTGTTGGCCGGTGAGATCCACCGGTGCTCACTTCACTGGTTTTGATAATTTCTGAAGAGAAAAAAGAAAGTGCAAATGAAGTACGCTATGGTTTGCCATTGAGGTTCATTTACTTATTTTTGCACGAAAGAGATGAAATCCTGCAGTTCTATTGGATGTCCCATTACTCAATTTTGTTGTTGTTGAAAAGTGCACTTCATTAGTTCGTTGTAAAAACTACAGACCGCTTTGGCGTGGTTTGTCTTCGTGGAGGCTGCAGTTTTGCCTTAGTGCACCGTTGAATTCGTGTAGTTCGGCTAGTGGAGAGTGTGCACATTTTGTATGCGTATGTAGCTATGTATAACAATCGGATAGATGTGTATCTTTTGAAGCTCAATTTGTTCTCCGACGTGGTTCGCTATAAAACTCCTCTCTTATCCACGTGGTAAACACAAAACAAAACATCTCAAAAGAAGCTCGTTTCTATATTAGTGGTAGTGTTGCGGTTCATTTTCACGAGTGTTGCGGTCCACTCTCGTTCAAAAAAAAGTTGAAAAAAGACAACAAAAACTTTTGCGAGAAAGTTTATGTCCGACCAAAAGAAATCATGAAGTTCACTTGACTGCCTGCTTCAGTGCGGTTTCCGTTTGAAGCAGTGCGTTCTTCTGTCCGATGAAAGGTCCACTCGCTTGGTCAACGCGCGTAAAAAATTAATAAGTATAAAAAAGACAACAAGTACTCATGAGGTTCACTTTTGGTAGTGTTACGGTTCACTTTCGGAAGTGTTGTGGTCCACTCTCGTTCGGAAAAAAGTTGAAAAAAAGACAACAAAAACTCGTGCGAGAAAGTTTATGTTCGACAAAAAGAAATCATGAAGTTCACTTGACTGTCTGTTGCAGTGCGGTTTTCAGTTTGAAGCAGTGCGTTCTTCTGTCCGACGACGATTTTGGTGTCACGAAAAAACAGTGTCCGCTTTTTGTTAATTTTAAAACTGCTCTTACACCGTAAGGAATTAGAGAGTGTGTTCTACATGAAAAAGTTGTGTCTCGTCGATATCTTTCCAACGGCATATCATTTGAATCATTTCGACAACTGGTTTGTAAAAATTTCAAAAAAAAACGGCCGCTGCCACTCGTCCTCGGCCGCATGATTTTCAAAATTAACTTAAAACCGTGAGGAATCTCAAAACCATTCGTACATGTGAAAGTTGCGCCTTGTCCATAGCTTTCCAACAACGTATCATACGCCTCGTTTCGACAAACGGTTCAAAAACTAGAGCGAAAACAGTACCGAAAATTTGAATTTTTTTGAAAAACAGAATTCCGCGATTTAGTAAATTTGAAACTGCTCTTAAACCGTAATGAATTAGAGAAAGATTTATATATGGAAAAGATGCACCTCGATGATATCTATCCAACGGCGTATCATTTGCTTCATTCCGACAAGCGGTTTAGAAAAAAATGCGAAAAAATGCTCGCTGTCACTTGTCATCTGCCGCACCATTTTTAAAACTGCTCTTAAACCGTGTGGAATCTCGAAAAGTGTTCAACATGTCGAAATTGCACCTAATTCATAGCTTTTCAACGGTGTATTATACGCCTCATTCCGATAAACGGTTCAAAAACTAGAGCAAAAACAGTACCGAAAAAACACCACTGCAGTTTTTTTCGACACGAAGTTCATTCGGTGAGTACTGCAGCACACTTGGTTCAAACAATGACGTGCACTTGCGTTGAGCGTGCAGTGCGGAAGTGGTGTGCAGAATAGTTATTCTGTTAATATTAGCAGAATAGACCGTCTATATATAGGCTGCGTTAAAGTGAGCCCGAGCGCATAACTCTAATTCTGCGCTCCGGCCACGCTTGTTTACCCGCTTCAACGCATTTTCTCCCGGCCTCTAGTAAAAGCCTTGGCAAAAGATAGTAAACAATTAAAATGGTTACCGGTAGCCTTTCGGTCCCCCGCGCCACCCAGTTCCTAGCGTGGCATAGTAAGAATTTAAAAATGATAGTAACTTGATTACATTAGTTACACACCCTCGTCCTCTCCTGCCTAATCACATTTTCTTTTAGCACACTAGTAAATACCCAAGCAAAGATAGTAACGCTATTTAAATGGTTACTTGTACATCACGTGTCCCATGAAATCAGACTCCCTTGTACTCCCTCCATTCCAAATTACTTGTTGTGGTTTTAGTTCAAACGTGAACTAAAACCACGACGAGTAATTCGGAACGGAGGGAGTAAATATTTTGGGTGCATAGTAATGAACCAATATTTGGATGGTAATGAATTAAGTGGGTCCATAAGGTAATCTTGTTACCGTGTAATAGTAAGCATGCAGGGTCTGGTGCGCATAGAGCACAAATTAGTTGGTAATATTTTTTAGTCGAGATAGATAGTAATTGCATTACTACCTGCCACTCTCTATTACTATTGGTGCACCGATCCAAGTCATCGTAAAGGTACCAGCTTGGATTACCATAGATTAGTATTCAAATTACCATCAGTTTGACATGCAGGAGTGGAGTGGAGCGGACCCGGCGTCTTTTTTTGGTGGTTAATTAACCGTACCAACGTTACGCACTCAACCAAGGGTGGGTCGGAGCGCACTATAATTACAATGCGCTCAGGCTTACTATAGCAAACCTATATATATCTCAACTATATAACACCCGCACAGCAGACACAATAATACTTTCAGGCAAAAAGTATAAATATAGCCTTATAACACCCGCACAGGAGACACAATAATACTTTCAGGCAAAAAGTATAAATATAGCCTTATAACCAAAATAACATTGTTTTTATAATGATCTGATTTGTCACTCGAACAAGACATCCTTCGAGCATTGCGCCTCTATTAGGCGGGCACCTTCTGTTACCTGCGCCAAATAGTGCTCGGCCGGATATTGGCCTCCCTTCGGATGCTGGGTCACCACAATGGTGGCCTCCATATCTGTCCAAAATGCTTTAACGCGGGCAAGGGCCATCCGTGCACCTTCTATGCACGCCGACCTTCTCATGGCATCAATCTGATGCACGGGCCCAAGGAACTGTTGCACCAAGCCAAAGTAACTGTCCGGCTTAGGTCCCTTTGGCCAAAGATGGTCTATCACAGACCGCATTGCAAGTCCGGGCAACCTGTGAAATTCCGCCACATCAGCCATCTTCTCGCTTAAAGGCAGCGGGCGCGCGGGAGCATGAAATTGCGACCAGAAAAGCTTCTCCACTTCTTTATCACCTTGATCCTCGAAAAACTTGGTTGCATCAGCTGTAGTCTTCGCCAAGTCCGCATACGCATCTGCAGGACTCCAGCATCCATCCAGGGGAGCATACTTCGGATCCAAAAACTTCGTCCGCAGTAAGTAGGAGCCCCCAGCCGCGATTTTACCGACCTGTTGAAGCTCCTCCCGCACACCCCTGACCTCGGTCCGCATCTCCTTGGTGGCAATAAGTGCCTTGTTCAGGTCGGCCGAACTAGCCTTATTCTCCTTTTCGAGGAGTTCATACCGGTCGACGGCATTTTTTAACTCCACATCCATTTCGGCTATTTTTTCCTCACTTCGGCGACAAGCAGCCTGTTCGGCTCTCAAGTCTTCAGTCGCTTTTAGGGCAGCCGCATTGCTAACCCGAGCTTGCTCCTTGGCCTGGGCAAGTTCCGCCCTCAGGGCCTCCACGGCAGCAGCACCATCTGTAGTCCAAACATATTACATTAATATCATGCCGCCTTCATATTTTCCTATACAAAGGAAGGCAGAGCACATACCTTGTGATTTATCCAGCCGCTCATTCACCAGTGTGATATCGGCATCAATCGATCCAATCTGCCTCGTTAGTTCGGCAACTTCAATGGACTGGTCGGTGGCCGGACCCACAGGTACCTGCATGCATTTACAGCGCAATCATTGATTTATGATCCCCCGTTTGCCGCCTAGGGCGGGCAAACAGAGTCTCAGGGGCTACTTGAAGGAAATATGCCCTAGAGGCAATAATAAAGTTATTATTTATTTCCTTATTTCATGATAAATGTTTATCATTCATGCTAGAATTGTATTAACCGGAAACATGATACATGTGTGAATGCATAGACAAACAATATGTCACTAGTGTGCCTCTACTAGACTAGCTTGTTAATCAAAGATGGTTATGTTTCCTAACCATGAACAAAGAGTTGTTATTTGATTAACAAGGTCACATCATTGGTTGAATGATCTGATTGACATGACCCATTCCATTAGCTTAGCACACGATCGTTTAGTATGTTGCTACTGCTTTTATCCATAACTTATACATATTCCTATAACTATGAGATTATGCAACTCCCGTTTACCGGAGGAACACTTTGGGTACTACCAAATGTCACAACATAACTGGGTGATTATAAAGGAGTACTACAGGTGTCTCCAAAGGCAGATGTTGGGTTGGCGTATTTCGAGATTAGGTTTTGTCACTCCGATTGTCGGAGAGGTATCTCTGGGCCCTCTCGGTAATACACATCACTTAAGCCTTGCAAGCATTACAACTAATAAGTTAGCTGTGAGATGATGTATTACGGAACGAGTAAAGAGACTTGCCGGTAACGAGATTGAACTAGGTATTGGATACCGACGATCGAATCTCGGGCAAGTAACATACCGATGACAAAGGGAACAACGTATGTTGTTATGCGGTCTGACCGATAAAGATCTTCGTAGAATATGTAGGAGCCAATATGGGCATCCAGGTCCCGCTATTGGTTATTGACCAGAGACGTGTCTCGGTCATGTCTACATTGTTCTCGAACCGTAGGGTTCGCACGCTTAAGGTTTCGATGACGGTTATATTATGAGTTTGTGTATTTTGATGTACCGAAGAAGTTCGGAGTCCCGGATGTGATCACGGACATGACGAGGAGTCTCGAAATGGTCGAGACATAAAGATTGATATATTGGAAGCCTATATTTGGAGTTCGGAATGGTTCCGGGTGAAATCGGGATTTTACCGGAACACCGGGGGGTTACCGGAACCCTCCCGGGGGTTATTGGGCCTTAGTGGGCCATGAGGGAGAAGAGGAAGGGCCGGCCAGGGCAGGCCGCGCGCCCCTTCCCCCCCTAGTCCGAATAGGACAAGGAGAGGGGGCGGCGCCCCCCCTTCCCTCTTTCCCTCCCCCCAATCCTATTCCAACTAGGAAAGGGGGGGGAGTCCTACTCCCGGTGGGAGTAGGACTCCTCCGGCGCGCCTCCTCCAAGGGCCGGCCGCACCCCCCTTGCTCCTTTATATACGGGAGCAGGGGGGCACCCTAGAACACACAAGTTGATCTACGGATCGTTCCTTAGCCGTGTGCGGTGCCCCCCTCCACCATATTCCACCTCGGTCATATCGTCGCAAAGCTTAGGCGAAGCCCTGCACCGGTAGAACATCAAGATCGTCACCACGCCGTCGTGCTGACGGAATTCTCCCTCCCCGAAGCTCTATTGGATTGGAGCCCGAGGAGCGTCATCGAGCTGTACGTGTGTCAAGAACTCGGGGGCGCCGGAGTAACGGCGCTAGGATCGGTTGGATCGCGAGGAGATCGTACGACTACTTCCTCTACGTTGTGATCGCTTCCGCTTCGGTCTACGAGGGTACGTAGACAACACTCTCCCCTCTCGTTGCTATGCATCACCATGATCTTGCGTGTGCGTAGGAAATTTTTTGAAATTACTACGTTCTCCAACAGTGGCATCCGAGCCTAGGTTTTTATGGTTTGATGTTTTGCACGAGTAGAACACAAGTGAGTTGTGGGCGATACAAGTCATACTACCTACCAGCATGTCATACTTTGGTTCAGCGGTATTGTGAGATGAAGCGGCCCGGACCGACATTACGCGTACGCTTACGCGAGACTGGTTTCACCGCTACGAGCACTCGTTGCTTAAAGGTGACTGGCGGGTGTCTGTCTCTCTCACTTTAGTTGAACCGAGTGTGGCTACGCCCGGTCCTTGAGAAGGTTAAAACGGAGTCTATTTGACGAAGTATCGTTGTGGTTTTGATGCGTAGGTGAGATTGGTTCTTGCTTAAGCCCGTAGCAGCCACGTAAAATTTGCAACAACAAAGTAGAGGACGTCTAACTTGTTTTTGCAGGGCATGTTGTGATGTGATATGGTCAAGACGTGATGCTATATTGTATGAGATGATCATGTTTTGTAACCGAAGTTATCGGCAACTGGCTGGAGCCATATGGTTGTCGCTTTATTGTATGAAATGCAAACGCCCTGTAATTGCTTTACTTTATCACTAAGCGGTAGCGATAGTCATAGAAGCAATAGGTGGCGTAGACGACAACGATGCTACGATGGAGATCAAGGTGTCGCACCGGTGACGATGGTGATCACGACGGTGCTTCGGAGATGGAGATCACAAGCACAAGATGATGATGGCCATATCATATCACTTATATTGATTGCATGTGATGTTTATCCTTTATGCATCTTATCTTGCTTTGATTGACGGTAGCATTTTAAGATGATCTCTCACTAAAAATTATCAAGTAGTGTTCTCCCTGAGTATGCACCGTTGCCAAAGTTCGTCGTGCCGAGACACCACGTGATGATCGGGTGTGATAAGCTCTACGTCCATCTACAACGGGTGCAAGGCAGTTTTGCACACGCAGAATACTCAGGTTATACTTGACGAGCCTAGCATATGCAGATATGGCCTCGGAACACGGAGACCGAAAGGTCGAGCGTGAATCATATAGTAGATATGATCAACATAAGATGTTCACCATTGAAAACTACTCCATCTCACGTGATGATCGGTTATGGTTTAGTTGATTTGGATCACGTGATCACTTAGATGACTAGAGAGATGTCTATCTAAGTGGGAGTTCTTTAGTAATATGATTAATTGAACTTAAATTTATCATGAACTTAGTACCTGATAGTATCTTGCTTGTCTATGTTTGATTGTAGATAGATGGCTCGTGCTGTTGTTCCGTTGAATTTTAATGCGTTCCTTGAGAAAGCAAAGTTGAAAGATGATGGTAGCAATTACACGGACTGGGTCCGTAACCTGAGGATTATCCTCATTGCTGCACAGAAGAGTTACGTCCTGGATGCACCGCTAGGTGCCAGGCCTGCTGCTGATGCAACTGACGACGTTAAGAACGTCTGGCAGAGCAAAGCTGATGACTACTCTATAGTTCAGTGTGCCATGCTTTACGGCTTAGAACCGGGACTTCAACGACGTTTTGAACGTCATGGAGCATATGAGATGTTCCAGGAGTTGAAGTTAATATTCCAACAGAATGCCCGGATTGAGAGATATGAAGTCTCCAATAAGTTCTATAGCTGCAAGATGGAGGAGAATAGTTCTGTCAGTGAGCACATACTCAGAATGTCTGGGTACTACAATCACTTGACACAATTGGGAGTTAATCTTCCGGATGATTGTGTCATTGACAGAATTCTTCAATCACTGCCACCAAGCTACAAAGGCTTCGTGATGAACTATAATATGCAAGGGTTAGTAAAGACTATACCTGAGCTCTTCGCAATGCTAAAGGCTGCGGAGGTAGAAATCAAGAAGGAGCATCAAGTGTTGATGGTCAATAAGACCACTAGTTTCAAGAATAAAGGCAAAGGGAAGAAGAAGGGGAACTTCAAGAAGAACAGCAAGCAAGTTGCTGCTCAGGAGAAGAAACCCAAGTCTGGACCCAAACCTGAAACTGAGTGCTTCTACTGCAAGCAGACTGGTCACTGGAAGCGGAACTGCCCCAAGTATTTGGCGGATAAGAAGGATGGCAAGGTGAACAAAGGTATATGTGATATACATGTTATTGATGTGTACCTTACTAGAGCTCGCAGTAGCACCTGGGTATTTGATACTGGTTCTGTTGCTAATATTTGCAACTCGAAACAGGGACTACGGATTAAGCGAACACTGGCAAAGGACGAGGTGACGATACGCGTGGGAAATGGTTCCAAAGTCGATGTGATCGCGGTCGGCACGCTACCTCTACATCTACCTTCGGGATTAGTTTTAGACCTAAATAATTGTTATTTGGTGCCTGCGTTGAGCATGAACATTATATCTGGATCTTGTTTGATGCGAGACGGTTATTCATTTAAATCAGAGAATAATGGTTGTTCTATTTATATGAGTAATATCTTTTATGGTCATGCACCCTTGAAGAGTGGTCTATTTTTGATGAATCTCGATAGTAGTGATACACATATTCATAATGTTGAAGCCAAAAGATGCAGAGTTGATAATGATAGTGCGACTTATTTGTGGCACTGCCGTTTAGGTCATATCGGTGTAAAGCGCATGAAGAAACTCCATACTGATGGACTTTTGGAGTCACTTGATTATGAATCACTTGGCACTTGCGAACCGTGCCTCATGGGCAAGATGACTAGAACCCCGTTCTCCGGTACTATGGAGAGAGCAACAGATTTGTTGGAAATCATACATACAGATGTATGTGGTCCGATGAATGTTGAGGCTCGTGGCAGATATCGTTATTTTCTCACCTTAACAGATGATTTAAGCAGATATGGGTATATCTACTTAATAAAACATAAGTCTGAAACATTTGAAAAGTTCAAAGAATTTCAGAGTGAAGTTGAAAATCATCGTAATAAGAAAATTAAATTTCTACGATCTGATCGTGGAGGTGAATATTTGAGTTACGAGTTTGGTCTACATTTGAAACAATGCGGAATAGTTTCGCAACTCACGCCACCCGGAACACCACAGCGTAATGGTGTGTCCGAACATCGTAATCGCACTTTACTAGATATGGTGCGATCTATGATGTCTCTTACAGATTTACCGCTATCGTTTTGGGGTTATGCTCTTGAGACGGCCGCATTCACACTGAATAGAACACCGTCAAAATCCGTTGAGACGACACCTTATGAACTATGGTTTAGCAAGAAACCAAAGTTGTCGTTTCTTAAAGTTTGGGGATGCGATGCTTATGTGAAAAAGCTTCAACCTGATAAGCTCGAACCCAAATCGGAGAAATGTGTCTTCATAGGATACCCAAAGGAAACAGTTGGGTACACCTTCTATCACAGATCCGAAGGCAAGACATTTGTTGCCAAGAATGGATCCTTTCTAGAGAAGGAGTTTCTCTCGAAAGAAGTGAGTGGGAGGAAAGTAGAACTTGATGAGGTAATTGTACCTTCTCCCTTACTTGAAAGTAATTTGTCGCAGAAACCGGTTTCTGAGACATCTACACCAAATAGTGAGGAAGTTGATGATGTTGATCATGAAACTTCAGATCAAGTTACTACAGAACCTCGTAGATCAACCAGAGTAAGATCCGCACCAGAGTGGTACGGTAATCCTGTTCTGGAAGTCATGCTACTAGATCATGATGAACCTACGAACTATGAAGAAGCGATGGTGAGCCCAGATTCCGCAAAATGGCTTGAAGCCATGAAATCTGAGATGGGATCCATGTATGAAAACAAAGTATGGACTTTGGTTGACTTGCCCGAGGGTCGGCAAGCAATAGAAAACAAGTGGATCTTCAAGAAGAAGACTGACGCTGACGGTAATGTTACTGTCTACAAAGCTCGACTTGTCGCAAAGGGTTTTCGACAAGTTCAAGGGATTGACTACGATGAGACCTTCTCACCCGTAGCGATGCTTAAGTCTGTCCGAATCATGTTAGCAATTGCCACATTTTATGATTATGAAATTTGGCAAATGGATGTAAAGACTGCATTCCTGAATGGATTTCTGGAAGAAGAGTTGTATATGATGCAACCAGAAGGTTTTATCGATCCAAAGGGAGCTAACAAAGTATGCAAGCTCCAGTGATCCATTTATGGACTGGTGCAAGCATCTCGGAGTTGGAATAAACGCTTTGATAGTGTGATCAAAGCATTTGGGTTCATACAGACTTTTGGAGAAGCCTGTATTTACAAGAAAGTGAGTGGGAGCTCTGTAGCATTTCTGACATTATATGTAGATGACATATTACTGATCGAAAATGATATAGAATTTCTGGATAGCATAAAGGGATACTTGAATAAGAGTTTTTCAATGAAAGACCTCGGTGAAGCTGCTTACATATTGGGCATCAAAATCTATAGAGATAGATCAAGACGCTTAATTGGACTTTCACAAAGCACATACCTTGACAAAATTTTGAAGAAGTTCAAAATGGATCAAGCAAAGAAAGGGTTCTTGCCTGTGTTACAAGGTGTGAAGTTGAGTAAGACTCAATGCCCGACCACTGCAGAAGATAGAGAGAAAATGAAAGATGTTCCCTATGCTTCAGCCATAGGCTCTATCATGTATGCAATGCTGTGTACCAGACCTGATGTGTGCCTTGCTATAAGCTTAGCAGGAAGGTACCAAAGTAATCCAGGAGTGGATCACTGGACAGCGGTCAAGAACATCCTGAAATACCTGAAAAGGACTAAGGATATGTTTCTCGTATATGGAGGTGACAAAGAGCTCATCGTAAACGGTTACGTTGATGCAAGCTTTGACACTGATCCGGACGATTCTAAATCGCAGACCGGATACGTATTTACACTAAACGGAGGAGCTGTCAGTTGGTGCAGTTCTAAACAAAGCATCGTAGCGGGATCTACATGTGAAGCGGAGTACATGGCAGCTTCGGAAGCAGCTAATGAAGGAGTCTGGATGAAGGAGTTCATATCCGATCTAGGTGTCATACCTAGTGCATCGGGTCCAATGAAAATCTTCTGTGACAATACTGGAGCAATTGCCTTAGCAAAGGAATCCAGATTTCACAAGAGGACCAAGCACATCAAGAGACGCTTCAATTCCATCCGGGATTTAGTCCAGGTGGGAGACATAGAGATTTGCAAGATACATACGGATCTGAATGTAGCAGACCCGTTGACTAAGCCTCTTCCACGAGCAAAACATGATCAACACCAAGACTCCATGGGTGTTAGAATCATTACTATGTAATCTAGATTATTGACTCTAGTGCAAGTGGGAGACTGAAGGAAATATGCCCTAGAGGCAATAATAAAGTTATTATTTATTTCCTTATTTCATGATAAATGTTTATCATTCATGCTAGAATTGTATTAACCGGAAACATGATACATGTGTGAATGCATAGACAAACAATATGTCACTAGTATGCCTCTACTAGACTAGCTTGTTAATCAAAGATGGTTATGTTTCCTAACCATGAACAAAGAGTTGTTATTTGATTAACAAGGTCACATCATTGGTTGAATGATCTGATTGACATGACCCATTCCATTAGCTTAGCACACGATCGTTTAGTATGTTGCTACTGCTTTTATCCATAACTTATACATATTCCTATAACTATGAGATTATGCAACTCCCGTTTACCGGAGGAACACTTTGGGTACTACCAAACGTCACAACGTAACTGTGTGATTATAAAGGAGTACTACAGGTGTCTCCAAAGGCAGATGTTGGGTTGGCGTATTTCGAGATTAGGTTTTGTCACTCCGATTGTCGGAGAGGTATCTCTGGGCCCTCTCGGTAATACACATCACTTAAGCCTTGCAAGCATACAACTAATAAGTTAGCTGTGAGATGATGTATTACGGAACGAGTAAAGAGACTTGCCGGTAACGAGATTGAACTAGGTATTGGATACCGACGATCGAATCTCGGGCAAGTAACATACCGATGACAAAGGGAACAACGTATGTTGTTATGCGGTCTGACCGATAAAGATCTTCGTAGAATATGTAGGAGCCAATATGGGCATCCAGGTCCCGCTATTGGTTATTGATCGGAGACGTGTCTCGGTCATGTCTACATTGTTCTCGAACCGTAGGGTCCGCACGCTTAAGGTTTCGATGACGGTTATATTATGAGTTTGTGTATTTTGATGTACCGAAGAAGTTCGGAGTCCCGGATGTGATCACGGACATGACGAGGAGTCTCGAAATGGTCGAGACATAAAGATTGATATATTGGAAGCCTATATTTGGAGTTCGGAATGGTTCCGGGTGAAATCGGGATTTTACCGGAACACCGGGGGGTTACCGGAACCCTCCCGGGGGTTATTGGGCCTTAGTGGGCCATGAGGGAGAAGAGGAAGGGCCGGCCAGGGCAGGCCGCGCGCCCCTTCCCCCCCTAGTCCGAATAGGACAAGGAGAGGGGGGCGGCGCCCCCCCTTCCCTCTTTCCCTCCCCCCAATCCTATTCCAACTAGGAAAGGGGGGGGGGGAGTCCTACTCCCGGTGGGAGTAGGACTCCTCCGGCGCGCCTCCTCCAAGGGCCGGCCGCACCCCCCCTTGCTCCTTTATATACGGGAGCAGGGGGGCACCCTAGAACACACAAGTTGATCTACGGATCGTTCCTTAGCCGTGTGCGGTGCCCCCCTCCACCATATTCCACCTCGGTCATATCGTCGCAAAGCTTAGGCGAAGCCCTGCGCCGGTAGAACATCAAGATCGTCACCACGCCGTCGTGCTGACGGAATTCTCCCTCCCCGAAGCTCTACTGGATTGGAGCCCGAGGAGCGTCATCGAGCTGTACGTGTGTCAAGAACTCGGGGGCGCCGGAGTAACGGCGCTAGGATCGGTTGGATCGCGAGGAGATCGTACGACTACTTCCTCTACGTTGTGATCGCTTCCGCTTCGGTCTACGAGGGTACGTAGACAACACTCTCCCCTCTCGTTGCTATGCATCACCATGATCTTGCGTGTGCGTAGGAAATTTTTTGAAATTACTACGTTCTCCAACACTACTACCTATATGGAGCACATCTAGCGCGTGCCTCACAGTCAAAAAATAGTGTATTCTTCACTACATACCTCAAAGCCTCTAAGCAGGCTTGTAAATGCTTCATTCGAACCGCTTGTAGCGGATGAAATCTTCTTGAGCACCGCGCGCATTAATGAGCGGTGCTCCTCCGAGAGCGTAGCTCGCTCCAGTAGGCCTGTCAGTACGTCCGGCCGAACATTGAAATGTACCGGACCCTTCCCATCGCCCCTCGTGGGAGCCAAACGCTCCGGGCTCAGGGCGGCTGACGCATTGGCTTCCGGCTTCGGCGGATCCGGACTCCTCCGTGAAGACACCTCGGTGTCGCCCGCTTCATGAGGCGGAGAGGTGGGTGGGGTCTCTCTCTCCATCATCTCTGGAGGAAGATCCCCCGAAGACGAACTCTGTTGAGAAGAGCTGCTAGCCGGACTACAGAAGACGAATCCTGGTTATTCATCTAGGAGAAACACAGTGCCTTCGAATTAACGATTGACTTACAGCTCGGTGGAGGGCTGGCCCGTTGCCGGGCATGACGCGGTGAGGGTGCCCGTCGGGGCAGGGCCCCCTGGGGATACCTTTTTCCCTGGTTTGGGCATCTCCGTCTCCAAGTCTTTGGAGGCAGCCCTCTTCTTCCCGCGCGGGGAGGAGGCCTTAGCCTCCCCTTCCCGACTATCCTCCTTAGGGGAGGTAACAATTCCACCGGTTCAGACGCGTAGCGTGTGAAGTTTGGTTTCTTCGTTCTTCCCCTTGTCTTTCCCTGAGGGCATTCTGCTGAGTACCCGGTCAAGCATCTTGGCCATGGTGGGACCAGGCGAGCCTTCAGGAAGTGGCGCCGGACACCTGATTCTCTCCGCCTTGCTGAGCCATTCCTGGCCACGGATGATTTTCAGAATAAACAATTATGACAAATACAAAACAAGGTGTACGGTATCAAGGTTACTTACTTGGGTATCTAGGCGATTGCAGCTTAGGCCCGCATCCTCGGTGGTGTCCGGACACTCTACTTTCGGTTCGAAGAATAATTTGCACATCCCTTCGAGCTTCAAGCCGAAGAAGTGCTTAACAGTCCGCGGACCCTCTGGATTGAACTCCCACATCCGAGAGGCCGGCGTTGGCACAGCAACATCCGTCGGATTAACATCACTTGCATTATGCTGACAAGGTTAATGTCCCTCTCAAGAAGCTCTCGGATGCGGCTCTGCAGTATTGGTACATCACCAGCGGGCCCCCAATTCCGTCCTACGTCGGTCCAAGACGCTAGTTGTGACGGAGGGCCCGAGCGGAACTCGGGGGCGGCCACCCACTTTGTGCCTCTGGGAGCCGTGACATAAAACCACCTTCGTTGCCATACATCGGATACTTCTGGGAAAGAACCCTCTGGCCATGGGGCATCGGCATTCCTGCTTATTACGGCACCGCTGCACTCCGCATGTCACCCCTCGATCATCTTCGGCTTCACATTGAAGGTCTTGAGACATAAGCCGAAGTGTGGGGTGACATGGAGGAAGGCCTCGCACACTATAATGAATGACGAGATATGGAGGATGGCGTCCGGAGCTAGATCATGGAAATCCAACCCATAATAGAACATGAGCCCCCTCACAAAAGGATCGAGGGTGAGGCCCAAGCCACAGAGGAAGTGAGGAACAAACACGACGCACTCATTGGGCTCCGGTGTAGGGATAACCTGCCGTGGAGCAGGAAGCCTGTGCTGGATGTCGGCGGTCAGATATCCGACCTCCCTAAGATTCGCAATGTCCTCCTTTTGAATCGAGGAGGCCACCCACCGGCCTTGAGGGTTGGATCCGGACATATTGGAGGATTTGGGGTGTTGGAGCTTAGGTCTCGGGTGTTAGAACTCGAGGTGTGATGTCTACCACACAACCTTCTTCTTGTAGACGTTGTTGGGCCTGCAAGTGCACAGGTTTGTAGGACAGTAGAAAATTTCCCTTAAGTGGATGACCTAAGGTTTATCAATCCGTAGGAGGCGTAGGATGAAGATGGTCTCTCTCAAACAACCCTGCAACCAAATAAAAAAAGTCTCTTGTGTCCCCAACACACCCAATACAATGGTAAATTGTATAGGTGCACTAGTTCAGCGAAGAGATGGTGATACAAGTGCAAAATAGATAGTAGATATAGGATTTTGTAATCTGAAATAATAAAAACAGCAAGTTAACTAATGACAAAAGTGAGTGTAAACAGTATTGCAATGATAGGAAACAAGGCCTAGGGTTCATACTTTCACTAGTGCAAGTTCTCTCAACAATAATAACATAGATAGAACATATGACAAGCCCTCCACATGCAACAAAGAGTCACTCCAAAGCCATAATAGCGGAGAACAAACGTAGAGATTATGGTCGGGTACGAAACCACCACAAAGCTTTTCTTTCAGATCGATCTATAAAAGAGTTCCTACTAGAATAACACCTTAAGATACAAATCAATCAAAACCCTAATGTCACCTAGATACTCCATTGTTACCTCAAGTATCTGTGGGCATGATTATACGATATGCATCACACAATCTCAGATTCATCCAACCAACATAAAAGTACTTCAAAGAGTGCCCCAAAGTTTCTACCGGAGAGTCAAGAACGTGTGCCAACCCCTATGCATAGGTTCCCAAGTGTCACGAAACCCGCAAGTTGATCACCAAAACATACATCAAGTAGATCAATAGAATAACCCATTGTCACCACAGTTATCCCACGCAAGACATACATCAAGTGTTCATAAAAGACTCAATCCAATAAGATAACTTCAAAAGGGGAAACTCAATTCATCACAAGAGAGTAGAGCGGGAGAAACATCATAAGATCCAACTACAATAGAAAAGCTCGGGATACATCAAGATCGTGCCATCGAGGAACACGAGAGAGAACACGAGAGAGAGAGATCAAACACATAGCTACTGGTACATACCCTCAGCCCCGAGGGTGAACTACTCCCTCTTCTCATGGATAGCGCCGGGATGATGAAGATGGCCTCCGGTGATGGGATCCCCCTCCGGCAGGGTGCCGGAACGGGGCCCCGATTGGTTTTTGGTGGCTACAGAGGCTTGCGGCGGCGGAACTCCCGATCTATCTTCTGTTCTGGAAGTTTTAGGGTACGTAGGTATATATGGGTGAAAGGAGAACGTCGGTGGAGCTACGGGGGCCCCACGAGACAGGGGGCGCGCCCCACACCCTCGTGAGCACCTCCCGTATCTTCTGACATGGGGTCAAGTCCATCAGGTGGGTTTCCTTCCAAAAATAACTTCTCCAGTTGATTTCGTTCCGTTTTGACTCCGTCTGATATTCCTTTTCCTCGAAACACTGAAACAGGCATAAAACAGCAAATCTGGGCTGGGCCTCCGGTTAATAGGTTAGTCCCAAAAATAATATAAAAGTGGATAATAAAGCCCAATATTGCCTGAAACAGTAGATAAAGTAGCATGAAGCAATCAAAAATTATAGATACGTTGGAGACGTATCAAGCATCCCCAAGCTTAATTCCTGCTCGTCCTCGAGTAGGTAAATGATAAAAAAATTGATGCGGAGTGATACTTTGTTATAATTTCAATGTAATTCTTCTTACTTGTGATATGAATATTCAGATCCGAAAGATTCAAGATAAAAGTTCATATTGACATAAAAATAATAATACTTCAAGCATACTAATCAAAGCAATCATGTCTTCTCAAAATAACATGGCCACAGAAAGTTCATCCCTACAAAATCATATAGTTAGGCTATGCTTCATTTTTGTCACACAAAGATGTTCCCAACTTCTATACCCCCAATGACAAGCCAAGCAATTGTTTCATACTCAAATAATCTCAAACTTTTTCAACCTTCACGCAATACATGAGCGCGAGCCATGGATATAGCACTATGGGTGGAATAGAATATGATGATGGGGATTGTGTGGAGAAGACAAAAAAGGAGAAAGTCTCACATTGACGAGGCTAATCAACGGGCTATGGAGATGCCCATCAATTGATGTCAACATGAGGAGTAGGGATTGCCATGCAATGGATGCACTAGAGCTATGAATGCTCAACAAAAGAAAACTAGTGGTGTGCATCCAACTTGCTTGCTCATGAAGACCTAGGGCATTTGAGGAAGCCCATCATAGGAATATACAAGCCAAGTTCTATAATGAAAAATT
This sequence comes from Triticum timopheevii, assembly GCA_963921465.1. NCBI lineage: Eukaryota > Viridiplantae > Streptophyta > Magnoliopsida > Poales > Poaceae > Triticum > Triticum timopheevii. Next base: position 153,730,695 of record OY997264.1, read on the forward strand.
CCCACTAGTATAAAAAGACAACTTATGAGACTCACTACATGAAGAACAAGGTGCTACTTTGAAGCACAATATATGAGACTCACTACATGAAGAACAAGGTGCTATTTTGAAGCACAAGTGTGGTAAAAGGATAGTAACATTGTCCCTTCTCTCTTTTTCTCTCATTTTTTAATATTTTTTTATTTTTGGGCCTTTTTTGGGCCTTTCTCTTTTTTTATTTGGGCTTCCTTGGCCTCTTTTTTTTTCTTTCATCCGGAGTCTCATCCCGACTTGTGGGGGAATCATAGTCTCCATCATCCTTTCCTCACTTGGGACAATGCTCTAATAATGATGATCATCACACTTTTATTTTTCTTACAACTCAACAATTACAACTCGAAGCTAGAACAAGATATGACTCTATATGAATGCCTCCGGCGGTGTACCGGGATGGTGCAATGAATCAAGAGTGACATGTATGAAAAATAATGCATGGTGGCTTTTCCACAAATACGATGTCGACTACAAGATCATGCAGTGGCAATATGACAAAATTAATGCATGTCACGATGATGATGGTGGAAGTTGCATGGCAATATATCTCGGAATGGCTATGGAAATTCCATAATAGGTAGGTATGGTGGCTGTTTTGAGGAAGATATAAGGAGGTTTATGTGTGAAAGAGCGTATCATATCACGGGGTTTGGATGCACCGGCGAAGTTTGCACCAACTCTCAATGTGAGAAAGGGCAATGCACGGTACCGAAGAGGCTAGCAAAGGCGGAAAGGTGAGAGTGCGTATAATCCATGGACTCAACATTAGTCAAAAGAACTCATATACTTATTGCAAAAATTTAGCAGCCATCAAAAATCAAGTACTACGCACAATGCTCCTAGGGGGATAGATTGGTAGGAAAAGACCATCGCTCATCCCCGACCGCCACTCATAAGGATGCACAAGCCAGGTACACTTCATGCTTCAAATTTGTTACACAACTTTACCCATGTGTGCATGCTACGGGACTTACAAACTTCAACACAAGTATTTCTCAATTTCACAACTACTCAACTAGCACGACTTTGATATTATTACCTCCATATCTCAAAACAATTACTAAGCATTAGATTTATCTTAGTATTCAATTCACTCAAAAGAAAGTTTCACATATCTTGAACGCTAAGTATATTAACATTAAGCAAATTATCATGCTATTAATGACTCTCAAAATAATCTAAGTGAAGCATGAGATATCAAGTTTCTTTAAAACAAAACCACCATTGTGCTCTAAAAGATATAAGTGAAGTACTAGAGCAAAAACTATCAAGCTCAAAAGATATAAGTGAAGCACAATGAGCAAAACTATCAAGCTCAAAAGATATAAGTGAAGCACATAGAGTATTCTAGCAAATTCCAATTTGTGTATGGCTCTCTCTCATTAAAGAATTTCAGATCTTGGTATCTTATTCAAGCAGCAAGCAAAACAAAATAAATTACAATGCAAGGATAGCACAACTCATGTGAAGAAGCAAAAACTTAGGCTCAACCGATACTAACCGATGATTGTTGAAGAAGAAAGGTGGGATGCCTACCGGGGCATCCCCAAGCTTAGATACTTGAGACTTCTTGAAATATTATCTTGGGGTGCCTTGGGCGTCCCCAAACTTGAACTTTTGTGTCTCCTTAATTCCTCTCATATCATGGTTTCTCTTTTTATCAAAAGCTTCATTCACAACAAACTCAACAAGAACTCGTGAGATAGGTTAGTATAAACTAATGCAAAACCTTATCATTTTCTACTGTAAAAAATCACTAAAATTATTATTCAACATTTAATACTAAATTCCTCTGCATATTTAATACTCCTATCATCAAATAGAATCATTAAACAAGCAAACATATGCAAACAACGCAAACATAACAGCAATCTGTCAAAACAGTACAGTCTGTAAAGAATGCAAGAGTATCCATACTTCCCTGACTCCAAAAATTATGAACTAAAATTCCCACTGTAATAAATTTATCATATCTTAATATTCAAAAAGATTCAACGTTATACCATTCTCTGATTTTTCTAGGCAATTTTTGCAACAGCAGTAAACTTTCTGTTTTCAAACAGCAACATGCAAACTAGCAAAATAAGCATGGCAAAGGCTATCCTTGACTTTTTTATTGAAACTAAAGATGCAAAAAAACTATTCTAATTAACAGCAAGAAAAACTAAAAAAATAAAATGATGCTCCAAGCAAAACACATATCATGTGGTGAATAAAAATATAGCTCCAAGTAAAGTTACCGATGAACAAAGACGAAAAAGGGGATGCCATCCGGGGCATCCCCAAGCTTAGTTGCTTGGTTGTCCTTGAATATTACCTTGGGGTGCCTTGGGAATCCCCAAGCTTAGGCTCTTGTCACTCCTTATTCCATAGTCCATCGAATCTTTACCCAAAACTTGAAAACTTCAACCACACAAAACTCAACACAAAACTCGTAAGCTCTGTTAGTATAAGAAAATAAAACCACCACTTAGGTACGGTAATGAACTCATTCTAAATTCATATTGGTGTAATATATACTGTACTCCAACTTATCTATGGTTCATACTCTCCGATACTACTCATAGATTCATCAAAATAAGCAAACAACACATAGAAAACAGAATCTGTCAAAAACAGAATAGTCTGTAGTAATCTATATAAAACATATACTTCTGGAACCCCAAAAATTATGAAATAAATTTATGGACCTGAGAAATTTGTCTATTAATCATCTGCAAAAAGAATCAACTAAATATCACTCTCCAGTAAAAAATGACAGCTAATCTCGTGAGCGCTAAAGTTTCTGTTTTTCACAGCAAGATCATATAAACTTCACCCAAGTCTTCCCAAAGGTTCTACATGGCACTTTATTGAAACAAAAGCTATAAAACATGATTACTACAGTAGCATAATCATGTGGACACACAAAAACAGTAAGGATACATATTGGCATGATGATGACAATGATGTTCACATAAAAGATAAGAATTGAAACATAACGGGAGCATCATGAAGCATATGACTAGCACATTTAAGCCTGACCCACTTCCTATGCATAGGGATTTTGTGAGCAAACAACTTATGGGAACAATAATCAACTAGCATAGGATGGCACAACAAGCATAGCTTCAAGAATTTAAGTATATAGAGAGGAAACTTGACATTATTGCAATTCCTACAAGCATATGTTCCTCCATCATAATAATTTTCAGTAGCATCATGAATGAATTCAACAATATAACCAGCACCTAAAGCATTCTTTTCATGATCTACTTGCATAAAAAATTTACTACTCTCTTCATAAGCAAACTTCTTCTTTATAGCATACGTATCATCACAATAATCATCATAGACAGGAGGCATGTTTTCATCATAGTAAATTTGCTCATCAAAGCTTGGGGGACAAAAAATATCATCTTCATCAAACATAGCTTCCCCAAGCTTGTGGCTTTGCATATCATTAGCATCATGGATATTCAAGGAATTCATACTAACAACATTGCAATCATGCTCATCATATAAAAACATTCTATAGATTTCCTCTTCTAGCACTTGAGCACAATTATCCTTCCCATCATACTCACGAAAGATATTAAAAAGGTGAAGCGTTTGAGACAAACTCAACTCCATTTTTTTGTAGTTTTCTTTTATAGACTAAACTAGTGATAAATTAAGAAACAAAAAGATTCGATTGCAAGATCTAAAGATATACCTTCAAGCGCTAACCTCCCCAGCAACGGTTCCAGAAAAGAGCTTGATGTCTACTACACAACCTTCTTCTTGTAGACGTTGTTGGGCCTGCAAGTGCACAGGTTTGTAGGACAGTAGCAAATTTCCCTCAAGTGGATGACCTAAGGTTTATCAATCCGTAGGAGGCGTAGGATGAAGATGGTCTCTCTCAAACAACCCTACAACCAAATAACAAAAAGTCTCTTGTGTCCGCAACACACCCAATACAATGGTAAATTGTATAGGTGCACTAGTTCGGCGAAGAGATGGTGATACAAGTGCAAAATAGATAGTAGATATAGGTTTTTGTAATCTGAAATAATAAAAACAGTAAGGTAACTAATGATAAAAGTGAGTGTAAACGGTATTGCAATGATAGGAAACAAGGCCTAGGGTTCATACTTTCACTAGTGCAAGTTCTCTCAACAATAATAACATAATAGAACATATGACAAGCCCTCAACATGCAATAAAGAGTCACTCCAAAGCCACTAATAGCGGAGAACAAACGTAGAGATTATGGTCGGGTACGAAACCACCACAAAGCTATTCTTTCGGATCGATCTATAAAAGAGTTCCTACTAGAATAACACCTTAAGATACAAATCAACCAAAACCCTAATGTCACCTAGATACTCCATTGTCACCTCAAGTATCCGTGGGCATGATTATACAATATGCATCACACAATCTCAGATTCATCCAACCAACATAAAAGTACTTCAAAGAGTGCCCCAAAGTTTCTACCGGAGAGTCAAGAACGTGTGCCAACCCCTATGCATAGGTTGCCAAGTGTCACGAAACCCGCAAGTTGATCACCAAAACATACATCAAGTGGATCAATAGAATAACCCATTGTCACCACGGTTATCCCACGCAAGACATACATCAAGTGTTCATAAAAGACTCAATCCAATAAGATAACTTCAAAAGGGGAAACTCAATTCATCACAAGAGAGTAGAGGGGGAGAAACATCATAAGATCCAACTACAATAGCAAAGCTCGGGATACATCAAGATTGTGCCATCGAGGAACACGAGAGAGAACACGAGAGAGAGAGAGAGAGAGATCAAATACATAGCTACTGGTACATACCCTCAGCCCCGAGGGTGAACTACTCCCTCTTCTCATGGATAGCGCCGGGATGATGAAGATGGCCTCCGGTGATGGGATCCCCCTCCAGCAGGGTGCCGGAACGGGGTCCCGATTGGTTTTTGGTAGCTACAGAGGCTTGCGGTGGCGGAACTCCCGATCTATGTTCTGTTCTGGAAGTTTTAGGGTACGTAGGTATATATGGATGAAAGGAGAACGTCGGTGGAGCTACGGGGCCCCCACGAGGCAGGGGGCGCGCCCAGGGGGCAGGGCGCCCCCCCCACCCTCGTGAGCACCTCTCGTATCTTCTGACATGGGGTCCAAGTCCATCAGGTGGGTTTCCTTCCAAAAATAACTTCTCCAGTTGATTTCGTTCCGTTTTGACTCCGTCTGATATTCCTTTTCCTCCAAACACTGAAACAGGCATAAAACAGCAAATCTGGGCTGGGCCTCCGGTTAATAGGTTAGTCCCAAAAATAATAAAAAAGGGGGTAATAAAGCCCAATATTACCTAAAACAGTAGATAAAGTAGCATGGAGCAATCAAAAATTATAGATACGTTGGAGACATATCAAGGTGCGAGAAGGCGCGAGGGAGGTGGAAAAGAGGCATAGGCCTCGGCCCCTTTGATAGAGGGGGTGAATATCAAGGGTCCTTAGAGTCATACCAACGGTCGTCATGGGGCTACGCACGCCCGCATTAATGGAAGATCCCGTAATAAGAGGAACACGATCTCTGCCTCGACAGGACTTGCCAATAAAACTGCCTCGCAGCGCGAGTCGAGGTGGGGCGAGGAGCACCGGTTCGTGTTGAACTGGGCCATGCTGCGAAGGCACGACGTACGAAGATTGCCAGTGGATCAAATTTATGCTATGTTCCCTACAATGGTGTGTAAGAATCCCCTCATGGATCCGGACACGATCTAAGTGTTCGATAATTACTTTGGAGCATTCGGAGATGGAACCCACCCTGCAATGCCGAAGTCAAGACTGTGCGCCAGACTCATCGTCATTGAAGCCTGGTTTAGGGGCTACTGAGGGGGTCCTAGATTAGGGGGTATCCAGACAGCCGGACTATATACATCGTCCGGACTATCGAAGCGTGAAGATACAAGACTCAAGACTTCGTCCCATGTCCGGATGGGATTCTCCTTGGCGTGGAAGGCAAGCTTGGCGATCCAGATGTTATATTTCCTTCCTTGTAACCGACTCCATGTGAACCCTAGCCCTCTCCGGTGTCGATATAAACCGGAGAGGTTGGTCCTTAGAAGGCCGATCACAAATACAATCATACCATCATAGGCTAGCTTCTAGGGTTTAGCCTCTACGATCTCGTGGTAGATCTACTCTTGTACTACCCATATCTTCAATACTAATCAAGCAGGAAGTAGGGTTTTACCTCCATCGAGAGGGCCCGAACCTGGGTAAACATTGTGTCCCTTGCTTCCTGTTACCATCAGCCTAGACGCACAGATCGGGACCCCCTACTCGAGATCCGCCGGTTTTGACACCGACACCCGTGCCTCCATGCCGCCGCTCGTCCCGGGGCCGGATCCGGCGAGATTTGACCGAAGGAGGTCCCCGCACCACCGGATCCGCTACCCGCCGCCGTTCCCGACCTCGCCTGCGTCGCTTAGCCCCATCGAGCTCACCGGACACTTCGCAGCAGCCGCCGTTGACCGCATCGGCTCCTCCCCTCACTGCTAAGTGGGTCCCGCCGGCATCTGCGAACCGCCTCCGCTCACTGAACCGCCCGGACCAGCCAATTCGACTGAATCGGGCTGGCACGATCGAACCCTTCGCCCGAACCACCACCGAACCGGCCCATGGGCCCTCTGGTGAGCACGCCCACCTATCCCTCGCCCTGTGCGCAGATTGTTATTCAACGCTCACTCTGTTTTCTCTGTTAAAACGGCTAAGTCCCCAAATCTAAACAACATATTTGCATTTTTGTGATGATGGTATCTTTGTGTATGTTGCTCCTATGGAGATGATCCTTATATGTATTTTGTTGTACTCTTCATGCTCTACATGATGGTTGCTTTTGCATTCATGTTAGGGTGCATCTACATGTCCTAATATTCATTGCAAAAGTACGTCCTGATGTTAAGTGCTGAAACTGTTATAACTTGCCATTTTGCCATTTTCTTGTGATTTAATGCAAGCATCATATGAGCATCTTTTCAACATGTGTTTGGTGCATTTTTATGTCCTGTTGCTATTGGTATTTATTTCATGCCATGATATGCCATGATGTGGCTACCATGAGCTTGCAAACATGCCTAGTCACTGTTACTGATTTCAGACGTTAATTTCATCAAGTTAAGACTGTCTATTATATAAACTTGTCATCTTGTCATGATGTTTGCCACTAACCCATTACTCATGTGCATATGATTCCTTGATGTGGTTTGCTCTATGTTATGTGTACTTTGATTCCATGCCCTTGGTTGCCATGTATAGTTGTTGTACCATGTCTCTTTCTTGCTCTCAAGTTACCATCATGGTAAAATTGTCATCCTGTTAGCAACATGTTCCATTTTGCAAAGCTCATAATAATTAATATATGCATCTTATAAATTGTGCCAATGGATTAATTGGAATTATGATAGGTATGCTATATTCTCATGTCCTTTTCATAATTATTAAAATTGCTATGCTTGCTGTTATGTGCATCTCAAGTCAGCATCATGATGTTGCTATTTTGCATTCCCAGATTTCACCAAGTCTGACAATTAGCTTATTATTTCATGTTTGCACCTTGTCTTGATGAATGCCATGAACCTGTTGCTCCTATGTACATGCAAGGTTGAATTATTTGAGCTCCATGTTATGTACTAGCATGCCATGCTTTTGTTTGCCATGATCTTGCATTGTAGCATCTTTCTTTCATGCCTCCAACATGCCATCATATTAACTCTGCTCACATGTGTGACGCCCTCGATTCAATCGTACACTAATCATACACGCAAATGTGTACGATCAAGATCAAGGACTCATGGGAAGATATCACAACACAACTCTAGACACAAATAAAATAATACAAGCTTTATATTACAAGCCATGGGCCTTGAGGGCTCGAATACATCAGCTCGAAAACACAAGAGTCAGTGGAAGCAACGATATCTGAGTACAGACATAGGTTAGACAAGTCTGCCTTAAGAAGGCTAGTACAAAAGCAACATCGATCGAAAAGGCAAGGCCTCCTGCCTCGCAGCCTCCTAACTACTCCTGGTTGTCGGCGGTTGCTACGACTTGAGCTTGCGTTGGTTTTCCTTGAAGAGGAAAGGGTGATGCAGCAATAGTAGCGTAAGTATTTCCCTCAGTTTTTTAGAACCAAGGTATCAATCCAGTAGGAGGCTCCTCAAAAGTCCCATGCACCTACACAAACAAACAAAGAACTCGCAACCAACGCAATAAAGGGATTGGCAATCCCTTCATGGCCACTTGCGAAAGTGAGATCTGATAGAGATAATATGATAAGATAAATATATTTTTGGTATTTTATAATATAGATGTGAAAAGTAAAGATGCAAATAAAAGAAGATTGAAATCTTATATGATAAAAGATAGACCCGGGGGCCATAGGTTTCACTAGTGGCTTCTCTGAAGATAGCATAAGTACTACGGTGGGTGAACAAATTACTGTCGAGCAATTGATAGAAAAGCGAATAATTATGAGATTATCTAGGCATGATCATGTATATAGGCATCACGTCCGTGACAAGTAGACCGACTCCTGCCTGCATCTACTACTATTACTCCACACGTCGACCGCTATCCAGCATGCATCTAGAGTATTAAGTTCATAAGAACAGAGTAACGCATTAAGAAAGATGACATGATGTAGAGGGATAAACTCAAGCAATATGATGTAAACCCCCATCTTTTTATCCTCGATGGCAACAATACAATACGTGCCTTGCAACCCTTTCTGACATTGGGTAAGGACACCGCAAGATTGAACCCAAAGCTAAGCACTTCTCCCATGGCAAGAAAGATCAATCTAGTAGGCCAAACCAAACTGATAATTCGAAGAGACTTGCAAAGATAACTCAATCATACATAAAAGAATTCAGAGGAGATTCAAATATTTCTCATAGATAAACTTGATTATAAACCCACAATTCATCGGATCTCGATAAACACACCGCAAAAAGAGTTACATCAAATAGATCTCCACAAGAGAGGGGGAGAACATGGTATTGAGATCCAAAAAGAGAGAAGAAGCCATCTAGCTAATAACTATGGACCCTAAGGTCTGTGGTAAACTACTCACAACTCATCGGAGAGGCTATGGTGTTGATATAGAAGCCCTCCGTGGTCGATTCCCCCTCCGGCAGAGCGCCGGTGGAGGCTCCAAGATGGGATCTCGCGGATACAGAAGGTTACGACGGTGGAAATTGTTTCTGTTGGCTCCCTGGATGTTTTCGGGGTACGTAGGTATATATAGGAGGAAGAAGTACGTCGGTGGCTGCTCGAGGGGCCCAGGAGACAGGGGCGCGCCCTCCAATCTCCTGGCCACCTCGATTGCTTCTTGACTTGCACTCCAAGTCCTCTGGATCATGTTCGTTCCAAAAGTCACGCTCCCAAAGGTTTCATTCCGTTTGGACTCCGTTTGATATTCCTTTTCTTCGAAATACTGAAATAGGCAAAAAAACAGCAATACGGGCTGAGCCTCCGGTTAGTAGGTTAGTCCCAAAAATGATATAAATGTGTAAAATAAAGCCCATAAACATCCAAAAGGGGTAATATAATAGCATGGAACAATAAAAAATTATAGATACGTTGGAGACATATCAAGCATCCCCAAGCTTAATTCCTGCTCGTCCCCGAGTAGGTAAATGATAAGAACAAAATTTTTGATGTGGAATGCTACCTAGCATAATTCTCAATGTAGTTTTCTTTATTGTGGCATGAATGTTCAGATCCAAATGATTCATAATAAAAGTTCATATTGACATAATAAACAGTAACACTTCAAGCATACTAATCAAAGCAATCATGTCTTCTCAAGATAACATGGCTAAAGAAAGGTCATCCCTACAAAATCATATAGTTAGGCTATGCTTCATTTTCGTCACACAAAAATGTTCCCAAATTCTACACCCCCGATGACAAACCAAGCAATTGTTTCGTACTTAAATAATCTCAAACTTTTTCAACCTTCACGCAATACATGAGCCTGAGCCATGGATATAGCACTATGGGTGGAATAGAATATGATTATGGGGATTGTGTGGAGAAGACGAAAAAGGAGAAAGTCTCACATTGACGAGGATAATTAACGGGCTATGGATATGCCCATCAATTGATGTCAACATGAGGAGTAGGGATTGCCATGCAACAGATGCACTAGAGCTATAAATGAATGAAAGCTCAACAAAAGAAAACTAGTGGGTGTGCATCCAACTTGCTTGCTCACGAAGACCTAGGGCATTTGAGGAAGCCCACGTAGGAATATACAAGCCAGGTTCTATAATGAAGAATTCCCACTAGTATATGAAAGTGACAACATATGAGACTCTCTATATGAAAAACATGGTGCTACTTTGAAGCACAATATATGAGACTCACTATATGAAGAACATGGTGCTACTTCGAAGCACAAGTGTGGAAAAAGAGATAGTAACATTGCCCCTTTTTTCTTTTTTTTTATTTTCCTTTTTTTCTTTTTTTTCTTTTTTTCTTTTCTTTTTATTTTTTTTCTTTGGCCTTTCTTTTTTTCTTTTGGCCTTTCTTTTTCTTTCTTTTTGGTACAATGCTCTAATAATGATGATCATCACACTTTTATTGATTACAACATATGAATTACAACTCGAAACTAGAACAAGATATGACTCTATATGAATGCCTCCGGCGGTGTACCGGGATTGTGCAATGAATCAAGAGTGACATGTATGAAAAATTATGCATGGTGGCTTTGCCACAAATACGATGTCAACTAAAAGATCATGCAATGGCAATATGACAAAAGTACTGTATGTCATGATGATAAACGGAATGGTGGAAAGTTGCATGGCAATATATCTCGAAATGGCTATGGAAATGCCATAATAGGTAGGTATGGTGGCTGTTTTGAGGAAGATATAAGGAGGTTTATGTGTGATAGAGCATGTCATATCACGGGGTTTGGATGCGCTGGCGAAGTTTGCACCAACTCTCAGGGTGAGAAAGGGCAATGCACGGTACCGAAGAGGCTAGCAATGGTGGAAAAGTAAAAGTGTGTATAATCCATGGACTCAACATTAGTCATAAGAAATCATATACTTATTGCAAAAATTTAGAAGTCATCAAAAACCAAGCACTATGCGCATGCTCCTAGAGTGATAGATTGGTAGGAAAAGACCATCGCTCGTCCCCGACCGCCACTCATAAGGATGCACAATCCAGGTACACTTCATGCTTCAAATTTGTTACACAACTTTAACCATACGTGCATGCTACGGGACTTGCTAACTTCAACACAAGCATTCTTTCAATTCATAATCACCCAACTAGCATAACTTTAATATCAGTACCTCCATATCTCAAAACAATTATCATGTATCAAATTGATCATAGCATCCAATTCACTTCCTATGATAGTTTTTATTATACCCAACTTGGATGCCTACCATTCTAGGACCAATTTTATAACCATAGCAAATACCATGATGTTCTAAAATACTCTCAAAATAATACAAGTGAAGCATGAGATACTAGCAATTTATACAAAATTAAGCCACCACCGTGCTCTAAAAGATATAAGTGAAGCACTAGAGCAAAAACTATCTAGCTCAAAAGATATAAGTGAAGCACATAGAGTATTCTAATAAATTCTAATCAAGTAGGCTTCTCCCAAAAGGTGTGTACAGCAAGGATTATTGTGGTAAACTAAAAAGCAAAGACTAATATAATACACGAGCTTCAAGCAAAAGACATATCATGTGGCGAATAAAAATATAGCTCCAAGTAAAGTTACCAATGAACGAAGACGGAAGAGGGGATGCCTTCCCGGGGCATCCCCAAGCTTAGGCTTTTGGCTACTCTTGTATATCTTGGGGTTTCATGGGCATCCCCAATATTAGGCTTTTGCCACTCCTTATTCCATAGTCCATCAAATCTTTACCCAAAACTTGAAAACTTCACAACACAAAACTCAACAGGAAATCTCATAAGCTCCGTTAGTGAAAGAAAACAAAACCACCACATAAGGTACTGTAATTAACTCATTCTTTATTTATTTTGGTGTTAAACCTACTGTATTCCAACTTCTCTATGGTTTATAAACTATTTTACTAGCCATACATGCATCAAAATAAGCAAACAACACACGAAAATCAGAATCTGCCAAAAACGGAACAGTCTGTAGCAATCTGTAACTAACGCAAACTTCTGGAACTCTAAAAATCCTACCAAAATAGGAAGTCCTGGACAATTTGTCTATTGATCAGCATCAAAAAGAATCAACACAAAATCACGTCTGTGTGATTTAACAAAACTAATTTCATGCGCGCAAAGTTTCTGTTTTTCAGCAGAATCAAATCAACTATCATCATAGGTTATCCTATAGGTTCTACTTGGCACAAACACTAATTAAAACATAAAAAACATCTAAACAGAAGGTAGATGCAAAATTTATTACTAAACATAAACAAAAACAAAAGGCACAAATAAAATTGGGTTGCCTCCCAACTAGCGCTATCGTTTAACGCCCCTAGCTAGGCATAAAAGTGAAGATAGATCTAAGTAGTGCCATAATAATAAGATAGATCTTGAAAACTCATCTCATATTGTCTACGTTCAGCAGCAAGTTTTCTTTGAGGCAAGCAAAAGTAATCAAAATGGCTAAATTTGGCGGGACAAAAGTCCCCAAGATCAATCACAGGAGGAACGGGTTCCTCCTTTGGCCCTTCATAATGAACAGCTAATTCATCACTATAAGCATTCTTTTGGCAAAATCCCGTGAGCCTATACTCAAGAGAGTATCCTAGCTCATTATTTTGAAGAGCAAAATCATTATTAAGTTCGGAAATTCTATCAACTAGGACATTGGTAGGAACCTTTTTTCTAAGGTTTTCATTGAAAGCAACATAGTCCGAAGATTGAAAACGCCTAATTTCCCCTTGATCAAAGAGGACCGCCTCTATGGGAGGACGACCGGCGTCCACCCTACAATGCACAAAGATTTCTTTGGCCTCTCTTATTATAAATCTAAATTCACGAGCCAAAAAGATAGTAACAGCGCGCTTAACAGAAGAATGCTCAATATTGGAAAATTCTAGGAAAATTCTTTGTATGCAAGGATGCATATGCATAAATTGTCTTTCAAGTTCAACTACAAGCATAGCGATAGCATCTGCAAGACTACTAGTTCTATGAAGAATAGAACCACCCATGGAAGGTAAAGCACCGACACAAGTAAAGAAATCTTGAATAACACCTTTTCCAATGATGTTACCACTACCAATTCAAAAAAAAATTGGTATGCAAGATAGGGGGTTCTTCAGCCGGAGCCTCAAAATTTTCCATGTTATCATTATTGTCCATATCGACGATAATCTCCCCAATTTCAGACATAACGGCAAACAAAAGTGAGGGAGAAGAAGAAGGCTAACGAAAGAGAGAGAAAAGATTGGGAAAGAGAGGGCGAATAAAACGGCAAAGGTGAAGTGGGGGAGAGGAAAACGAGAGGCAAATGGCAAATAATGTAAATGCGAGGGAGATGAGTTTGTGATGGGTACTTGGTATGTCTTGACTTGAGCGAAGACCCCCACGGCAACGGTGCCAGAAATCCTTCTTGCTACATCTTGAGCTTGCGTTGGTTTTCCTTGAAGAGGAAAGGGTGATGCGGCAATAGTAGCGTAAGTATTTCCCTCAGTTTTTGAGAACCAAGGTATCAATCTAGTAGGAGGCTCCTCAAAAGTCCCACGCACCTACACAAACAAACAAAGAACTTGCAACCAACGAAATAAAGGGATTGTCAATCCCTTCACGGCCACTTGCGAAAGTGAGATCTGATAGAGATAATATGATAAGATAAATATATTTTTGGTATTTTATAATATAGATGCGAAAAGTAAAGATGCAAAAAAAAGTAGATTGAAAGCTTATATGATAAAATATAGACCCGGGGGCCATAGGTTTCACTAGTGGCTTCTCTCAAGATAGAATAAGTATTACGGTGGGTGAACAAATTACTGTCGAGCAATTGATAGAACAGTGAATAATTATGAGATTGTCTAGACATGATCATGTATATAGGCATCACGTCCGTGACAAGTAGACCGACTCCTGCATGCATCTACTACTATTACTCCACACATCGAGCACTATCCAGCATGCATCTAGAGTATTAAGTTCATAAGAACAGAGTAACGCATTAAGAAAGATGACATGATGTAGAGGGATAAACTCAAGCAATATGATGTAAACCCCCATCTTTTTATCCTAGATGGCAACAATACAATCATGCCTTGCAACCCTTTCTGTCACTGGGTAAGGACACCGCAATATTGAACCCAAAGCTAAGCACTTCTCCCATGGCAAGAAAGATCAATCTAGTAGGCCAAACCAAACTGATAATTCGAAGAGACTTGCAAAGATAACTCAATCATACATAAAATAATTCAGAGGAGATTCAAATATTTCTCATAGATAAACTTGATCATAAACCCACAATTCATCGGATATCGACAAACATACCGCAAAAAGAGTTACATCAAATAGATCTCCATAAGAGAGGGGGAGAACATGGTATTCAGATCCAAAAAGAGTGAAGAAGCCATCTACCTAATAACTATGGACCGGAAGGTCTGTGGTAATCTACTCACAACTCATCAGAGGGGCTATGGTGTTGATGTTGAAGCCCTCCATGGTCGATTCCCCCTCCGACGAAGCATCAGCGAAGGCTCCAAGATGGGATCTCGCGGATACAGAAGGTTACAGCGGTGGAGATTGTTTTTCGTTGGCTCCCTGGACGTTTTCGGGGTACGTAGGTATATATAGGAGGAAGAAGTACGTCGGTGGCCACTCGAGGGGCCCAGGAGACAGGGGTGCTCGATTAACTCCGGTCGGACACACTTTCCTGGGTCATGCCCGGCCTCGGCCAAACAATACGCCGCAACCCGACCTAGGCTTAATAGAGAGGTCAGCACGCCGGATTAAACCTATGCCCCTAGGGGTCATGGGCCATTGCCCCGGGAACTCCTGCATGTTGCATACGCGGCCGGTGAGTAGACGTAGCTACCTCCTTCAAAAAGGCAGGTGCTTACCAGTCCAACCCGGCGCACGCCGCTCAGTCGTTGACGTCTATTAAGCTTCAGCTGATGCATACGACGCAGAACGCCCATACTATGCCCACGTGATGGTTAGTGCTATCGGGCCAGAGGCCCCTCGGATCAAATATCCAAATTGTAGTGGATTAGGAACGCTCTGTAACAAGCAGACTCACAAAAGATGTGACCCTGTTGCCCCGTCTCGAGGACTTGCGGCAAGGGCTAGGAATGCCCAGCCATGCCTTGTAATTATCTCGTGGGCACCCTCCAGGTCAACCCGTCTCCACATCACTCGCTGGTACCCCTCAGGGTAGACCCGCCTTTCCAAGTAATAGTGGTAAAGTCCAGGTACCCGTGTGTCCAAACATCAAGGGGAAACCCAAGGAATCACCCCCGGTGAATTCCACTCAATGTAATCATCAAGGTGAATGTAAGAGGAACCACCCCCGAGGTTCACACTTGATGGGTTGCACGACAGAGTCGTATAGGAAGCGGTTAAGGCGGAATCACCCTCGATGAGCACGACCGAATAGCTACACTATAGGGTTAACATCAGAAGTGTTGTAGAGGTCTCACCCTCGGCACTCGATAGTAACCCAGTAGTGTCATGCAACTAAGGGGAAAGTGATGTGCGGTGCCGGGGCCTGGTCTTCGATCTCGTTGATCGGGTCTTTGATGATGAAGTAGGGGCAACAAGGACAAGGTGGGGGTCACTGATGGATCACTAACCAACCTATACTAAGCAGTTTAGGATAAGCAGGTAAGGTACAACAGCAGATACAAAAGCAGGCTATGCATCAGAATAGGAGCAAACAATAATAGTAGCAAAATCTAATGCAAGCATGAGAGAATGGAATGGGCGATATCGGGATGATCAAAGGGGGGGGGGGCTTGCCTGGTTGCTCTGTCAAGGAGGGGTCATTGTCGATGTAGTCGATCACAGGGGTAGCATTGGTCTCGGGGTCTATCGGAGAAAAGAGGGGGAAGAAACAATAAATACAGAGCAAACAAAGCATCATAAAGCATAACATGGTAATAGGCAGTGTTAGAGATGAACTAACGTAGTGCTAGACGTTATAGGTGAAGGGGGAATTCAACCGGGAAGGTATTCCCGGTTCCGGGTCTGTGCCAGATAGATGACCGGAGGGGGGAATGTTCCATGTTCACATAGTTAGAGGCATCTGACAGGTAAACAGACCGCGTATTCGGATTCGTCTCGTTGTTCTGAGCAACTTTCATGTAGAAAACATTTTCATCCGAGTTACGGTTTATTTTCTTGAATTTCTAAAGTTTAAAACATTTTCTGAAATTTTTGGATTAAATTAATTCGAAAATATTCTAGTTAAAACACTGGGTGCACCCGGTGCAGTGCACCCAGAGATGCACCAGTGGCCGACAGGTGGGGCCAGTCAACTGCTGACGCAACAGTTGACTGGTCAACCTTTGACCGGTCAGCGGGTCCAGCCGGACCCGCATGTCAGTGACTCTGGGCATAAAAACAGTTTTTTTAAACTAACAAATTTAATTAGTGGCCTGGGCAGTGATAACCCACAAGTGTAGGGGATCGCAATAGCTTTCGAGGGTAAAGTATTCAACCCAAATTTATTGATTCGACACAAGGGGAGCCAAAGAATATTATTGAGTATTAGCAGTTGAGTTGTCAATTCAACCACACCTGGATAACTTAGTATCTGCAGCAAAGTATTTAGTAGCAAAGTAGTATGATAATAAAGGTAACGGTAGCAAAAGTAATATTTTTGGGTTTTGTAGTGATTGTAACAATAGCAATGGAAAAGTAAATAAGTGAAACACAAGATGTGAAAAGCTCGTAGGCATTGGATCAGTGATGGATAACTATGTCGGATGCGATTCCTCATGTAATAGCTATAACATAGGGTGACACAGAACTAGCTCCAGTTCATCAATGTAATGTAGGCATGTATTCTGAATATAGTCATACGTGCTTATGGAAAAGAACTTGCATGACATTGTTTGTCCTACCCTCCCGTGGCAGCGGGGTCCTAGCAGAAACTAAGGGATATTAAGGCCTCCTTTTAATAGAGAACCGGAATAAAGCATTAGCACATAGTGAATACATGAACTCCTCAAACTACGGCCATCACCGAGAAGTATCCCGATTATTGTCACTTCGGGGTTGTCGGATCATAACACATAATAGGTGACTATAGACTTGCAAGATAGGATCAAGAACACACATATATTCATGAAAACATAATAGGTTCAGATCTGAAATCATGGCACTCGGGCCCTAGTGACAAGCATTAAGTATAGCAAAGTCATAGCAACATCAATATGAGAACATAGTGGATACTAGGGATCAAACCCTAACAGAACTAACTTGATTACATGGTAAATCTCATCCAACCCATCACCGTCCAGGAAGCCTACGATGGAATTACTCACGCACGACAGTGAGCATCATGAAATTGGTGATGGAGGATGGTTGATGATGACGATGGCGACGAATCCCCCTCTCCGGAGCCCCGAACGGACTCCAGATCAGCCCTCCCGAGAGAGATTAGGGCTTGGCGGCGGCTCCGTATTGTAAAACGCGATGAAACTTTCTCTTTGATTTTTTTCTCCTTGAAACGGAATATATGGAGTTGGAGTTGAGGTCGGTGGAGCCTCAGGGGGCCCACGAGACAGGGGGCGCGCCCAGGGGGTGGGCACGCCCCCCACCCTCATGGACAGGGTGTGGGCCCCCTGGACTTGATTCTTTCACCAGTATTTTTTATATTTTCCAAAAAGTGCCTCCGTGGATTTTCAGGACATTCCGAGAACTTTTGTTTTCTACACATAAAACAACATCATGGCAGTTCTGCCGAAAAGAGCGTTAGTCTGGGTTAGTTTCATTCAAATCATGCAAGTTAGAGTCCAAAACAAGGGCAAAAGTGTTTGGAAAAGTAGATACGTTGGAGACGTATCAACTCCCCCAAGCTTAAACCTTTTCTTGTCCTCAAGCAATTCAGTTGATAAATTGAAAGTGATAAAGAAAAACTTTTACAAACTCTATTTGCTCTTGTTGTTGTAAACATGCAAAGCCAGCATTCAGGTTTCAGCAAATATTATGAACTAACCATACTCACAATAACACCTAGGTCTCACAATTACTCATATCAATAGCATAATCAGCTAGCGAGCCATAATAATAAAACTCATATGACAACACTTTCTCAAAACAATCATAACATGATATAACAAAGTGGTATCTCGCTGGCCCTTTCCGAGACCGCAAAACATAAATGCAGACACCTTTAAAGATCAAGGACTGACTAAACATTGTAATTCATGGTAAAAGAGATCCAGTCAAGTCATACCCAATATAAACCAATAGAAATGAATGCAAATGATAGTGTGCTCTCCAGCGGGTGCTTTTTAATAAGAAGGTGATGACTCAACATAAAAGTAAATAGATAGGCCCTTCGCAGAGGAAAGCAGGGATTTGTAGAGGTGCGAGAGCTCGATTTTAAAATAGAGATTGAATAACATTTTGAGCAGCATACTTTCACTGTCAATGCAACAACTATGAGATGGCTGCATCTTCCATACTTCATGCATTATAGGCAGTTCCCAAACAGAATGGTAAAAGTTTATACTCCCCCACCACCGACAAGCATCAATCCATGGCTTGCTCAAAACAACGAGTGCCTCCAACTAACAATAGCCCTTGGGGAGTTTTGTTTAATTATATTGATTTGCTTTGATCCAGTCAAGGAGGATACCATCCCATCATACCACATCATAATCATTCTAATAGCATGTTGACATGCAAGGTAAACCATTATAACTCATAGCTAATCAAGCATGGCACAAGCAACTATAATCTCTAAATGTCATTGCAAATATGTTTACTTCATAATAAGATGAACTAGGAACGATGAACTCATAGTATTTACAAAAACAAGAGAGGTCGAGTTCATACCAACTTTTCTTATCCCAGTAAGTCCATCATATATCGTCTTTATTGCCTTTCACTTGCACGACCGAACGATGTGTATAACAATAATAGTGCACGTGCATTGGACTAAGCTGGAATCTGCAAGCATTCAACTCAAGAGAGAAGACAAAGTAATATGGGCTCTAAGTTAAATAAACAATCATGCATATGAGAGCCACTAAACATTGTCAATATGGTCTTCTACTCTCGACCCCCAAAGAAAGAAAAAAAATAAAACTATTTACATGGGAAAGCTCCCAACAAGTAAGAAGAACGAGAAATCTTTTTGGGTTTTTCATTTTAATTTCTAATACAAGCATGGAAATTAAACTAACTAATTTTTTGGTTTTTCTTAAGGTTTATCAAACTCATAAGAAGAAAGCGAGAAAAATAAAATTAAACTAGCATGGATAATACAATGAGTATGAGCACCGACGACTAGAATAGTGTGTGAATATGAATGTAAAGTCGGTGAGAAATACGTACTCCCCCAGGCTTAGGCTTTTGGCCTAAGTTGGTCTAATGCCAAGGGCCGCAGCTACTCTCCCCGGTGTACTGGGAGGTGTAATTAGGATACCACTTTCTGCCCATCTCCGAGTCACACTGGTAAGATGATGCACGATAAGGGTCCAGTGCAGGTTCCGGCTCAGGCTCAGGTTATGGAGTGGATGCTTGGCCTCGATGAGTGTACACCGCTTCTGGCGTGACAAGAAAATTATCTACAATCAAATCAAACAATAGAGGCGCAAGCAAAATAATAGTCTCATTGTGTTTCTTATTAAATCTCAAGTTATACAAGAGCATCTTATCTTTGTTGTCAACAATGAACTCGTGTGCTACCATGCTCTTGTAATCTAAAATGTAAGGAGGCAATTGTGTCTCCTCTTTCTCATGGTGCCTAATAGGTATCTCAAAATGTCTAGCAAGACGTGAAGCATAGATACCTCCAAAGATGGGGCCCTTTGTACGATTCAGGCTTAGCCGTTCAGCAATGACGACACCCATACTAAAACTATTATCTCCAAACAAGGCATGGTGAAGAATGATAATATCAGGAACATTGAAGTTTCCACTATTTCCACGACCAATCAAGCATCTACTAGCAAATATGGCAAAGTAACATAAAACAGAAAAGTGTATGCTAGAGATTCTCGCATCGGAACCCTTCTTTGGATCCCCTACAGTGATAGTGTTAACAAAGCCATCCACATCTCTACGATGTGGTTCCTCTAATTTTGCCTCAAAGGGTATCCTACATACCGCGCAAAAATTACGTAAAGACATTTCCCTGAATTCATCATATAAATGAAATGATACTGAAGGCGGTGACTTCTTAGGATAATAATAAAAGTTATGCACGAAAGTATTGGTGAGTAAGAGATACTGATCGATCCGGTCGAGGAGGAAATCGGTGAGGCCTGCATTCTCAGTCAAAGAATAAACATCTTCATGAATTCCAGCTTCTTTCAAGAAATTATCACATGGCCATTCACACGGCCGTACTTCCGCTATGCGAGGAAGATTATACTTGGGTTTTTCCTTCTCTTTAGCTTGTTTTTCCTGGGAGCCTTGGCTAGAAGAGCCCCTCAACAATCTCCTTAACATTTTCTGAAATTTTCTGAAATTTTAGTAACTCCAAAATAAAAGTGAATAAAACTAAACAAGATTGATAGCAACTACTCCTACAAGTGCCTAGAGCCTATATCATGCATTATAATTACTTGGGACCTCACAAATTTAACATGCAAGCTCAAGAACATGGTCACCTATGCAGCAAAAATTTGCAATGAATAAAGCACTAGAACAAAAACTAATTGGACCAATGGAGGAGTCACATACCAAGCAACAATCTCCCAAAGCAGTTTTGTGAATGGAGCTTTGAGCAAGGAGATCGAAAATCGCAGCAAAATTAGCTAGAACTCGTGCTTGAGCTGGATGGGGATTTTTTGGGAAGAAGATGGAGTGTGCGGGTGCTGGCATAAGTGGAGGGGGCCACCAGGGGCGCACGAGACAGGGGGGCACGCCCGGGGAAGGTGGGCGCGCCTTCCACTCTCGTGGCCTGGTGCTTGCCCCTCCTGCAGTGATTTTAGTGCCTAAAATCCTCAAATATTCCATAAAAAATCATACTAAATTTGCAGGGCATTTGGAGCACTTTTATTTTCAGGATATTTTTTATTGCACGGATAATTCAGAAAACAGACAGATAATACTATTTTTGCTTTATTTATTCTAAATAACAGAAAGTAAAAAGAGGGTACAGAAGGTTGTGCCTTCTAGTTTCATTCATCTCATGATCATCAAAATGAATCCACTAATAAGGTTGATCAGGTCTTGTTAACAAACTCATTCCGAATAACACGGAACCGGAGAAATTTCGAATAACACCAAGTTACCTCAACGGGGATATGAACATCCCCAACAATAAGAATATCATACTTTTTCTTTACAGTAGGAAGAGGGAATACAAAACCTCCAATAATGATAGTTGGAACTTTTCCAATAGAATTGATGCTATGAACTTGAGATTGTTTCCTCGGAAAGTGTACCGTATGCTCATTACCATTAACATGAAAAGTGACATTGCCTTTGTTGCAATCAATAACAGCCCCTACAGTATTCAAAAAGGGTCTACAAAGGATAATCGACATACTATCATCCTCGGGAATATCAAGAATAACAAAGTCCGTTAAGATAGTGACATTTGCAACCACAACAGGCACATCCTCACAAATACCGACAGGTATAGCAGTTGATTTATCAGCCATTTGCAAAGATATTTCAGTAAGTGTCAACTTATTCAATTCAAGTCTACGATATAAAGAGAGAGGCATAACACTAACATCAGCTCCAAGATCACATAAAGCAGTTCTAACATAACTTCTTTTAATGGAGCATGGTATAATTGGTACCCCTGGATCTCCAAGTTTCTTTGGTATTCCACCTTTGAAAGTATAATTAGCAAGCATGGTGGAAATTTCAGCTTCCGGTATTCTTTTATTTGTAATGATATCCTTCATATATTTAGCATAAGGATTTACTTTAAGCATATCAGTTAAGCACATACGTAAGAAGATAGGTCTAATCATTTCAGCAAAGCGCTCAAAATCCTCATCATCCTTTGTCTTGGATGGTTTAGGAGGAAAGGGCATGGGTTTCTGAACCCATGGTTCTCTTTCTCTACCATACTTCCTAGCAACAAAATCTCTCTTATCATAACGTTGATTCTTTGATTGTAGGTTATCAAGATCAACAGCAGGTTCAATCACTACTTCATTATTTTTGCTAGGTTGAGTATCAAAATGAACATTATCATTAACATTATCACTAGGTTCATGTTCATCACCTGATTGTGTTTCAACATCAGAGATAGAAATATCATTAGGATTCTCAGGTGTGTCTACAACACGTTCACTAGAAGCATGCAAAGTCCTATCGTTTTTCTTTTTCTTCTTTTTAGAAGAACTAGGTGCCTCTAAATTGTTTCTCTGAGAATCTTGCTCGATTCTCTTAGGGTGGCCTTCAGGATACAAAGGTTCCTGAGTCATTCTACCAGTTCTAGTAGCCACTCTAACAGCAAAGTCATTTTTATTATTTATTTCATCAAGCAAATCATTTTAAGCTTTAAGTACTTGCTCAGCTTGAGTAGCAACCATAGAAGCATATTTGCTAATGAGTTTAAGTTCACCTTTAACTCTAGCCATATGATCACTCACGCGTCCTATCTCGAAAGCATTATTCTTTAATTCTCTACCAACATAAGCATTAAAACTTTCTTGTCTAGCCATAAAGTCACCAAATTCATCTAAGCATGGGCTATGAAATTTAGTAGAGGGAATTTCAACTTTATCATATCTATAGAGAGAATTTACCTTTACTACCTGTGTCGGGTTATCAAGAAAATGTGGTTCTTCGACAGGTGGTATATTAAGACCATGTATTTCTTCAATAGGTGGTAAATTCTTAACATCTTCAGCTTTTATACCTTTTTCTTTCATTGATTTCTTTGCCTCTTGCATATCTTCAGGACTGAGAAATAAAACACCTTTTTTCTTCGGAGTGGGTTTAGGAATAGGCTCAGGAGTTGGCTCAATTGGCTCAGGAATTGCCTCAGGAATTGGCTCAGGAAGAGTCCAATTATTTTCATTAGTCAACATATTATTCAATAGTAATTCAGCTTCATCGACTGTTCTTTCCCTAAAAACACAACCAGCACAACTATCCAAGTAGTCCTTGGAAGCATCGGTTAGTCCATTATAAAAGATATCTAGTATTTCAATTTCTTAAGAGGATGATCAGACAAAGCATTAAGTAACGGAGAAGCCTCCCCCAAGCTTGTGGGAGACTCTCTTCTTTGATTTGCACAAAATTATATATTTCCCGCAAGGCAGCTTGTTTCTTATGAGCAGGGAAATATTTAGTAGAGAAGTAATAAATCATATCCTGGGGACTACGCACACAACCAGGAGCAAGAGAATTAAACCAAGTCTTAGCATCACCCTTTAATGAGAACAGAAATATCTTAAGGATATAATAATAGCGAGACTTCTCTAGTAAACAGGGTGGCTATATCATTCAACTTGGTAAGATGTGCCACAACAGTTTCAAATTCAAGGCCATAAAAAGGATCAGATTCAACCAGAGTGATAATCTCAGGATCAATAGAGAATTCATAATCCTTATCAGTAACACAGATAGGTGAAGTAGCAAAAGCAGGGTCAGGTTTCACTCTAGCATTAAGAGATTGCTGCTTCCATTTAGCTAATAACTTTTTAAGATCATATCTATCTTTACAAGCAAAGATAGCTCTAGCAGCTTCCTCTTCCATAACATAACCCTCAGGAACAACAGGTAATTCATAATCAGGGGGAGAACTTTCATCATCACTATCATCAATAATAGCGTCTTCAATAATTTCATTCTCTCTAACCCTAGCAAGTTGTTCATCAAGAAATTCACCTAATGGCAAAGTAGTATCACGCACAAAAGTAGTTTCATCATAAGTATCATGCATAGCGGAAGTGGCATATCAATAACATGCGACATATCGGAATTCATAGTAGTAGCAGGTTTAGGTGTCGCAAACTTACTAATAACAGAAGGAGAATCTAGTGCAGAGCTAGATGGCAGTTCCTTACCTCCCCTCGTAGTTGAGGGTAAAATCTTGGTTCTTTCGTCTTTCAAGGTCCTCATAGTGATCAACAGATATAAATCCCAAGTGACTCAAAGAATAGAGCTATGCTCCCCGGCAACGGCGCCAGAAATTAGTCTTGATAACCCACAGGTGTAGGGGATCGCAACAGCTTTCGAGGGTAAAGTATTCAACCCAAATTTATTGATTCGACACAAGGGGAGCCAAAGAATATTATTGAGTATTATCAGTTGAGTTGTCAATTCAACCACACCTGGATAACTTAGTATCTGCAGCAAAGTATTTACTAGCAAAGTAGTATGATAATAAAGGTAACAGTAGCAAAAGTAATATTTTTGGGTTTTGTAGTGATTGTAACAATAGCAACGGAAAAGTAAATAAGCAAAACACAAGATGTGAAAAGCTCGCAGGCATTGGATCAGTGATGGATAATTATGTCGGATGTGATTCCTCATGTAATAGCTATAACATAGGGTGACACGGAACTAGCTCCAGTTCATCAATGTAATGTAGGCATGTATTCCGAATATAGTGATACATGCTTATGGAAAAGAACTTGCATGACATCTTTTGTCCTACCCTCCCGTGGCAGCGAGGTCCTAGCGGAAACCAAGGGATATTAAGGCCTCCTTTTAATAGAGAACCAGAACAAAGCATTAGCACATAGTGAATACATGAACTCCTCAAACTACGGTCATCACCGAGAAGTATCCCGATTATTGTCACTTCGGGGTTGTCTGATCATAACACATAATAGGTGACTATAGACTTGCAAGATAGGATCAAGAACACACATATATTCATGATAACATAATAGGTTCAGATCTGAAATCATGGCACTCGGGCCCTAGTGACAAGCATTAAGTATAGCAAAGTCATAGCAACATCAATCTCAGAACATAGTGGATACTAGGGATCAAACCCTAACAAAGCTAACTTGATTACATGGTAAATCTCATCCAACCCATCACCGTCCAGCAAGCCTACGATGGAATTACGCATGCACGGTGGTGAGCATCATGAAATTGGTGGTGGAGGATGGTTGATGATGACGACGGCGACGAATCCCCCTCTCCAGAGCCCCGAACGGACTCCAGATCAGCCCTCCCGAGAGAGATTAGGGCTTGGCGGCGGCTCCGTATCGTAAAACATGATAAAACTTTCTCTCTGATTTTTTTCTCCGTGAAATGGAATATATGGAGTTGGAGTTGAGGTCGGTGGAGCCTCAGGGGGCCCACAGGACAGGAGGCGCGCCCCCCACCCTCGTGGCCAGGGTGTGGGCCCCCTGGTCTTGATTCTTTCAACAGTATTTTTTATATTTTCCAAAAAGTGCCTCCGTGGATTTTCAGGACATTCCGAGAACTTTTGTTTTCTACACATAAAACAACATCATGGCAGTTCTGCTGAAAACAGCGTCAGTCCGAGTTAGTTTCATTCAAATCATGCAAATTAGAGTCCAAAACAAGGGCAAAAGTATTTGGAAAAGTAGATACGTTGGAGACGTATCAACCAGCTGTCAGTGGGGGTTAGCTGGGGTTAATCAAGTGGCTAATGATGCCATGTCAGCCACTAACCACGGCATGGCAGAGCACACCAGTGACGGCGCTGTAGGAGGCGGCTGGGCGCGTCGCGTGGTCCCAAGGGCGGCTGGCGCTCGCGCGCGTCTGGAGGGGCGAACGGGAGGTCGCCAGGTGGCCGGCAGGTGGACAATGGCGTCGCCGTTCGAGGAGGTAGCGACTGTCTTCGACGGGGCTGGAACGACAGCGAGCGGCGCGCGGGAGAGCAGCAGCTGCGGGCGACGCAGGGCACGGCCGGGCGCGGGTCAGCACGCGGGACAGTGGGCGTCAGGCACGCTGGGGAGGCTGCAGGCGATGGCGGGCACAGCGGCGGTGGGACTACGCGGGCACGTGCGAGCTCCACGGAGCACGGCTCGGTGGTGGTGGCAACAAACGACGACGGAACCAACGAGGAAACAGGGGGGAACGACGTGGCTCACCGGGAGGGGTGTCGATGGTGAGCTCGGGACGACCGGAAGGGGTCGGGGTGGAGCCAAGCGAACGGCGATGCGCAGAGGCTGGAGTTGAAGAAGACGGACGAAGGGGATGGCTCGGCGATGATCCGCAGCGGCTCCTGCTACGGTGAGGCTGAGGACAACGACGCGCGTTCCTTGGGCATCCTCGCGGGGCTCGGGGACGACGCCGGTTGCGAGAACGTCGACGGCGTGGCTATGGTGGTTTCGGGCGCGGGGTCCAGATCGAGGAGGGGAGCGAGGAGAAGGGAGCTAATGGATCTAGGGTTCGGGGAGGGAGCGAGAAGGAGCAGGGGGTTCTGCTTATCCATCTGGGAGGGAACTACAGTGGCGAGGGGGGGTCGGGCACTGGCCATGGCCTTCGGCCTCTCTCTGTAGCTGGCGGGAGGTAAGGGAAAGGCCAGCCCCGATGGGTTGGGCCGCACTGTAGAACTAGAGACCCAGCCCCACAGTAGCGTTTAGGCCTTTTCTATTTCTTCTTTCTGTTTTATCTTTTATTTATTAATAGAGAGAGAAAGGGAATTATTTGGTCAACTATTTCATTTAGGAAAAATTTGGGAGGAGTCCCATTAAATCCCTGGTGATTATAGATAGTGCCATCAATATTTTGAAGACCAGAAGAATTCATTCAGTATTTTTCATAAATAGGATAGCATTTAAAAATGTTGAATTGGTGCTGTTATAATTGCTAATGCTCATCTTTGCACAAAAGTGATGTTTTGTTCCTTAACAAATAATTGTTATGGAATTTTTGACAAATGACGAACATTTTTCCAGCAACTTTTGAGCAACTCCAAACTTCACTTGAATTTGAATTGACTGGAATTTCAAATGGGATATTGAACAAGGTGATTAAGCACTGTTTGGAAAAATGAATAGCTTAATCACAGGGGGTTACTGTAGCATGACACTGGGGGTGTTACAACTGTATGCTCAGTTTTTCACCAAATCCTAATCTGTGCTATAAAGTTACATTTTGCATTGACAATGTTGGATTAATCTTGATGCCTATGTACCTGAATAGTAAATATGAATTGAAGTATGTTATCTGTACTTTGAGTGCATATCAAGTTTGTGCTCATATAGTTCTTGTAGCATGTTGTCTTGTTGCTCGAAATATGACTACTTGCTGTTTTGGGCAGATTGTGGTTCAAACTTGCTTTGAGTGTATGGGTTGAACTGTGGCTCCGTTTGGAGCATGATCTACACGAAACTTGCTTGTTTGTGTATGTAGTTTAATCATGTCATGTTGCATCCTTGATTTGAGTATGTGTGCTTGATGTTTGTGTGCATTTTGCATCAGTGCCATGTTTAGATTGTTTTGTTCATATCTTCTAGGTCGTAGCTCCGAATTAAATGAACCTTATATGTAACTTGACTAGAAAGACATGTAGATCATCGTCGTGCATATTAACTTGCTGTTTAACAACTTTAATATAATGTGTTATTCAGATCTGGACCAATTTTGAAATTTGCATATGGGGAGTTTTCGGAATTGTTATGTGTTATTTTCGGCCTCATTTAAACTTGCTTTGATGTGGGTTCTTTCATGGATCGTATCTTGCCATGAGTAACAGCATTTAACCTTGTCATGCATCATACTTGATTGTGCATCATGTCTTGTTCATGCTTGTGTGTTTACCGTGTTGTTTGCTTCTTTCCGGTTGTGCTTCTTCTCGATAGTTCATGTACCTTTGCGATCGTGAGGATTCGTTTGACTACGTCGGTTCGACTACTTCATGGACTCGATCTTCTTCCAAGAGGGATTTCAGGCAAGATGACCGTCAACTTGGATCTCACTATTATTTTTGCTATGATAGTTGTCTCGATGCTACCGCTATGTCGCACTACCCACCACTTGTTTATCAAGCCTCCCAATATGCCATAAAACAGCCTCTAACCTTTTCTGTCATCCTAATAAATGTTTGGCTATGTTACCGCTCTGCTCAGCCCCTCTTATAGCGTTGCTAGTTGCAGATGCAGTTTCAAGTTGTTCCATGTTGGGACATGGATATCATGGAATATCACAATATCTTTTATTTAATTAATGCACATATATACTTGGTAAAGAGTGGAAGGCTCGGCCTTTTGCCTGGTGTTTTGTTCCACTCTTGCCGCCCTCGTTTCCACTAAACCGGTGTTATGTTCCTTGATTTTGCGTTCCTAACACGGTCAGGGTTTATGGGCCCCCTCGACAGTTCGTTTTGAATAAAACTCTTCCAGCAATGCCCAGCATTGGCTTTACCATTTGCCTAATAATAATTAAAACTTGCACAGTGACTTTCTAGACCCCGAGGATAATTAATCAACAATCCATGCCAGTGCTCCTCGTGAGTGTTGGTCCAAAACAGAGCACCTTGCGGCGCCCCCTTGGTAACTTGGGTCTCAGCGACCGTAACTTAGCTCATCCATCATGGCCTGAAATGAGATACGCGTAGCTACTATCAAGGTGTCGGCACGTCTGGAGGTCTTTCTGGTTTTGTTTTATCTTTGTCGAAATGTCTTGTTAACCAGGATTACGAGCTTGATCGGGTTGTTTCGGGATGGAGGATTTTCCTCCGTGGATCGTGAGAGTTTGTGATGGACTAATTAATCTTTTCGGAAGTCGTGCCCACGGTTATGTGGCGGATGGGAATTTTTAATATCTGGTTGTAGATAACTTGACACCAGATCCGAATTAAAATACACCAACCGTGTGCGTAACCGTGATCGTCTCTTTTCGAGTGAGTTCAAGAAGAGAACACGGTGGGGTTATGTTTGATTTGTAAGTAGTTCAGGATCACTTCTTGATCATTTCTAGTTGCGACCATTATGCGTAGTTTCTCTTCTTACTCTTGTACTCGTAAGTTAGAAACCATACAATGCTTAGTCACTTGCTGCAACCTCACCACTTATCCATTTCATACCCATTAAGGTTTGCTAGTCTTGATAGCCATGGTAATGGGATTGCTGAGTCCTTGTGGCTCACAGATTACTACAACCACTGCGATGATCCAACATGGGAGCGATGCTTCTTGTTTGGGGGTTCTTGCTCTGCTTCTTCTTCTTCGATCGAGGGATAGGTTCCTAGTCAGCAGCCTGGGCTAGCAGGGTGGATGTCATTTGAGTTTTCGTTTGTGTTTCATCCATAGACGGATGTTGCTTTCTGCATGAAGTTTGATGTATTGGTGAGGCAAGTGTATGCCTTTGTATGTATCCCCATCTATTATGTAGTGGTACGAAGTAGTGATATCCACCTTGCAAAAGTGTCTTCAATACGCGGCTCTATCCTTGGTGGGACCTTTGAGTTCCTCTCGGATATGATCGCATATTGGGCGTGATAGTGAACTTGTCGGCGATCTTCACCGCGGGATGGACAGTCCTCAACAGTGGGAGGGGGATCTCCATCGTTGGTTAGGGAGCCTTCCTCCACCAACAGCGTGTGGTTACCGACAATTTGCGCATCAAGGTCGCACATGAACTAGGACAGGGCCACCCGGAGGACAATTGTGGCATGGAGCTAATGGAGAACCTGGCCGAATTGGGGGCTCTGAGCTACTCGAAAAGAAAGAATTTCTTGTTGATACGAGTAGTCTGTCATAAGTCAAGATGTCATAATATTGTTGTAAAAAATACGGCTCAATTTAATTAGACATCAATTTTTGAAAAACGCGTGACACTTACAAGTTTAATTGAGAAGATAAAAGACTGCACCTGCTAAAAACGAGAGAGAAGATGAAAGACTAAACTCTCGACCATATAAATCCAGACTAGAAATATTTTACTCCCCCGTAAAGAAATATAAGAGCGTTTAGATCACTACTTTAGTGATCTAAATGCTTTTACATTTCTTTATGGAGGGAGTATTTATTTGTACACGAATCCAATATATACAAACACATAATTCAATCAAACGTTAGAAAACAAAGTAGTAGACATATAAGGGCATCTCCAGTGGGAGACGCTAGCAGTGGCGCTTATGATGAAAAAAACAAATAGCCCAGGAATCTAGCGCTTCCCTTGCAACGACAGGCGCTAATAGCGGATGCTTAGCGATCACCTGCCCAAAACGTTTCAACTCATGCGGGGGAAGGAAAAAAGTTAGCGCTCGCCTCCAGCTTTGGCATCGATGCCGGCTTAGACTCCAGGATTTGTTCGTCTAACTGCTGATTGAGTAGGATACTAATCCTGGCGCTCACTCCTAGCGCCTCCCATTGTACATGCCCTAAACGACAGAAACATGACGCCCCTAGCCAAAGCGATTAACAGATAGCTACACAATGAAAAAGCACATCACCGTAGTCAACATATAATCGTACGTGCATAATAAGACATGCTACATAGACATGTCCTTTATCATGGCTTAGCCTCTGTCCCCGCGTAGTGTGCATCACCCTTTGCCCCCCTGGTGCAGCTGGGTGTGGGACTTCAGGCTTAGACACTTCTGGAACGTCGATGTGAGGCATTTTCGGGGATCTTTGGCATCTCACCTATTGTAGGGTGCGGTATATCTGGCATCTTTGGCCCCTCTGGCATAGGAGGGTGGGCTAGCTCGGTCTTAGAGCAACTCTAGTAGACCCCACAAAAGGCCCCGACCCACAAAATAACCGCCAAAATGCGGGCCGCGCGGAAAATCCCGCCCGAACATACGCCGCATCCGTGTCCGACCAGGAATTTTTTTGCGGGGTGCGACAAAAGATCTCCCCAACCTCTAGTTTCACGGGGCGAGAGCACGACCCGAGCTCAGGCCCTATCCGCAGCGGGATTTGGCGGGAGGGACATTTCCGCGCGGTCGTTCCCGCTCCTCCCACCACCGACCACCATTGCTCCTGCCACCTCCCGCTCCCGTTCATCCTCCCCGGCGATCTGTCGCCGCCATGGATGACACCTTGCCCTTCCCTGTCTGCATCGAGGTCGCGCACGCTCAATCCCCTCGAGCGGATCTCGTCGCCGGCCATGTTGGCCCCACCGTCGCCCAAGGCACCACCGCGGCTGCCCGCAAGCGTCAGGGCAGCGTGCTCGTGCAGGGCGGGAACCCGGCTGCCCCCGCCGGCAGGGCCCGCACTCCAGGCGCCAACGCGGCTGTGCGATCCCGGCCAGCGGCGGCGAAGGTTGCCAAGGTCCTGGGCGCAAAGCGGAGGAAGATTCCGGCTACAAGGCGGCCAACTACTTCATCCTCTCCCTCCGGCCCAGAAATAGGTTCCCCGGCGATCCCGCTCAACGGTGCTGCTCCCACCGCAGCCGATGTGTTTGACGAAATGGGCGCAAGGTATGGCTCGGTCATCCGTTTACTCTTCGGTCATGGAAATAATCTTTGCTTTCGCGATTAGTTTGTGACTTGTTTCCATTCGCTATAACGGTGGTTCGAACAATGCAACTGCCGAGTTCGTGAACACCAACGACGTTGACATCGATGAGGCCTCATTCGCCGCATTTGAGTACAATGAAACGGAGGGCGGCGTGGATGATCATGGAGGTGAAGAAGAATTGGAGGAGATCGATGAGTTGGCGTGTGAGCAATCGCAAGCAAAGAGTGGAAAAAGCCAAAGATCGAAGAACTACACGATCTTGGAATACCAAATCTTGACCAAGGCATGGAGTGCGGTATCTCTTGATGCATGCATGAGTACTTCTCAAACTGCCAAGAGGTATTGGCAAAGGATCGAAGATCAATACTTCCGCATGATGGCAAAGTATCCCAATAGGACTCCATGCACCTTTCGGTCTCTCCAAGGGTGTTGGGTCATGATCAAGCCCATTTGCAGCCGCTGGGCAGCTTGCTTGGAGCAAGTACACAATGCACCTCCAAGTGGAATCGTGGAGTCCGAATATGTGAGTTCATTTTACCTTTGTTCAAGTTGTGCAAATCACATTGCATCATTCAAAATGATTGCATCATTGAAACATTGCATTGTTCAAATTGTGTAGGAGAAAATTGCCCAACATAGGTACAAATACATGGAGGCCTTGGGAGGCAAATTCTTCAAACTAGATCATTGTTGGGAGTTGCTCAAGAATTGCGACAAGTGGGCGTTGATAGAGAAAGAGTCCTCACCGAAGAGAGGTTCACTTACAAACATGGATGAAGATGAGGATGATGATGGCCCAAGGAACTTGAACAAGCCCGATGGTGACAAGAAGACTAGGGAGAAGATCAAGAGAGAGCATGAAGTGGTGAGTTTGAGGGAGAGGATTGATGCCATGGTGCAATCAAATGAGATGATGCTTTTGAAGTCGTTGGAGATCAAGAAAGAATTGGCCGAGAAGAAGGCATGGGAGAAGCATGAGACATGGGAGTTGCTCAAGGAAGAGGGGTTGCGCAAAGTGGCCATTGAGAAGAGAAGAGTACGTGCCGCTGAGAACAAAGCCACGTCCATGTTGCTCGCCGAAGAGAACAAGATCATGTCAATGAACCGCAATGACATGGACGACCTCACCAAAGAATGGCATGATATGGCAAGAAGCATAATCTTGAAGAGGAGAATGGTTGCATCGGCCAGTGCGTGTTACAGTGCAGGAGGTGGATTCAGTGGGGGGTTTGGAGCCAATGTAACTGATGCGTTCAGTGCACTAGCCGATGATTTTACTGCCGGCGTTGGCACAAGCGCCGGAGGTGGATTCGGTGGCTCCGATGATCTTCATGGACTCGATGGTGCGGAGTGAAGATCGACCAAGATGATGCCGGACGTGGTCTTCACTTTTGCAAGTCCTTTTGCATTTTTCCTATCAAAACTATGCTTTATTTCGCAACTATATTTTAGCGTTTGAATTTGAACTCATTTATCATAATTTGAAGTCATTTTAGCTTATTGGGGTTTTCGGTTTGCGGGTCGGCGCGGCGCTGCCCGAGCAGACCCCGCGTAGCCGACCCGTAAAAACGCATATTCGGTTAATATGCCTTTTTACAGGTCCGTTTTGCGGGGTTGAAAGTGCAACTAATCCCCAGGTGGTTTTGGTAATTAATAACAACATATATATCATTGAACTAATAGTTTCTTGAGAACATTTCAGAAAGTTCAGTGATATGGGTATGGCTATGACTGAAGATGTGGACCCCTCAAAATGCTAAGGAAAGCATTGGCAAAAGCTCAAGACTCTATTTTTGGTTTAGTGATCCAAGATCACATTGAGTCTATAGGAAAGCCAATACTATTAAAAGGGGATGAGGTTATGATAATGATCTGGTTGCTCAAAGTGCTTAGTGATCTATCTCCCAAACTATCAGCAATCTTTCATTCCAACATATACTCATAAGTAATCTCGGTCCCACCGATTCCATAAACTCAGTCACACCGAGATGAACCACCTCAGCCACAAAGCCAAACCCTAGTAATTTCGGTTTTTCCGATTCCAAACTCGGTCTCACCGAAACTAGTGTTGCCAAGCTTCTGTAACCTTCTGTCATCATATCGGTGTCACTGAGATGATAAAGTCGGTCCCACCGAGAATGGCAAACCCTAGTCTTTGGAAGAATCGGACTCACCGAGATTGTATTTTCGGTCCCATCAAAAATCCCAACGTTCACAAGATTTGAACTTTTGGTCTCACCGAGTTGTCAACTTCGGTCTGACCGATATTGGTCAAATGTGTGTAACGGTTGGATTTTGTGTGGAGGCTATAAATACCCCTCCACCTCCTCTTCATTCGTGGAGAGAGCCATCAGAAAGAACTACCACTCCTACCTTACATTTCTGAGAAGAAAACTACCTACCCTTGTGTTGAGATCAAGTTGCTCCACTCCCACCATATGAAACTTGATTTCTAGCCTTCCCAAGTTGCTTTCCACTCAATCCTTTCTTCCACCACAGCCAAATCAGTGAGGAGAGTTGAGTGTTGGGGAGATTATCATTTGAAGCACAAGAGCAAGGAGTTCATCATCACCAACACCATCTATTACCTTTTGGAGGGTGGTGCCTCCTAGATTGGTTAGGTGTCGCTTGGGAGCCTCCGTCAAGATGTGGAGTTGAACCAAGAAGTTTGTAAGGGCAAGGAGATCGCCTACTTCGTGAAGATCTACCCCGAGTAAGGCTAGTCCTCCGTGGGCGTATGCCATGATGGCATAGACAAGGTTGCTTCTTCGTGGACCCTTCGTGGGTGGAGCCCTCCGTGGACTCTCGCAGCCGTTACCCTTCGTGGGTTGAAGTCTCCATCAACGTGGATTGACGATAGCACCACCTATCGGAACCACGAGAAAAATCTCCGTGTCTCCAAATTGCGTTTGCTCTTCTCCACCTCTCTTTACTACATGTGCAATTTACTTTCCGCTGCAAATACTCTAGAATTGCATGTGTAGGGTGATACTTGACTTGATCATCATTGTGAACTTGCTAAAAACTTGTCCTAATCAAAAGGCAAAACTTTTAAATTGTCAAGTAGTCTAATCACCCCCCCTCTAGACATACTTTCGATCCTACAAGTGGTATCAGAGCTTTGGTCTCCATTGGATTGGTTTCCATTGCATTGGACTCCATAAGCTTGGTTTCACAACCTAGGAGAGTATGGCGTCTAGTGAGGGTAATTTTCGTAGAGGTCCTTACTTTGATGGTTCAAATTTTGCTAGTTGGAAGCATAAAATGAAAATGCATATTCTTGGACATAACCCTGCCGCATGGGGCATTATTTGTGTTGGCTTGCAAGGTGAGTTCTTCGAGGAAGGAAAAGTTCCGGATCGTGAAGCTACAGCGGATGAATTGCGGATGTTGCAAAACAATGCTCAAGCTTGTGACATTCTCTTCAATGCTTTGTGTCCCGAGGAGTTTAACGAAATCAGCCGTCTTGAGAATGCAAAAGAGATTTGGGATACTTTGGTCGAAATGCACGAAGGTACCGAGTCCGTGAAGGAATCAAAGCTAGATGTTCTTCAAGGTCAACTTGACAAGTTCAAGATGAAGGAAGGTGAAGGAGTTGCTGAAATGTACTCTAGGCTTGCTCTCATCACAAATGAGATTGCCGGCTTAGGAAGCGAAGAAATGACCGACCGATTCATCATCAAGAAGATTCTCAGAGCTTTGGATGGAAAGTATGACACCGTGTGCACTTTGATCCAAATGATGCCAAACTACAAGAATCTCAAGCCTACCGAAGTCATTGGAAGAATTGTTGCTCATGAGATGACACTTAAAGATAAGGAAGAGCTTCACAACAAGTCAAGTGGTGCTTACAAAGCTACATGTGAAGCTCCCACAACCTCAAGTGACAAGCTAGTTTCCAATGAAGAGATAAGCCTAATGGTGAAGAACTTCAACAAATTCTACAAGAGTAGAAGCAAGGAAAGAAGCTCAAAGTCTAGATCATATGATGAAAAGAGATCTTCAAGTCATGATCGAAATTGCTACAATTGTGGAAGACCCGGACACTACTCAAATGAGTGTTCGACTCCCCACAAGAGAAGAGAAGAATCTCCAAGAAGAAGAAGCTCAAGAGAAGAGTCGCCTCGGAAAGAGAGAAGGAGTAGAGATGATCGTTATGAACGAAGATCCTCTCGGAGAAGCAAGGATTCGGAGAGGAAAGACAAGTCATCAAGGAGCTACACAAGAAGAAAACATCAAGCTCACGTAGGTGAATGGGTCTCCGGCTCCGACTCCGACAATCACTCTGAAAGAAGCTATCACTCCAACTCCGAATACAGTCAAGATGAAGGTGTTGCCGGTCTAGCTCTCGTATCCTCCAACTTCAACTCCTATGACATATTTGATTCACCAAATGAGGGAATTGGAAGATGCTTCATGGCTAAAGGCCCCAAGGTATCACATCCTGAATTTATTGACTTTAATAGTGATGAGGATGACTTGTTTGGTGAAGATGAGCTTTTACATGATAAATCTAGTGGGCCTAGTAATGATGAACATGCTAGTAGTCTTTATAGTCGAGAAGAGTCGAATGACAATGCTATGAAGGAGATTGAGCGTCTAACTAAAGAACTAAACACTCTTAAGTTAGCTCATGAAACAACTCAAGAAGATCATAGAGAGCTCCTAAGATCTCATGAGAAGCTATGCTTCGAGAAGCTCAATCTAGAGCAAGAACATGAGTTTCTAAAAGCAATCAATGACGATCTTCGAAAGAAGAGTTCTTCATATCTTGCCAAACGACTTCTCTTGTCTAATTTCTTGCCACCTATTAAAACTAAGCATGACAAGCATAAGAAAAATTCCCTCTAGTAGTAACAATAACCATGCTAAATCCAATATTGTTGCTTCTAGTAGTTCTCTTGATTCCACTAACAATGTTTCAAGCCAAGTTACACTTGAGCAAGAAAATAGTTTATTGAAAGGGATTATAGAGAAAGGTGTCTACAAGAGCCTTGCCGGAAGCAAGAACTTTGAGGAAATTGTTCGCAAGCAAGGAAGGCACCGGAAGAATCAAGGAATTGGTTTTGAGCGAAAGTTCAACGCCGAGGGTGTTGAATGGGAAGAAGGTCAATATCCCACTCCAAAGTTTGTTTCTCAAAAGGAGAAGTATGATCCTACTTCTTCCAATGTGGAACAAGCTCAAGATGATCTTCCACCACAAGACCACAAGCTAAAAG
This sequence comes from Triticum timopheevii, assembly GCA_963921465.1. Lineage (NCBI taxonomy): Eukaryota > Viridiplantae > Streptophyta > Magnoliopsida > Poales > Poaceae > Triticum > Triticum timopheevii. The sequence goes on from OY997264.1 coordinate 153,767,433, forward strand.
GCAAGGACAAGCTTCAAGAGGAGATTGATGCATTCATTGAAGCACCTAGGGCCATGGTCAAGTGGGTTCCCAAGGAAACGTCAAGTTCTACTTCGTCAAGCTCAACTACTACCCCAAGGATTCCCATCAAGATGATGTGGATCCCGAAGAAGAAGAACTAGAGAGTTCTTGAGGGTGACTCCGCCAACATACTTCACTCACATTCATTTTGGCAAGAACTTGTGCAATCAACTTCCACATCTTGCACTAGTTCATGGAGTCACAAACCCTCTTGTTGGTAAGTCAAGGGACAAGGTAATCATTGCATTCGTGGACATCATCTATTGTGTACTTCAATCTATGTCCATGGATATCCTTGTTTGTTCCTTGTGGGACTAACCCATGTAGGTATTGAAAGTGCTCGAATCCAAAGGATTGCTCCCAACTCTTGATGATCTTCATCAACATTGAGCATCCACATCTTCAACATCTACATGAAGTCTTCTACGACAACCCAAGGTTAGTTTGACCCTTTAAAAGGGGTTCTCACATCAAGGGGGAGCTTTGCTCTAAAGAAATGAGCTAAAGCATCTTCAAATGATGTGAACACATTAATGCTTTATGTAAAAGTGGTAACCCCACTTGTGCTTAAACGATGAGTATGACCTATGATCAAATGTTCTCATTTGACTCCTAAGTCAATATACTCATATATAGATGACCTAGTCATCGCCAAATTGTGTGCTAGCAGCTAGTGTTTTGATTGTGCATGTTTGACACATATTTCATTTGCTATCTTATTGTGTGAGCATGTTGGATGCATAATTTTATCCATTCGAGGACATCCATTTGTTGCTTTGGTCTTTTTGGATATTTTCTTTTTGACCAAATGGATGGACAAGAATGCCTAAGTTCCTCCCCTAGCTATCTATGCTTTCTTGTCTCAAATTCTATTCATGCTTATATCACAAACTTTGATCAAGTCTTTTTCGGACACACCGAGTGAGGAGCACTCGGAGCCACCGATCCGTCAAAAACTTAAATTCCAAAACCTTCTAAGTATTTTCGGTCAGACCAACCCACTCAAATCGGACAGACCGAAATCACTTGGATTGATCTAGGTTTTCACCTCGGTGAAATCGAGTTGCAAATTTCGGCGTGACCGAAGTGAGTAACTGCTTGCAGTTAACCATCTCGGTGCCACCGAGTTTTACAACTCGGTCCCACCAACAGCTGAAGGGTATATATACCTGAGGGCAGCGCGCGTTGATTCTTTCTTCAAAACGCCTCGCCCCCAAACCCTTTGCTGCCGTCGCCGTGGTCTCCGGATCGTCTCCGTCGTCGCCTGTGCGCCCTCGCCGCGGGTCTCCGTCGCCGTCAACGGACAATCTCTCCGTGCCGTTGCCGCCGTAGAGAAACTCCACCAAGTTAGGGTGAGTTTCGATCCCTCTCGTGTTTCAACCTCTGATTCAATACACGATTGGTTTGCCCAGCTTCTTGCCACGTTTGAGATCTTCCTATCCAGCAGATTAGTTCTTAGAACGAAATTCGAGTAAAAGTTTTAGGGTTAGGTTTCCGCCGAACACATCTCGGTGAGATCGATTCTACATTCTCGGACTGACCGATTTGGCCTCTGGCCATTGCACTGCACTTTTCGGTCCAACCGAGTTGTGCAAATCGGTGTGACCGAAATGAGGATTTAGTGAAACCCTAGTGTTCTCGGCTAGACCGAAACCCATTTCGGTCCAACCGAAAGTGGTGTGAAGGGTTCTGTTTAGACACTTCGGATTCACCGAATTTTAGACTCGGTCTGACCGAAATGCATTCTGTGAAAACCTAAAACTGAAATTTGAACTCATTCTTTTTGCAAAATCTTCTGCAGTTTGTGATAACTCTTCTATTCTGCCTATACCTTATCTATTCACAGGTTGTCAGCCATGTCAGATGCCAGTGACAGCCAGAACAGATCTGAATCACCAATTGAGATTCCAGAGGCAGGCACTAGTCCTGAAGCCAGCAGCTTTTCTGATGATGGTGAGAGGAGCACACCAAGTGGTTTGCCTCCTGCTGCCACCAGGGCCAGGAAGAAGAGGAATTCTGATGAAGAGGATTCTGATTTCATTGCTGAGGAAGAGATTTCATCTAAGCCTAAGAAGAAAGTGGTTGCCAAAGAGCATCAAGGGCAACAAACCAAGAAAGGCACCAGCAAAGTGAAGAAGTCCACAGTTGCCAAGAAGTTGAGCATGGAAGAAGAAACCTCGAGCAAGGTAAAGAAAACTTCCAAGAGGAAGAGGATTGTGCATGATGAAGCTGATGATGATTCTGATGAGGAAGCACCCCAGCCTCCTCAGAAGCCTAAGTTGATGGGAGATGCCATCAGGGCAGGAGCACCTACAAAGTCTAAGCCATCAGCTCCAGCAAAGGCAGCTCAAGCCAAGCCTGCTGCCAAGCCAAAGAAAACTGTCAGAAACATTCCTGCTTCAGAAAAGAAGAAAGACAATGTGCCACCAGCTGAGTCAGATGATGAGGCACCTGTATTGCTGAAGCTTCGTCAGAGATTGCCTGTCCACAATGATGCTCATCCTCGAGCTGAAAACATGAAGGAAAGAAAGGACAAAGGTCTCAGGCTATGGAGACAAGCTGATCCATATGCCATAAGGAGAAGGACTGTTGTTGACTCAAGGTTCCACACCAGAGAGCAACAAGATTTCTATGAGACAGTGCTTATGGACAAGAAGCCCATTGTTGCTGACACTAGATATGTTGACTGGGCATATATTGACAGTGAAGAGCACAGAGACTACTTTCCACATGTGCATGAGAGCTTCACTGCATGTGGTGTTGCTGAGTTCGTTGGTCAGAAACTGACATCTTGGAATGATGAGATGATCATGCAATTCTATGCCACAGCTCATTTCTATCCAGATGGCAGGATTGTATGGATGACTGAAGGTCAGAGATTCTCTTCTACTGTTGAAGAGTGGGCAGCACTGCTGAATGCTCCAGTGTCAAGACAAGATGATGTTGATGTCTATGGAATTCCCAAGAAAAATCATGAGTCTATGAAGAACATGTACAATGAGGTACCAGCTAAGGATGTAGAGTTCTGGAAGCTCGGCTCAGTGTATCATCTCCAGGCAGGTCTCCCTACCACGAACACAATCCTGAGGCATACCTTGATGCCCAAGTCTGGAGATCATCGCATGATACGAGGCTATTCTATCAACATGTTGCATATACTAGATCAGAAGGCACCTTTCAAGGTGATGGACCTGATAGTTGAGACTATCAAGAGGACTGCAGCAGACCAGAAGAGGTCATGTGGTTTTGCCCCGCACATTCAGATGCTTATCAATGGCAAGTTTGGCACGGGCACCTACTTGTTGGATAGACCCCACTTGCCACTGCAGCCTGAGCATGAGGATAATGAAGTTGTGATGACTGAGGATGATCCCACGTCTGTTGAAGGTCAAGCTAAGTCTGAAGCTGCCAAACAAGCTAAAGCTGAGAAGGAAGCAGCAGCAGCAGCAGCTAAACCCAAGAGTGTTGGAGAACAGCTCCTTGAAGCTACCCAGAGGATTGAACTACGCCTGGCCAGCATAGTGCAGTCTCAGGAGAGTCTTGAGAGGATAGTTGAAGACAAGTTCCATGCTCTGGATGTCAAGCTGACTGAAGTGCAAGTCACTGTCAACAAGCTTGAGGCAGATATCGAGGAAGCCAAGAGGGAGAAGGAAGAGCTCATGAAGGAGATGCAGGATGACCTTGTCCAGGATGACTATGAGCAGCCTGCTACGGTTCCCACAAGACCCAGATCAGCTGCTATTCCAGTGACAGACACCAGGGCTACTGCATCAGCACCTCCCACAGCTCCATCAGTTCCAGCTCCAGCTCCAGTGTCCACTCCTCCAGCTCCACAGACTTCAGCCGAAGCCTTTGCAGATGCAGCTATCTCAACTCCATCAACCTAGACAGGAGCCGCCAGCAGAGTCCCTAGTGACGTTTAGCTCTATACCTTTCGAACTTTTTGGTAACTTGTTGCCAAAGGGGGAGAAATTGTATAGATCATAGGACTTCGAGAGAGAGAGTGCTCGTTTTTGCTCTTTCGTTTCATTTGCGGTTTCCTTGAGATACTTTTGAGTTTTCTGAGACATTCTGTGTGTTTGATACTACGTTTGCTCTACTTTGATGAGTGCTTGATCATACTATGCCTTAATGTGTGCTTAATGCTTATCATATGTCATTCATATCTTGTATGATCATTTACTCATGTCTTGGTGATTGGGTGCATATTATTCATTCTTATCATTGTGTGCACTCCACCAAGATGTATGTGACATGGAAGAGTGACCCATGATCCTAATCGATTGTGCATTTGCATTCAAACGCAAATCTTAAATAATGCACAAATTTAGGGGGAGCTCTTGCTTATCACATACTTCTCAAAGCGACGATATTATTCATTGATTATATCATTTGTCGAAGCTTTGATCTATATGTTGTCATCAATTACCAAAAAGGGGGAGATTGAAAGTGCAACTAATCCCCAGGTGATTTTGGTAATTAATAACAACATATATATCATTGAACTAATAGTTTCTTGAGAACATTTCAGAAAGTTCAGTGATATGGGTATGGCTATGACTGAAGATGTGGACCCCTCAAAATGCTAAGGAAAGCATTGGCAAAAGCTCAAGACTCTATTTTTGGTTTAGTGATCCAAGATCACATTGAGTCTATAGGAAAGCCAATACTATTAAAAGGGGATGAGGTTATGATAATGATCTGGTTGCTCAAAGTGCTTAGTGATCTATCTCCCAAACTATCAGCAATCTTTCATTCCAACATATACTCATAAGTAATCTCGGTCCCACCGATTCCATAAACTCAGTCACACCGAGATGAACCACCTCAGCCACAAAGCCAAACCCTAGTAATTTCGGTTTTTCCGATTCCAAACTCGGTCTCACCGAAACTAGTGTTGCCAAGCTTCTGTAACCTTCTGTCATCATATCGGTGTCACCGAGATGATAAAGTCGGTCCCACCGAGAATGGCAAACCCTAGTCTTTGGAAGAATCGGACTCACCGAGATTGTATTTTCGGTCCCACCGAAAATCCCAACGTTCACAAGATTTGAACTTTCGGTCTCACCGAGTTGTCAACTTCGGTCTGACCAATATTGGTCAAATGTGTGTAACGGTTGGATTTTGTGTGGAGGCTATAAATACCCCTCCACCTTCTCTTCATTCGTGGAGAGAGCCATCAGAAAGAACTACCACTCCTACCTTACATTTCTGAGAAGAAAACTACCTACCCTTGTGTTGAGATCAAGTTGCTCCACTCCCACCATATGAAACTTGATTTCTAGCCTTCCCAAGTTGCTTTCCACTCAATCCTTTCTTCCACCACAGCCAAATCAGTGAGGAGAGTTGAGTGTTGGGGAGATTATCATTTGAAGCACAAGAGCAAGGAGTTCATCATCACCAACACCATCTATTACCTTTTGGAGGGTGGTGCCTCCTAGATTGGTTAGGTGTCGCTTGGGAGCCTCCGTCAAGATGTGGAGTTGAACCAAGAAGTTTGTAAGGGCAAGGAGATCGCCTACTTCGTGAAGATCTACCCCGAGTAAGGCTAGTCCTCCGTGGGCGTATGCCATGATGGCATAGACAAGGTTGCTTCTTCGTGGACCCTTCGTGGGTGGAGCCCTCCGTGGACTCTCGCAGCCGTTACCCTTCGTGGGTTGAAGTCTCCATCAACGTGGATTGACGATAGCACCACCTATCGGAACCACGAGAAAAATCTCCGTGTCTCCAAATTGCGTTTGCTCTTCTCCACCTCTCTTTACTACATGTGCAATTTACTTTCCGCTGCAAATACTCTAGAATTGCATGTGTAGGGTGATACTTGACTTGATCATCATTGTGAACTTGCTAAAAACTTGTCCTAATCAAAAGGCAAAACTTTTAAATTGTCAAGTAGTCTAATCACCCCCCCTCTAGACATACTTTCGATCCTACAAGTGGTATCAGAGCTTTGGTCTCCATTGGATTGGTTTCCATTGCATTGGACTCCATAAGCTTGGTTTCACAACCTAGGAGAGTATGGCGTCTAGTGAGGGTAATTTTCGTAGAGGTCCTTACTTTGATGGTTCAAATTTTGCTAGTTGGAAGCATAAAATGAAAATGCATATTCTTGGACATAACCCTGCCGCATGGGGCATTATTTGTGTTGGCTTGCAAGGTGAGTTCTTCGAGGAAGGAAAAGTTCCGGATCGTGAAGCTACAGCGGATGAATTGCGGATGTTGCAAAACAATGCTCAAGCTTGTGACATTCTCTTCAATGCTTTGTGTCCCGAGGAGTTTAACGAAATCAGCCGTCTTGAGAATGCAAAAGAGATTTGGGATACTTTGGTCGAAATGCACGAAGGTACCGAGTCCGTGAAGGAATCAAAGCTAGATGTTCTTCAAGGTCAACTTGACAAGTTCAAGATGAAGGAAGGTGAAGGAGTTGCTGAAATGTACTCTAGGCTTGCTCTCATCACAAATGAGATTGCCGGCTTAGGAAGCGAAGAAATGACCGACCGATTCATCATCAAGAAGATTCTCAGAGCTTTGGATGGAAAGTATGACACCGTGTGCACTTTGATCCAAATGATGCCAAACTACAAGAATCTCAAGCCTACCGAAGTCATTGGAAGAATTGTTGCTCATGAGATGACACTTAAAGATAAGGAAGAGCTTCACAACAAGTCAAGTGGTGCTTACAAAGCTACATGTGAAGCTCCCACAACCTCAAGTGACAAGCTAGTTTCCAATGAAGAGATAAGCCTAATGGTGAAGAACTTCAACAAATTCTACAAGAGTAGAAGCAAGGAAAGAAGCTCAAAGTCTAGATCATATGATGAAAAGAGATCTTCAAGTCATGATCGAAATTGCTACAATTGTGGAAGACCCGGACACTACTCAAATGAGTGTTCGACTCCCCACAAGAGAAGAGAAGAATCTCCAAGAAGAAGAAGCTCAAGAGAAGAGTCGCCTCGGAAAGAGAGAAGGAGTAGAGATGATCGTTATGAACGAAGATCCTCTCGGAGAAGCAAGGATTCGGAGAGGAAAGACAAGTCATCAAGGAGCTACACAAGAAGAAAACATCAAGCTCACGTAGGTGAATGGGTCTCCGGCTCCGACTCCGACAATCACTCTGAAAGAAGCTATCACTCCAACTCCGAATACAGTCAAGATGAAGGTGTTGCCGGTCTAGCTCTCGTATCCTCCAACTTCAACTCCTATGACATATTTGATTCACCAAATGAGGGAATTGGAAGATGCTTCATGGCTAAAGGCCCCAAGGTATCACATCCTGAATTTATTGACTTTAATAGTGATGAGGATGACTTGCTTGGTGAAGATGAGCTTTTACATGATAAATCTAGTGGGCCTAGTAATGATGAACATGCTAGTAGTCTTTATAGTCGAGAAGAGTCGAATGACAATGCTATGAAGGAGATTGAGCGTCTAACTAAAGAACTAAACACTCTTAAGTTAGCTCATGAAACAACTCAAGAAGATCATAGAGAGCTCCTAAGATCTCATGAGAAGCTACGCTTCGAGAAGCTCAATCTAGAGCAAGAACATGAGTTTCTAAAAGCAATCAATGACGATCTGGGCGCCGCGTGTGATCTCCCGATCTGTGTCTGTGGGTGGTTTAATTAGTTGGGAATATTGAGACGTGGGTGACCTATTGGTATCTATGCACAAGTATCATGAATACACGTGTCCATATAGCTGGGTAACTGAAAAACATGGATTAAGGTTGTTCAACAAAAAGGCGATAGGCATAGCGATTTTGGGAAGGGAAACGTTTTTGGCTGGACTACCGGCTAACGTTTCGGGAGTGAAGTCTGTTTTCAACCCTGAGAGGGTAGGCAGCGTCAGAAACGAACCCTGACGTCCAAATCCCTGAAGTCCGTGTCCTGTAGTCTCTAATCAAGGATTTATTTGACCTTTAGTGCGTATTAGGAGGGGATTGGCCGACATGGCACCGTGGGGCGGCGGGATTGCTACTTTAAATGCCACATCGACTCAGCCACACATCTTCAGAAGCGGGGAGGGGAACCAAATTAGGGTTCAGGCGAGGGGAAGAGAGTGGCGACTGACAGGCGATTGGCGGCGGAATCGATGATGCCGTCGGCGTCGCGCGGCTCATCTGCTCCTCACGGCGGAGGGATTCTCCGGAGAGGCGCAACAGCAAGGTCCCCGGTGCCCTATCGGGAGGAGCCCATGGAGTATGAGCCGGCGATTTTTTTCCCCAGTGCAGGAAGAAAGGGCCGCGGTGGATTTCCTGGAGTCCGGCGAACCCTGGAAGAAGGTACTACGCATGTGTTGAAGCTCGGGTATGCTCTGATCTGATGTGTTCTTGCGCTCGTGCTTTCTTCTCTGATTTGCTCTGTTTTTTGCTATGCCATCTGACGAACATTGCACTGATTCAACAACACGGCTTCATTCAGTGGCATGATGGGCCTACAACTGAATTTTTGTGTAGATTGCAGGGAGATCTTCGAGATAGAGTGTGGAGGCTGGAGGCGGATGTTGATGCACTATTAAATGAAGGAGATTCAGGAGCTGCTGCTTTAACCGATGGAGGAAATGAAAAAATTGCATCAGTTAGTGAGAAATGTGTTAGCAGAGAGATGTTGTTGTATGGCATTGTGATATTTCTATCTGGTATGGTGGTAGGGATGATTTTAGTCTAGTGAATTAGTTAGTAGTGAGTTGGAGGCACTGTACTGAATTTAGAGCAATGTAATGGTATTTGAGACAAGTTTGAATGTTCAGTTTGAAAAAAATCTTTTCATGAGATATGCAGTGCCATTGCTCTCTTTTGTGCACTTTGCAGAGTCAATTTTGATAGAAAAATGAGGAAATATGTATGAAATGTTGAGAGTTTGTTGTCAAAAGGAATAATAGATCATTTTGAAGGATTTATGTCAAAAACATAAGCATAAACTTGCTGTGAAAATCTAGATGTTGGTTGCTGTGAAAATGAACATCACAAGTTGCTGTCAGCAGCAATTTATCATCTTCAGAGATTGTTGTCAAACTAAAATAGTTAAGGTTGCTACCAAAAACAATAGATCTCTGTTTCACAAGTTGCTGGCAAAAGCAACAGATCTGTTTCACAATAATATATATCTTTTTCACATGGCATATATCAAGATCAAACATAGACAGCAGAAATTAAGACCAACAAGTTCACATTGCATTGCCAGAAGTTCACAAGGACACACATAGACAGCAAAATAAATTCTAGTTTAACACAGTGTTCCATATAACCACATTTTTACATGGTTTTTCACCCAACAGCAAAATATCATGCAACAGGAACAATTCAGAAGTTCCCACTTGCTGTGAAGTAGGGCATGAATCCTCTGACACTGCTTGTTCATGTTCCTGTTCCTCTCCCTGTAGCACTGGTTGTTGTTGTTCCTCTCCCTCTCTTTGCTCCTCTTCCCCTGCCAGTAGAAGTGTTGCCTCCAGGTGCATCATTTCCTGTGCTTGTTCCTGGTCCTCTCACTCTCTTTGCTCCTCTGCCCCTGGCAGTAGTTGTGCTTCCTCTAGGTGCATCATTTGCAGTTGGTGCAGCTGTTGTGTTAACTCTATGAGGCCTGAAACTTGGATTTGCAGGTTGAGAGCTTGAACCTGCTGCTGACTGAAAGCTTTGAGGAGCTTGTGTCCTTGTTGCAGGTTGTGTATTTGTTGTCTTGCTTTTTAATGCCTCAGTCTGTGCTTCCTGCAACCCAGTAAAATAGCATGTAGTGTTGTAATTTTTTGCAAAAAAGCAACATACAGTGCTATAATTCAATGCAAAAACAGAGCATATAGTGTTGTACAGGAGTAAATTACCTCTGTTACTCTAAGTTTTTTCCCTCTCTTAGCAAGAAATGCCTTTGTTTTGTTTCTATCTGGATTATTCTTGCAAGAACCTTTGTTGTGTCCCTTGGCCCCACAACACCCACAAGTTATCTGAGTGCCATGTTTGCTCAATTTCTTGCCCTTGGGTGCTTCCCCCTCTTCTCTTTTCCTGTCATTTCCTATCAATTTCTTTCTTGCTCCTGGCATGGCAATATAGCCAGGTGCCACTGGCCTAGGGTTTTGAGAAACTGGCCAGTTTTCTTCACCTTCTACTGGTTGTAGGCAATGCTCATAAATCTTGTTGAAAGTCTCAATATGATATCACTTGTGAATGTAATCTTCTATTTTTCTGCCACTTTTGTAGATAGCACTAATTGCATGGCAACATGGGAGGCCTGCTAGCTCAAAGTGCCACATGAGCATGTCCATTTCTCAAGGTTCACTGTATATCTTTTCCCTCTGCCCTGCAAGTGTTTGACCTTAAATCCTTCCTTGCCATTCCAAAGCACCTCAAGAAACACTCGAGTTTCTTCTTTGCGATGATGAACATCAGGGTGCCTACACGTATGGAGTTTACTTGCCCGAGGTAGTAGCGGCGACTTGTTGGTATCTATGGTGGCAGCGTAGACAATTTGTTCGCGAAGAAACAATCCAAAATCCTCAGCGGATGGCGATGGCGATCCAAGCTGTAACTCTGAACTTCGTCTGTGCTGCTGGGAAAACGAAGAGCTCCCGTAGACTGAATAAGTGGCCGGTGGTTCTGGCAAATCAGCAGGTCCTTAAATGTGGATGCGTCATTTTATGTGGGCGAACAATCATGAGGATGTGGGGCCATAGTGCGAGATAACCGCAGTAACTTCATTGGAGCAGCCACGGCAAAACTAACTCATATAGCTGATGTGGTTTGCGCAGAGGCGGCTGCACTGAGAGAAGGCCTCAAGTTTCTCCCGAGCTTGGGATGCAACAATTTGTTAGTAAGGATGGACAACATTATTGTCATAGATGCCATAAAGGAGAATGAAGATCAAGGTAGGGGGCGGCACCTATCCTGGAGGAGTGCATTACCCTTTTGCAAGATTTTGGGAAGGTTTCCACAGAGCATTGTAACCGTGAGTCAAATGTAGTTGCTCATGAGCTAGCTAGGTGGGGGAGTGTAAACAATCCATCTGTGTGGGTTGATGCACCACCGAATTTTATTGTAAATCTTTTTGTGAACGATGTAGCAGTGTTGATAATAAAGCTAGCCATGAAGGCCTCAAAAAAAAGAAAGAATAGACATGTTTGATGAGGGAGGCACCATGAGCGAATTTGTTCAGTAAAAAAAATCTTTACCGCCTAACAAATCGACGCATGAAAAGCTGTCAAAACAAACCGGCCCATCAAAAGGCCGAGCAGCATTCGAGCCGACGCGCGCCCTCTTTTCAGCCACCACGACCCGCGACCGGAACACCTCCATGCCTCCGCGCCTCCTGTTCCGCCGCCTCCTCTCCACCGCCGTCGCAGCTCCCGCTCCGGAGGCCGCCGCCGCCTCTGCTGCCACGCCGAGGCCCAGCGACCCGGCGCTGCTCGTCCGCCTCTGCACGATCCTCTACCAGCAGCAGAACGCCCCGGACGCCGCCCTGCAGCGCCGCCTCTCCGCGCTCCCCCTCCCCTCCGCCCCCGCCGACCTGCGCGAGCTCTTCCTCCAGGCGTCCGCGCGGTTCCCGCTCTCCTGGCGCCCCGTGCAGCGCCTCCTCGCGCACCTCACCGCCCGCCACGGCTTCGCGCACTCCCCCGCCACCGCCGCGCGCTTCCTCGACGTCCTCGCCAAGTCCAGCAACGTCGACCTGCTCCACTCCACGCTGCTCGCCCTCCCGACCGGCCTCCTCTCCGACGCGGCCCTCCGCGCCGCCGTCCGCGGCCTCGCCCCCGCCCGCGAGGTCGGCAAGGTCTCCGCCCTCCTCACCCTCTTCCCCGAAGCGCAGCGCCCCCGCGTGCTCGCCTTCATCGTCGACGTCGTCTGCTCCGTCTGCAAGCTGCCCGACGTGGCAGAGAAGGTGGTCAAGCAAGCCGAGCACCGGTACGGCCTCGCCCGCTGCGGCAGGTGCTGCGAGCTGCTGGTCGTCGCGTACTGCCGCGCGGGGATGTTCGCCGACGCGTGCAGTGTGTGGAACGGGATGGAGAAGCGCGGGATCGAGCCCGGCGCGGCGGCGTACGAAGAGATCGTGGTGACGCTGTTCAAGAACAACCGTATCCCTGACGCCATGAAGGTGTTCGATGGAATGCGGAGGAGGGGGCTGTCTGCCGGCCATGGTGGCGCGTGCTACCACGCGGTTGTCTCGTGGCTGTGCAAGGAAGGAAGGACCTGGTCGGCATTCATGGTGTTGGCCGAAATGGTTAAGAGAGGGCTGAAGGTGGACGGAGAGGTGCTGGGGGGTTTGGTGTATGGCCTCTTGGCGAGGAGGAGGGTGAGGGAAGGGTACAGTGTTTTTCATGGTGTCAAGGAGAAGGATATTGCACTGTACCATGGGTTGATGAAGGGTTTGGTGAGGATCAAGCGAGCTGGGGAGGCGACTGAGGTGTTTAGGGAGATGGTTGCTAGTGGGTGCGAGCCAAACATGCACACATACATCATGTTGCTTCAGGGGCACTTGGGGAAGAGGGGCAGGAAGGGCAGGGATCCATTGGTGAATTTTGAGAGCATCTTCGTCGGCGGATTGGTGAAGGCGGGGAGGACACTGGAGGCCACTAAGTTTGTGGAGAGGACAATGTGGGGTGGAGTGGATGTGCCGAGGTTTGACTATAATAAGTTCTTGTACTACTTCTCGAATGAGGAGGGAGTAGCGATGTTTGAGGAGGTTGGAAGGAGGTTGAGGGAAACAGGTCATGTTGATCTTGGGGACATTTTTCTAACCTATGGCGAGAGGATGGCCACAAGGGATAGGAGGAGGAGAGCGATGAATGGGCGTTTGACAGCAGTTGAAAATTATAGTTGCTTACCATCATCTCAGGATTCAGAAGCTAGGAGCGTGTGATGTGTATTACGTATCATAGGAATGTCAAATACAGTACAGTTTTGAGGAACAAACAAATATTTTGTGCTTGCATTTGTCTTGCCTCTTGCTTCCATTCTCTTTGGACTTCTGGTAGTATGTGTCTTTTTTTCGAGTGTCTTGGTAAGTCTTTCAGGGATTAGGAGGATACACGGTTCACCTTCAGCCCTCTCTTAACCATTTCATTTGAACATTCGAATGACGCATGTAAGTTCATATCTTAGCAATTTTTGTTATTTTATTTAATTCCGACTTTTAGATGCTTCTTCAAAACAGAATCTTTTAATGAGCAATCTTTCTTGAAATAAGAATATTGCAAGTTAAATTTCAATTTTCCTAACCTAACAATAAGATACATAGTTGAAACAACCACCCTAAAGGCCTAAACAAAATTTTAGGCATAAAAAAGGCATCCATGAGTAGCATTTAAAGTTGGCATGAATGACGCTTGGAGCATGCAGGTATGGACTTCGTATGAGAGGCTAAGATGGGCATGGCGACATGGATCATGGTAGTTGGTTTTGCTAGATTTCATGCTTCAATCTATCCATGCTATCTCCAGCAATGCATACTTTTTCATGTATCTCCCAATTGGCTAGAGACTTGGAATAACCAAGGGATCTTTCTTCGTTTTGTGTTTTCGCTCTTCTCAGATTTTAGGCTAGGTGTATAGACATGCGTGCCATACACTGAATTTAGATTTTAGTGGGAATAAATCATTGTGCCATGTTTAGAATTAGAACTACAGAGAAGAAGGAAATTTTGTTGTTAGGCTGCTGTGGTGTTTATTTTTAAATAAATGGCATGCTGTTAGAGTACGTAATGGACCTAATGGGCCCATAGTCTTAAGGTTAATTAGAGATAAGGGTCGTTTGCTTACGGGTCAAGTAAGCCTTGCTTGGGAATCAAGTAAACCTCTCTATATAAAGAGAGGAGCTGTATCAATATAATCAAGCAAGAATTAAGAAGGAAATCCCTTCCCTCTTGCCTGGCCGTGGGCAAATGCTAACTTGTTGGTTTAATTTAGGTGTGTAGGATAATGTCTCCTCTCCGTTGCAACCAATAACTTTCTCAGATTTGTTCAGTTGTTTGATACAGCTGAACCGCAGAAGCAACCAATAGTTATTTTGTATAACTATGATTGTTCTCAGCTGAACCACACCTGTACTAGCTGAACCAAGGAAGCAACTTACGATCAAATCTGATATGAGAGTGTCAAATGGTTCTGTTATTGTGTTTGTGTTTGAGACAAATTTAATCATCAACAACATGACCTTATTAATTATTTAATTTCATGTATGGCAATGTACGGAGTACATTTTTATTATCCGTATTCTACTCTGTACATCTATCTGAATTTATAAGTTATAGGCATTCAGCATATTGTGTAGCAAAGACTAGCCCTTTTGTTTATTGCTATGGTGTCGATCCTAGACCTAGTGACCAGGTCTTGCCTCGCTGGTTGGCTGTAGCTTTACTGTCTGTTGCAATTGTTAGCACTCTATGGAACAGAGGAGACTTCGTTGTGCAGCAGTTCATCATTAGAGTAGCAAAAGATGGCTATTGTTCTTAAAGAATGTTTTATCAAATCGACTTCGGTCACATGTCTGTATATGAACTTGCGTTGATCTGAAAATAGCAAGACTTGGGATTTTATAAGACTAAGCTTTTCCCAGCACATAAGCATCGGTGCCTTCACTTGTTTGCAATCAAAGATCAATCTAGACCTGCGGACGTGCGTAAGCTAGATAAGTGCGCACATGAACGCTCAGGAGGCGTGCCATAGTGCGCACATGAACGCTCAGGAGGCGTGCCAATGGCACGCCCCAGCCACTAGTTTGAATTATGGGGCAGCAAGACGACGACATATCATTGAAAAGTCATAAGATTCTTTGTTGGCAGCAATGGCTGATTCAATGGCCATTGGTTCCATGACTCAAATGACCTGTTGTTATCATCATGATGTATGATTGGATAAATAATCGAGGGGCAAGATTGAGCGAGCCTGCTGCCTCCATGTGGTGAAATCTCATAGCCTACAAGTGAAACCATCGCTTGGTTACCAAGTAATCAACCAAAAGCACACTGGTAAGAAGTCTCATTCATTAAGGTGGCATGTGTATCCATCTAAATGACTTCATAGTTCATCATATCTTAGCATTTTTTTTGTGTGATTCTCTCTGGTTCAGATTTTCAGATCCTTCTTCAAAACAGAACATTTTAATAAGAATGTTGCACGTCAATTTCTGCACCTACATACATTCTTTTGGTAAATAATCACCTACAAGTTGTTGAAATAACCACTTGAAAGATAAACAACCACTCCTAAAGGTCTAAACAAGTTTTTAGGCATGACGTAAACAAAGGCTTCAGTGAGTAGCATTTAAAGTTGATGTGAATGGAACTTGGATTCAAACATAACCGCCTTGATTTATGCTATTTAACTGACATTTTTTTATACCAGTGGTTTGTTCTTATCAGTTTTGATTTAAGATGATGTACCTAATTTTGAGGTAAGATGATGTACCATTCAAGTCAGACAACGTGAATTGGACATTTCCTGGAAGGTGTCCTTAAGCTGCTCCCGCCTTTGAACCATTGGGCAGTAATAAGACAGCGACATATCATTGAAAAGTCATAAGATGCTTGTGTGGACTATATTGGTATACGTGTGTGGCCTGGACTCTTCGCTTGGAGGATGGTGAGGAGCATTTCCTGTGCCCCCCACATATATTGCCCAGCCCCATTCAAGCAGACAACAGCAGAAACTCTTATCCCCCTTTTGGTACTTGGTAGAGAGATGGAGCATCCTGTTGTTAGCGCTAGTGGGGGAGCCATTAACATACTGTTATGTAAGCTGGGTACGGTGCTCATCCAAGAAGCACAGCTCCTTGGAGGCATCCGAGGCGAGCTGCAGTACATGAAGGATGAGCTTGAGAGCATGACAGCATTCCTGCAGGACCTTGCTGAGGGGGGAAACCGCAGGAAGCAGGTTAAGATTTGGATGAAACAGGTGCGAGAGGTCGCGTATGATGTTGAGGATTGCGTTGATGAGTTTACATATCACCTTGGCAGCACCACGAGTGGTTCTGGCCTTGTCGGGCTCTTCCACAGATGCATCCGTTTCCTGCAAACTGTCAGGGTGCGGCGGCAGATTGCGAAACAAATCCAAGAACTGAAAGCGCGCGCTACAAGTATCAGCGACCGAAACTCAAGGTACTTGCATTTGCGTTCCTTATATAAAATTCTTATGCGTCTTGGCATTTACCCTATGATTTCCCTCTAAATGAAACATGGTAAATGTGGTAGCTCTGTAGCAGGAGGACTGGAGGAAGTATAAATTATGTGTTCTGGTGTTGTGATAAAAATTGAAAAGATTCATTCCACTGTTGCAACTATTGAATAAAATTTTGTAAATACTACCTGTGTCCCAAAATAGATGACATTGTTAAGCATGTCGTCAAACTTTCTCCATCTTTGACAACTGACTAAGAAAAAAAAATGTTTAGATTAGTTGAGTAAAATTGTACCACTGGATTTGTCATGAAAAAAATCACAATATAAACTTTAATTGTCATTTACTTACATATTTATAGAGAACAAAATGGCCAAAGTTGCTCCTTAGAGATTGTGCAAAGTCACAAACATTATCTATTTTGTATGCGAGAGAATGAACTTTAGATGAGAGTAATTCAGCCTTCGAAACTTTATAGCTACAATGTGTTTTTGCTGTAAAGAAACATGAAAGTTCTTTCCTCTTTCCCGTCTACTATGTATGAGCTGTAGCAATAACTTTCAAACTCTTCTCGTAGATATGGTGGTAATCATCTCATTTCCGGAGCAGAAGGGAACACATTTGCTGCACAGCCAGCTCCATCTGATATTACTTCCCTGGATATTCGTACTCCTGCACTCTTCCCAGAGATAACAAAACTTGTGGGCATTGAAGCGCGTCAGAGTAATCTTGTTAACTGGTTGGTGGATGAAAATGTACAACGATTAATGGTGATATCTATATTTGGCTTTGGTGGTTTGGGCAAGACAACTCTTGCTATGATGACATATCAGACAGCAAGTGCGAACTTCGACTGTCGAGCTTTTGTAACCGTATCCCAGAAATTTGATGTCAAGGCTCTCATAAGGGACATTCTTCGACAGATTATTCAACCAGTAGATGGTAATGGTCCAGAACCCACAGTGGACCCACTCAAAGGCATAGAAGAATGGAACGTGGAACAGCTTGCAAATAAGCTAAGGGGGCATCTAGAAGATAAGAGGTACCTTATTGTTCTTGATGATATCTGGACCATCACCGCTTGGGAGGGTATTCAATTTTCTTTGCCTAACTCACATACTGGAAGCAGAATAATTGTTACCACAAGAATGAAAACTGTAGCACAAGCCTGCTGCCTCCATGAGTATGACAGAGCTTATGAAATTGAACCACTCACTGGTAGTGAATCTAGCGAGTTATTTTTCGGGAGAATATTCGGTAACAGGGAAAATTGTCCAACTGCTTTGAAAAATATATCGGAAAAGATCTTGGGAAAATGTGGGGGTATACCCTTGGCCATAGTCAGCATTGCAGGCCTTTTGGCTACCACGTCAGTGTACAGTTATGATCGTTGGGAGAAGATCTACAATTCTCTTGGCTTGGAGCTGGAAACCAGTCCCTGGCTTGAAAAACTGAAGAAAATTCTTGAGCTTAGTTATAATGACCTTCCGTACCATTTGAAAACTTGTTTCTTATATTTAAGCACTTACCCCGAGGATCATAAGGTCAGAAGGAAAAGCTTATTGAGAAGATGGATAGCAGAACGCTTTGTGTCTGAGAAGCGTGGATTGAGTGCCTTGGAGGTGGCTGAAAAATATTTCGATGAATTCCTCAACAGGAGTATTGTTCATCCAGTTGAAATGAGCTTTGACGGGAAAGTCAAGACTTTTCGAGTTCACGATATAATGCTAGAGATCATTGTTTCAAAATCAATTGAAGAGAATTTCATCACTTTGATGGGTGAACAACATACTTTAGCTCCACAAGAGAAGATTCGGCGGCTATCCATTCATGGTGGAAGTAACAAAAATATCTCCACAAGCAAATTGTTAAGCCATGTCCGATCATTGAGTATATTTGCTGATGGAGAAATGTTACAGTTTGCTCGGATAAAACTTCTTAGAATATTAGACTTAGAAGGTTCTGGGTTTGCCAGGAATGGAGACATCAGAAATATATGTAAACTGTTTCAGTTGGAATATCTCAGTCTCAGGAATACATATGTCACTGAACTCCCTGTGCAAATAGGGAACCTCAAGAAGTTGGAAACACTGGATGTCAGGGACACAGCCATAAAGCATTTGCCTCCACACATTACCAATCTGCCAAATTTGTCAAACCTTCTTGGAGGGAGAAGAGTTTATAACTACAGTGGTTTGGATCCTATTTCTGAATTTTGGGGAATGCACATCCCTAACAAGCTTGGCAATTTAGAAATGCTTACAACCCTTGCACAAATAGAGATCACAGAGTCTACTTCCCATTACATAACTGAATTGGGGAAGCTTTCACAGTTGAGGAAGCTAGGAGTAATGATGTTTGTTGATGACGACATGAATTGGGTGTCCTTGATCGACGCCATTGCAAAACTGAGCAGCTCCCTTTGGTCACTGCTCATTTGGCGACCTGACGGAGCAATGAATTTCAGGGTTCTTGATACACTGTCCAGGCCACCAATGTTTGTAAAAAGCATAAACTTCCGTGGTAAGTTGCGACAGCTACCAGAATGGATTGGTTCGCTGGCGAATCTCACTGAGTTGACCCTTCGCGCCACTGAATTGGGATCTGAGGAGCACCTGAAAGTTCTCTCTGAGTTGCCAAGCCTGATGTACCTCAGGTTGCATCACGGTGCATACACCGGAAGAGCACTCACATTCTCTGCGTCAGAGTTCCCAAGTCTCAAAATGCTCACCATTCATCGCGGGGTATACCAGGCATTGAACTTGAGGTTTGAGGAAGGCAGTGTGCCTAAGCTCCATAGGCTGGAGCTATCTTTCTTCGAAAATGCTTCCATCCGGCAGCCTTCGGGTATCAATTCTCTTGCAAATCTTCAGGAGGTCTTGGTCCACGCTGATCCATGCCGTGACTCGGAAGCTATGGTGCGCTATTTGATGGATGAAGCTAGCAGGAATGCCAACCAACCTACTGTCACTTTCAAGGCGAAACAATGGAAGCCAACCGGCTCAAGGACAGATCCACCCATAGATCACAGGGGAAACGCCTGGTTTTGATAATAGGCGCACCACTGAGCTCTTGTCCGAACAGGATTCAGAATATCCAACGCGTCAATATTTGGTCAGTCAGGTCTCAAGTTGAAGTGCCAATAGCCAAATCATCTTCTTTCTGTTTCTGGTGATCTGTACAAGTATGTGATCTCTTCTTTTCTTGCCCAATGATAAGAGATTTGCAGTGTTACTGTGGCATTATTTCTGGGAGACTTACCAAGTCAATATTTGGATGGTCTCGATCTCTGCTACCTGTTCGTGAACACTTCCTCCGTCTGGGTTTATTGGATCGAGCCCCTCGTATTTCGGGCCAATTTTTTTTATCGTCTATATGACTCACGAAATATGATGTATTATGCTATAAAGATTGTGTACTGTTGGATTTGTATTCGAAAGAGGATTCGTACGCTATAATTCTTGTAACATATAGTTGTAGTATTTAGTTACTAGTTAACTGACTCAACTGACGAGGGGCCTGATAAACCCGAACTGAGTGAGGCCCCCTTTGTTTGGGCTACAGATTCCTGAGAATCACTTTGCTATGGATTCCTGAGAATCAGCTATGGCTCTGGATTCCTGAGAATCAGAATCTGACTGTTTGTTTACCCCGTTGTTTTTCAGCTTTAGGAGTTGTGGGTGTTGTGAAATGTCAGTAACGTCCTCAACTGTTGGCTATGATGTTTTTATACAGATTAAAGCACATGCTATCTATTTTGACTCGATAAAGCAAGAATTAACACAAAAACAAATATATAGAATATATTTTTCTTGAAATGTCATGATAGTACGAATATATCATCCGAAATAGGAAACATAGCATCCAAAAAAACATGAACCCTAGTAGTCTTCCATACAAACTATGTCATCCATATATGGGCCAACCATCATAGTCTTACATATGCTGCACATATCATCCAAAATATGCACCAACCATCATAGTCTTACATACGTACACATATCAACCAAAATATGCACCAATCATCATAGTCTCATCAAGTAATATATGAAACTATACTTGATCCGCCATCAGTCCATCAGCAATCGCCTCACGAGTTGCTTTCATGGTCGCATCATCACCAACCACAATGTTGGAAACATGTCCTGTGGGTAGGGGTTGTACATTCCTTGGCATGTACTTCTCATCACCGCCACATTTGTCAAACTCCAAGTCTCTCAGATTGCTTTCTCTAATGCAATTATGAAGTGCCATACATGCAATGATGATCCGAGCTTGCTTCAGGAGAGTAACTTGTCATTTTCAATAAAATACGCAACTTGTAGGATCGATTCTAGGAAGCTGGGATAGAAATTTGGCTATTTGTTTCAAAATTCGATTCTAGGAGGACTAGAATCCGAGAATCACTATCTCTAGCCCAAACAAAGGCCACCTCAGTAACATAGTATGGATTCGCAAAAAAAAAGGTATGTTTTCAAATTAGCAGCATTCTGAAAATCTTATAGCGTCACTGTATTAGTACCTGAAAAGAAACGTCACACTTTGGTTGCAAATTTGTAACATTACTTTTTGCAGCAACAGATATTGAAATGTTATTCGTCCATTTGCCCCAATGAGAAAGCCACCGCCGCGCCTTGTAACCGGCACAGTGAATCCTGCATGTTCCTTTTTTACAGGATGTTTCTTAACCATTCGTGCAAGGGAATGGGAGTTTGCACATGAAAGATTGTATAGGGATTAGACATGAGAAATAGATTTTTACTCTTGTTGGTATAAGTTGGAAATTATACTCCCTTCGTTTTTATTTACTTTGCATATTAGATTTGACTGGAGTCGAACTTCATAAAGTTTGATCAAGTTTATAGAAAAAAATTATGAACATTTACAATAACAAATCCTGCATGATGTGAAAGTACATTCAATAATGAATCTAATGGTATTGATTTGTTATTGTATATGTTAATATTTTGTCTATAAACTTTATCAAAGTTTATAAAGTTTGAGTAAATAAAAACAGAGAGAGTGTTAGAATAGATCTCTACCGACGAATTAACAGGGTACCTGTCGGGGATTGGGTGCGACATATGCCAAGGGATGGCTTATCATGGGGGGGCGAGTAGAACGTCGCCGGTGCCTGGAAACGGGATGAGGCGAAGACATGCATGCCGGCGGATCTTACCCAGCTTCAGGGCTCTCTGAGGAGATAACACCCCTACTGATACTCTGCGGGGTCTCCGCATGATCACTAAGGCAAAGTGAGTACAAGGTTGCTCCTTGAGCTGTTTCTGGAGGTAGGAGAAGGCAAGGCTAGCTCTCTCCTTCCTGTATGATCGGGTCTAGTGCTAATGGATTCGAACCCTTTGCATGGGTGCTGAGGGAGTCCTGGACTAGGGGGTGTCCGGACAGCCGGACTATCATCGTCCGCCGGACTCCAAGACTACAAAGATACAAGATTGAAGACTCCGTCCCGTGTCCGGATGGGACTTTCCTTGGCGTGGAAGGCAAGCTTGGCAATACGGATATGTAGATCTCCTACCATTGTAACCGACTCTGTGTAACCCTAGCCTCCTCCGGTGTCTATATAAACCGGAGGGCTTTAGTCCGTAGGACACAACATACATTACAACAATCATACCATAGGCTAGCTTTAGGGTTTAGCCTCCTTGATCTCGTGGTAGATCCACTCTTGTACTACCCATATCATCAATATTAATCAAGCAGGACGTAGGGTTTTACCTCCATCGAGAGGGCCCGAACCTGGGTAAAAACATCGTGTCCCTCGTCTCCTGTTACCATCCGCCTAGACGCACAGTTCGGGACCCCCTACCCGAGATCCGCCGGTTTTGACACCGACATTGGTGCTTTCATTGAGAGTTCCTCTGTGTCGTCACCAATAGGCTTCATGGCATCTACAACCAACGACGCTGTCCTAGGCGAGACTTTTCTCCCCGGACAGATCTTCGTGTTCGGCGGCTTCGCACTGCGGGCTAATTCGCTTGGCCATCTGGAGCAGATCGAAGGCTACGCCCCTGGCCGTCAGGTCGGATTCGGAAGCCTAAACTTCACGGCCGATGTCCGCGGAGACTTGATCTTCGATGGACTCGAGCCACAGCCGAGCGCGCCACACTGTGACGATGGGCATGATCTAGCTCTGCCGCCGAACAGTGCCTTGGTGGCCGCACATGAATCCGCTTCGGCCATCAGTCCGGAGCCGATCGCCCAGATCGAGGATCGGTGGATAGACGCCGCCTCGGGGGCTTCAACTTCCACGGCGATGGAGCCAAACATTAATCTTGTCCCCCGCGAAACTCGTGATTCCGAGGTGCCGGACTCCTTGCCGGACTCCGAACCTCCCACGCCCCTACCAATCGATTCAGATTGGGCGCCGGTTATGGAATTTACCGCAGCGGACATCTTCCAACACTCGCCCTTTGGCGACATCCTAAATTCGCTAAAGCACCTCTCGTTATCGGGAGAGTCCTGGCCGGATTATGGCCAGGATAGTTGGGGTACGGACGACGAAGAAATTCAGAGACCACCCACCACCCACTTTGTAGCCACTATCGACGATCTAACCGACATGCTAGACTACGACTCCGAAGACATCGACGGAATAGACGACGATGCCGGAGACGAACAAGAAATAGAGCCTATAAGGCACGGGAGGACCACCCCGTCATATGACATATACATGGTGGATACCCCAAAAGAGAGCGATAACGAGGACCAACGGGCCGCGGCAGAAGATAACCCCGCCGATAAACAACCAAAACGGCGGCGCAGACGCCGCCCTAAGTCCCGCCTCGACAACAATAACGCTCCTAAGGAGCCCGTAATACAACAGGGCTCACAAGTGGACGACGAATATGCAGATAAGCAACCGTCCGAACATGACGAGTCAGATAATCAGTCCAGGCCCGGCGAGAACGACAGTCCGGACGATCTCATGCTGGACACGCCGCCGGAGAGCAAAAACCTTCGGAAAAGACTCGTCAACACTGCAAGAAGCCTGAAGAAGGAAAAGCGGAAGCTCAAAACAGTGGAAGACACACTCAGAATGAGATGGAGCAAAGTGCTCAAGACCGCTGACAAATACGGCAATGGTCACCAATCAAAGAGCTACCCGAAGCGCAAGCTGCTACCAGAATTCGACGAGGAGGCCATAGAGCCTCCACCGTCAAGAAATAAAGAGGCCGCCTGGTTGGATAGACGGCCAGATGATAGGCCAAATCCTGAAAGCGGCGCCGCACATAAACCAACTAATGAACCTGGAAAGACAGATGGCCCACCCAGGTCCATCTACGGGCCAAAGAAGAAGGCCCCAGGAAGCAAGGCAACACGTCAAGTGTCTGAAGATAGTGGCACACCCAAATACAGGGGCGCCGCACACCCACTATGTTTCACCGATGAGGTGCTGGGCCATGAATTCCCAGCAGGATTTAAACCCATAAACATAGAGGCCTACGATGGAATAACAGACCCTGGAGTCTGGATAGAAGATTACATACTACATATACACATGGCCAGAGGAGATGATCTCCACGCCATAAAATACCTACCCCTCAAGCTCAAAGGGCCAGCCCGTCATTGGCTTAAAAGCCTCCCAGAAAATACCGTGGGAAGTTGGGAAGAGCTCGAGGAAGCGTTTAGAGCAAATTTTCAAGGGACCTATGTCCGCCCTCCGGATGCAGATGATTTAAGTCATATAACTCAACAGCCCGGAGAGTCAGCGCGCAAATTCTGGAACAGGTTCCTCACCAAAAAGAACCAAATAGTCGACTGTCCGGACGCCAAAGCCTTAGCAGCTTTTAAACACAATGTCCGAGACGAATGGCTTGCCAGACACCTCGGCCAAGAAAAACCGAGGACAATGCCCGCGCTAACAAGCCTCATGACCCGCTTCTGTGCGGGAGAGGATAGCTGGCTAGCAAGATGCAACACCAGCGACCCAAGTACATCCGAGATAAGAGATGGAAATGGAAAATCACGGCGCAGAAAAGAGCAGCGCCGGAATAAAGAGAAAATCCCAAAGAGCACGGCAGTCAACGCCGGATTCAAAAGCTCGCGGCCAAACAACAAAACATCGCCTCTTAAGGATGACGGCGATGAGCTGTCCAACTTAAACAAGATTTTGGGTCGGATATGTCAAATCCACAGCACCCCCGGAAGGCCTGCAAACCACACCCATCGGGATTGTTGGGTTTTTAAACAGTCCGGCCGACTAAACGCCGAACACAAGGGGCTCGACGCGTCGAGCGAAGACGATAAACCCCACCAGCAGAGCACCAGAAAACAAAAGACTTTCCCACAAGGGGTCAAAGCAGTAAATTCACTTCATGTGATAATACGGAAAAATAGTGCGACACTTTCTAAAAAGAGCTTCGCGCGGTCCAACCCAGCAGACCATAGAGATTGGATATCAAAACCAATCACTTTCGACCACCTGGACTATTCCAGAAGCGTTCGAAACGCGGGACGGACTCCCCTGATATTGAATCCCATAATAGACGGACTACAATTTACTAAAGTCCTAATGGACGGAGGCAGCGACTTAAACCTGCTGTATTCAAACACAATCCGTCAGATGGGGATAGACCCTACCAAAATTCGACACAGCCGCACGTCCTTCAAAGGAGTGACGCCAGGCCCTTACGCCAAGTGCACAGGCTCCCTATTACTAGAAGTCATGTTCGGATCACCGAACAATTTTCGGCGCGAAAAACTAATTTTTCACATTGTCCCATTTAAAAGTGGATATCAAGCACTCTTGGGACGAAAGGCTTTTGTCCGTTTCAACGCCATACCGCATTACGCGTCTCTTACACTCAAGATGCCCGGTCCGCATGGCATCATTTCAGTGTGAGGGTCACTCAAAGACCCCGGACTCGGATAGACGAGTCCGGCTTCAGCATGCTAGGGGTTCCCTAGCCACACACCTCTTCCAAGAGGGCTGCGCGCACAAACAACCGCGGGTTCATACAAACCCCGCTTTACTTATTTATATTCCTTCTTTTACACGTATATTTTTCGCACGAATTGTTTTCAAACTAAGCGTTCCTCTCTTTTTACAGATGAACAACGTGCATACCCGTCCAGGATAACGGAGCAACGGAGACACAGGCGCAGACGTGCAGTAGGGACCCGTTGTGAGGATTCTTTTCAGATTAAGACCCTGCGTAAACCTTTTTTACTGTCTCTTGTTGTTATTCTCCCTTGGTTTCTTCCTATAGCCAAAGCGGAGCCTGACGTTTTGGCATCGGCAGCGTCAGAAGACTATGCCCGTACCTAGACACAAGGGGCTTAGGGCATTGTTCTGCCCATTATCATAAAGACTGGACACCTTCGGGAGTGTTCGGCGTCTCGAGTTAGGCATTATATGCATCAGCTCCGAATCATGTCTTTGGTCAAATGTTGGGTTTGCCCGGCTCCTGTGTTTTGCTGCCTTACGTTCCGTATCATCGGCTAACGCGGCACTAGGAGAACTACTGCGATTGTGCCCCAGTTCGGCTGGGCGAGCACCTCAGTAGAGAAAGCCGAAAACTGATTGTCATGATATAGCGAGAGACTGGTCAACCACTCGATCGACCACCGGAATGTTTAGAATTCCCCGCTTTGACGAAGGACCGTTTCCCAGTCAGGCACACACGCGCCCCGAATTCGGAGAAGTGCGGTGCCCCAAGGGGCTATATCGTAGCCCCACCCTCGAACTCCACTGGCTAAGTGAAAGTGATAAAGCATTATAGTCCGGATTGCCTCGTTTGCTACGCTACCACCTCCTTAACAGGACCGAGACGTCGGATTAAGTGTGAAAACGCGCTATTTTTGCGAACACCCCCGCACCTTGTGTGTGGGGGCTGAAGCCGAAGACTGCAATCTTTCAGGTTATACAAATGTATACGTAAACGGCCGCATAGGAGAAGTTTTACTACTTGGGACGCACAAGTATAAAAAGCAGTTATAGCATAATCATTGTTTTACAAGCTAAAACGTTCATTTGAACGTAACATTTTTTGAGCACTGCGACTCTATTACACGAGCGCCACGCATAACTTCCCCGAAATAGTGCTCGGCGGGGAGCCGGTTTTCATCCGAGCCCTGGGTGGCAACAGCGGTGGCATCCATCTCCGTCCAATGCGCCTTCACGCGGGCAAGAGCCATCCGCGCGCCCTCGATGCAGGCCGACCGCTTCATCTCCTTGATATGCGGCACCGCTCCAAGGAATTGCTGCAGTAAGCCGAAGTAGCTCGTCGCCTTGGGCCTCTCTGGCCAGACATGAGCCACGATGTCAGTCATGGCAAGTCCGGACAACCTATTTAGCTCGGCCCATTCGGCCAACCGGTCGGTCAACGGAAGTGAGCGATCCGGACTATGGAATTGAGACCAAAATAGCTCTTCCGTCTTGTGATCCTTCTGGCTCCGGAAGTGCTCAACGGCATCAGCCGCACTTGCCGCTAAGTCCATATACGGATCCTCCGGACTCCACAGCCGATCAAACTGAGCATACTTTTGATCCATAAACCGGCGACGCAGCAGATAAGGCTTGCCAACCACGATATCTCCGGCCTGGTGCAGCTCCTCCCTCATGGCCCGCATTGCAGAGCGGGCATCCTTGGCCTCGGCGGTGGCCTTCCTCAGGTCTTCCCGCTCCGATAAGCGCTCCTTTTCAAGAGCCTCATTGCGGTCGGCAGCATCTTTCACTTTCACGGCCAATTCGGCCACCTCCTCCCTGCTTAGGCAGTGTGCAGCCTTTTCGGCTTTCAACTCCTCGGCCGCCCTCGAGACAGCCGCGTCACTCCTTCGGGCTTGCTCCTTAGCTTGAGCAAGTTCGGCCCGAAGGCTCTCCACAGCAGCAGCACCGTCTGTACAACAGCATATAATTTATCAGAGGAGGGCTTTGACCCCCTTAAAAATG
This sequence comes from Triticum timopheevii, assembly GCA_963921465.1. Taxonomy (NCBI): domain Eukaryota; kingdom Viridiplantae; phylum Streptophyta; class Magnoliopsida; order Poales; family Poaceae; genus Triticum; species Triticum timopheevii. Next base: position 153,794,497 of record OY997264.1, read on the forward strand.
CGACTGCGGAGAACTCATTTACATTGCGACTCGTCAAGTCTCCGGTTGACAAGTGCGATGTCCGCATCCGCAACGTCAAGTTGCCGCATCAACTCGGCAACTCCACTAGTCCGGCTAGCCCTCGGACTATCCGCCACCTGCATAGGAATGGCGACATTAATTACTTGTGATTTTGATCCTCGGCACGCTGTCGTCTTCGACAACCTACCGAGTCTCAGGGGCTACTATCTATACAGGGCGCATTTTTATGTGCAAAACTATTAATAGACAAAGGGATGCGTCATTCTCGCGTACCTCAAACACCGCCAGCAAACTCATAGCGGCATTGCGCAATCTGCTCTCGGCGGACGAAATCCTTCCAATCACCATACGCATCAACGCACGGTGATCTTCTGAGATGGACGCCCTCTCAAGCAGATTCTTAAGTTCTCCCGGCCGGATACTAGCGGGTGCCGAACTCTCTGGCCCCTCCGGACACGGGGATACCCTCCGTGACAATACTTCAGGCTCGTCTGCCTTATCTGACGGCGCAGCAGACGGAGGAGTTTCGCTCTCCATCATCTCCAGAAGAAGGTCCCCCGAAGATGAACTCATCTGAGAAGGCTGCAGATCTGAACTGCAAGATAAATATTTCGGTTACCCACAGAAGCACAAATGGAGGTATTTCCTTACTAATTAACTCCCCTTTTTATACTCACGGCTCGCTGGAGGGCTGATCCTTTGGCGATGATTGTACGTCCGAATTCTCCCCGGACGCCGGACCCCCCAGTGAAGATCTCTTCCCCCGCTTAGGGGCTTTGGCCTCCGGATCTTCGGAGGCGGTCCTCTTCTCCCCCTGGAAGGAGGGGTTTTTGATTCCCCCCTCTTCAGACGCCCCTTTGGGCGAAATAACAGCTCCTCTATTTTCCCCATCGCTCCCTTTCATGGGCGCGACCTCCAACATTCTGACCAGCACGGGCTCCAGTGCGGTCTCTGGGAGGGGGGCCGGACACCTTATCAGCCTCGATCGCGCTACCCACTCCTGTGAAGAATAATGGGTCAGGAGGCGAACTCTAGAGAGGCAGATAAATAGAACGTCTGGACTTTGAGCTATTTACCTGAGTATCCGGGCGATTGCGGCTTAGGCCTGCGTCCTCGGCCAATTCCGGGCACGCTACCTGCGGTCCGAAGAACAACTTGTACATCTCCACGGGTGTCGCACCCATGAAGTGTTGGAGAATCCGAGGTCCCTCCGGGTTGAACTCCCATAGACGGAGAGGACGGCGTTTGCAGGGCAGAAGATGCCTGATTAGCATAACCTGCATCACCACAATCAGATTGATCTCCCTCGCCTGGAGGTCTCGAATCCGGCCCTGCAATAAGGGCACGTCTTCGGACGGCCCCCAATTGAGCCCTTGGTTGACCCATGACATCAGTCGGCATGGAGGTCCCGGGCGGAATGAAGGCGGCGGCTTTTGCTTGCTGCCCTTCGGAGCGGTGATATAGAACCACTCCTGCTGCCACAGTCCGAGTTCCTCTTGGAAGGAACCCTCGGGCCACGGGGCATCAGCCCTTTTGCTTATGGCCGCCCCGCCACACTCCGCTTGACGCCCCCCGATCATCTTCGGCTCCACATTGAAGGTCTTCAGCCACAGGCCGAAGTGGGGAGTGACGCGGAGGAAGGCTTCGCAGACGATAATGAATGCAGAGATGTGGAGGATGGACTCCGGAGCCAAATCGTGAAAGTCCAGCCCGTAGTAGAACATGAGCCCTCTCACGAAGGGGTCCATCGGGAAGCCTAAACCCCGACAGAGGTGGGATACGAAGACAACAAACTCACCGGGCTCGGGGGCGGGCACGGCCTGCCCTTGGGCGGGCAACCTGTGCGAAACCTCGTAGGCCAGGTACTTGGCCTCACGTAACTTTAATATGTCCTCCTCCGTGACGGAGGAGGGCATCCACCGGCCCTGGAGGTCGGAGCCGGACATGATTGAGAATCCGAAGCGCTCGAATCTGAGGCTCTGGGTGTTGGAACTGGGAGCGAGGAGGAGATTCGATGCGAGATTGAAGAACAAAGAACAAGCCTTGGTCCTCTTATAAAGGGGGAAAATACCAAGAGCCGTCTCCGTGACCGTTTGGGATTCACCTTCGATAGAGGAGGCGTGGCGACGGGAACGGTTGGGTTACCCACGCACGTATTGATGAGAATCCCGGAATAAGGGGAACACGATCTCTGCTTCGACAAGACGTGCCAAGGAAACCGCTTCGCTAAATGTGTTGAGGTGGTATAAAGTAAAAAATGATTCAAACAGTGGCTTGGTAGCGGTGTGATGTCACGCCACATAATACGTCAGCAGATTGGACTGGCGTACATTTTATTCTCTCTACGGTGGAATGTGGAATTTATTTTGCAGAGCCGGACACTATCCTAGTGTTTATGATCTTCTCTTGATTATTCAAGGGAGGAACCCGCCTTGCAATGCCGAACATTATGCGCGCCGAACTTATCGTCATTGAAGCCTGGTTCAGGGGCTACTGAGGGATTCCTGTACTAGGGGGTGTCCGGACAGCCGGACTATCATCGTCCGCCGGACTCCAAGACTACGAAGATACAAGATTGAAGACTCCGTCCCGTGTCCGGATGGGACTTTCCTTGGCGTGGAAGGCAAGCTTGGCAATACGGATATGTAGATCTCCTACCATTGTAACCGACTCTGTGTAACCCTAGCCTCCTCCGGTGTCTATATAAACCGGAGGGCATTAGTCCGTAGGACACAACATACATTACAACAATCATACCATAGGCTAGCTTTAGGGTTTAGCCTCCTTGATCTCGTGGTAGATCCACTCTTGTACTACCCATATCATCAATATTAATCAAGCAGGACGTAGGGTTTTACCTCCATCGAGAGGGCCCGAACCTGGGTAAAAACATCGTGTCCCTCGTCTCCTGTTACCATCCGCCTAGACGCACAGTTCGGGACCCCCTACCCGAGATCCGCCGGTTTTGACACCGACAGGTGCCCTGGAGGGTTTATATAGGCCTAACCCCCAGGGGTACAATGGTAAAACCGGCTAGGCGCGGGTCCCAGCCGTCTGTCTCTCAGGCCGGCGTCTTCTCCGCCGACTGCTGGGGCCCGCCGATTGGTGGGCCCCGCCGACTTGCCTGATACGGGGCCGACAGCCCTTGCCTGCCGCGGGCGGGTCTTGCCGGCTGCGGATTACTGTAGCCGTGCTTCTAATGACGCTGGCTTGGTCATGGGGTCATGGCAACAGTGTCGCCGCCTGACGGGCGATCACTGTTGCTATTCCCCGTTGTGTCTGGTTAATGGCGTGTGGGGCCCGTGGGAGGGGCCAGCCGACTCCTGGGGGCCGACTCCCAACGGGTCCGTCTTGTGGCGCTCTCGCCGTCTTCTGTACTCCCGCTGACTGATGGGACCCGCCGTCTCTGGGTCATACAGACAGGCCATCGTGGGCACAGGGCTCCGCCCCCAAGGGCTGATGTCAGGGCTGGCATGGCAACAGTGCCGTGCCGGATGAAGATCTCCACCGGTACGGCGCACTGTGGCCATGCCTGCCCTCGATAAACGGGGCAGGAATGGGCCGCGTGGTGGCCGTTCCCCGTCCCGTCCATTATCTCGAAGGTACGGGGTGGTTGGAGTCGCAGGCCGACTCCCTACAGCCAGCCTCTCTGGAAGTCGCCGGCCCGGAGTCGGCTTATCTTGGAGTCGTCCCTGGGACTCGGCTTATCTTGGAGTCGTCCCTGGGACTCGGCCGCGAAGGGCAGTCGGCAGCGTCGCCGCCGGCTTTCGGAAGGCGGCTCGTTGTCTTGGGGCTCGAGGGGCGCAGCCTGCCCCGATGTCTCGAAAGGTTCAGGGACTCGGGTTAGCCTACCCGTGGCCCATTACTCCGACAGTAGTCCCCGAAGCTGGTGAGGCTCCAAGGGTGATACGTCATGGGGCCTCAACAGCTTCATTCTTAGGGTGGTGGACTCTGGGCGTTGCTCGCCGTCTTCCTTTTGGCCGACTAGCTGGAGTCGGACTCGTAGAGGGTCGTCTTGCCCCTTTAAAGGGTCCGAAAGTCGCGGCGGGATCCAGGCGGCGTGCCTGATACGCTTCCCTGCGGCTGCCCGTTGCGGACCCGTCGCACGGCGCCATGCGGCGGGGACAGTGAGGGATCGAAGAAGGTGAGAGTGTCTAGAGGGGGGGGGGGTGATTAGACTACTCGACAAGATAAAAAATTCTGTCTTTTATCAAGGACAGATTTTGCATAACACACAAGTCAAGTAGCACACTACACATGCAATTCTAGAGTATGGGCAGCGGAAAGTAAATTGCACAAGTAGTAAAGAGAAGTGGAGAAGATCAAACGCAATTTGGAGACGCGGTGATTTTTCTCGTGGTTCCGATAGGTGGTGCTATCGTACTTCCACGTTGATGGAGACTTCAACCCACGGAGGGTAACGGCTGCGAGAGTCCACGGAGGGCTCCACCCACGAAGGGTCCACGAAGAAGCAACCTTGTCTATTCCATCATGGCCTACGCCCATGGAGGGCTAGCCTTACTCGGGGTAGATCTTCATGAAGTAGGCGATCTCCTTGCCCTTACAAACTTCTTGGTTCAACTCCACATCTCGATGACGGAGGCTCCCAAGCGACACCTAACCAATCTAGGAGGCACCACCCTCCAAAAGGTAATAGATGGTGTAGATGATGATGAACTCCTTGCTCTTGTGCTTCAAATGATAATCTCCCCAACACTCAACTCTCCTCACTGATTTGGCTGTGGTGGAAGAAAGGATTGAGTGGAAAGCAACTTGGGAAGGCTAGAGATCAAGCTTCATATGGTGGGAGTGGAGCAACTTGATCTCAACACAAGGGTAGGTAGTTCTCTTCTCAGAAATGTAAGGTAGGAGTGGTAGTTCTTTCTGATGGCTCTCTCCACGAATGAAGAGGGGGTGGAGGGGTATAAATAGCCTCCACACAAAATCCAACCGTTACACATATTTGAGCAATCTCGGTGGGACCGAAATGGACAACTCGGTGAGACCGATAGTTCAATAATGTGAACGTTGGGATTTTCGGTGGGACCGAAAATACAATCTCGGTTAGTCCGATTCGTGCAATGACAAGAGCATGCCAATTTCAGTGAGACCGACTTCATCATCTCGGTGACACCGATTTGATGACAGAAGGTTACAGAAGCTTGGCAACTCAAGTTTCGGTGAGACCGAGTTCAGAATCGGAAAATCCGAGTTTTCTAGGGTTTGGCTTATGGCTGAGGTGGTTCATCTCGGTGTGACTGAGTTTGGAAAATCGGTGGGACCGAGACTAGTTATGAGTGTATATGGCAGTGAAAGTTGCTGATAGTTTAGGAGATGTATCACTAAGCACTTGAGCAACAAGATCATCATCATAACCTCATCCCCTTTTAATAGTATTGGCTTTTCCTATGGACTCAATGTGATCTTGGATCACTAAACCAAAAATGGAGTCTTGAGCTTTTGCCAATGCTTGCCTTAGCATTTTGAGGGGTCCACCTCTTCAGTCCTTTTGCCATGCCAATGTGATTGAATTTCCTGAAACATACTTGATAAAAGCATTAGTCCAACCACAAAGTATGTTGTCATTAATTACCAAAACCACCCAGGGAGCAAATGTGCTTTCAATCTCCCCCTTTTTGGTAATTGATGGCAACACACTAAACAAGACATCAAAGCTTATTGAAAGAAAGACAGAATTATCACGAAAGCTTTGACAACCATGTAGTACACAGGCTCCCCCTACAAGTGTGCAGGATTTTCATAAATTATGGTTTTGGACTACCACAAGCACACAAGAGAGAGAAGCAAGATGTGCTACATGCAGCTTGGCTATATGCATCAGAGCAGATGAAAAGAAGTGAGTGATAATGCATATGTGCATGGTGATTTCTTGCAAACAAGTATTCACAAGCAAGTCACCATCATGCACATTCTGCAAGGTGCATATACTTACCTTGAGGTTCCTTGGCATTGTACCTGAAGAGATAAACTTGGGAAAACAAGGTTAGATAACACAAGATTATTTCTTCAACCAACTGCAAGAACATCAAGAGTACCAAGCCAGGGATGACATGTATAAAGAGTGTCTCATATTGAGCACAAGCTTGAATCAGCAAACATGTCTCCGAAACTAAAAGATTTTCAACGAACTCTGAGAGATTTTGCTTTCCATAAGATATCAATTGTGAAGATTCCTCTCCCTTTGAGTTTTCTCAGATCAAGGGGTTTGATGGAAAGAGCAAAATCAAAAGAATGATGCCAAATGAGAATGACGCCAATTGTAATGTCCAATGTGAAACACGGCAAAGCTTTGATGTGATTCTCTCCCCCTTAAGGTAAGATTGCTCTTCTTCTCCCCCTAAATCTTCTCTTCTCCCCCTAAGTCTTCTCCCCCTTTGACATCAAGTGCCGAAAAGGACAGCAAACTAGGAAGGTTAGGGAAGATGGAAAGAAAGAAGTGGGATCCTTAAGAATCACAACAGGGCAAAAAAAAACATGCATAGAGAGTCATTGAGTGGAGCTGCAGAAGATGATATCCTGGAAGAAATAAATCGGTGACACCGAATTAGGATGGATCGGTGGGTCCGAAAGTCAGGGACTTAGGGTAGATCCTTTTCGGTTAGACCGAAATATTTAAATCGGTGACGCCGAGTTTAATTTCTAGGAAATACAGAAATAATTCAGCTTACTTTGCGAGGAATGTTTCAAAGGATTTGCAATGAATTTGTGAATGATTTTCGAGGAATTGATCAGAGCCAGAAGGATATTCACAAAGACAGAAGAATAGAAATGAAAAAGATTCCTAGATGAAGTTTTTTTAATGAAAAACTCAATGAGAGAAAATAAGAGAAAACAGAAAGACTCCAAAACATATGTACTTCATCTAGATAAAGGTCGGCGACAAGGTCACCTATGTTTGAGTATATTGACTTAGGAGTCAAATGAGGACATTTGATCATAGGTCATACTCATCATTTAAGCTCAAAATGGGGTTGCCATTTTTCGATTAAGCATTCGATGTGATCACATCTTATGAAGCTGCTTGTACTCATGACTTTGAGCAAAGCTCCTTAAAGATGTGAAGAACATACCTTGGGCTTGTTGTTGCTTTGCTCATGTAGGTGAACTTGATGTAGGTGCTCATTGAATGTGAAGTTGGAGCGCCATTTCCACTTGTGTAGTTCATCTTCCTACATGGGTTAGGCAAGCAAGGAAATACTCAAGGATATCCAAGATGACAAGAGTGAAATACTAGATGTATAAGATGTCAAAAAGGATATGTGGAATTTTGTTCCTTGAACTCAACATCCCAAAGGGCTAGATACTTGGTCAATGACAAGATTACTCATGATTTGAGTGTGTGGTAATCTTGTGGAATGTAGATCATCCAAGTACCTGCAAGGAGTTAGATGCAATACAAGGAGGCAAATGTGTCCAAGACATATAATCATCATCATAAGAGAAATATCAAGGATTAGTCAAGTAGGCTCATGCCTTGCATGCATCAATGGAGTTCTCACTCCAAGTTTGAAGCATCAATGATGTTCAAATTCACTCCTTAAGCGACAAAACACCTTCTCATCAAGAGGTTTTGTAAAGATATCAGCGAGTTGTTTGTCAGTACGAACATGCTTAAGATTGATGTCACCCTTGGCAATGTGATCACGAATGAAATGGTGACGAACTTCAATATGTTTCGTTCGAGAGTGTTGCACGGGATCGTGTCCAATTTTAATCGCACTCTCATTGTCACAAAGCAAGGGAACATGTCTCACATGTATCCCATAATCCTTAAGCGTTTGTGTCATCCATAGTAATTGAGCACAACACGAACCAGCAACAATATATTCCGCTTCGGCAGTGGATAATGATACCGAATTTTGTTTCTTGGAGGACCAAGATACAAGGGATCGACCAAGGGATTGACACGTACCCGAAGTTGACTTTCTATCAACCCTGTCTCCGGCATAGTCCGAGTCGGAATAGCCAACAAGGTCGAAAGAGGCCCTCTTAGGATACCAAATGCCAAATTTTGGTGTGTGTATCAAATATCTCACAATCCTTTTAACAGCTTTAAGATGACATTCTTTAGGGGCTGCTTGATATCGAGCACACATGCATACACTCAACATTATGTCAGGACGAGAAGCACAAAGATATAGTAGAGAACTAATCATAGATCGGTAAACCTTTTGATCAACGGGTTCTCCATCTTTTGTCAAGTCATTATGTCCACTTGTAGGCATGGGGGTTCTCATACCTTTGCTTTCTTGCATGTTGAACTTCTTGAAGAGATCCTTGGTGTACTTTGTTTGTGAGACAAAGGTACCCTCCTTAGATTGCTTGATTTGCAACCCAAGGAAGAATTTGAGTTCACTCATCATGGACATCTCATACTTCTCCGACATGAGCTTTCCAAACTTCTCGCTAAAATGAGGGTTAGTTGAACCAAAGATAATATCATCAACATATATTTGGCACACAAATAGTTCACCATCAACCCTTTTCGTGAACAGCGTTGAGTCTATTTTTCCAATCTCAAAGCCTTTTTCAAGAAGAAAGCTAGTCAAGCATTTGTACCAAGCTCTAGGAGCTTGTTTAAGACCATAAAGAGCTTTGTGCAACTTGTAAACATGATTAGGCTTTTTGGGATTCACAAATCCGGGAGGTTGTTTCACAAATACTTCCTCCTCAATTTCACCATTTAGGAAAGCACTTTTAATATCCATTTGATAGAGAGTAATATCATGGTGGTTGGCATAAGCAAGAAGAATGCGAATGGACTCAAGTCTAGCAACGGGGGCATAGGTCTCACCATAGTCCATACCTTCGACTTGTGTGTAACCTTGAGCTACGAGACGAGCCTTGTTGAGGATGACTTGTCCATCTTCATCTTGCTTGTTCCGAAACACCCATTTGGTTCCAATGACGTTTTGATCATCCTTGGGCTTCTCTACCAAAGTCCATACATTGTTCCTCTCGAAGTTGTGTAGCTCTTCGTGCATAGCGTTCACCCAATCTGGGTCTTCAAGTGCTTCTTCTACCTTCATAGGTTCAATACTAGAGATGAATGAGTAATGCTCACAAAAGTTAGCTAAGCGAGTTTTAGAGCGAGTAATTCTCCCGGAGTTGATGTCGTTCATCATTTGTTCCACGGGATGATTTTTCTTGACTCTTGCTCGGACTCGGGATAGCTTTTGTTGAGGTTGTGGCTGAGCTTCCTCAACATCTTCATCTTCCTCTTCTTCTTCTTCATTGTTGTTGGTGTTGTCTTGAGGCGGTGGAGAAGGAGGTTGTGGTGGATCTTCTTGTTGCACTTCCTCATCTTGGTGAGTTCCACTTGTGGAGGCCTCCATGTTGCCTTGAGGTTCATCTTGCCGTGAGGTAGGGGGCTCCACATATGTAGATGAGGTACTCTCCTTCACTTCCATGGGACGGATTTTTCCAATAGATAAATCTTGGATGGCTTCCGATGGGTCCTTGTCTCCTACATCAATAGGCATTTGCTCTACTTGCGAGCCTTTAGATTCATCAAACTTCACGTCTACCGTCTCTTCAACCTTTCGGGTGAAATTATTGTAGACACGGTAGGTGTGGGAGTTTGATCCATAACCAAGGAAAAAGCCTTCATGAGTTTTAGGAGCAAATTTAGACCGACGATGCTTATCAAGGATATAGCATTTCGAACCAAAGACACGAAAGTATCCCACTTGGGGTTTGTTACCGGTGAGGAGCTCGTATGATGTCTTGCCGAGGAGCTTATGAAGATAAAGCCTGTTGATAGCATGACAAGCTGTCTCAACCGCTTCCCCCCAAAAGTGCTTCGGTGTCTTGTATTCATCAAGCATCGTTCTCGCCATCTCTATGAGCGTTCGGTTCTTCCTCTCAACAACTCCATTTTGTTGAGGAGTGTACGTAGCCGAGAACTCATGTAGAATCCCTTCCTCATCGAGAAAAGAGTCTACATTGGCGTTCTTGAACTCCGTTCCATTGTCACTCCGAACTTTCTTGATCTTCACCTCAAATTGATTTTGGGCCTTTCTGGCAAAGGTTTTGAAGATTCTCTGAACCTGTGATTTGTCATCAAGGAAAAATACCCATGTAAATCTGGAATAATCATCAACTATAACTAGACCAAAGGAGTTACCACCAAGGCTTTTGTAAGCATTGGGACCGAAGAGATCCATATGAAGAAGCTCGAGCGGTCTCCTTGTGGTCATGATGTTCTTCACGGGATGACTTCCACCTACTTGTTTTCCTGCTTGACAAGCACTACAAAGTCTATCTTTGTCAAAGAGAACATCTTTAACGCCAAGAATATGATCACCTTTGATTAGCTTGTCTAGATTACGCATACCAACATGTCCAAGCCTTCTATGCCATAACCAACCTTTAGCGGATTTAGCAATGAAGCAAGCTCTAGGCTGGGCTTTCTTAGTGAAGTCAACAATATATAGATCACCTCTACGGATACCGGTAAACGCCATGTTATGATTGTCACGACGAAAGACTTGGCAATCTACTTCGGTGAATAGCACATTGAATCCAAAGTCAGCTAATCTAGACACGGAAAGTAAATTGTATCCAAGTGATTCTACAAGCATGACATTTTGAATAGAGCTATCATGAGATATGGCCACCTTACCAAGGCCAAGTACCTTACCCTTGGAGTTGTCTCCAAAAGTCACATACTTGCGTGGACCATCGTTCTTTGCAAGCTCTCGAAACATGTCTTCGTCTCCGGTCATGTGGTCGGTGCATCCACTATCAAGAATCCACTCTTTTCCGCCGGATATGTAGTCTCTCAGATTTGCCATAAGATTGAGACTCTTCATGATCTTGTCTAGCTCGGTGTCCGAATCGGAGTAATCATCATCATGCTCATGCTCATCATCATATTGACCCATAGATTGTTCATCATCAACACCTAGGTCAATTTGATAACTACTTGCATTAGTTTTGTCAATGTGACAACAATCATCAGAATGCAATACAAGAGCATTTCTAATTAGAACATTGATAAGACCGGGATCACCCTTCTTTTTCATAAGATCACGAAGCTCAAAGAAGCATTTATCAAAGTTGGGATCATTGGGGCGCATCATATCAAATTCAATAGTCTTGTATAGAATTTCATCAAGACCTCTCAAAGAGTAGTCTGGATAAAGTTCTTCCAAGAACCTCCACATAGCATAGGCGCACTCAAAGTTTGTAACGAGCTTAAGCAAGTTATCGGGTAACCCTCTAATGATAAGATTTACAGTCCTAAGGTTACGAAGCAAATCAAGCTCTTCATCCATGGTAGGGTGCAAGGGGTCAAATGGAGGCACATAGGGGGTCTCAACATATTTGCGCAAATTGTATGTCTTAAAGATAATAAGCATTTCAATCCTCCACGAGTTATAGGACACTCCATTAAGAATAGGCACTCTATGGCTAACACTCCCAAACGTAGACACGTCCATCTTCCTCCAATGGTGTGTAAACCAAAGCAATGGAGACCAAAGCTCTGATACCAATTGAGGGATCGAAGAAGGTGAGAGTGTCTAGAGGGGGGGGTGATTAGACTACTCGACAAGATAAAAAATTCTGTCTTTTATCAAGGACAGATTTTGCATAACACACAAGTCAAGTAGCACACTACACATGCAATTCTAGAGTATGGGCAGCGGAAAGTAAATTGCACAAGTAGTAAAGAGAAGTGGAGAAGATCAAACGCAATTTGGAGACGCGGGGATTTTTCTCGTGGTTCCGATAGGTGGTGCTATCGTACTTCCACGTTGATGGAGACTTCAACCCACGGAGGGTAACGGCTGCGAGAGTCCACGGAGGGCTCCACCCACGAAGGGTCCACGAAGAAGCAACCTTGTCTATTCCATCATGGCCTACGCCCACGGAGGGCTAGCCTTACTCGGGGTAGATCTTCACGAAGTAGGCGATCTCCTTGCCCTTACAAACTTCTTGGTTCAACTCCACATCTCGATGACGGAGGCTCCCAAGCGACACCTAACCAATCTAGGAGGCACCACCCTCCAAAAGGTAATAGATGGTGTAGATGATGATGAACTCCTTGCTCTTGTGCTTCAAATGATAATCTCCCCAACACTCAACTCTCCTCACTGATTTGGCTGTGGTGGAAGAAAGGATTGAGTGGAAAGCAACTTGGGAAGGCTAGAGATCAAGCTTCATATGGTGGGAGTGGAGCAACTTGATCTCAACACAAGGGTAGGTAGTTCTCTTCTCAGAAATGTAAGGTAGGAGTGGCAGTTCTTTCTGATGGCTCTCTCCACGAATGAAGAGGGGGTGGAGGGGTATAAATAGCCTCCACACAAAATCCAACCGTTACACATATTTGAGCAATCTCGGTGGGACCGAAATGGACAACTCGGTGAGACCGATAGTTCAATAATGTGAACGTTGGGATTTTCGGTGGGACCGAAAATACAATCTCGGTTAGTCCGATTCGTGCAATGACAAGAGCATGCCAATTTCGGTGAGACCGACTTCATCATCTCGGTGACACCGATTTGATGACAGAAGGTTACAGAAGCTTGGCAACTCAAGTTTCGGTGAGACCGAGTTCAGAATCGGAAAATCCGAGTTTTCTAGGGTTTGGCTTATGGCTGAGGTGGTTCATCTCGGTGTGACTGAGTTTGGAAAATCGGTGGGACCGAGACTACTTATGAGTGTATATGGCAGTGAAAGTTGCTGCTAGTTTAGGAGATGTATCACTAAGCACTTGAGCAACAAGATCATCATCATAACCTCATCCCCTTTTAATAGTATTGGCTTTTCCTATGGACTCAATGTGATCTTGGATCACTAAACCAAAAATGGAGTCTTGAGCTTTTGCCAATGCTTGCCTTAGCATTTTGAGGGGTCCACCTCTTCAGTCCTTTTGCCATGCCAATGTGATTGAATTTCCTGAAACATACTTGATAAAAGCATTAGTCCAACCACAAAGTATGTTGTCATTAATTACCAAAACCACCCAGGGAGCAAATGTGCTTTCAGACAGTCTGCCCACCCACGCGCGCGACGGGACAGGCCGTCAGGCGGGGCCTGCCACTAGCGCGCCTCGGCACGTGAACGGATCCGTTGCGGCCGTGCGGACGGTTGGGGTTCCCACGTCGTTACTGCGCGCAGTAACTTCGTGGGGTAAATCGTGGTGGGCGTGGGGTCCTACGCGCAGTTAATCCCACGCCTGCCCCATCGGCTTCTCAGCCCACGAGGCTATAAGTAGGCGGGGGGAGGGGGCGGTGAAACACGCGCACCCATTCTTCCCTGCTCCCCCGCTTCCTCTCGCCTCTTCTTCTCGCTGCCGCCGTGCCGAACCACACCGCACCCGCAGTGATGAGCTCATCCTCCGCCGCCGCTCCTCCTGTCGTGCGCTCCGGCGTATGGGACGGCTCCGAGGTGGACGACGACCACATCGAGCTCCTCTGCAAGACGCGTCGGCTCCCCGGCGCGAACCTAGTGCGGGCCCGTGCCGCGCCGGCGAGGGAGATATCGCCGGCGCCGGAGGAGGGCGAGCGGGTCATATTCCGCTCGCACCTCATGCGCGGCCTAGGGCTGCCGGCGGGCGGCTTCTTCCGCTCATTCTTGGAGTTCCATGGGCTCCAGCCGCACCACCTCACTCCGAACACGGTGGTGCTGCTGGCCGCCTTCGCCATCCTGTGCGAGGGCTTCCTCGGCGTTCTCCCCACCATCGAGCTGTGGGGAGAATTCTTCCAATCCAAGCTCGGCACGCACGTCGCCGGCGTGCCAGCTCAGTGCGGTGCCTTCATCGCGATGCGGAGATTGACAGCTGACAATCAGTTTCCCTCCATCCCGCTAATTAAGTCGGTGAAGATGTGGTAGCGGTCTTACTTTTACGTGAAGAACGTCGCCCCAGAAGGCGACTGGGTCAATCTGCCGCACTACGAAGCCGGCGCGCCGGCTGGGAGGCTCCCCAGCTGGTCCCACCGGGTCAAGACGCTGACACCGGCAGGCGCCGTCGCCGTCGCGCGACTCCAAGTGCTGACGCACGGAGGGTCTGTCTGGGGCCGACTTGCTGGCCGTCTTCGTGGCGCGCCGAGTCCTCCCTCTCCAAGGCCGGCCTCATTTGATCAGTCAGATGAGCGACCACCGGGACCCGAGTCGGATGTGCACCAAGGACATGACCCACGCGGAGGTGGCGAACATGGTGAACCACATCGCGAACTGCGATCTGGCGGTGGATTGGCAGTTCGGCAAAGAGCCGTACTCGCGCGCCAATCCCCCCCCCCCCCCCCCGCCTGTGGTAAGTCGTCTTTCTTGTTCCTCTGTTTTCTTTTGCAGCCGAGTCCGACTTCTGATCTCTTTTTGGCTTTTTCGAGTCAGAACCCCCTCATGCAGCCTTCCGCCGGCGCCACGGGACCGCCCCGTGAGTTCGTCCCCGACCGAGCGGAGAGCAACGTCGACGACCCCGACTTGGGGGCGGCGGCGATGGAGACCGACGCCGAAGGAGGAGAAGGAGCGGGAGGCGGCTTCAGGCCCTCGGCCACCTTCGCCGACTGGCGTGATGACGACGCCGAAGGGGAAGTCGCCCCGTGCCATCAGTCGAAAGTCGGTCATCCAGGCGCGAGTTCCTTCGCCGGCTTGGACGGTCAAGGCGGCGCGAAGAAGCGCCGGGCCTGGCCGAGTTCGCTCGGTGGCCGGTCGAAGAAGTTCAAGGGGGCGGCCGCCGCGACCAAGCGGGAGGAGGCGGTCGCGAAGGCCAACCGCTTCCGCAAGGAAGTGAAGAAGCCGCCACTGGTCTCTGCGTAAGTGTTTCTGCCTTCGCCTTATTTTCCTTACAATCCTTCCTCGCTTCAGGGCTCCCCTTACCCTTGAGAGGGTCGCCGCCCCCTCCATCATGGGGTCGGCCGTGATGTCCGCCAATACTCGGCGGATTGACCCCGCCACCGACCTCCGGGAGGCGACGGAGCGAAACGCGCAGGAGAAGCGCAACGAGGAGGAGGCCGACCGCCTGGAGAAGGCGGAGGCCGAGAAGGCGGCGGCCTCCACCCAGAAGAAGCTGGAAGAGGTCGAAGCCGCCGTCGCAGCAAGACGGCGAGCTGAGGAGACCGCGCACTGCCAATCGGCATTGCTCGTCATCCCGCTGAGCTCTGCACCGCCGCCGCCGGAGTTCACGGGGTAGACTGGAGAAGCCGGCGCCGAGAACCCCATCGTGGAGAGGGAGAGCGGCGAGGCCTCCATGTCGGACACAGCCATGCCGCAACTGCCGCCTCCGCCGCCGTCTGGGAGCGCGCATGGTAAACAGCCGGCGGCCCCGCCAGTGCCGCCGACTGAGGACGAGGCCGTGGCGAAGCTACTCCTTCAAGTCGCCTCGCCAGCGCGTCGCCGCCTTGTGAAGGCGACTTCGGCGCCATGGCCCTTAGAGACCGGTGCCGCCAGCTCGGCCATCCCAGACGCCGAGGCGACGAGCGTCGCGCCCGTTGGGTGGGTGCGAGGAGGCGGTATAGGCCCGCTGAACCAGGCGCTTCTGGACGTCCAGGCGAAGCTGCGAGCCGAGGGCGACGCCATCCAGACCTGCACCAAGGCGCATCCGGCGTCACGAGCAGCCGTCCGGGTATGCTTTCTTCTTTTTGACTTTGTTTTTTCTGGTTGTTCTCTGTGGGGGCGCGCCAGCGCACACACTGGGTGTAGTCCCCGAGTTTCGGGCCAGCTACTGAGCAGGCGGCTCAGAACTCCACCTGGCGAGTTCCAAATATTTATCTTTGTCTAAAATACTTGTTACAGGAGTATCATAACCTCCGCGTAACTGCCTTGAACCGCAATGTTGAGGAGCTGGGCAGGCGGACCGCCGACTTGTCGGAGAGCCGGAGTGAGTCCTCCTTCTTTTTCGCGGGGGCGCGCTGGTGCACCCGCGGGCTGTAGTCCCCGAGATTCGGGCCAATTGCTGAGCAGTCGGGCAGGATCTTCCCGGTGACCTTCCTTGTTGACGACTTAATGTCTTTTCCCTTTTTATTCTTCAGAGGCCAACGCCGCTCTTCAGCAGCAGCTAGGCGAGGCCAACACCGCCTTGCGTGCCAAGGGGGAGGAGTGCAGCAAGCTCGCCACAGAGCGCGACCTGCTGGCTGCGCAGCTGGCGGAGCAGAAGGAGCTGCTTAAGAAGGCGCAACACAAGGCGGAGAAGAGAGAGACTGCTCTCTTGGCCGAGTTCGAAAGCGAGCGCTCCTCCTGGACCGACAAGGAGGCGCTGCTGACCTCCGGCTTCCATGAGATCGAAGACATCGTCGATGGTGAGTTTCTTTACTTTCTTTCTTTGAGCCGCCGACTATGAGTCGGGCCGACTCCTAATTCTTTGTCTTGCTTCTTTTTTGTTTTGGCAGACTTCTTCCCTGGCCACTCGCAGGCGGTCACTCGAGCCATCGAGGCTGATCGCGAGGCGCGGAGGGCAAATGGCGCGGAGATCACCGCCAACGCCCCCCTGACCATCGACGAGCAGCTTCTGAGCATCGAGGCTCGTCTGCGGCCGGCCCATCGGCTGCTGCGCCGGCTTCAACGTGCCGGTGCCCAGGCGATTGCCGCCCTGTGGCCAGACATGCCGGTTCTGTGCACTCCCAGTCAGACTGCCGACTGGCTGGAGGTCGCGGTTGGCCGTCTTGAGGCCTGGAAGGGTTCCTCGGCCCGGACTGGAGCGCGCCAGGCCTTGGAATTCGTCAAGGCATGGTATCCGGGGCTGGACCTGGACCGGCTGGCCGCGTTCCGGCAGAGGCCCAAGCAGAGCTGGTGGCTGTGGAAGGCGCCCTCGTCGAGCGTGCGGCGGCGATTGCCGACAATACAGACACTAGCGTCTTCGTCCCTGAGCGGGCCGCAAACGGCGAGGAGGTGCCGCCGGAGTGGTTCGGGATGAACTCAGACTACGACGAGGACTCGGCGGAGGTGATCGGCTCCAGCGCCGAGGAGGAAGGCGAGGCGGAGGATGGAGGCGAGACGGAGGCGCCAGAAGACGGAGCGGGCGACCAGCCTCAGCTCGACCGTGCCTCCAGCAACGAGCCGCGTCCGACCGAGCCGGTTGCCGCCGGAGATGATCAAGCCGAGACTGCCCAGCCGGCCGCCCCAGCGCCTGACACTGTCGTCTCCTCCGACCCTCCAAACCCGTCTGCCGCTTCTTAGGCTGTCGTCTTGCCTTTATTTTATCTGCTTTTAATAGTCTTTGAAAAACTTGTTAATTCGCACAATTCCACCCGCGGGGTGTATTTTGAACTTCTGCATGAAGATTTGGCCAAGGGCCTATGTTATGTAAATATCTATCCGAATTCTATCCTTCCTTGCTTATTGCTCCTTTGGCTTTTTCCTTTGCCGCCTTCCCTTTAGTCGCCGCCTTGCCAGTCGGACGACCGCCTGCGGACCGCCGCTGGATCAAATGCTTGGCTAATTTGGGAAAGGCAAGTACTTGCCATTTTTTGGAGTCTTTTAACAAGTTGGATAGAAGGCGGCAAGCCGACTACTCAAGAGTCGGCTTTGCGAAGAGAGGCTGGAAGCCGGCTTAAGCTATGTCAATGCTTTTAGGTCCTTAGTCATATTTCGTGTGAGCGCCCATTTTTCCTTACTCCTGCCCACCAAACAGTCGCTCTGCGAGCTGCGGCTTCTGACAGGAGACGGCTTAGGCACCGCACACTACTTGTCCGACTGCAGGAAGCATTTCATAGCGCAAGGCGACGAGTCCCCGGGCCGACTAGTCGAACCCGGTGCCAAGCGACATAATAAAGAGTAGCATACTCGAAGGCATAATTCTTATCATACAGATAACAAAAAGGGCAGTCCCCGAGCTCGTCTCGGGGGGGCCAAAGTCTCGGTACTTTAATACAAAGGATAGCGTGGTACATACTGCATCAACTGTAAAATCTTCGGAGAAGATTTGCGTTCCATGGCCATTCCGACTCTTTGCCGGAGTCATCCCTCTTGCGTGCTCGGGGCTTCTAAGCATGGATCAGGTAGTAGGAGTCGTTGCCCAGCACTTTGCTGATGATGAAGGGGCCTTCCCAAGGCGCCGACAGCTTGCGCTGGCCGGCTGTTCACTGGATCAGTCGGAGCACAAGGTCGCCCTCTTGGAAAGATCTCGGCCTGACCTTCCTGTTGTAGTATCGGCGCAGGCTCTGCTGGTAGATGCTGGACCGGCTGAGTGCCAACAGCCGACCCTCTTCCAGCAGATCGACGCCGTCTTGAGTGCTTCTTCTGCTTCCTCCTCGGTGTACATGGTGACTCACGGAGAGTCGAACTCTATATCCGTTGGGATGACGGCTTTAGCACCGTAGACGAGGAAGAAAGGCGTGAAGCCGGTTGACTTGTTTGGAGTCGTGCGCAGACTCCAGAGGACGGCTGGCAGCTCCTCAAGCCAACAGCCGGCCGAACGCTCGAGTGGTTCGACCAGTCAAGGCTTGATGCCAGACAAGATGAGGCCGTTTGCTCGCTCTACCTGGCCGTTTGACTACGGATGGGCAACGGATGCTAAGTCCAGTCGGATGCCCTGCGTCGCGCAGAAACGGGCCAAGGCGCCTTTGGCGAAATTTGTGCCATTGTCGGTGATGATGTTGTGTGGTATGCCATACCGAATTGTGATGTCGGAGATGAAAGTCACTGCAGTCGGACCATTCAACTTCTTGATGGGCTTTACTTCTATCCACTTGGTGAACTTGTCCACCGCGACAAGTAGATGAGTTAGGCCGCCTCGTGCCGTCTTGAATGGTCCCACCATGTCCAGGCCCCAAACCGCAAAAGGCCAGGCGATAGGGATGGTCTTGAGTGCGGAAGACGGCTGAAGCGGCTTGGAGTGGAACTTCTGGCACCCCATGCATTTTTGGACTAACTCCTTGGCCTCTTCTAGGGCAGTTGGCCAGAAAAAGCCGTGTCGAAAGGCTTTGGCGACGAGTGCTCGTGAAGCCGCATGGTGGCCGCACTCGCCTTGATGGATGTCTTTGAGAATTGCCTGGCCTTGCTCTGGCTCGACGCAATGCTGGTAGACACCAGTGACGCTGCGTCTGACCAGCTCCCTGTTGACTATAGTGTAGGCTGCCGCTCGGCGTTGTACTTACCGAGCCAAGATTTCATCGGTTGGCATCTCTTTGCTTACTAGGAACTTGAGGATGGGCTGGGCCCATGAGGGTGCTGCTATTTCTTCAATTGCCACCATTGCGACTTGGACGAGGGAAGCTGGGCTGGGAGGCGGCGGGCTGGAGTCCGCGGCCGCTTGCTGGATTGACGAAGTCCCCGGGCCGACTGGCGCAGTCCTCGGGCCGACTGGCGTAGTCCCCGGGCCGACTGGCGCAGTCCCCAGGCCGAGCTCTGGAGTCTTCGGACTGGTCGCCACAATCCCCGGGCCGGGTTCTGAAGTCCTCGGGCCGGCTTCAACTGCGGTGTTCTTGGAGCCGTCTGTAAGAATTCTCGTGCCGACTGCTGGGGCTCTTGAGTCGGATCTGACTTCTTCGGGGAGAGCCAGCACAAAGATGGAGTCTGATTCTGGTGAAGGCTTGATGGACGGCTTGAGGAGGCGCTGCAGGGCGACACTGGACGGTATTGCTTGGCGGGTAGAGCCGACTCGTGCCAGGGCATCTGCTTGGTCGTTGTCATTTCTTGGCACGTGGAGGAACTCGCACCCCTCGAAATATCCGCTGAGTTGCTGCACCAGGAAGCGGTAGCTCGCCATGTTTGCATCTTTGGCGTCCCAGTCGCCAGATGACTGCTGGACCACCAAATCAGAGTCGCCATAGCACAGGATCCGGCGGATGCCGAGTTCTTTGGCAAGCCGGAGCCCGTGAGTGAGCGCCTCGTATTCGGCGACGTTGTTGGAGGCAGCGAAGTGGATCTGCAGCGCGTACTTGAGCTTGTCGCCTTTAGGGGAGGTGAGGACAATGCCGGCTCCCAAGCCGGTGCGCATCTTCGAGCCATCGAAATGCATCCGCCAATGGGTGGAGTCGGGCGCTGGTGGCAGGTACTGGGTCTCGGCCCAGTCGACGAGGAAGTCGGCCGTGCTTGCGACTTGATGGAGGTGTGGGGCTGGTAGTAGATGGTGTAAGGAGCCAGCTCTATGGCCCATTTGGCCACTCGGCCAGAAGCATCTCGGCTTCCGATGATCTCGGCCAGTGGGGCTGTGCAAACCACGATGATTGGATACACTTGAAAGTAAGGCTTCAACTTCTTGGCGGCAAAGTGCACGCCGTAGCACATCTTCTGGTAGTGGGGGTAGTTCTGCTTGGAGGTCGACAGTACCTCACTCAGGTAATATACTGGTCTCTAGACAGGTAGCGCCTTGCCTTCCTCCTTGCGCTCCACTATAATGACTGTGCTGACTACCCGGCTGGTGGCGGCAATGTACAGGAGCATGGGCTCTTTAGGAGTCGAAGCCGCCAGTGTTGGGGAACGTTGCAGAAAATTAAAATTTTTCCTACGGTTTCACCAAGATCCATCTATGAGTTCATCTAAGCAACGAGTCAAGGGAGTGAGTTTGCATCTACATACCACTTGTAGATCGCGTGCGGAAGCTTGCAAGGGGATGGTGATGATGGAGTCGTACTCGACGTGATTCAGATCACCGATGTCCAAGTGCTGAACGGACAACACCTCCGCGTTCAACACACGTACGGGACGGGAGACGTCTCCTCCTTCTTGATCCAGCAAGGGGGAGGAGAGGTTGAGGAAGATCGCTCCAACGGCAGCACGATGGCGTGGTGGTGTTGGTGCAGCAGTACTCCGATAGGGCTTCGCAAGCACGTAACGGAGGAGGAGATGTGTTGGGGAGGGGAGGGGCTGCGCCTGGAAGATGTGTACAGCAGCCCTCCCCTCACCCCTCTATTTATAGGGGAAGGGGCAAGGGGGGCCGACCCCTCTAGATGGGATCTAGGGGGGCGGCGGCCAGGGAGGGGGGACTTGCCCCCCAAGCAAGGGGGGCGCCCCCCTTAGGGTTTGCCCCCCAACCCTAGGCGCATGGGCCCAAGGTGGGGGCGCGCCCAGCCCTCCAGGGGCTGGCTCCCTCCCCTTTGCGGCCCATGTGGCCCTCCGGGAGGGGTGTCCCCTCCCGGTGGACCCCCGGAACCTCTCCGGTGGCCCCGGTACAATACCGATAAGCCCCCGAAACTTTCCAGTGTCCGTATGACAACTTCCCATATATAAAACGTTACTCCGGACCATTCCGGAACTCCTCGTGATGTCCGGGATCTCATCTGGGACTCCGAACAACATTCGGTAGTCACATACTAGTCTTCCTAATAACCCTAGCATCACCGAACCTTAAGTGTGTAGACCCTACGGGTTCGGGAGACATGCAGACATGACCGAGACCACTCTCTGGTCAATAACCAACAGCGGGATCTGGATACCCATGTTGGCTCCCACATGCTCCTCGATGATTTCATCGGTTGAACCACGATGTCGAGGATTCGATTAAATCCTGTATACAATTCCCTTTGTCAATCGGTACGTTACTTGCTCGAGACTCGATTGTCGGTATCCCAATACCTTGTTCAGTCTCGTTACCGGCAAGTCACTTTACTCGTACCGTAATGCATGATCCCGTGGCCAACACCTTGGTCACCTTGAGCTCATTATGATGATGCATTACCGAGTGGGCCCAGAGATACCTCTCCATCATACGGAGTGACAAATCCCAGTCTCGATCCGTGTCAACCCAACAGACACTTTCGGAGATACCTGTAGTGCACCTTTATAGTCACCCAGTTACGCTGTGACGTTTGATACACCCAAAGCACTCCTACGGTATCCGGGAGTTACACGATCTCATGGTCTTAGGAAGAGATACTTGACATTGGCAAAGCTCTAGCAAACGAACTACACGATCTTTGTGCTATGCTTAGGATTGGGTCTTGTCCATCACATCATTCTCCTAATGATGTGATCCTGTTATCAACGACATCCAATGTCCATAGCCAGGAAACCATGACTATCTGTTGATCACAACGAGCTAGTCAACTAGAGGCTCACTAGGGACATATTGAGGTCTATGTATTCACACGTGTATTACGATTTCCGGATAATACAGTTATAGCATGAATAAAAGACAATTATCATGAACAATGAAATATAATAATACTTTTATTATTGCCTCTAGGGCATATTTCCAACAGTCTCCCACTTGCACTAGAGTCACCAATCTAGTTACATTGTGATGAATCGAACACCCATAGAGTTCTGGTGTTGATCATGTTTTGCTCGCGAGTGAGGTTTAGTCAACGGATCTGCGACATTCAGATCCGTGTGTACTTTGCAAATATCTATGTCTCCAGCTTGAATATTTTCACGGATGGAGTTGAAACGACGCTTGATGTGCCTGGTCTTCTTGTGAAACCTGGGCTCCTTGGCAAGGGCAATAGCTCCAGTGTTGTCATAGAAGAGTTTGATCGGCCCCGACACATTGGGTATGACTCCTAGGTCGGTGATGAACTCCTTCACCCAAATCGCTTCATGCGCTGCCTCCAAGGCTGCCATGTACTCCGCTTCACACGTAGATCCCGCCACGACGCTCTACTTGTAGCTGCACCAGCTTACTGCTCCACCATTCAACATATACACGTATCCGGTTTATGACTTAGAGTCATCCAGATCTGAGTCGAAGCTAGCGTCGACGTAACCCTTTACGACGAGCTCTTCGTCTCCTCCATAAACGAGAAACATGTCCTTTGTCCTTTTCAGGTACTTCAGGATATTTTTGACCGCTGTCCAGTGTTCCTTGCCGGGATTACTTTGGTATCTAGCTACCAAACTTACGGCAAGGTTTACATCAGGCCTGGTACACAGCATGGCATACATAATAGATCCTATGGCTGAAGCATAGGGGATGACACTCATCTCTTCTTTATCTTTTGCCGTGGTCGGGGACTGAGCCGAGCTCAATCTCACACCTTGTAACATAGGCAAGAACCCCTTCTTGGACTGATCCATTTTGAACCTTTTCAAAATCTTATCAAGGTATGTGCTTTGTGAAAGACCTATGAGGCGTCTCGATCTATCTCTATAGATTTTGATGCCTAATATATAAGCAGCTTCTCCAAGGTCCTTCATTGAAAAACACTTATTCAAGTAGGCCTTAATGTTGTCCAGAAGTTTTATATCATTTCCCATCAAGAGTATGTCATCTACATATAATATGAGAAATGCTACAGAGCTCCCACTCACTTTCTTGTAAACGCAGGCTTCTCAAACGCTTTGATCATCTCATCAAAGCGAATGTTCCAACTCCGAGATGCTTGCACCAGCCCATAAATGGATCGCTGGAGCTTGCATACTTTGTTAGCGTTCTTAGGATCGACAAAACCTTCCGGCTGCATCATATACAGCTCTTCCTTAAGATGTCCGTTAAGGAATGCCGTTTTGACGTCCATCTACCATATCTCATAATCATAGTATGCGGCAATTGCTAACATGATTCGGACGGACTTCAGCTTCGCTACGGGAGAGAATGTCTCGTCGTAGTCAATCCCTTGAACTTGTCGATAACCCTTAGCGACAAGTCGAGCCTTATAAATGGTAACATTACCATCCACGTCCGTCTTCTTCTTGAAAATCCATTTGTTTTCTATCGCTCGCCGATCATCGGGCAAGTCTGTCAAAGTCCATACTTTGTTTTCATACATGGATTCTATCTCGGATTTCATGGCTTCAAGCCATTTGTTGGAATCTGGGCCCGCCATCGCTTCTTCATAGTTCGAAGGATCACCGTTGTCTAACAACATGATTTCCAGGACAGGGTTGCCGTACCACTCTGGTGCGGAACGTGTCCTTGTGGACCTACGAAGTTCAGTAGCAACTTGATCCGAAGTACCTTGATCATCATCATTGTTTTCCTCTTCAGTTGGTGTGGGCATCACAGGAATATTTTCCTGAGCTGCACCACTTTCCCGTTCGAGAGGTAGTACTTCATCGAGTTCTACTTTCCTCCCACTTACTTCTTTCGAGAGAAACTCTTTTTCCAGAAAGCATCTGTTCTTGGCAACAAAGATCTTGCCCTCGGATCTTAAGTAGAAGGTATACCCGACAGTTTCCTTAGGGTATCCTATGAAGACGCATTTTTCCGACTTGGGTTCGAGCTTTTCAGGTTGAAGTTTCTTGACATAAGCATCGCATCCCCAAACTTTTAGAAACGACAGCTTAGGTTTCTTCCCAAACCATAATTCATACGGTGTCGTCTCAACGGATTTAGACGGTGCCCTATTTAAAGTGAATGTAGCTGTCTCTAGAGCGTATCCCCAAAATGATAGCAGTAAATCGGTAAGAGACATCATAGACCGCACCATATCCAATAGAGTGCGATTACAACGTTCGGACACACCGTTTCGCTGAGGTGTTCCAGGCGGCGTGAGTTGTGAAACGATTCCACATTTCCTTAAGTGTGTGCCAAATTCGTGACTTAAATATTCTCCTCCATGATCTGATCGTTGGAACTTTATCTTTCGGTCACGTTGATTCTCTACCTCATTCTGAAATTCCTTGAACTTTTCAAAGGTCTCAGACTTGTGTTTCATTAAGTAGACATACCCATATCTACTCAAGTCATCAGTGAGAGTGAGAACATAACGATATCCTCCGCGAGCCTCAACGCTCATTGGACCGCACACATCGGTATGTATGATTTCCAACAAGTTGGTTGCTCGCTCCATTGTTCCGGAGAACGGAGTCTTGGTCATTTTGCCCATGAGGCATGGTTCTCATGTGTCAAACGATTCATAATCAAGAGACTCTAAAAGTCCATCAGCATGGAGCTTCTTCATGCGCTTGACACCAATGTGACCAAGGCGGCAGTGCCACAAGTATGTGGGACTAACGTTATCAACTTTACATCTTTTGGCATTCACACTATGAACATGTGTAATATTACGCTCGAGATTCATTAAGAATAAACCATTGACCATCGGAGCATGACCATAAAACATATCTCTCATATAAATCAAACAACCATTATTCTCAGACTTAAATGAGTAGCCATCTCGTATTAAACGAGATCCAGATACAATGTTCATGCTCAAACTTGGCACTAAATAACAATTATTAAGGTTCAAAACTAATCCCGTGGGTAAATGTAGACGCAGCGTGCCGACGGCGATCACATCGACTCTGGAACCATTCCCGACGAGCATCGTCACCTCGTCCATCGCCAGTTTCCGTTTATTCCACAGCTCCTGCTGTGAGTTACAAATATGAGCAACGGCACCGGTATCAAATACCCAGGAGTTACTACGAGTACTGGTAAGGTACACATCAATTACATGTATATCAAATATACCTTTGGTGTTGCCGGCCTTCTTATCCGCTAAGTATTTGGGGCAGTTCCGCTTCCAGTGACCCTTCCCCTTGCAATAAAAGCACTCAGTCTCAGGCTTGGGTCCATTCTTTCACTTCTTCCCGGTAACTGGCTTACCGGGCGCGGCAACATCCTTGTCGTCCTTCTTGAAGTTCTTCTTGCCCTTGCCCTTCTTGAACTTAGTGGTCTTATTGACCATCAACACTTGATGTTCTTTCTTGATTTCAGCCTCTGCTGACTTCAGCATTGAGAACACTTCAGGAATGGTCTTCACCATCCCATGCATGTTGTAGTTCATCACAAAGCTCTTGTAGCTTGGTGGGAGCGACTGGAGGATTCTGTCAATGACCGCCTCATCTGGGAGGTTAATGTTCAGCTGGGTCATACGGTTGTGCAACCCACACATCTTGAGGATGTGCTCACTGACAGAACTGTTTTCCTCCATCTTACAACTGTAGAACTTGTCGGAGACATCATATCTCTCGACCCGGGCATGAGCTTGAAAAACTAGTTTCAGCTCTTCGAACATCTCATATGCTCCGTGATGCTCAAAACGCTTTTGGAGCCCCGGTTCTAAGCTGTAAAGCATGCCGCACTGAACGAGGGAGTAATCATCAGCACGAGTTTGCCAAGCGTTCATAACGTCTTGGTTCTCTGGGACGGGAGCGTCACCTAGCGGTCCTTCTAGGACATATTGCTTCCTGGCAGCTATGAGGATGATCCTCAGGTTCCGGACCCAGTCCGTATAGTTGCTGCCATCATCTTTCAGCTTGGTTTTCTCTAGGAACGCGTTGAAGTTCATGTTGACATGAGCGTTGGCCATTTGATCTACAAGACATATTAGCAAAGGTTTTAGACTAAGTTCATGATAATTAAGTTCATCTAATCAAATTATGAACTCCCACTCAGATTAGACATCCCTCTGGTCATCTAAGTGTTACACGATCCGAGTCGACTAGGCCGTGTCCGATCATCACGTGAGATGGACTAGTCATCGTCGGTGAACATCTTCATGTTGATCGTATCTTCCATACGACTCGTGTTCGACCTTTCGGTCTCCGTGTTCTGAGGCCATGTCTGTACATGCTAGGCTCGTCAAGTTAACCCTAAGTGTTTTGCTATGTAAAACTGTCTTACACCCGTTGTATGTGAACGTAAGGATCTATCACACCCGATCATCACGTGGTGCTTCGAAACGACGAACTGTAGCAACGGTGCACAGTTAGGGGAGAACACTTCTTGAAATTGTTGTGAGGGATCATCTTATTTACTACCGTCGTCCTAAGTAAACAAGATGCATAAACATAATAAACATCACATGCAATTATATAGTTGTGACATGATATGGCTAATATCATATAGCTCCATTGATCTCCATCTTCGGGGCTCCATGATCATCTTGTCACCGGCTTGACACCATGATCTCCATCATCATGATCTCCATCATCGTGTCTTCATGAAGTTGTCACGCCAACGACTACTTCTACTTCTATGGCTAACGCGTTTAGCAATAAAGTAAAGTAGTTTACATGGCGTTCTTCAATGACACGCAGGTCATACAAAAAATAAAGACAACTCCTATGGCTCCTGCCGGTTGTCATACTCATCGACATGCAAGTTGTGAATCCTATTACAAGAACATGATCTCATACATCACAATTCATCATTCATCACAACTTCTGGCCATATCATATCACATGAACAATCGCTGCAAAAACAAGTTAGACGTCCTCTAATTGTTGTTGCATCTTTTACGTGGATGCAATTGGGTTCTAGCAAGAACGTTTTCTTACCTACGAATAACCACAACGTGATTTTGTCAACTTCTATTTACCCTTCATAAGGACACTTTTCATCGAATCCGCTTCAACTAAAGTGGGAGAGACAGACACCCGCCAGCCACCTTATGCAACTAGTGCATGTCAATCGGTGGAACCGGTCTCACGTAAGCATACGTGTAAGGTTGGTCTGGGCCGCTTCATCCCACAATACCGCGGAAGCGAGAAAAGACTAGTAGTGGCAAGCAAGTTGACAAGATCCACGCCCACAACAAAATTGTGTTCTACTCGTGCATTAGAGAACTACGCATAGACCTAGCTCATGATGCCACTGTTGGGGAACATTGCAGAAAATTAAAATTTTTCCTACGGTTTCACCAAGATCCATCTATGAGTTCATCTAAGCAACGAGTCAAGGGAGTGAGTTTGCATCTACATACCACTTGTAGATCGCATGCGGAAGCTTGCAAGGGGATGGTGATGATGGAGTCGTACTCGACGTGATTCAGATCACCGATGTCCAAGTGCTGAACGGACATCACCTCCGCGTTCAACACACGTACGGGACGGGAGACGTCTCCTCCTTCTTGATCCAGCAAGGGGGAGGAGAGGTTGAGGAAGATCGCTCCAACGGCAGCACGACGGCGTGGTGGTGTTGGTGCAGCAGTACTCCGACAGGGCTTCGCAAGCACGTAACGGAGGAGGAGATGTGTTGGGGAGGGGAGGGGCTGCGCCTGGAAGATGTGTACAGCAGCCCTTCCCTCACCCCTCTATTTATAGGGGAAGGGGCAAGGGGGGCCGACCCCTCTAGATGGGATCTAGGGGGGGCCGCGGCCAGGGAGGGGGGACTTGCCCCCCAAGCAAGGGGGGCGCCCCCCTTAGGGTTTCCCCCCCAACCCTAGGCGCATGGGCCCAAGGTGGGGGGCGCGCCCAGCCCTCCAGGGGCTGGCTCCCTCCCCTTTGCGGCCCATGTGGCCCTCCGGGAGGGGTGGCCCCTCCCGGTGGACCCCCGGAACCTCTCCGGTGGCCCCGGTACAATACCGATAAGCCCCCGAAACTTTCCGGTGTCCGTATGACAACTTCCCATATATAAAACTTTACCTCCGGACCATTCCGGAACTCCTCGTGACATCCGGGATCTTAATAACCCTAGCGTCACTGAACCTTAAGTGTGTAGACCCTACGGGTTCGGGAGACATGCAGACATGACCGAGACCACTCTCCGGTCAATAACCAACAGCGGGATCTGGATACCCATGTTGGCTCCCACATGCTCCTCGATGATTTCATCGGTTGAACCACGATGTCGAGGATTCGATCAAACCCTGTATACAATTCCCTTTGTCAATCGGTACGTTATTTGCCCGAGACTCGATCGTCGGTATCCCAATACCTTGTTCAGTCTCGTTACCGGCAAGTCACTTTACTCGTACCGTAATGCATGATCCCGTGGCCAAGACCTTGGTAACCTTGAGCTCATTATGATGATGCATTACCGAGTGGGCCCAGAGATACCTCTCTGTCATACGGAGTGACAAATCCCAGTCTCGATCCGTGTCAACCCAACAGACACTTTCGGAGATACCTGTAGTGCACCTTTATAGTCACCCAGTTATGTTGTGACGTTTGATACACCCAAAGCACTCCTACGGTATCCGGGAGTTACACGATCTCATGGTCGAAGGAAGAGATACTTGACATTGGCAAAGCTCTAGCAAACGAACTACACGATCTTTGTGCTATGCTTAGGATTGGGTCTTGTCCATCACATCATTCTCCTAATGATGTGATCCCGTTATCAACGACATCCAATGTCCATAGCCAGGAAACCATGACTATCTGTTGATCACAATGAGCTAGTCAACTAGAGGCTCACTAGGGACATATTGAGGTCTATGTATTCACACGTGTATTACGATTTCCGGATAATACAGTTATAGCATGAATAAAAGACAATTATCATGAACAATGAAATATAATAATACTTTTATTATTGCCTCTAGGGCATATTTCCAACAGCCAGCACAGGAGGAGTAGTCAACATCTTCTTCAACTGGAAAAAAGCTTCATCCGCCTTGTGGTTCCACTCGAAAAAGGTGGTCTTCTTCATCAGCTGGTATAAGGGGAGAGCTTTTTCGCCTAGCCGACTGATGAATCGGCTGATTGACACCGCTGGTGAACTTTTGCACATCTAGCAGTCGGCTGGGTACCTCCATCCTCTCGATGGCCTTGATCTTCACTGGGTTGCACTCTATGCCGCGTTCAGAGACCAGGAAGCCAAGGAGTTGGCCGGCTGGTACTCCGAAGACGCACTTCTCAGGGTTGAGCTTGATCTGGAATCGGCGCAGGTTCTCAAAGGTTTCCTTGAGGTCTTCCAGCAGTGTTCCACGCCTTTCCGTCTTCACCACCACATCGTCTACATAGACGTGGGTGTTTCTGCCGAGTTGCTTGAGGAGGCATTTCTGCATGCAACGCTGAAAGGTGGCGCCGGCATTCCTCAAGCCGAACGTCATGGTCAGGTAGCAGAAGGTTCCAAACGGCATGATGAAGGCAGTCTTCAGTCTGTCTGCCGGGTTCAGTTTGATCTGGTGATACCCTGAATATGCATCTAAGAAGCTCAATAGCTCGCATCCGGCTGTGGAGTCTATCACCTGATCAATCCTCGGCAGAGCAAATGGGTCCTTGGGGCAAGCTTTGTTGAGGCTTGTGTAGTCAATACACATCCGCCACTGCTTGTTCTTCTTCAGTACCAGGACCGGGTTTGCTAACCATTCTGGAAAAAACACTTCCATAATGAAGCCGGCTGCTAGGAGTCGGGCTATCTCTTCTCCAACAACTCTTCTCTTCTCTTCTGACAGGCGGCGCAAGGGCTACCTGACGGGCTTCACATCAGGTCCGACATGTAACTTGTGCTCGGCGAATTCCGTCGGTACACCTGGCATGTCTTTAGGGGACCATGCAAAGATGTCTCGATTCTCATGGAGGAAATTGACGAGCTCGCCTTCCTATTTCCTGTCAAGGTTTGCACCTATGACAGCGTACCTCTCTGGGTGCTCCGGGTCCAAGGGTATCTTCTTCGTTTCTTTGGCCGGCTTGAACGAACCCTCAGCTTCTGACTCCTTGGGGTCGGGCGACATCTCTGGCTGCTTGGCGGCCATCGCCACAACCCGATCAAGAAGCCGCTTCTCAGCTGCGATCACCAGGGACTCGGCCAGCCGACTGCTCTCAGCCGCGCAAGCGGACGACTTTCTGTAGTCGCTGGCTATGGTCAGAATCCCCTTAGAACTCGGCATCTTCATCTTGAGGTAGGCGTAGTGGGGGACCGCCATGAACTTGGCCAAAGCAGGTCGGCCAAGCAACGCATGGTACGGGCTTTCGAGGTCCACCACTTCAAACCAAACTAGCTCTCGATGGAAATGCTCTTTGTCCACAAAGAGGACGTCTATCAGGATCTTGCCGATTGGTGAGCAGGAAAGGCCAGGTACAATGCCATGGAAAGTCCGGCTGTTCTGAAGCTGTCTTTGCTTGATTCCTAACTTCTCCATGGTATCCTTGTACAGGATGTTGATGCTACTGCCTCCGTCTATCAGTACTCGCAAGAAGCGAGCAGCCCGCCTATCTGTGGCCAAGGTGGCACTCAAAACCAGGGCGTAGGAGCCTGGATTCGGCATCACCTCTGGGTGATCAGCTCTGCTCCAACTGATAGGCTTCTCGGACCAATGCATAAACTCTGGAGTATCTGATGCTATTGCATTTACTTCTTGCTGCTGCTGCCGCCTGCTGCGTCGATCATCAGCCACACTGGTGAACACCACATAGGCTCCGTGCTCTTCCGGATACTCATCTCGTACTGCGCCGACTGGCCTGGCAGCCGGCTGCTGGGGCGGCGGTGGAGGCGGCGGCCCAGCAGGCGGGGAGGAAGGAGGTTGTCTCCCTTGGCGATTCTGGTGAGCCAGTGGCACTTTCGGGTGGTATGGTTTGATGGCTTCGCGCCGCTGTGGAACTTGCAGGGACCATCTAGAGTCTGCTCGTAAGAGAAGGCCGGCAACCAGTTGGACTTGCCGCCTTTCTGTCGCTTGGTCGGAGGCTGCCCCTCCGGCTGCTGGTCTTCGACTGTCGCAACCTGCGACTGCTGGAAGCCGGCTGTGGGGCCTTGCGTTTGTTATCGTTCTGTTGTTGTCGCCGACTGGCGTCTCCAGCCGGAGTTCTGGGAGCCTGAGGGGCCGCTTTGCCAGTCGCACTAACTTGAATCTTCGTCTTCATGGAGGAGTCGGCCGTGGCATACTTGTCTGCTATGATCAGCAGCTCGTCGAGGGTTTCCGGCTCGTCGCAGAGGAGCATGTGCTTGAGGAGGGTGCCTTCTCTGCACCCGGCAGTGAAGTACTCGATAGCCTGCACCTCGTGCACGCCCTCACAGGAGTTCCGAAGCTCGGCCCAGCGCGTGAGGTAGTCGCGAGTTGACTCGTCGGGGCCTTGCACGCACAAGGAAAGCTGGGGAGGCTTCGGGGTCACTTGTACGTGCTTGTGAAGTTGCGGACGAAGGCCTCGGTGAAGTCGACCCAGCTGTTGATGCTGTGGGGCTTCAGACTGTTCAACCATGTCCGGGCCATGCCCTGGAGCATGAGTGGAACATACTTCACGGCAGCACGCTTGTTGCCGTTCGCTATGTTGACGGCTGTGGAGTAGTCAACTAGCCAGTCTTCCGGCTTCACGGAGCCGGTGTACTTGGGCGTATCTCGGGGGAGCGTGAACCCTTTGGGAAAGGGCTCGTCTCGGATGCGGGGTCCGAAACAGGGCGGACCCAACTCGTCTTCTTCTTCCAGCGCCAGGGATCGATGGAGTCGGTCGATCCGGTGGCGGGCGTCATTCTCTCCGACTCCCTCTCGGCGGCCAAGGCGGCCACCGAGAGTCGGATGCTCAACAAGCGGCGGGGAGACTCGCCTTTCTCTTCGTGGTGGAGGAGGCAGATAGTCGCCCTGCCGTTCCACCGCTCTTGGGCGGCCGTCTTGGTCGCGCTCAATGGTGATGCGAGTCCGACTGTGGCTGACAGACGGCTCTTTGCCTTTTCTTCCGCGAACACCGCCAGTCGGTGTCCGAGACGTCGCGCCTTGATCTCGGCGGGGAGGCAGGTCGTCGTTTGGTCGCTACGGCGCCTCTGTGCGGCAGCCGGCTGCATTTTGTGCGGCGGCCGCGTCGAGGAGCTGCTGGACTCGCTCCATCATCAGGCGGCGCTCTTCACCTTCGAAGTTTTTTAGCTCGTCCGTCGCCGCCTGGGCGGTGCGGATGTTCTCCGCAGGCGTGGCGTACACGGGGCGATTGGCCCCGAACAGGTTGGCGATGGCCACGCCGCGCTGCTGGACCGCGCCTAGGCGGCTAGGCCCAGTCGGGGCCGGCGAGCCGCCCACAACGCGATCCATCTCACGCTGGTAGGCTTCTGACAAGCGTCTCATGCTCGCCAGCTTCTTCGCGCCTTTAATGATCTGCAGGCGGTGCGCCTCCAGCGTTTCGGCGTCTGCGTCTTCCGGAATAGGCGCGGTCAGGTCTCGTAGAGCCGCGTCGAATGGGTCATGAGCTCCCTCACCGGAACGCTCGCTATGACTGATGACGAGCACCTCCGTGACGGCACTTCCGCCGCTCTCTTCGTGAGGGAACGGCTCGTCGTAGACCACCACGTTGGTGGGGAACGCGTCGAGCGACGCGGCGTCGGAGTCAACCAGCATCGGGTCGGTGGAGCCTACGGACTCCAAGTCCACGGCAGGCTCGCCGGTGACGTGGAGTTGGTCGAGGAGGCCCGCGAGGAGGCTCTCGGGGCCGCCTGTGCATGCGTCGGATGCAGGCTCGTCGGAGAGGCGAACCTCGCCGACAAGTTCGGCGAGGCAGCTGGCTGCGCAGGCGACCTCAGCACCGTGCAGCGCGTCGATGCAGACTCCGTCTGGCATGCCTGGCTGGCTGCGCTCGCCAGGAAGGAAAAAGGTTCGGGTCCAGAACAGGTCTCCGGACGACGGTGCACCAGGGCCCACGATGGGCGCCAAATGTCGGGGGTTGGGTGCGACATATGCCAAGGGGTGGCTTATCATGGTGGGGGCGAGTAGAACGTCGCCGGTGCCTGGAAATGGGATGAGGCGAAGACATGCACGCCGGCGGATCTTACCCAGCTTCAGGGCTCTCCGAGGAGATAATACCCCTACTGCTGCTCTGCGGGGTCTCCGCATGATCACTAAGGCAAAGTGAGTACAAGGTTGCTCCTTGAGCTGTTTCTGGAGGTAGGAGAAGGCAAGGCTAGCTCTCTCCTTCCTGTATGATCGGGTCTAGTGCTAATGGATTCGAACCCTTTGCATGGGTGCCCTGGGGGGTTTATATAGGCCTACCCCCCAGGGGTACAATGGTAAAACCGGCTGGGCACGGGTCCCAGCCGTCTGTGTCTCAGGCCGCCGTCTTCTCCGCCGACTGCTGGGGCCCGCCGACTGGTGGGCCCCGCCGACTTGCCTGGTACGGGGCCGACAGCCCTTGCCCGTCGCGGGCAGGTCTTGCCGGCTGCGGATTACTGTAGCCGTGCTTCTAATGACGCTGGCTTGGTCATGGGGTCATGGCAACAGTGCCGCCGCCTGACGGGCGATCACTGTTGCCATTCCCCGTCGTGTCTGGTTAATGGTGTGTGGGGCCCGTGGGAGGGGCCAGCCGACTCCTAGGGGCCGACTCTCAACGGGTCCGTCTTGTGGCGCTCTCGCCGTCTTCTGTACTCCCGCTGACTGATGGGACCCGCCATCTCTGGGTCGTACAGACAGGCCGTCGTGGGCACAGGGCTCCGCCCCAAGGGCTGATGTCAGGGCTGGCATGGCAACAGTGCCGTGCCGGATGGAGATCTCCACCGGTACGGCGCACTGTGGCCATGCCTGCCCTCGATAAACGAGGCAGGAATGGGCCGCGTGGTGGCCGTTCCCCGTCCCGTCCATTATCGCGAAGGTACGGGGTGGTTGGAGTCGCAGGCCGACTCCCTACAGCCGGCCTCTCTAGAAGTCGCCGGCCCGGAGTCGGCTTATCTTGGAGTCGTCCCTGAGACTCGGCTTATCTTGGAGTCGTCCCTGGGACTCGGCTTATCTTGGAGTCGTCCCTGGGACTCGACCGTCTGCGAGGGGCTTTCGGAAGGCGGCTCGTTGTCTTGGGGCTCGAGGGGCGCAGCCTGCCCCGATGTCTTGAAAGGTTCAGGGACTCGGGTTAGCCTACCCGTAGCCCATTACTCCGACAGTACCCCAAGAAAAAAAACAGTGGGAATTGACCCTCTCAACTTTCATTCCCCTTCCCACTTGAATTCCGAAGGACTTCTAATTTGCACACCGCTCAACTCCCATCCCAACCTCTAGTTGCCATGAACCAAACACGCTGGGAGCGGACGCGATCTAAGCTCCTTTTGTTGGCTTGTTGTGGGCCAGTGGTATCTGAGTGTTGGTCGATCAGCTGATGGCTGTGTTAAAATTCCTTCTGGGGGCCCTGTGCATCGCTGAGTTCGGTCCGTTAAGCTGCTGGATTCCGTTTAAGACAGTTTTTTCTGTATGGATGGATGTGATCATTCTGTAGTCTGTACCTCGATCGCTGAATTCAAGTGGAGTCATATAGAGAAATTTGTTCCAGTAGATATTTCCCAGGATCTAGACTTCTGGTCAGACCGCTCAGAAACGCAAAGGATCCACAGCACGTGCCACCATACAGCTTATGTGCGTGGAGTTACTTGTTCATCATCAGCTAACCGATCAAAAGCAATGTGGCACCGATAAACAGAGTATCCACAAAGGCAATCTTGCACAAATAATCCTTAGACTTCAGTAAACCTACGGCGTCCGCTAAATAGACAAGTAAATACTCGTTTTGTAAATTCAGAGTCGGCAGAATTGACACTACCTGTCTCACCAAAACACCACCCTAGCCATGCACAAAAATATAATTATGATAAACTGATGTAATATCCGCTGATTGTGGAAGATAGTGATTTGAGCAGAGAAACAAATGTATTAGGACCTTATTCTGAAATCCTAACAAATAAATCTCGTCCTGTCTCTCGAGCGAAAAAAGAAAGCCTGGGATACTGAAGAATGATTAGGAAAACTGTTACAAAGTATAATTTACAGACTACAGCCTCTGTGCTCTTCGAGTACCGGCAAACACTACACGTGCCTACTTGATTGAAAGAACACCGGCATCATCAACATCAAACTGGCAAAAACAAAATCAGCAAACAAGGCATAATCAGTGAAAATGTACTGCGGACGAGGTACTGGTAAAAGGTAGAGGTTGAAATCAGGGAAGGTTGCCCAGTACTCACTGCTTCAGTACTCGGCACTGTATTCGATGTTATACAGCAACTCCCTGCGGGTCTCACCGCCCATCCGCAAGTTCAACCGTTTGCACAGGGACTGCAGTTTCTCGTCGCTATCAAAGTCTGACTCACGGGAGCAGCGTCTTCGGACCTTCTTAAGAGTCTCCTTTGAAGGAGTGAAGCCCACATCAACCTGAACAAAACGCTGGTTTGAGGTACATAAGCAATGTATAAAGGGCGGGTTCAGTTCAACTGACCATTTCGTCAAGAACAGCAAGAGCAGCTTTTGGATCTCGGTTGACAAGATGCGCATCGACAAGCAGGGAGTATGTTGTTGCATTTGGCTTAACATCCTCAAGGCTTACTAAATGCTGGAACACATTACTAGCTTCCTCTGTCTGTGAAACACAGAGGGCAACACATTAAAAGGGATTTTGTTATCTAGCTGCCAAACAGGTACTTTGAAGAGACATAAGAAACAAAGGAAATATGGCCAGCAATAATGATACCTTTTTTAGCTTCCCGAATGCATGCAACAGGGCATTATACGAATGTATGTCAGGCATAAGTCCAAACTTTTCTTTCATTGCCTCAAAAGTTTCGTATGCTCGCTCAATGTCCCAAATATTTGCACAGCCTAGTATAACACAGTTAAGAGCAGCAACAGATTTGTATGGTGGATCCGCAGAACTCAGATTCTCTAACTGAACATAAACCTACAAATGGTAGCCTATAGGTTAGAGCATTCAATCATACTTCAAAAACAAAAAGACATAGCAGAGCAATAAAATGCTTATTCCAGATTATGAAGTCCAATTGACAAAGATCATGCAGTTGTAAGCATGTCATGAACAAATGAAGTCTGGCTAACCATGTAGACGTTGTACAACAAGTATCTTCCAAGTCTCAGTAAGCAAGTTAGTCGCAGTTATGTACGAATGCAAGCCAAGTCATTCAAGAAATACATGTAATGCTAGCAGAATGGAATTGAGGTACAGAAAGCCACGAGAGATTATTGCCAGTGGAGAGCCAACGCACAATTTCCCACAAATATTACAGTAGTAATGCTGACCAAGTGAAAATAACAGAAGAGAAGAAACTGGCATAATTTTTTTATAAAAAAGGGAGCATTCAAGCGATGTCACAGCATATAGAATGGATGCAATCATGTCGCCGACGGAATTATATGGTAGATGCTTTTTCTTGAAAGAAGACTCATTGCATCATGAATAGCAAGTGTAAGCGGATCTACCGAGTCCAATGTGGTGAAGCCATCCTTGCAGCAAGCAACAACAAGTGGTTGCAATGAAGTAAATGGTGAGAAGAGCTCTTTATCGATACCCTCAAAGTTCCTATAGGCATTTTCAAATTCACGAAGAGTCCCAAAAGCTCGTTGGAGTTGACCAATTGATGAATGAGCATAAATCTTCGCAAGATAAGTCTCTGGCGTGGGTGCCCTTTTCTGGCGCAAGGACTTGCGTAATATTGACCAAGCAGCGTTCAGGAGGTCACCGCTGCAGGTTCTACCAGCAGCACTGAAAGCTGAGAGTACTAAACCTTCATCGACTGAACGGTGAATAGGGGGTTTAGAACCCTCGCCATGTGCAATCCATCTCGCAAGAAATTCCAAACCAAACATGGCTAGCTTGCTATTGTTAGCTTCAAAAGCAGCTTCTGCTATGTCAATGCACCAGGCCCATTGTGGAATCAAGACTTTGTTCTTCTCTGTTGCCTGAAATAAACCAAATTGCACGGTCATAAATATGGCAGACAAATGATTTTTACTTGACAACTACATGCATATTATAAGGTGTGTGCCAAAAGTATGAATGTCAAAGGCCATCAGTGTAACTCACAAACATCTAAGAAATTAGGTCAACTGTCAAATTCCTAAATAGCATACAAGCAATGAATGAACTGTTGTTTAGAATAAGTACCTTGCACTTCTCTATGATTGATGCCAATGTGTCTAAACTCCCAGACTTAACACATACTCGGACATACTCAGCAAATACAGGTGAAGATATCGCGTAGCCTGATTTAAGCATCAATTCCAAATATTTGAAGGCTGAGTCAGCACGGTTGTGTCTAAGAAGCAGATCTACAACCAAATTGTAGGATTCATCATCTGGCACAATTCCTGTTTGCAGCATCCTGATTTCAACAGATAAGAGTGATAGACGATCATTCTGAAAGCCGACTTTGTTGCAGCAGCGAGTCACAAAAATTTATGATGGCCACAAAATAACACATTTGGTACAAATAAGAGCATAAGCTACTGCCATGCTAACCATGTAGGTAAAAAAAAACCAAAGATAAGCTATCTCGACCGGAAAAATCAAAGCTAAGCAGTTAACCAGAATTTTATTAACAGTAACCCTCTGCAGGAAAACTCGATAGTATATACATTTTGATGACAAAAGTACTTACAAATGTAGTCTCAGGAACTCAGTGAAGCAAATCTCAAACGTGCCATGCCATGAATCAAAGTTCTCAGCGCATTTTTTAAAGAAAAAGGAAAAGGAGAATGGGCTTGAGCGCAACGAATATATGACCTTTGCAACTAGCATCAGATCAAGCTATCGCCCTACCATGCTAATACCAGACAGAAGAGGATTTGTAAACTACCTAGAGTAGAGTAGAGCAGTTTTGTCGTAGAGAGGCAGAAAGAGGACTCACCGTTCGACGATTTTCTCGGCCCCTTGGACCTCGCGGGCCTTGACCATGGTCTTGAGGACGAGGTTGTAGGAGGCGGTGTTGGGCGCGAGGTCGAACTCGCGCATCTGGTCGGCGAGATCGAGCATCTCGTGCGGCAGGGCGCCGGACATGAGGTTGGCGCGGAGGTAGTGGTTGAAGAGGTCGACGTCGGGGCGGTTGGGCTTGCCTGTGGCGGCGTCGAGGGAGCGGACCCAGGACTCGAAGAGCTGCTTCATGTCCTCCCAGTGCTGCTCCGTCATCCAGGCGGCGAAGGTCTCCTTGAGGTCGGCGGCGCTGCGGGCGGCGGAGAAGGCGGCCATGCGGTGGCGGTCGGGGAAGGCGACGACGGCGGGGAGGAGCGAGGAGGCCGGGCCGGAGGCGGCCGGATTGCGCCAGTTGTCGCCGTAGAAGGGGATGCCGGCGGTGGGGTTCGGGGGGAGCGGGGACGGGGGGTCGGCCTGGGCCGGGGGAGGGGGAGGGAGCGGGGAGAGCTCGGGCTGCTGCGGCAGCGCGCGGGTGGAGGAGATCGCGGCGCGGAGGACGAGAGGCAGGGGCGCCGGGCCCCTGCGGTGGCGGCGGAGGAGGAGGGAGGTGGCGGCCGCCGCCGCTGCCATTGTGGCGGGCTAGGGTTTTAGTGGGGGCGCGGGGAGTGGCGGGGTGGGGAGAGGGGGACGGCGGCTGAGATCGGGTGGGCGGGGGAGTAGGCGGAATGGGAAACAGAAGAGGAAGCCCCGAGCTCTTGTGCGCTGTGGACCTTCCCAAGGGCTGTTTCGTCACTGCCCTTCTTCTTCTTTTTTTTCAGCAAAAAATTCGTCAACGTAGATAGGTGCCCTACGGACGATTGACAGTCCTCCTTCTGAGACACTTGTGATCCTGAGATGAAATCGTGAAGTTTGTTGTAGATGCGCTGAAGCCTCAGAAATTATTTCTGTAACCTATTGGTGTCAAAAAAAAGTCTTATATTATGGGACGGAGGGAGCACGTTTGATACAGAAGTAGTATGCGTATCAAAGTTTCAGAAATGGCCTGCTTTGAGTTCAGATGGATTATATTTGAAAAAAATGATTGACCACTTGGTGCTCGCATTTCAAAAATCTATGGATTTCATGGATATTTATAATGCTCGTTGTGTTATATAATTTCTATAGTTTATTATAAAAGTGAACTCTACGTACTCACTGTATATTCCACGACCCAAATACTAATACTAACACTCAGATAGTGTTGTATTCTTTGTCCAAAAAAGATAGTGTTGTATTCAGTTTATAAGCCTGGGATTATCATCCTTTCTCAGTTCACCTACGCGGCAGCAAGCTAGTGTGAGCTCGAAATTGCTCAGAATTGACATAATTAGTCCCAGAATTAAGCTCTAAATTGCAGTTACCAGGTGACTAGCAGCACCAAGAGGCGACAGTTATGTAAGCAAGCTACGGCTCAAGTAAGGTCTCCACTCCAGTATGCCCCTGTCTGCATCAACCGATCAACCGATGCACGCAACCATCAGCTTGGATATCACTAGAACCAAAATCCTTCCATAGGGAAAGGGAGCTAGCTGCTTCCATATCGCCCCCAAAAGTTCCAGAGGCATTTCCCGTTCATTTCGATTTAGGTCTTTCTGCACCATATTTGGCTCGCATCCTCTTACCCAAAAAAGAACCAAAAAGTTCCGGAGGCATCTTCCATACATTTCAATTTAGGTCTTTCTCCACCATATTTGGATCACATCCTCTTACGATTGGATACATTTTCCCTCTGCAAAATCTAAACACAGTTGCATACGCTATACTGAACATATACAAATGCTCAGCATAATGCCTTTCTAGTGTATCAGGGAGCCGCTCCCGTGGCACATAGCCTCACAGCAGCAATTGAAGTCGTCTCTTGGTCTCGGCACTGCAAACTGCTTCGCCTCTACTGAAGATTGTTCAACAGAATGTAACTTGGGGAACCATACAAGAACACCCTAATCTCACTCCAGGCTGAGTGAGCCTACCATGAAGTATTCAGTGACAGAGGTACCTGCGAGCACAGAGGATACAGTTAAAATGCTGAACACCGATAGGGCAGAATTGCAGGATTATGTAAACGAGATACAAACACCATGCCTCCTTTGCAAGCAGCAACTCACGATGATAAGCAGCACAAAAGCCTCAAACAGCAAAACCATACCCCGCTTACAAGGTGTTCCCCAAAACAGAAAACCTGAGGACAAAGATGAATGACTTACAAGGTAACGTGCAAATCATTCGATAATCAGTGCTTGCAGCGACTAAATGAATCTTGGAGGATACTGATATCCAAATCACGGCCTGTAGCAAAATAGGCATGGAAATATTCAGGACTGACTTGTAACTTAAAAGTAATGGATGATTAACTACCATATTTGAAATTATACCTATGAAAACTATCTTGTTCATGCGAGGTTGTGTTTCAGACCATTCTCGAGCCGGCACAACCTCATAGACTTCCCTCACTGCCTGCATAAGGGCAAAAACAGACTTTAGCGATGACAATCTGTTCAACAAAGAAGACATACTTTGGTAACTTCATATTGCAGAGAACTGGGTAGAAACTTTCGTCAATGGCTCTAGCTTATCATGTACAACCTCTGTCCCAAATTAGTTGACTCAGATTTGTCTAGATACGGATGTATCTAGCACTAAAACATGTCTAGATACATCCGTATCTAGACAAATCCGAGTCATCTAATTCGGGACGGAGGGAGTAGTTTTTTCAGATGCCTTGTAATATGTCGTAAAAACCTGTAAGGTATGAAGTTGGTTCGAATTATGGATATTTAAAATCCCTTTGCAACGATATATATCCATGTTGGACTTCTTCTCCCAAAGAAGATCTTCAAGCCATGATTCCACCTGTAAAGCAAAATGCATAAGGCAAATATGTAAAATGGATGTCTTTCCGGACTCCAATTCTAAGTGCACGGATGAATGAATAAAATACTCTATTCAGTTGTTTATAACTGCTTGCAATAATGTGTTATAAATCTACCCTCAGAACATAGACATCACTGACACATCTCATTCAAGGAGATAAGGTACCTTAGTCAAGTAAACTGGATCCTGTTCATAAATGCACAAGGTGGAAATACTGTTATCATGGCGACTATTAGGTGGTGCTGATTTACTGTACTCCAGAAGCTCTTGTAGTTGTGATGAATTCTAGGGGAGGAAAAACAAAGTAAGTGGGAGAAGCACCAAAAGGTAGTGACCAAATCAGACTTCAGTAGTTTACTTACCTTCACACCATATGCCTGTCGATCAAATATTGTATTTAAGTCAACCTGGCACCGCACAGACCGCACCACTGTAACAAGCGCATTGACATCATGAATTTGCCTTTCCAAATCCTCGAGATCGTCTTTTACTAAGTCAATTTTGTTTAATATCACAACATCCTGTTACACAAGAATTGACACTCTGTTATATACGTTTTGATAATTATCACCAACAAGAGAAATTTTAACTGCATCAGCCCATAGGGATCGAAACAAGAATCTCAGATTCAAGAAGCAAGACCCCAAAAAGAATGTGTGAAATGAGAGATCGATGCCAAAAACAACAAATTACCGCAAATGCGATTTGGTGAAATGCTTCAGGAAATGAGGAAGAGTTCGTGTGTTCATCAATTTGCCTCCTGAAGTTTTTTGCATCAATAACCTGAGCATATACAGTAACATGTTCAGCAGGAAACAGTGAAATGTGATCTCATTTTATAAGTTCTGGTCCGAAGAGCAAATGCCAGAGAAATAAGCATTTATCTGAACTTGTAAGATATTGGCAGAATGACAAGCTTAAATGAGAAATTTCACTGCAGCATGTGTTTTCTTCCTATTACAAACTAATGATAGGAAACTGTGGCAACAAAAAGATATCACATAACAATAGAAAGCGAACTAAACTAACCGTAATGATAGAGTCTAGTCTGACTGATGACTCCAATTGATCGTCCAGCCAGAGAATGGATACAAGTGGTGCAGGATCAGCCAAACCAGTTGTCTCCAATAATATATGATCCATTCTGCAGCAGATGTAATGAGTCTGACAGGTTAGGAGAAATTAAATTCAGATTTGCGTCATCGTAAATTACAGCGCATTACTATCAAATCCAGCATTGAATGGAAGTCAATGGAAGAGCATGACCTATGAGACATTTCTAAATACAAATATACAGCGGAACAGACCAGTGCATTACTGCATTGAATTAAAGAAGCGTTGAACCTATTTTTTAGAATAAGAAGCACTTCATGTAGAACTAGAATAGGAAAGCAGACAAATTTAGACACAGAAAAAATGGCCCCTTTGCAGGAATAAGCAGGATACACATAATTTGACTTGAGGTAAAAACAGAACTTCAACACCAAGTCTGGAAATTGCCCCCCCCCCCCCCCCCCCCCCCCGCCCCTCCCACATTAAGGAATAAGCAGGGTACACGTAACTTAAAAACAGAATGTCAACACGAAGTCAGCATATATAGGTAGACAATTTTGGTGACTCAAAACGTCACAAGCAACAAATAACCAAACAATCGATTAATGATAGTACTGTACATATCTACAGAGTCCTATGTTGTATGTTAAGTACCCATTCAAGATACTAGATAGGAAAATGTGTCTCTTACCTCTCCTTAGTCTGCACAAGTTGCTCAAGTGCTTGAACCAGGCTGTGTTTTACAGTGCAACAAACGCATCCATTTGCTAGCTCCACCCATTCCTCAACAACGGCACCACCTTGCCCCTCATTGATCATTGCTCTTTCTACTCCAATTTCCTCTCCGAACTCATTCAGTATTACCGCTATTCTTTTCCCATGTTGTCCACTCAAAATGTAGTTGACTAACTGAAAGTTTTAAGCACGGCGAGTAATTGTTAACCCGTGGGGTTCCAACTAGCTCAACTAATAAACTGACTAGGAAATTTTAGAGCACAATTGTGAAGAAAGGGGGAAAAAAGGTGATATACAGCCTAAAGTATCAACATAATACATTAATTGGAGATGACACTTGAGTGCTGACAGAAAACTCAAAGAACACTGCTACAGTTTGTGCCAGTGATTCCTCATAGGACACAAATACAGGCTTAAACTACGATTCAATTTTGGTAAAATTAGAGGCATCCTTGTCAGTAAGGAGTCCGTAGTAGCTGGCAATTTGTCTTTGGTCGTATATGCAGCACCAGGATATCTCGCGCCTACTTTATACAGAAACAGTGGATGGATGGGGCAGCGGACGGGGAGGGAAGCGGGGTTAAGGCACGCAGAGGAATCTCACCGTGGACTTCCCGGCGCCGAGGTAGCCGGTGATGATGGTGACGCCGACCGGCGCGGAGGCGGAGGAGAAAGCGGGAACCAGAGGAGAGGTCGTCTGCCGAGGGAGCTCGACGGCGAGGGGAGGGCAGTCGTCGTCCTCCTCCATAGCCGCCGAGAGGTCGAGAGCTTCGCCGTTAGGTTGCTAGGTTTGGGTCTTTGCGGTTTTGACTCGTTCGTGTACGTGAGAAATAAGGAAACGAATAATCATCTTGAAACCTCTATTTTTCTTTCTTCTCTTCTCTAAGAGCAAGTATAATAAATCTGACTCAGCTGGCTATAAGCCGCCCCACGTCAGCCAAATCACAGCTGGAGGGGGGGAGAAAGGGGGAGAGAGAGGGGAACGGGCGCTTCGTCAGTCGCCCGGCTGCAGCACACCAGACGAGGATTTTGCGCCCGCTTGCAGCCCGCCGCGAGCGATAGAGCCGGCGCTATCGATCCACTGTCGATCCCCTGCATCTTCCTCGCCTCCCGCACTTCTCGTTCCTCCTTCGTGCGCGAAATCAGCGCTTCCCTCCCTCCAAATCACCTCTTGCGCGGCAAATGGAAGCCCCCAAAGTTTCCCCAAATCGCCACCTCTCCCCAACCCTAGAACAGCCGCCGGAGCTACATCAAGGAGATGGGTCAGCAGTCCAAACGGACGCGCGCGCCGGCACCTCGCGAGGCCCTCCGCCGGCGTCTCTACTTGTCCCACCGCCGGCGCATCTGCTAGTCCCGTCGCCGGCGCATCTGCCCGCCCCGCCGGCGCCCAAGCCCGCCCCGCCTCTGCTTCATCCTGTCAACCAGTCGGCCTTCCCTTCAACACATAGAACAAGCACTTGGATCCCCCCACGACGACCGCGGGCCATGGTCACTTGTATGATATGGAGCTGCTGTTCTTTTGTATGACATGCAGCTGCTGCTTTTTTGTTTGATATATAACTGCATAAACTAGTTAATGTATATCACAGGAAGAGGAGAAGTGAAACGAAATTTTTACTCTTTGGTATATGGAGCTGCTGTTCTTTTGTATATGGAGCTGTTGTTCTTCTGTATTACAAACTATGGAGTGAACTCGGGTCTTCAACAAAGGAAAAGTGCCAGGAATTTTTTACTGTATTGGGATTTTAGTTTCCTCGTTTTAGTCCTAAAGGAAAACTCTGTTGGGATTTGTTATCTTTTCTGAATGCTTCCTTAAAGACTTATGTAACCTCAAGTATTACTGTCACGATGCTATGTAGTACGATGATGCTTTCTGACATATGTTTGTTGCCTAAATTTCAGTTTGTCTTTCTATATCCTGATGGCATGGATGGCATAATAT
The DNA here is from genome assembly GCA_963921465.1 of Triticum timopheevii. Lineage (NCBI taxonomy): Eukaryota > Viridiplantae > Streptophyta > Magnoliopsida > Poales > Poaceae > Triticum > Triticum timopheevii. The sequence goes on from OY997264.1 coordinate 153,839,204, forward strand.
GTATGCTTATTGAAATGGCCACAAAGATGCAATTTAGTGTAGATCACATCAGATCATATGCACTTTCAAGCATTAATTACATCATATTCAATGGAGCCCACCTAATAGCCAGCCAAAACGACATACTACTATATGAGAGAAGGCTATAAGGTGATGTGGCATTGCTATATAGCCAGCAGTCGGCTGTGCTATTAGCTTTGCTCTAAGAGCATCTCCAATAAGTGATGCAAATTTGGAGGTATAAATATAGTAGATGTTGTATAATTTACATCATTAAAAAATGTTTTTGCATCTTCAATAGATGATGCGTATGTAAAAATGTAAACCGGCTCACAACTGCGCGGCTTGTTACAGCCGCACCACAGCCACTATACAGCCGCATTTCGAAAGGTCAAAATCATCATCATTATATAGAGCAATACTTTTAGATTTTTACAACCAAAAGTACATCATATCAATCAAAGTTTGAAATCCTACAACAATAAATCCATCGTATCAATGAAAGTTCTTGGTCTTACACATAAATATAACATCAGCACTCAATTTTCGTCCTCTTTATCATTAGTCACATTGTGAACGGTGGCATCATCATCATTAATGGCTTCTTTTTGACTTCTCATGCGTTGAAGTATCGATGCCGCGACTTTCACCGAAAGCACTTCAATGCCACTCGTGTTGCCACCGAAGCCATCTCTCATGCCACTCGTGTTGGCACCGAAGGCATCTCCCACCCCGTTCATGTTCCGACCAAAGTCACCTCCCATGCCATTCATGTTGCCGTTGAAGCCACCTCCCAGGTCATCCCTGTTTCCGCCAAAGCCACCTCCCATGCCACCGAAGCCACCATCCATGTTGCCACCGAATCCACCTCCCATGTTGCCATCGAAGCCACCTCCCATTTGTCGCACACTCCACCGCCCATGGCACCTCCCATTCCACCTCTGATTCCACCCATGGCACCTCTCATTCCTCCTCGGATTCCAGCATGGCACCTCCAATTCCTCCTTTCATTCCTTCCATGGCACCTCACATTCCTCCCATGGCACCTCCTATTCCACCGCCATGGCACCTCCCATTCCCCCTCCCTTCTGATCCTCTTGTACTTCCTCCCTTGAGTATTCTTTCCTCTGCCTAAAGGCGCACTAGCCCCCTTATTCTCTTCCTCGTTCTACATCCCACTCCGATCAGCCTGGGCCGCCCCCTTCTATACCACCTTGTCCACATCCATGCTCTTTTTGCACCATCAATAGTACCCCTAACGACCACCATGGTTCCATTTCCAGATTGATCCCTCCTTAGGTTGAATATTGTTTTGTCCCTTTCCCATGTCAAGCTTCTCTGGATTTCAATCTCTCTTTCATTCTTCAACAACTTTGACGGGCTAGTAACTTCCTCTCCCTTTTCCACATTCTTTCCACCCCGCCACCTCCCTTCGTTGCATCCTTATGCCAGGAAAGGCTATCACTGTTGCTGGAAAGTATTGTTGGTGATCACGTTTTTCGGATCTTGAGATATCGTTAAGTGTAACGATAGTCCCAAAACAACCTTAAGAGTATGACGTTAGGAGAACGATCATATTGAATCAACCCAAACCTATTTATACTTTCAGATAATATCGTCATAAGTCAGTTGCTATAACACGGAGTGCTAACTTGTGATTTTAGTTCCTTAGACCATGAGAGTATCGTAGTCACTTCTTACCGTATGATGAGCTTTGGGGTTTCTCAAACGTCGCCAGTAACTTGGTGATCATAACGATAATTTACAGGTTCATCGGAAAGTTTGAAAAGGAGCACGATAACTCGAGAGTGGAATTTTCTCCTTCGATGACGGAGAGATATTCTTAGGGCCCTCTCAGTGTGATGACATCCATCATCGTCTGGCCAGACACAGGTGACTACGTCACGGGGATGTCGGAACACAACAATGAGAAAGAAGAACAAAACCGGCAACGAGGAAACCTGTATAGTGAGCATGTGTATGACTCAAGAGGGTACCGATATATCTCACCTCGGTTCATGTAAAGTATTGATACGTCTCCAACGTATTTTTATAAATTTTTATTGTTTCATGCTATTATATTATCGATCTTGGATACTTTTATATGCATTTTATGTTATTTTATATCATTTTTTGGGGACTAACCTATTAACCCAGTGCCTAGTGTCAGTTGATGTTTTCTGCTTGTTTTTTGGTTTTTCAGAAAATTAGTGCCAAACAAAGTCCAAACGCTACAAAATTTTTTGACGATTTTTTCTAGACAAAAGAGACCCTGGAAGCTTCAGGAGGAGACCAGAGGATGTACGAGGGGATGATAAGGCAACATGGCACGCCCCCCTCTTATAGGCCCCACGAGGCTTCGTCTGACCTAATTCCACTTCTATAAACACTCAAATATTAGGAAACCCCCAGAGAGCCACCTGAAACACTTTTTTCGCCACCACAAGTTTCTGTTCTTCCACGATCCCATTTGGAGGCCTTTTCCGGTACTCTACAGGGGAATCGATCATGAAGGGCTTCTACATCATCATTGCTGCTTTCCGATGATGCGTGAGTGGTTTACCACAGACCTACGGGTCCATAGCTAATAGCTAGATGACTTCTTCTCTCTCTCTCTTTTTGCTCTTCAATACAATGTTCTACTCAATCTTCTTGGAGTTCTATCGGATGTAATCTTCTTTTGCGGTGTATTTGTTGGGATCTGATGAATTGTGGGTTTATGACCAGATTATTCATTGAAAGTAATTGAGTCTTTTCTGAACTTTATTATGCATGATTGTTATAGCTTTGTATTTCTCTCCGATCTATCCGTCTGGTTTGGCGAACTAGATTGATTTATCTTCAGTGGGAGAGGTGCTTTGTAATGGATTCAATCTTGCAGTGCTCTATATCCCAGTGACAAAAGGGGACAAGACACGTATTTGTATTATTGCCATTAAAGGTAAAATGACGGGGTTTATTCATATTGGTTGGGTTTACTTTGTCTACATCGTGTCATTTTGTTGAAAGCGTTACTCCGTTTGTCATGAACTTAATACCATAGATGCATGCGGGATAGCGGTCGATTGGTGGAGTAATAGTAGTAGGTGCAGGAAAGAGTCGGTCTACTTGTCTCGAATGTGATGCCTATATACATGATCATTGTCATGAATACGTCATAACTATGCGCTTTTCTATCAATTGTCCTACAATAATTTGTTTACCCACTGTATGCTATGTGTTCGAGAGAGAAGCCTTTAGTGAAAACTATGGCCCCGGGTCTACTTTTACATATTATTAAAACCAAAAATACCTTGCTGCAATTTATTTACTTTTATTTTGTTTCACAATTTAGTTATCTTTCTATCACTATCAGAATTAATCCTTGCGAGTAACGAGTTCAAGGGGATTGACACCCTCTTGACCGTGTTGGGTGCAAGTATTTACTTTTGTCTGTGTAGGTACTGAAGACAGAAATTTGCGTGGTTCTCCTATTGGTTCGATAACATTGGTTCTCACTGAGGGAAATACTTATCTCTACTGTACTGCATCTCCCCTTCTCTACGGGGAAAATACGAACGCGGTTTGCAAGTAGCAAGTATCGCGAAGCAAAGGGAACATCATATGATAACCAAAGGTTCACTCAAATGTCATTCGTGTAATCATAGGGATCGATATGGACGTCCACAGTTCCGCTATCAGTCATTCAATGAAGGGGTTTCGTTCATGTCTATGGTTTACCGAACCTACATGGTCACAAGCTTAACGTAATCAAGATATGCTGAGTGTTGGTAGGACGAGAGTATCAAGGATTTATTTGTGAAATAGTTGTTGGGGAACGTAGTAATTTCAAAAAAAATCCTACGCACACGCAAGATCATGGTGATGCATAGCAACTAGAGGGGAGAGTGTTGTCCATGTACCCTCGTAGACCGAAAGCAGAAGCGTTAGCACAATGCGGTTGATGTAGTCGTACATCTTCACGATCCGACCGATCCAAGTACCGAACGTACGACACCTCCGAGTTCAGCACACGTTCAGCTTGATGACGTCCCACGAACTCCGATCCAGCAGAGCTTTGCGGGAGATTTCCGTCAGCACGACGTCGTGATGATGGTGTTGATGATGCTACCGACGCAGGGCTTCGCCTAAGCACCGCTACGATATTACCGAGGTGGAATATGGTGGAGGGGGCACCGCACACGGCTGGGAGAGATCAACAGATCAACTTGTGTGTCTAGAGGTGCCCCCTGCCCCTGTATATAAAGGAGCAAGGGGGGAGGCGGCCGGCCAAGAGGAGGGCGCGCCAAGGGGGGAGTCCTACTCCCACCGGGAGTAGGACTCCTCCTTTCCTTGTAGGAGTAGGAGAAGGGAAGGAAAAAGGAGAAGGAAGGAAGGGGGCGCCCCCCTCCCTAGTCCAATTCGGACTAGTCCATGGGGAGGGGTACGGCCACCCTTTGAAGCCTTTCTCTCCTTTCCCGTATGGCCCATTAAGGCCCAATATGAATTCGGGTAACTCTCCGGTACTCCGAAAAATACCCGAATCACTCGAACCTTTCCGATGTCCGAATATAGTCGTCCAATATATCGATCTTTACGTCTCGACCATTTCGAGACTTCTCGTCATGTCCCTGATCTCATCCGGGACTCCGAACTACCTTCGGTACATCAAAACACATAACTCATAATATAAGTCGTCACCGAACGTGAAGCGTGCGGACCATACGGGTTCGAGAACTATGTAGACATGACCAAAACACATCTCCGGTCAATAACCAATAGCAGAACCTGGATGCTCATATTGGCTCCTACATATTCTACGAAGATCTTTATCGGTCAAACCGCATAACAACATACGTTGTTCCCTTTGTCATCGGTATGTTACTTGCCCGAGATTCGATCGTCGGTATCTCAATACCTAGTTCAATCTTGTTACCGGCAAGTCTCTTTACTCATTATGTAATGCATCATCCCGCAACTAACTCATTAGTCATATTGCTTGCAAGGCTTATAGTGATGTGCATTACCGAGAGGGCCCAGAGATACCTCTCCGACAATCAAAGTGACAAATCCTAATCTCGAAATACGCCAACTCAACATGTACCTTCAGAGACACCTGTAGAGATCCTTTATAATCACCCACTTATGTTGTGAAGTTTGGTAGCACACAAAGTGTTCCTCCGGTAAATGGGAGTTGCATAATCTCATAGTTATAGGAACATGTATAAGTCATGAAGAAAGCAATAACAACATACTAAACGATCAAGTGCTAAGCTAACGGAATGGGTCAAGTCAATCACATCATTCTCTAATGATGTGATCCCGTTAATAAAATGACAATTCATGTCTATGGCTAGGAAACTTAACCATCTTTAATTCAATGAGCTAGTCAAGTAGAGGCATACTAGTGACACTATGTTTGTCTATGTATTCACACATGTATTATGTTTCCGGTTAATACAATTCTAGCATGAATAATAAACATTTATCATGAAATAAGGAAATAAATAATAACTTTATTATTGCCTCTAGGGCATACTTCCTTCAGTCTCCCACTTGCACTAGAGTCAATAATCTAGTTCACATCGCCATGTGATTTAACACTAATATTCACATCTGTATGTGATTAATACCCATAGTTCACATCGTCATGTGATCAACACCCAAAGGGTTTACTAGAGTCAATAATCTAGTTCACATTGCTATGTGATTAACACCCAAAGAGTACTAAGGTATGATCATGTTTTGCTCATGAGAGAAGATTTAGTCAACGGGTCTGTCACATTCAGAGCCGTATGTATTTTGCAAATATTCTATGTCTACAATGCTCTGTACGGAGCTACTCTAGCTAATTGCTCCCACTTTCAATATGTATCCAGATTGAGACTTAGAGTCATCTGGATCAGTGTGAAATCTTGCATCGATGTAACCCTTTTACGACGAACCTCTTGTCACCTCCATAATCGAGAAACATATCCTTATTCCACTAAGGATAATTTTGACCAATGTCCAGTGATCTACTCATAGATCACCATTGTACTCCCTTGCCAAACCAGGGCATACTATACAATAGGTCTGGTCCATAGCATGGCATACTTTTATAGAACCTATGACTGAGGCATAGGGAATGACTTTCATTCTCTTTCTATTTTCTGCCATGGTCGGGATTTGAGTCTTACTCAATTGCATACCTTTGCAACACAGGCAAGAACTCTTTCTTTGACTATTCCATTTTGAACTACTTCAAAATCTTGTCAAGGTATTTACTCATTGAAAAATCTTATCAAGCGTCTTGATCTATCTCAATAGATCTTGATGCTCAATATGTAAGTAGCTTTACTAAGGTCTTTCTTTTAAAGAACTCCTTTCAAACACTTCTTTATGCTTTCCAAAAAAAATTATACATCATTTCTGATCAACAATATGTCACTTACATATACTTATCAGAAAGGTTGTAGTGCTCCCACTCACTTTATTGTAAATACAGGCTTCACTTCAAGTCCGTATAAAACTATATGCTTTGATCAACTTATCAAAGCGTATATTCCAACTCCGAGATGCTTGCACCAGTCCATAGATGGATTGCTGGAGCTTGCACATTTTGTTAGCACCTTTAGGATTGACAAAACCTTCTGGTTGCATCATATACAACTCTTTTTTAAGAAAACCATTAAGGAATGCACTTTTGACATCCATTTGCCAGATTTCATAAAATGTGCCAATTGCTAACATGATTCGGACAGACTTAAGCATCGCTACAGTTGAGAAAATCTCATTGTAGTCAACACCTTGAACTTGTCGAAAACCTTTTTGCGACAAGTCGAGCTTTGTAGATAGTAACACTACTATCAACGTATGTCTTCCTCTTGAAGATCCATTTATTTTCTATGGCTTGCCGATCATCGGGCAGGTCCACCAAAGTCCACACTTTGTTCTCATACATGGATCCTATCTCAGATTTCATGGCCTCCAGCCATTTCGCGGAATCTGGGCTCATCATCGCTTCCTCATAGTTCGTAGGTTTATCATGGTCTAGTAACATGACTTTCAGAACAGGATTACCGTACCACTCTGGTGCGGACCGTACTCTGGAATACCTATGAGGTTCTGTAGTAACTTGATCAGAAGTTTCATGATCATCATCATTAGCTTCCTCACTAATTGATGTAGGAATCACTGGAACTGATTTCAGTGATGAACTATTTTCCAATTCGGGAGAAGGTACAGTTACCTCATCAAGTTCTACTTTCCTCCCACTCACTTCTTTCGAGAGAAACTCCTTCTTTAGAAAGGATCCATTTTTAGCATCGTATATCTTGCCTTCGGATCTGTGATAGAAGGTGTACCCAACAGTTTCCTTTGGGTATTCTATGAAGACGCACTTCTCCGATTTGGGTTTGAGCTTATCAAGATGAAACTTTTTCACATAAGCATCGTAGCCCCAAACTTTAAGAAACGACAACTTGGGTTTCTTGCTAAACCACAGTTCATATGGTGTCGTCTCAACGGATTTAGATGGTGCCCTTTTTAACGTGAATGTAGCTGTCTCTAATGCATAACCCCGAAACGATAGTGGTAAATCAGTAAGAGACATCATAGATCGCACCATATCCAATAAAGTGCGGTTACGACGTTCGGACACACCATAACATTGTGGTGTTTCAGGTGGCGTGAGCTGTGAAACTATTCCACATTGTTTTAATTGAAGACCAAACTCGTAACTCAAATATTCATCTCCACGATCAGATCGTAGAAACTTTATTTTCTTGTTACGATGATTTTCCATTTCACTCTGAAATTCTTTGAACCTTTCAACTATTTCAGACTTATGTTTCATCAAGTAGATATACTCATATCTGCTCAAATCATATGTGAAGGTCAGAAAATAACGATACCCGCCACGAGCCTTAATATTCATTGGTCTGCATACATCAGTATGTATTATTTCCAACAAGTCAGTAGCTTGTTCCATTGTTCTGGAGAACGGAGTTTTAGTCATCTTGCCCAAAAGGCACGGTTCGCAAGCATCAAATGATTCATAACCAAGTGATTCCGAAAATCCATCTTTTATGGAGTTTCTTCATGCGTTTTACACCGATATGACCCAAACGGCAGTGCCACAAATAAGTTGCACTATCATTATTAACTTTGCATCTTTTGGCATCAATATTATGAATATGTGTATCACTAAGATCGAGATCCAATAAACTATTTTCATTGGGTGTATGACCATTGAAGGTTTTATTCATGTAAACAGAACAACAATTATTCTCTGACTTTAAATGAATAACCGTATTGCAATAAACATGATCAAATCATATTCATGCTAAACGCAAACGCTAATAACATTTATTTAGGTTTAACACTAATCCCGAAAGTATAGGGAGTGTGTGATGATGATCATATCAATCTTGGAACTACTTCCAACACTCATCGTCACTTCCCCTCAACTAGTCTCTGTTTATTATGTAACTCCTGTTTCGAGTTACTAATCTTAGCAACCGAACAAGTATCAAATACTCAGGGGCTACTATAAACACTAGTAAGGCACACATAGATAACCTGTATATCAAATATACCCTTGTTCAATTTGCCATCCTTCTTATCCACCAAATATTCAGGGCATTTTCGCTTTCAGTGATCATTTCCTTTGCAGTAGAAGCACTCAGTTTCAGGCTTTGGTCCAGCTTTGGGCTTCTTCACGGGAGTGACAACTTGCTTTTCATTCTACTTGAAGTTCCCTTTCTTTCCCTTTGCCCTTTTCTTGAAACTAGTGTTCTTGTCAATCATCAACACTTGATGCTCTTTCTTGATTTCTACCTTCGTCGATTTCAACATCACAAAGAGCTCGGGAATCGTTTTCGTCATCCCTTGCATACTATAGTTCATCACAAAGTTCTAGCAACTTGGTGATGGTGACTAGAGAACTCTGTCAATCACTATCTTATCCGGAAGATTAACTCCCACTTGATTCAAGCGATTGTAGTACCCAGACAATCTGAGCACATGCTCACTGCTTGAGCTATTCTCCTCCATCTTTTAGCTATAGAACTTGATGGAGACTTCATATCTCTCAACTGGGGTATTTTCTTGAAATATTAACTTCAACTCTTGGAACATCTCATATGTTCCATGACGTTCAAAACGTCTTTGAAGTCCCGATTCTAAGCCGTTAAGCATGGTGCACTAAACTATTAAGTAGTCATCATATTGAGCTAGCGGCACGTTCATAATGTCTGCATCTGCTCCTGCAATAGGTCTGTCACCTAGCGGTGCATCAAGGACATAATTCTTATGTGCAACAATGAGGACAATCCTTAGATCACAGATCCAATCCGCATCATTGCTACTAACATCTTTCAACACAATTTTCTCTAGGAACATATCAAAATAAACATATGAAAGCAACAACGCGAGCTATTGATCTACAACATAATTTGCAAAATACTACCAGGACTAAGTTCAAGATAAATTTAAGTTCAATTAATCATATTACTTAAGAAATCCCACTTAGGTAGACATCCCTCTAATCATCTAAGTGATCACATGATCCAAATCAACTAAACCATGTCCGATCATCACGTGAGATGGAGTAGTTTTCAATGGTGAACATCACTATGTTGATCATATCTACTATATGATTCACGCTCGACCTTTCGGTCTCCAGTGTTCCGAGGCCATATCTGTATATGCTAGGCTCGTCAAGTTTAACCTGAGTATTCCGCGTGTGCAATTGTTTTGCACCCGTTGTATTTGAACGTAGAGCCTATCACACCCGATCATCACGTGGTGTCTCAGCACGAAGAACTTTTGCAACGGTGCATACTCAGGGAGAACACTTATACCTTGAAATTTAGTGAGAGATCATCTTATAAAGCTACCGTCGAACTAAGCAAAATAAGATGTATAAAAGATAAACATCATATGCAATCAAAATATGTGACATGATATGACCATGATCATCTTGCGCCTTTGATCTCCATCTCCAAAGTACTGTCATAATCTCCATCGTCACCGGCATGACACCATGATCTCCATCATCTTGATCTATATCAATGTGTCGTCACATGGTCGTCTCGCCAACTATTGCTCTTGCAACTATTGCTATCGCATAGCGATAAAGTAAAGCAATTATTTGGTGCTTGATTCTTATGCAATAAAGAGACAACCATAAGGTTTCTGCCAGTTGCCGATAACTTCAACAAAACATGATCATCTCATAATAAAAATTTAGCATCATGTCTTGACCATATCACATCACTACATGCCCTGCAAAAACAAGTTAGACGTCCTCTACTTTGTTGTTGCAAGTTTTACGTGGCTGCTACGGGCTGAGCAAGAACCGTTCTTACCTATGCATCAAAACCACGACGATATTTCGTAAAGTTAGTGCTGTTTTAACCTTCGCAAGGACCGGGCGTAGCCACACACTGTTCAACTAAAGTTGGAGAAACTGACACCCGCCAGCCACCTGTGTGCAAAACACGTCGGTAGAACCAATCTCGCGTAAGCGTACACGTAATGTCAGTCCGGGCCACTTCATCCAACAATACCACCGAACCAAAGTATGACATGCTGGTAAGCAGTATGACTTGTATCGCTGACAACTTACTTGTGTTCTACTCGTGCATATAACTCTACGCATAAAACCTGGCTCGGATGCCACTGTTGGGGAACGTAGTAATTTCAAAAAAATCCTACGCACACGCAAGATCATGGTGATGCATAGCAACGAGAGGGGAGAGTGTTGTCCACGTACCCTCGTAGACCGAAAGCGGAAGCGTTAGCACAGCGCGGTTGATGTAGTCGTATGTCTTCACGATCCGACCGATCCAAGTACCGAACGTACGGCACCTCCGAGTTCAACACACGTTCAGCTCGATGACGTCCCACGAACTCCAATCCAGCAGAGCTTTGCGGGAGAGTTCCGTCAGCACGACGGCGTGATGACGGTGTTGATGATGCTACCGACGCAGGGCTTCGCCTAAGCACCGCTACGATATTACCGAGGTGAAATATGGTGGAGGGGGGCACCGCACACGGCCGGGAGAGATCAAGAGATCAACTTGTGTGTCTAGAGGTGCCCCCCTGCCCCCGTATATAAAGGATCAAGGGGAGAGGCGGCCAACCAAGAGGAGGGCGCGCCAAGGGGGGAGTCCTACTCCCACCGAGAGTAGGACTCCTCCTTTCCTTGTAGGAGTAGGAGAAGGGAAGGAAAAAGGAGAAGGAAGGAAGGGGGCGCCCCCCTCCCTAGTCCAATTCGGACCAGTCCATGGGGAGGGGTGCGGCCACCCTTTGAAGCCTTTCTCTCCTTTCCCGTACGGCCCATTAAGGCCCAATACGAATTCCCGTAACTCTCCGGTACTCCAAAAAATACCCGAATCACTCGGAACCTTTCCGATGTCCGAATATAGTCGTCCAATATATCGATCTTTACGTCTCGACCATTTCGAGACTTCTCGTCATGTCCCTGATCTCATCCGGGACTCCGAACTACCTTCGTTACATCAAAACACATAACTCATAATATAAATCGTCACCGAACGTGAAGCGTGTGGACCCTACGGGTTCGAGAACTATGTAGACATGACCAAGACACATCTCCGATCAATAACCAATAGCAGAACCTGGATGCTCATATTGGCTCCTACATATTCTACGAAGATCTTTATCGGTCAAACCGCATAACAACATACGTTGTTACCTTTGTTATCGATATGTTACTTGCCCGAGATTCGATCGTAGGTATCTCAATACCTAGTTCAATATCGTTACCGGCAAGTCTCTTTACTCGTTATGTAATGCATCATCCCGCAACTAACTCATTAGTCACATTGCTTGCAAGGCTTATAGCGATGTGCATTACCGAGAGGGCCCAGAGATACCTCTCCGACAATCGGAGTGTCAAATCCTAATCTCGAAATACGCCAACTCAACATGTACCTTCGGAGACACCCGTAGAGCTCCTTTATAATCACCCAGTTACGTTGTGACATTTGGTAGCACACAAAGTGTTCCTCCGGTAAACGGGAGTTGCATAATCTCATAGTTATAGGAACATGTATAAGTCATGAAGAAAGCAATAGCAACATACTAAACGATCACGTGCTAAGCTAACATAATGGGTCAAGTCAATCACATCATTCTCTAATGATGTGATCTCGTTAATCAAATGACAACTCATGTCTATGGCTAGGAAACTTAACCATCTTTGATTAACAAGCTAGTCAAGTTGAGGCATACTAGTGACACTATGTTTGTCTATGTATTCACACATGTATTATGTTTCCAGTTAATACAATTCTAGAATGAATAATAAACATTTATCATGAAATAAGGAAATAAATAATAACTTTATTATTGCCTCTAGGGCATATTTCCTTCAATAGTTTTGTTAATATTCAGAATAGTTTCGAGAGGAACCGAAAGCGTTTCGGGGTCACCAAAAGGGTTTCAGAGAGTATAGGGTAGTATTGGGTATTACCAATAATTAATGTATAGGTGGAAAATGTTTCCGAGGCTGTTAAATTTTGTATAATATGCTCTATTAATTTTTAGAGGGCTATTATATTTAATTTAATATCAACGAGTCTTAAAAGGCCAAGTGGTGGAAGGCAACTTGGGCCACAAGGGCCCAAGTGGAGGAGGCACCCCCCTTCCATAGGGGAAGGCCGATTGAAGAGGTGGGAGGACTCCTCCTCCCCTCCCTTGGTCGGTGCCACAAGGAGGGCCTTTCCCTCCTTGGTGGCTGCCCCCTCTAACCTATATATATATATATATATATATATATATATATATATATATATATATATATATATAGTGGAGGTATTGGCCCTTTTCAACACACAAGTTTTAGATGCCCCCCCCCCCCCACTACTGGAATCAGTAGATTTGCCGTTTGCCCACTCTTTGTCGTCCGCTAGGTAGGCTTTGCCATCAGCCATCAAAAAGCAGACGACAAAGAGGTAGTGATAAGACACAAGTATAGGGGACCGCAACAGCTTTCGAGGGTAGAGTATTCAACCCAAATTTATTGGTTTGACATAAAGGGAGCCAAAGAATATTCTCAAGTATTAGCAGTTGAGTTGTCAATTCAACCACACCTGGATAACTTAGTATCTGCAGCAAAGTATTTAGTAGCAAAGTAGTATGGAAGTAACGGTAACAGTGGCAAAAGTAACGATAATAGTTTGTAGTAATTGTACCAATAGCAACGGAAAAGTAAATAAGCAAAGCACAATATGTGAAAAACTCGTAGGCATTGGATCAGTGATGGATAATTATGTCAAATGTGATTCCTCATGTAATAGCTATAACATAGGGTGACACAGAACTAGCTCCAGTTCATCAATGTAATGTAGGCATGTATTCCGAATATAGTCATACGTGCTTATGGAAAAGAACTTGCATGACATCTTTTGTCCTACCCTCCCGTGGCAGCGGGGTCCTAGTGGAAACTAAGGGATATTAAGGCCTCCTTTTAATAGAGTACCGGACCAAAGCATTAACACTTAGTGAATACATGAACTCCTCAAACTACGGTCATCACCGAGAAGTATGCCGATTATTGTCACTTCGGGGTTGTCGGATCATAACACATAATAGGTGACTATAGACTTGCAAGATAGGATCAAGAACTCACATGTATTCATGAAAACATAATAGGTTCAGATCTGAATCATGGCACTCGGGCCCTAGTGACAAGCATTAAGCATAGCAAAGTCATAGCAACATCAATCTCAGAACATAGTGGATACTAGGGATCAAACCCTAACAAAACTAACTTGATTACATGGTAAATCTCATCCAACCCATCACCGTCCAGCAAGCCTACGATGGAATTACTCACGCACGGCGATGAGCATCATGAAATTGGTGATGGAGGATGGTTGATGATGACGACGGCGATGAATCCCCCTCTTCGGAGCCCCGAACGGACTCCAGATTAGCCCTCCCGAGAGAGATTAGGGCTTGGTGGCGGCTCCGTATCGTAAAACGCGATGAAACTTTCTCTCTAATTTTTTTCTCTGCGAAACGGAATATATAGAGTTGGAGTTGAGGTCGGTGGAGCATCAGGGGGCCCACGAGATAGGGGGGCGCGCCCCCCACCCTCGTGGACAGGGTGTGGGCCCCCTAGCCTTGATTCTTTCGCCAGTATTTTTTATATTTTCCAAAAGTTATCTCCATGGATTTTCAGGTCATTCTGAGAACTTTTGTTTTCTGCACAATAAACAACACCATGGCAGTTCTGCTGAAAACAGCGTCAGTCCGGGTTAGTTTCATTCAAATCATGCAAATTAGAGTCCAAAACAAGGGCAAAAGTGTTTGGAAAAGTAGATACGTTGGAGACGTATCAACTCCCCCAAGCTTAAACCTTTGCTTGTCCTCAAGCAATTCAGTTGATAAACTGAAAGTGATGAAGAAAAACTTTTACAAACCCTATTTGCTCTTGTTGTTGTAAATATGTAAAGCCAGCATTCAAGTTTTCAGCAAAGATTATGAACTAACCATATTCACAATAACACTTAGGTCTCACATTTACTCATATCAATGGCATAATCACCTAGCGAGCAATAATAATAAAGCTCGGATGACAACACTCTTTCAAAACAATCATAATATGATATAACAATATGGTATCTCGCTAGCCCATTCTAAGACTGCAAAACATAAATGCAGAGCACCTTTAAAGATCAAGGACTGACTAAACATTGTAATTCATGGTAAAAGAGATCCAGTCAAGTCATACCCAATATAAACTAATAGTAATGCATGCAAATGACAGTGTGCTCTCCAGCGGGTGCTTTTTAATAAGAAGGTGATGACTCAACATAAAAGTAAATAGATAGGCCCTTCGCAGAGGGGAGCGGGAATTTGTAGAGGTGCCAGAGCTCGATTTTAAAATAGAGATGAATAACATTTTGAGCGGCATACTTTCACTGTCAACGCAACAACTATGAGATGGCGATATCTTCCATGCTACATACATTATAGGCGGTTCCCAAACAGAATGGTAAAAGTTTATACTCCCCCACCACCAACAAGCATCAATCCATGGGTTGCTCGAAACAACGAGTGCCTCCAACTAGCAACAACCCTGGGGGAGTTTTGTTTAATTATTTTGATTTGCTTTGATCTTTTTGATCATGGGACTGGGCATCTCGGTTACCAGCCATTTTCTCATGAATGAGGAGCGGAGTCCACTCCTCTTGATAATAACACACCTAGCATGGAAGATACAGACAACCCTAGTTGAAACATGAGCTGGTCGAGCATACAAAACATAATTTCATTTGAAGGTTTGAAGTTTGGCACATACAAATTCACTTGGAACGGCAGGTAGATACCGCATATAGGAAGGTATGGTGGACTCATATGGAATAACTTTGCGGTTTATGGAGTTTGGATGCACAAGCAGTATTCCCGCTTAGTACAGGTGAAGGCTAGCAAAAGACTGGGAAGAGACCAACTGAGAGAGCGACAACAGTCATGAACATACATTAAAATTAATTTACACCAAGTGCAAGCATGAGTAGGATATAATCCACCATGAACATAAATATCGTGAAGGCTATGTTGATTTGTTTTCAACTACATGCGTGAACATGTGCCAAGTCGAGTCACTCAATTCATTCAAAGGAGGATACCATCCCATCATACCACATCATAATCATTTTAATAGAATGTTGGCACGCAAGGTAAACAATTATAAACTCATAGCTAATTAAGCATGGCATAAGCAACTATAATCTCTAAATGTCATTGCAAATATGTTTACTTCATAATAGGCTGAATTAGGAATGATGAATTCATCATATTTGCAAAAACAAAAGAGGCCGAGTTCATACCAGCTTCTATCATCTCAATCAGTCCATCATATATCGTCATTATTGCCTTTCACTTGCACGACCGAACAATGTGTATAATAATAATAGTGCACATGCATTGGACTAAGCTGGAATTTGCAAGCATTCAACTCAAGAGAGAAGATAAAGTAATATGGGCTCTAAGTTAAATAAACAATCATGCATATGAGAGCCACTAAGCATTTTCATTATGGTCTTCTACTCTCGACCCCCAAAGGAAAGAAAAGAAATAAAACTATTTACACGGGAAAGCTCCCAACAAATAAAAGAAGAACGAGAAATCTTTTTGGGTTTTCATTTAATTACTACTACAAGCATGGAAATTAAACTAACTAATTTTTTTGGTTTTTCTTAAGGTTTAACAAACACACAAGAAGAAAACTAGAAAAAGAAATTAAACTAGCATGGATAATACAACGAGAGAGTATGAGCACTGGCAACTAGAATAGTGTGTGAACATGAATGTAAAGTCGGTGTGAAATACGTACTCCCCCAAGCTTAGGCTTTTGGCCTAAGTTGGTCTAATGCCAAGGGTAGCCTGGCTGATATCCGAAGTTATAACTGGGGTCGTACTGAGATGCAGTAGCCAATGCATCCTGAGCTGCGGCATGTTGGCGAGCCGCCTCCGCTCTCCCCTCGTGTTCAACTGCCTCCTCCCTGGTAACAACATATCTTTGTTTTGCCTGGTAATCGAAAAGGGAAGGAGCAGGGAGAGTAACATGGACAGTGCGACGTCTGTCAAAGATTAGTCGATACTAGAGGAATTGTTCATTCCTCAAAAGAAAACGATGTCTGACCATCGCGTCATAATCTAAATAAGCAGGAAGCAACTCAATATCCTCCTCACGTGGAGATATACCAAGATAATTAGCAACACGGGTCGCATAAATTCCTCCAAATAAATCTCCAGATATACCATTATTATGCAACCTACGTGCAACTATTGCCCCCAAGTTGTAATCTTTATTACCTAACACATCACTCTTGAGGACACAAAGATCAGGGACACACATGTGACATGCTTCATCCTTACCGTTAATGCATCTACCAATGAAGAGAGCAAAATAATATATAGTAGGAAAGTGAATGCTCCATATGGTAGATTGTGCTATATCCCTAGATTCTCCCACAATGATACTAGCAAGGAAGTCTTTATATTCAGATTTGTGGGGTTCATGAACATTGCCCCACTGCGGGAGTTTGCAGGCAGTAGTAAAATCTTCTAGGTCCATGGTATAAGATTCATCATAAATATCAAACAGGACATTCTAAGAATTACGCGAAGATGAAAATTTAAACCTTCTCACGAATGAATCAGTCAATTGGTAGTACCGAGGACACTTATCTTGTATGAAGTCCTCAAGATTGGCATTACGCACATAAGCGTCAAATTGATGCCTGCATTAACCATAAACTCTTCTGATGGCCACTCGCAAGCCCGCACTTTGGCTTCCCTTGGTGGTTCATCGTCTTGCTCACGCATAGCACGCCTAGGTCCTCTCTTAGTTGAGGAACCACCTTGGTACCTTCTCCTGGACATATTTCTCTCCTCAAGCAACAATCTCCCAAAGCAGTTTTGTGAATGGAGCTTTGAGCAAGGAGATCGAAAATCGTAGCAAAACGAGCTAGAACTCGTGCTTGAGCTGGATGGGGATTTTTTTGGGAGGAAGATGGAGTGTGTGGGTGCAGGAATAAGTGGAGGGGGCCACCGTGGGCCCACGAGATAGGGGGCGCGCCCAGGGGGTGTGGGCGCGCCCTCCACCCTCGTGGCCAGGTGCTTGCCCCCCCTGCAGTGATCTCAGTGCCTAAAATCCTCAAATATTCCATACAAATTCATACTAAATTTGTAGGGCATTTGGAGCACTTTTATTTTCGGAATATTTTTTATTGCGCGGATAATTCAAAAAACAGACAGATAATACTATTTTTGCTTTATTTATTTTAAATAACAGAAAGTAAAAAGAGGGTACAGAAGGTTGTGCCTTCTAGTTTCATCCATCTCATGATCATCAAAATGAATCCACTAACAAGGTTGATCAAGTCTTGTTAACAAACTCATTCCGAATAACACAAAACCGGAGAAATTTTGAATAACACTTGGTTACCTCAACAGGGATATGCACATCCCCAACAATAAGAATATCATACTTTTTCTTGATAGTAAGAAGAGGAAATTCAAAACCTCCAATAATGATAGTTGGAATTTTTTCAATAGAATCGATGCTATGAACTTGAGGTTGTTTCCTCGGGAAGTGTACCGTATGCTCATTACCATTAACATGAAAAGTGACATTGCCTTTGTTGCAATCAATAATAGCCCCTGTAGTATTCAAAAAGGGTCTACCAAGGATAATCGACATACTATCGTCCTCAGGAATATCAAGAATAACAAAGTTCGTTAAGATAGTGACATTTGCAACCACAACAGGCACATCCTCACAAATACCGACAGGTATTGCAGTTGATTTATCAGCCATTTGCAAAGATATTTCAGTAGGTGTCAACTTATTCAATTCAAGTCTACGATATAAAGAGAGAGACATAACACTAACACCGGCTCCAAGATCACATAAAGCAGTTTTAACATAGTTTCTTTTGATGGAGCATGGTATAGTTGGTACCCATGGATCTCCAAGTTTCTTTGGTATTCCACCTTTAAAAGTATAATTAGCAAGCATGGTGGAAATTTCAGCCTCCGGTATCTTTCTTTTATTTCTAATGATATCCTTCATATATTTGGCATAACGATTTAGTTTAAGCATATCAGTTAAGCGCATACGTAAGAAGATAGGTCTAATCATTTCAGCAAAGCGCTCAAAATCCTCATCATCCTTTGTCTTGGATGGTTTAGGAGGAAAAGGCATGGTTTTCTGAACCCATGGTTCTCTTTCTTTACCGTGCTTTCTAGCAACAAAATCTCTCTTGTCATAACGTTGATTCTTTGATTGTGGGTTATCAAGATCAACATCAAGTTCAATCTCTACTTCATTATTATTGCTAGGTAGAGCATCAATATGGACATTATCATTAACATTATCACTAGGTTCATGTTCATCACCTGATTGTGTTTCAGCATCAGAAATAGAAATATCATTAGGATTCTCAGGTGTGTCTACAACAGGTTCACTAGAAGCATGCAAAGTCCTATCATTTTTCTTTTTCTTCTTTTTAGAAGGATTGGGTGCCTCTAAATTATTTCTCTGAGAATCCTGCTCAATTCTCTTAGGGTGGAATTCAGGATACAAAGGTTGCTGAGTCATTCTACCAGTTCTAGTAGCCACTCTAACAACAAAGTCATGTTTACTATTTAATTCATCGAGCAAATCACTTTGAGCCTTAAGTACTTGCTCTGCTTGAGTGGTAACCATAGAAGCATATTTGCTAATGAGTTTAAGTTCACCTTTAACTCTAGCCATATAATCACTCAAGCATCCTATCTCAAAAGCATTATTCTTTAATTCTCTACCAACATAAGCGTTGAAACTTTCTTGTCTAGCCATAAAGTCATCAAATTCATCTAAGCATGGGCTATGAAATTTAGTAGATGGGATTTCAACTTTATCATATCTATAGAGAGAATTTACCTTTACTACCTGTGTCGGGTTATCAAGACCATGTATTTCTTTAACAGGCGGTATATTAAGACCATGTATTTCTTCAATAGGAGGTAAATTCTTAACGTCTTCAGCTTTAATACCTTTTTCTTTCATTGATTTCTTTGCCTCTTGCATATCTTCAGGACTGAGAAATAGAACTCCCCTCTTCTTCGGAGTTGGTTTGGGGATAGGCTCAGGAGTTGGCTCAATTGGCTCAGGAATTGGCTCAGGAAGAGTCCAATTATTTTCATTAGTCAACATATTATTAAATAGTAATTCAGCTTGGTCGACTGTTCTTTCCCTGAAAATACAACCAGCACAACTATCCAAGTAGTCCTTGGAAGCATCGGATAGTCCATTATAAAAGATATCAAGTATTTCATTTTTCTTAAGAGGATGATTAGGCAAAGCATTAAGTAATCGGAGAAGCCTCCCCCAAGCTTGTGGGAGACTCTCTTCTTCGATTTGCACAAAATTATATATTTCCCGCAAGGCAGCTTGTTTCTTATGAGCAGGAAAATATTTAGCAGAGAAGTAATAAATCATATCCTGGGGACTACGCACACAACCAGGATCAAGAGAATTAAACCAAGTCTTAGCATCACCCTTTAATGAGAATGGAAATATCTTAAGGATATAATAATAGCGAGACTTCTCATCATTAGTAAACAGGGTGGCTATATCATTTAACTTGGTAACATGTGCCACAACAGTTTCAGATTCATAGCCATAAAAAGGATCAGATTCAACCAAAGTAATAATCTCAAGATCAACAGAGAATTCATAATCCTTATCAGTAACACAGATAGTTGAAGTAGCAAAAGCGGGGTCATGTTTCATTCTAGCATTAAGAGATTGCTGCTTCCATTTAGCTAATAACTTCTTAAGATCATATTGTTGGGGAACGTTGCAGAAAATTAAAAATTTTCCTACGGTTTCACCAAGATCCATCTATGAGTTCATCTAAGCAACGAGCCTAGGGAGAGAGTTTGCATCTACATACCACTTGTAGATCGCGTGCGGAAGCTTGCAAGGTGATGATGTAGTCGTACTCGACGTGATTCGAATCACCGATGACCAAGTGCTGAACGGACAGCACCTCCGCGTTCAACACACGTACGGTACGGGTGACGTCTCCTCCGTCTTGATCCAGCAAGGAGGAAGGAGAGGTTGAGGAAGACAGCTCCACCGGCAGCACGACGGCGTGGTGATGGTGGAGAAGCAGTACTCCGACAGGGCTTCGCCGAGCGCACAACGGAGGAGGAGAGGTGTTGGGGAGGGGAGGGCTGCGCCTTGGCTTGGGTTTTGCTGCCCTCCCCTCACCCCTCTATTTATAAGGGGAAGGGAGAAGGGGGCCGGCCCCTCTAGATCCATCTAGAGGGGGGGGCGGCGGCCAAGGGGAGGGGGGACTTGCCCCCCAAGCAAGGGGGGGCGCCCCCTCTAGGGTTCCCCCCTCAACCCTAGGCGCAAGGGCCCAGGGGAGGGGGTGCGCCAAGCCCACCAGGGGCTGGCCATCTCCCCACGCAGCCCAAGTGGCCCCCCGGGAGGGGTGGCCCCTCCCGGTGGACCCCCGGAACCCTTCCGGTGGCCCCGGTACAATACCGGTATGCCCCCGAAACTTTCCGGTGTCCGTTTAACAACTTCCCATATATAAATCTTTACCTCCAGACCCTTCCGTAACTCCTCGTGACGTCCGGGATCTCATCCGAGACTCCGAACAACATTCGGTAGTCACATACTAGTCTTCCTAATAACCCTAGCGTCACCGAACCTTAAGTGTGTAGACCCTACGGGTTCGGGAGACACGCAGACATGACCGAGACGACTCTCGGGCAATAACCAACAGCGGGGTCTAGATACCCATGTTGGCTCCCACATGCTCCTCGATGATTTCATCGGTTGAACCATGATGTCGAGGATTCGATCAAACCCTGTATGCAATTCCCTTTGTCAATCGGTACGTTACTTGCCCGAGACTCGATCGTCGGTATCCCAATACCTTGTTCAGTCTCGTTACCGGCAAGTCACTTTACTCGTACCGTAATGCATGATCCTGTGGCCAACACCTTGGTCACCTTGAGCTCATTATGATGATGCATTACCGAGTGGGCCCAGAGATACCTCTCCGTCATACGGAGTGACAAATCCCAGTCTCGATCCGTGTCAACCCAACAGATACTTTCGGAGATACCTGTAATGCACCTTTATAGTCACCCAGTTACGTTGTGACGTTTGATACACCCAAGGCACTCCTACGGTAACCGGGAGTTACACGATCTCATGGTCGAAGGAAGAGATACTTGACATTGGCAAAGCTCTAGCAAACGAACTACACGATCTTTTATGCTATGCTTAGGATTGGGTCTTGTCCATCACATCATTCTCCTAATGATGTGATCCCGTTATCAACGACATCCAATGTCCATAGTCAGGAAACCATGACTATCTGTTGATCACAACGAGCTAGTCTACTAGAGGCTCACTAGGGACATTTGTGGTCTAAGTGTTCACACGTGTATTACGATTTCCGGATAATACAGTTATAGCATGAACAAAAGACAATTATCATGAACATTGAAATATAATAATACTTTTATTATTGCCTCTAGGGCATATTTCCAACAGTCTCCCACTTGCACTAGAGTCACCAATCTAGTTATATTGTGATGAATCGAACACCCATAGAGTTCTGGTGTTGATCATGTTTTGCACGCGAGAGAGGTTTAGTCAACGGATCTGCGACATTCATATCCGTGTGCACCTTGCAAATCTCTATGTCTCCATCTTGAACATTTTCACGGATGGAGTTGAAATGACGCTTGATGTGCCTGGTCTTCTTGTGAAACCTGGGCTCCTTGGCAAGGGCAATAGCTCTAGTGTTGTCACAGAAGAGTTTGATCGGCCCCGACGCATTGGGTATGACTCCTAGGTCGGTGATGAACTCCTTCACCCAAATCGCTTCATGCGCTGCCTCCGAGGCTGCCATGTACTCCGCTTCACACGTAGATCCCGCCACGACGCTCTGCTTGCAGCTGCACCAGCTTACTGCTCCACCATTCAACATATACACGTATCCGGTTTGTGACTTAGAGTCATCCAGATCTGAGTCGAAGCTAGCGTCGACGTAACCCTTTACGACGAGCTCTTCGTCTCCTCCATAAACGAGAAACATGTCCTTTGTCCTTTTCAGGTACTTCAGGATATTCTTGACCGCTGTCCAGTGTTCCTTGCCGGGATTACTTTGGTATCTTGCAACCAAACTTACGGCAAGGTTTACATCAGGTCTGGTACACAGCATGGCATACATAATAGATCCTATGGCTGAAGCATAGGGGATGACACTCATCTCTTCTTTATCTTTTGCCGTGGTCGGTGACTGAGCCGAGCTCAATCTCACACCTTGTAACATAGGCAAGAACCCCTTCTTGGACTGATCCATTTTGAACCTCTTCAAAATCTTATCAAGGTATGTGCTTTGTGAAAGACCTATGAGGCGTCTCGATCTATCTCTATAGATTTTGATGCCTAATATATAAGCAGCTTCTCCAAGGTCCTTCATTAAATAACACTTATTCAAGTAGGCCTTAATGCTGTCCAGAAGTTTCGTATCATTTCCCATCAAGAGTATGTCATCTACATATAATAGGAGAAATGCTACAGAGCTCCCACTCACTTTCTTGTAAACGCAGGCTTCTCCATAAGTCTGCATAAACCCAAACGCTTTGATCATCTCATCAAAGCGAATGTTCCAACTCCAAGATGCTTGCACCAATCCATAAATGGATCGCTGGAGCTTGCATACTTTGTTAGCGTTCTGAGGATCGACAAAACCTTCCGGCTGCATCATATACAGCTCTTCCTTAAGATGTCCGTTAAGGAAAGCCGTTTTGACGTCCATCTGCCATATCTCATAATCATAGTATGCGGCAATTGCTAACATGATTCGGACGGACTTCAGCTTCGCTACGGGAGAGAAAGTCTCGTCGTAGTCAATCCCTTGAACTTGTCGATAACCCTTAGCGACAAGTCGAGCTTTATAGATGGTAACATTACCATCCGCGTCCGTCTTCTTCTTAAAAATCCATTTGTTTTCTATCGCTCGCCGATCATCGGGCAAGTCTGTCAAAGTCCATACTTTGTTTTCATACATGGATTCTATCTCGGATTTCATGGCTTCAAGCCATTTGTTGGAATCCGGGCCCGCCATCGCTTCTTCATAGTTCGAAGGTTCATTGTTGTCTAACAACATGATTTGCATGACAGGGTTGCCGTACCACTCTGGTGCAGAACGTGTCATCGTGAACCTTCGAAGTTCAGTAGCAACTTGATCTGAAGTACCTTGATCATCATCATTGTTTTCCTCTTCAGTTGGTGTGGGCATCACAGGAACGGTTTCCTGCGCTGCACCACCTTCCCGTTCGAGAGGTAGTACTTCATCGAGTTCTACTTTCCTCCCACTTACTTCTTTCGAGAGAAACTCTTTCTCCAGAAAGCATCCGTTCTTGGCAACAAAGATCTTGCCTTCGGATCTTAAGTAGAAGGTATACCCGACAGTTTCCTTAGGGTATCCTATGAATACGCATTTTTCCGACTTGGGTTCGAGCTTTTCAGGTTGAAATTTCTTGACATAAGCATCGCATCCCCAAACTTTTAGAAACGACAGCTTAGGTTTCTTCCCAAACCATAATTCATACGGTGTCGTCTCAACGGATTTATACGGTGCCCTATTTAAAGTGAATGTAGCTGTCTCTAGAGCGTATCCCCAAAATGACAGCGGTAAATCGGTAAGAGACATCATAGACCGCACCATATCCAATAGAGTGCGATTACGACGTTCGGACACACCGTTTCGCTGAGGTGTTCCAGGCGGCGTGAGTTGTGAAACAATTCCACATTTTCTTAAGTGTGTACCAAATTCGTGACTTAAGTATTCTCCTCCACGATCTGATCGTAGGAACTTTATCTTTCGGTCACGTTGATTCTCCACCTCACTCTGAAATTCCTTGAACTTTTCAAAGGTCTCAGACTTGTGTTTCATTAAGTAGACATACCCATATCTACTCAAGTCATCAGTGAGAGTGAGAACATAACGATATCCTCCGCGAGCCTCAACGCTCATTGGACCGCACACATCGGTATGTATGATTTCCAACAAGTTGGTTGCTCGCTCCATTGTTCCGGAGAACGGAGTCTTGGTCATTTTTCCTAAGAGGCATGGTTCGCATGTGTCAAACGATTCATAATCAAGAGACTCTAAAAGTCCATCAGCATGGAGCTTCTTCATGCGCTTGACACCAATGTGACCAAGACGGCAGTGCCACAAGTATGTGGGACTATCGTTATCAACTTTACATCTTTTGGCATCCACACTATGAACATGTGTAACATTACGCTCGAGATTCATTAAGAATAAACCATTGACCATCGGAGCATGACCATAAAACATATCTCTCATATAAATCGAACAACCATTATTCTCAGACTTAAATGAGTAGCCATCTCGTATTAAACGAGATCCAGATACAATGTTCATGCTCAAACATGGCACTAAATAACAATTATTAAGGTTCAAAACTAATCCCGTAGGTAAATGTAGAGGCAGCGTGCCGACGGCGATCACATCGACTCTGGAACCATTCCCGATGCGCATCGTCACCTCGTCCTTCGCCAGTCTCCGTTTATTCCGCAGCTCCTGCTGTGAGTTACAAATATGAGCAACGGCATCGGTATCAAATACCCAGGAGTTACTACGAGTACTGGTAAGGTACACATCAATTACATGTATATCAAATATACCTTTGGTGTTGCCAGCCTTCTTATCCGCTAAGTATTTGGGGCAGTTCCGCTTCCAGTGACCCTTCCCCTTGCAATAAAAGCACTCAGTCTCAGGCTTGGGTCCATTCTTTGACTTCTTCCCGGCAACTGGCTTACCGGGCGCGGCAACATCTTTGCCGTCCTTCTTGAAGTTCTTCTTACCCTTGCCCTTCTTGAACTTAGTGGTCTTATTGACCATCAACACTTGATGTTCTTTCTTGATTTCAGCCTCTGCTGACTTCAGCATCGAGAACACTTCAGGAATGATCTTTACCATCCCCTGCATGTTGTAGTTCATCACAAAGCTCTTGTAGCTTGGTGGGAGCGACTGGAGGATTCTGTCAATGACCGCCTCATCTGGGAGGTTTATGTTCAGCTGGGTCATACGGTTGTGCAACCCAGACATCTTCAGGATGTGCTCACTGACAGAACTGTTTTCCTCCATCTTACAACTGTAGAACTTGTCGGAGACATCATATCTCTCGACCCGGGCATGAGCTTGGAAAACTAGTTTCAGCTCTTCGAACATCTCATATGCTCCGTGGTGCTCAAAACACTTTTGGAGCCCCGGTTCTAAGCTGTAAAGCATGCCGCACTGAACGAGGGAGTAATCATCAGCACGAGCTTGCCAAGCGTTCATAACGTCTTGGTTCTCTGGGATGGGAGCGTCACCTAGCGGTCCTTCTAGGACATATTGCTTCCTGGCAGCTATGAGGATGATCCTCAGGTTCCGGACCCAGTCCGTATAGTTGCTGCCATCATCTTTCAGCTTGGTTTTCTCTAGGAACGCGTTGAAGTTCATGTTGACATTAGCGTTGGCCATTGATCTACAAGACATATTTGCAAAGGTTTTAGACTAAGTTCATGATAATAAAGTTCTAATCAAATTATGAACTCCCACTTAGATTAGACATCCCTCTAGTCATCTAAGTGTTACACGATCCGAGTCGACTAGCCCATGTCCGATCATCACGTGAGACGGACTAGTCATCGTCGGTGAACATCTTCATGTTGATCGTATCTTCCATACGACTCGTGTTCGACCTTTCGGTCTCCATGTTCCGAGGCCATGTCTGCACATGCTAGGCTCGTCAAGTTAACCCTAAGTGTTTTCGCTGTGTAAAACTGTCTTACACCCGTTGTATGTGAACGTAAGAATCCATCACACCCGATCATCACGTGGTGCTTAGAAGCGACGAACTGTAGCAACGGTGCACAGTTAGGGGAGAACACTTCTTGAAATTTTGTAAGGGATCATCTTATTTACTACCGTCTTCCTAAGTAAACAAGATGTAAAAGCATAATAAACATCACATGCAATTATATAGTTGTGACATGATATGGCCAATATCATAAAGCTCCATTGATCTCCATCTTCGGGGCTCCATGATCATCTTGTCACCGGCTTGACACCATGATCTCCATCATCATGATCTCCATCATCGTGTCTTCATGAAGTTGTCACGCCAACGACTACTTCTACTTCTATGACTAACGCGTTTAGCAATGAAGTAAAGTAGTTTACATGGCGTTCTTCAATGACACGCAGGTCATACAAAAAATAAAGACAACTCCTATGGCTCCTGCCGGTTGTCATACTCATCGACATGCAAGTCGTGAATCCTATTACAAGAACATGATCTCATACATCACAATTCATCATTCATCACAACTTCTGGCCATATCACATCACATGATCAATCGCTGCAAAAACAAGTTAGACGTCCTCTAATTGTTGTTGCATCTTTTACGTGGCTGCGATTGGGTTCTAGCAAGAACGTTTTCTTACCTACGAATCACCACAACGTGATTTTGTCAACTTCTATTTACCCTTCATAAGGTCCTTGTTCATCGAATCCGCTCCAACTAAAGTGGGAGAGACAGACACCCGCCAGCCACCTTATGCAACTAGTGCATGTCAGTCGGTGGAACCGGTCTCACGTAAGCGTACGTGTAAGGTTGGTCCGGGCCGCTTCATCCCACAATACCGTTGAGCAAGAAAAGACTAGTAGAGGCAAGTAAGATGACAAGATCAACGCCCACAAAAAATTGTGTTCTACTCGTGCATTAGAGAACTACGCATAGACCTAGCTCATGATGCCACTGTTGGGGAACGTTGCAGAAAATTAAAATTTTTCCTACGGTTTCACCAAGATCCATCTATGAGTTCATCTAAGCAACGAGTCTAGGGAGAGAGTTTGCATCTACATACCACTTGTATATCGCGTGCGGAAGCTTGCAAGGTGATGATGTAGTCGTACTCGACGTGATTCGAATCACCGATGACCAAGTGCTGAACGGACAGCACCTCCGCGTTCAACACACGTACGGTACGGGTGACGTCTCCTCCGTCTTGATCCAGCAAGGAGGAAGGAGAGGTTGAGGAAGACAGCTCCACCAGCAGCACGACGGCGTGGTGATGGTGGAGAAGCAGTACTCCGACAGGGCTTCGCCGAGCGCACAACGGAGGAGGAGAGGTGTTGGGGTGGGGAGGGCTGCGCCTTGGCTTGGGTTTTGCTGCCCTCCCCTCACCCTTCTATTTGTAGGGGGAAGGGAGAAGGGGGCCGGCCCCTCTAGATCCATCTAGAGGGGGGGCGGCGGCCAAGGGGAGGGGGGACTTGCCCCCCAAGCAAGGGGTGCGCCCCCTCTAGGGTTCCCCCCTCAACCCTAGGCGCAAGGGCCCAGGGGAGGGGGTGCGCCAAGCCCACCAAGGGCTGGCCATCTCCCCACGCAGCCCAAGTGGCCCCCCGGGAGGGGTGGCCCCTCCCGGTGGACCCCCGGAACCCTTCCGGTGGCCCCGGTACAATACCGGTATGCCCCCGAAACTTTCCGGTGTCCGTTTAACAACTTCCCATATATAAATCTTTACCTCCGGACCCTTCCGGAACTCCTCGTGACGTCCGGGATTTCATCCGGGACTCCGAACAACATTCGGTAGTCACATACTAGTCTTCCTAATAACCCTAGCGTCACAGAACCTTAAGTGTGTAGACCCTACGGGTTCGGGAGACACACAGACATGACCGAGACGACTCTCGGGCAATAACCAATAGCGGGGTCTGGATACCCATGTTGGCTCCCACATGCTCCTCGATGATTTCATCGGTTGAACCACGATGTCGAGGATTTGATCAAACCCTGTATGCAATTCCCTTTGTCAATCGGTACGTTACTTGCCCGAGACTCGATCGTCGGTATCCCAATACCTTGTTCAGTCTCGTTACCGGCAAGTCACTTTACTCGTACCGTAATGCATGATCCCGTGGCCAACACCTTGGTCACCTTGAGCTCATTATGATGATGCATTACCGAGTGGGCCCAGAGATACCTCTCCGTCATACGGAGTGACAAATCCCAGTCTCGATCCGTGTCAACCCAACAGATACTTTCGGAGATACCTGTAATGCACCTTTATAGTCACCCAGTTACGTTGTGATGTTTGATACACCCAAGGCACTCCTACGGTAACCGGGAGTTACACGATCTCATGGTCGAAGGAAGAGATACTTGACATTGGCAAAGCTCTAGCAAACGAACTACACGATCTTTTATGCTATGCTTAGGATTGGGTCTTGTCCATCACATCATTCTCCTAATGATGTGATCCCGTTATCAACGACATCCAATGTCCATAGTCAGGAAACCATAACTATCTGTTGATCACAACGAGCTAGTCTACTAGAGGCTCACTAGGGACATTTGTGGTCTAAGTGTTCACACGTGTATTACGATTTCCGGATAATACAGTTATAGCATGAACAAAAGACAATTATCATGAACATTGAAATATAATAATACTTTTATTATTGCCTCTAGGGCATATTTCCAACACATATCTATCATTGCAGGCAAAAATAGCTCTAGCAGCTTCTTCATCCATAACATAACCCTCAGGAACAACAGGCAATTCATAATTAGGGGGAGAACCTTCATCATCACTTTCATCAATAATTTCATTCTCTCTAACCCTAGCAAGTTGTTGATCAAGAAATTCACCTAATGGCACAATAGTATCAAGCATAGAAGTAGTTTCATCATAAGTATCATGCATAGCAGAAGTGGCATCATCAATAACATGCGACATATCAGAATTCAAAGCAGTAGCGGGTTTAGGTGTCGCAAGCTTACTCAAAACAGAAGGAGAATCTAGTGCAGAGCTAGATGGAGTTCCTTACCTCCCCTCGTAGTTGAGGGAAAATCTTAGTTTTTTCATCTTTCAACCTCATAGTGACCAGCAAATATAAATCCCAAGTGACTCAAAGAATAGAGCTATGCTCCCCGGCAACGGCGCCAGAAATTAGTCTTGATAACCCACAAGTATAGGGGATCGCAACAGCTTTTGAGGGTAGAGTATTCAACCCAAATTTATTGATTCGACACAAGGGGAGCCAAAGAATATTCTCAAGCATTAGCAGTTGAGTTGTCAATTCAACCACACCTGGATAACTTAGTATCTGCAGCAAAGTATTTAGTAGCAAAGTAGTATGGAAGTAACGGTAACAATGGCAAAAGTAACGATAGCAGTTTGTAGTAATTGTAACAGTAGCAACGGAAAAGTAAATAAGCAAAGCACAATATGTGAAAAGCTCGTAGGCATTGGATCAGTGATGGATAATTATGTCGGATGTGATTCCTCATGTAATAGCTATAACATAGGGTGACACAGAACTAGCTCCAGTTCATCAATGTAATGTAGGCATGTATTCCGAATATAGTCATACGTGCTTATGGAAAAGAACTTGCATGACATCTTTTGTCCTACCCTCCCGTGGCAGCGGGGTCCTAGTGGAAACTAAGGGATATTAAGGCCTCCTTTTAATAGAGTACCAGACCAAAGCATTAACACATAGTGAATATATGAACTCCTCAAACTACGGTCATCACCGAGAAGTATCCCGATTATTGTCACTTCGGGGTTGTCGGATCATAACACATAATAGGTGACTATAGACTTGTAAGATAGGATCAAGAACTCACATATATTCATGAAAACATAATAGGTTCAGATCTGAAATCATGGCACTTGGGCCGTAGTGACAAGCATTAAGCATAGCAAAGTCATAGCAACATCAATCTCAGAACATAGTGGATACTCGGGATCAAACCCTAACAAAACTAACTTGATTACATGGTAAATCTCATCCAACCCATCACCATCCAGCAAGCCTACGATGGAATTACTCACGCACGGCGGTGAGCATCATGAAATTGGTGATGGAGGATGGTTGATGATGACGACGACGACGAATCCCCCTCTCTGGAGCCCCGAACGGACTCCAGATCAGCCCTCCCGAGAGAGATTAGGGCTTGGCGGTGGCTCCATATCATAAAACGCGATGAAACTTTCTCTCTGATTTTTTTCTCCGTGAAACGGAATATATAGAGTTGGAGTTGAGGTCGGTGGAGCATCAGGGGGCCCACGAGACAGGGGGCGCGCCTCCCACCCTCGTGGACAGGGTGTGGGCCCCCTGGCCTTGATTCTTTCGCCAGTATTTTTTATATTTCCAAAAGTTATCTCCGTGAATTTTTCAGGTCATTCTGAGAACTTTTATTTTCTGCACAATAAACAACTCCATGGCAGTTCTGCTGAAAACAACGTCAGTCCGGGTTAGTTTCATTCAAATCATGCAAATTAGAGTCCAAAACAAGGGCAAAAGTGTCTGGAAAAGTAGATACGTTGGAGATGTATTAGGTAGCGGACGACAAAGGTAGGCTTTGCCATCAGCCATCTCTTTGCCGTCTGCCAGCAGAGGACAAAGAAGCTTTGCCGTACGCTAAAAGACAGTGAAGAGGGTGGGTGGCGGGCTAAGGAGAACGACCTAACAGCCACTTTCTTTGCCGTCAGCTAGTGGACGGCAAAGATTCTTTGTCGTCCACTAGCAGACAGCAAAGAAAGTGGTCGTTTTAACGGTCGTGTCCCCCCGGCCCCACCCCACAAGGTACGCTCTTTGCCGTCTACTAGTAGACGGCAAAGAGTTGTGACCTAGCAAAAAAGGGTCTGCGGCCGCACCCCACCCCTCTCTCTTTCTCTCCCGGCCCTCACCACTCGCGCCGCCGCCCCCGGGCCCGAGCCTTCGCCTCCTCCACCACCGCCGCAGCCAAGGTGCTTTTTTGTTTGTTTCTACTGTTATTTGTGTTTAGGTTTATGTGTTATTAATAGGTTTAGGTTAGTGGTAGGATTAGGTTAGTGCTAGGTTAGGTTTAGATAATTAGAAGAAGAAAAAAATTGAAAAAAGAAGAATAAGTAGAAGAAGAGGAAAAAGGAAAAAAGGAAGAGGGTCGTGGATCGCCGGTCGCCGAGGGGCCGGATAGATGGTGGAGCCAGTGGGTCCTGCCAGTCCCGACGCCCATGCCGAGAATCCCCTGGTCCGAGTGCTGGCCCGTCGACCATGCATCGCCATACCAGAGGGTGCCCGGGGACGAGCAGGTTAGGGGGTTCCTTGACGTCGATGGAACCCTAAATAGCAAGTATCGTCGGTGCGAGATACATGTGGCCGTCGGTGTCAAACACTACATCTGTTGGGGAACGTAGTAATTTCAAAAAATTTCCTACGCACACGCAAGATCATGGTGATGGCATAGCAACGAGAGGGGAGAGTGTTCGTCCGCGTACCCTCGTAGACCGTAATCGGAAGCGTTAGCACAACGCGGTTGATGTAGTCGTACGTCTTCATGATCCGACCGATCCAAGCACCGAATGTACGGCACCTCCGAGTTCAGCACACGTTCAGCTTGATGACGATCTCCGGCCTCCGATCCAGCAAAGCTCCGGAGATGAGTTCCGTCAACACGACGGCATGGTGAAGATGATGATGTTCTACCGGCGCAGGGCTTCGCCTAAACTCCGTGACGATATGACCGAGGTGGAATATGGTGGAGGGGGGCACCGCACACGGCTAAGGAACGATCCGTAGATCAACTTGTGTGTCTATGGGGTGCCCCCCGCCCCCGTATATAAAGGAGCCAGGGGGAGAAGGCGGCCGGCCAAGGAGGGCGCGCCAAGGGGGGAGTCCTACTCCCACCGGAAGTAGGACTCCCTTCTTTCCAAGTAGGAGTAGGAGAAGGGGGGAAAGAGGAGAAAGAGAGGAAGGAAAGGGGGGGGGGGGCGCCGCCCCCCTTCCCTTGTCCTATTCGGACTAGGAAGGGGAGGGGCGCGCGGCCCCCTCCTGGCTCCTTCCCTCTTCTCCCTCGAGGCCCATGTAGGCCCAATAATCCCCCGGGGGGTTCCAGTAACCTCCCGGTACTCCGGTAAAATGCCGATTTCACCCGAAACGATTCCGATGTCCAAATATAGGCTTCCAATATATCGATCTTTATGTCTCGACCATTTCGAGACTCCTCGTCATGTCCGCGATCACATCCGGGACTCCGAACAAACTTCGGTACATCAAAACTTATAAACTCATAATAAAACTGTCATCGTAACGTTAAGCGTGCAGACCCTACGGGTTCGAGAACTATGTAGACATGGCCTAGAACCATTCTCGGTCAATAACCAATAGCGGGACCTGGATGCCCATATTGGTTCCTACATATTCTACGAAGATCTTTATCGGTCAAACCGCATAACAACATACGTTGTTCCCTTTGTCATCGTATGTTACTTGCCCAAGATTTGATCGTCGGTATCCAATACCTAGTTCAATCTCGTTACCGGCAAGTCTCTTTACTCGTTCTGTAATGCATCATCCCGTAACCAACTCATTGGTCACATTGCTTGCAAGGCTTATAATGATGTGCATTACCGAGGGGGCCCAGAGATACCTCTCCGATGATCGGAGTGACAAAACCTAATCTCGAAATACGCCAACTCAACATGTACCTTCAGAGACACCTGTAGTACTCCTTTATAATCACCCAGTTACGTTGTGACGTTTGGTAGTACCCAAAGTGTTCCTCCGGTAAACGGGAGTTGCATAATTCTCATAGTTACAGGAACATGTATAAGTCATGAAGAAAGCAATAGCAGTATACTAAACGATCAAGTGCTAGGCTAACGGAATGGGTCATGTCAATCACATCATTCTTCTAATGATGTGATCCCGTTAATCAAATGACAACTCATGTCTATGGCTAGGAAACTTAACCATCTTTGATACAACGAGCTAGTCAAGTAGAGGCATACTAGTGACACTATGTTTGTCTATGTATTCACACATGTATTATGTTTCCGGTTAATACAATTCTAGCATGAATAATAAACATTTATCATGATATAAGGAAATAAATAATAACTTTATTATTGCCTCTAGGGCATATTTCCTTCAGTCTCCCACTTGCACTAGAGTCAATAATCTAGTTCACATCGCCATGTGATTTAACACCAATATTCATATCTGTATATGATTAACACCCATAGTCCACATCGTCATGTGACCAACACCCAAAGGGTTTACTAGAGTCAATAATCTAGTTCACATCGTTATGTGATTAACACCCAAAGAGTACTAAGGTGTGATCATGTTTTGCTCGTGAGAGAAGCTTAGTCAACGGGTCTGTCAAATTCAGAGCCGTATGTATTTTGCAAATATTCTATGTCTACAATGCTCTGCATGGAGCTACTCTAGCTAATTGCTCCCACTTTCAATATGTATCCAGATTGAGACTTAGAGTCATCTGGATCGGTGTAAAAGCTTTCACCGATGTAACTCTTTACGACGGTCTCTTTTTTCACTTCCATAATCGAGAAACATCTCCTTAGTCCTCACTAACGATATTCTTGACCGCTATCCAGTGATCTACTATTAGATCAAAATTGTATTCCTTTGCCAAACTCAGAGCAAGGTATACAATATGTCTGGTTCACAGCATAGCATACTTTATAGAACCTATGACTGAGGCATAGGGAATGACTTTTCATTCTCTTTCTATTTTCTGCCATGGTCGGGTCTTGAGTCTTACTCAACTTCACACCTTGCAACACAGGCAAGAACTCCTTCTTTGACTGTTCCATTTTGAACTATTTCAAAAATTTATCAAGGTATGTATTCATTGAAAAATCTTATCAAGTGTCTTGATCTATCTATATAGATCTTGATGCTCAATGTGTAAGCAACTTCACCGAGGTCTTTCTTTGAAAAAACTCTTATTCAAGTATCCTTTCATGCTATCCAGAATTTCTATATCATTTACAATCAACAATATGTCATCCACATATAATATTAGAAATGCTCCAGAGCTCCCACTCACTTTCTTGTAAATACAGGCTTCTCAAAAAGTCTGTATAAAACCATATGCTTTGATCAACTCATCAAAGCGTATATTCCAACTCCGAGAGGCTTGCACCAGTCCATAAATGGATCGCTGGAGCTTGCACACTTTGTTAGCACCTTTAGGATTGACAAAACCTTCTGGTTGCATCATATACAACTCTTCTTTAATAAATTCATTAAGGAATGCAGTTTTGACATCCTTTTGCCAGATTTCATAAAATGTGGCAATTGCTAACATGATTCGGACAGACTTTAAGCATCGATATGAGTGAGAAAATGTCATTGTATTCAACACCTTGAACTTGTTGAAAAACCTTTCACAACAAGTCGAGCTTTGTAGATAGTAACACTACTATCAGTGTCCGTCTTCCTCTTGAAGATCCACTTATTTTCTATGGCTTGCCGATCATCGGGCAAGTGAATCAAAGTCCATACTTTGTTTTCATACATGGATCCCATCTCAGATTTCATGGCCTCCAGCCATTTTGCGGAATCTGGGCTCATCATCGCTTCCTCATAGTTCGTAGGTTTATCATGGTCTAGTAACATGACTTTCAGAACAGGATTACCGTACCACTCTGGTGCGAACCGTACTCTGGAATACCTACGAGGTTCTGTAGTAACTTGATCAGAAGTTTCATGATCATCATCATTAGCTTCCTCACTAATTGGTGTAGGAATCACTGGAACTGATTTCAATGATGAACTATTTTCCAATTCGGGAGAAGGTACAGTTACCTCATCAAGTTCTACTTTCCTCCCACTCACTTCTTTCGAGAGAAACTCCTTCTCTAGAAAGGATCCATTTTTAGCATCGAATATCTTGCCTTCGGATCTGTGATAGAAGGTGTACCCAACAGTTTCCTTTGGGTATTCTATGAAGACGCACTTCTCCGATTTGGGTTTGAGCTTATCAAGATGAAACTTTTTCACATAAGCATCGTAGCCCCAAACTTTAAGAAACGACAACTTGGGTTTCTTGCTAAACCACAGTTCATATGGTGTCGTCTCAACGGATTTAGATGGTGCCCTTTTTAACGTGAATGTAGCTGTCTCTAATGCATAACCCCAAAACAATAGTGGTAAATCAGTAAGAGACATCATAGATCGCACCATATCCAATAAAGTGCGGTTACGACGTTCGGACACACCATAACGTTGTGGTGTTCCAGGTGGCGTGAGTTGTGAAACCATTCCACATTGTTTTAATTGAAGACCAAACTCGTAACTCAAATATTCGTCTCCGCGATCAGATCGTAGAAACTTTATTTTCTTGTTACGATGATTTTTCCACTTCACTCTGAAATTCTTTGAACCTTTCAACTATTTCAGACTTATGTTTCATCAAGTAGATATACCCATATCTGCTCAAATCATCTTGTGAAGGTCAGAAAATAACGATACTTGCCACAAGCCTTCATACTCATTGGTCTGCATACATCAGTACGTATTATTTCCAATAAGTCAGTAGTTCGTTCCATTGTTTCGGAGAACGGAGTTTTAGTCATCTTGCCAAAAAGGCACGGTTCGCAAGCATCAAATGATTCATAACCAAGTGATTCCGATAATCCATCTTTATGGAGTTTCTTCATGCGCTTTACACCGATATGACACAAACGGCAGTGCCACAAATAAGTTGCACTATCATTATCAACTTTGCATCTTTTGGCATATCAATATTATGTATATGTGTATCACTATGATCGAGATCCAACAAACTATTTTCATTGGGTGTATGACCATCGAAGGTTTTATTCATGTAAACAGAACAACAATTATTCCCTGACTTTAAATGAATAACCGTATTGCAATAAACATGATCAAATCATATTCATGCTCAACGCAAACGCCAAATAACATTTATTTAGGTTTAACACTAATCCCGAAAGTATAGGGAGTGTGCGATGATGATCATATCAATCTTGGAACTACTTCCAACACTCATCGTCACTTCCCCTTCAACTAGTCTCTGTTTATTCTGTCACTCCTGTTTCGATTTACTAATCTTAGCAACCGAACAAGTATCAAATACTCAGGGTTGATAATCCGGGCCAGCTGGCATTGGTAGTAGACCCTCAGGTGGGGGGCTATAAGTTCACTAAGGTACTTATGGATGGAGGAAGCAGTATTAATATATTATACTATGAAACTTTCCGTCGCATGGGTCTAACAGACAAGGATCTCAGACCGTCCAATACGGTGTTCCATGGCGTAGTACCAGGCAAATCTGCTTATCCTGTTGGTAAGATAGCCCTGGATGTGGCTTTTGGAGACGAGCACGATTCCCGGTCTGAAAAGCTAACTTTTGAAGTGGTGAAAATCCGGAGTCCATATCATGCCTTGTTTGGGCGGCCAGCTTATGCTAAGTTCATGGCACTACCTTGTTATATCTACTTGCAGCTCAAAATGCCGGGTTACAAAGGAACGATAACGGTGCATGGAAGCCGCCGAGTTGCTTTGGAATGTGAGGAAGGTGATGCAGCTTATGCAGAGGCGGTCTGTGCCACGGAGGAGTTGAAGTTCTATAAGGACAACGTTGATCCGGCAGATATGACCCCTTTGAAGAAGCCAACTACAGAGCATGAATCGGATCTGAAGTTTAAATCGGCAGCTGAGACCAAGCTTGTTGACTTCGTGCCAGGTGATTCGTCCAAGCAGTTCACTGTCAGTGCCAACCTGGATCCCAAATAGGAAAGCGCGCTCATCGAGTTCATCCGTGAGAACCGGGATATCTTTGCATGGAAGCCATCTGACATGCCAGGTGTACCGAGGGAACTCGCTAAGCACACACTTAATGTGGATCCTAAGTATAAACCGGTGAAACAGTTCCTCCACCGGTTTAACGAAGAAAGGCGCAAAGCCATTGGAGAGGAAGTGGCCAGGCTTTTGGCGGCTGGCTTTATCATTGAGGTGTTTCATCCAGAGTGGCTTGCTAATCCGGTGCTGGTCCTTAAGAAAAATGGCACCTGGCGTATGTGTGTGGACTACACAGATCTTAACAAAGCCTGTCCAGCAGATCCTTTTGCCCTCCCCCGCATTGATCAGATTATTGATGCCACGGCAGGATGTGAGCGTTTAAGTTTTTTGGATGCGTACTCTGGATATCATCAGATAAAAATGGCGGTTAAGGACCAGGAGAAAACAGCGTTTATAACTCCCTTTGGAGCCTTCTGCTATGTATCTATGCCTTTTGGGCTCAAAAGCGCCCAGGCTACTTATCAGCGGTGTGTACAGAATTGCCTGCATACCCAGATCGGCCGCAATGTACATGCTTACGTGGATGATATTGTGGTGAAATCAAGACAAAAGGAGACACTGGTGGAAGATTTGAAGGAAACCTTCGACAACTTGCGCATTTATAAGATGATGCTTAATCCGGCCAAGTGTGTTTTTGGTGTTCCGGCAGGCAAGTTATTGGGGTTTCTGGTGTCTAACAGAGGAATTGAGGCTAATCCGGAGAAAATTAAAGCTATTACTTCCTTGGCTAAACCGAAGTGTATCAATGATGTTCAGCGTCTGGCGGGCAGAATCGCTGCGTTGAGCCGGTTTATCAGCCGCCTCGGAGAGAAGGCCATCCCCTTATACCAGATGCTGAGGAAGACAGATAATTTCGTCTGGAGTCCGGCTGCTGACGAAGCATTTGAGGATCTAAAGCGGCAGTTGGCCAATCCGCCTGTTCTTGCGGCTCCGGTTGACAAGGAGCCACTGTTATTATATGTGGCAGCCAATGCTCGAGCAGTAAGTGTGGCTATCGTGGTGGAGCGCAAGGAAGCAGGCAAAGAATATCCGGTTCAAGGGCCAGTTTATTATATCAGTGAGGTGCTTATTGAGTCCAAGCAACGGTATCCGCATTGGCAGAAGCTAGTCTAAGGTGTTTTTATGGCCAGTCGGAAATTGAAGCAGTATTTCCAAGGGCACCCTATCACAGTGGTTAGTTCAGCTCCTTTGGGTGATATCATATAGAACCGGGAGGCGACTGGCCAGATTGCAAAATGGGCCATCGAGCTTGGGCCGCATGGACTAAAGTATATACCACGCACAGCAGTGAAGTCACAAGCACTTGTTGATTTCATTAATGACTGGACGGAGTTACAAGCGCCAGAGGAGAAGCCGGATCACACATATTGGACTATTCATTTCGACGGATCCAGGCAGTTGGAAGGCTCGGGGGCTGGAGTCGTTTTAACTTCCCCACGAGGTGATAAGTCTTGTTACGTTCTCTGTTTAATGTTCCCTTGTACTAATAATGCAGCTGAGTACGAAGCCTTGCTCCATGGCCTCCGGATGGCTAAGGAGATGAACTTAAGCCGGGTTAAGTGCTTTGGTGACTCGGACCTGGTAGCTCAGCAAGTATCTGGCACTTGGGACTCTAAGGACCCGCTTATGGCCGCATATCGTCGAGAAGTGGATAATATCGCAGGTTGCTTCAAGGGTTATCAGGTGGATCATGTGGATCGCCGGAAGAACGAAGCGGCGGACGCTTTAAGCCGGTTGGGTTCTCAGCGTAAACCAGTCCCGCCTAATGTCTTTTTGGACGTCTTGCACAACCCGTCAGTCCAGCTCCCTGGTGAAGCGGATTTGGCTATTCCTGATCCGGAGGCTCAGTTGGTGGCAGCATTACATGCTATTCCGGATTGGACGATTCCTTTTCTTGCGTATATGACTCGAGGGGAGTTGCCAGAAGATGAGATTCTGGCCAGACAGATAATCCGGCGATCCAAATCTATGACGATTCTTAATGGTGAGTTGCATCATTGCAGTGTATCAGGGGCGTTTCAACGTTGTGTTTCCCCTGAGGAAGGCTGTGAAATCTTAAGAGAAATCCATGAAGGGGATTGTGGACATCACGCCGGTTCCAAGTCCCTGGTGGCAAAGGCGTTCCGTCACGGATTTTACTGGTTGACTGCACACGCTGATGCGGAGGACTTGGTTAAACGGTGTGATGGATGTCAAAAATTTTCCAGGCGTGCTCATGTACCGGCGCAAGAATTGAGGATGATCCCAATAACGTGGCCGTTTGCAACTTGGGGGCTAGATATGGTCGGACCGTTTAAACGATCCAAGGATAAGAAGACCCACCTGTTGGTGGCAGTGGACAAATTCACCAAGTGGGTTGAAGCGGAGCCTGTCAGCAAGTGTGATGCGGCAACAGCGGTGCAGTTCATCAAAAAGGTGATTTTCCGATTTGGCTTTCCACACAGTATCATTACTGATAATGGTACTAATTTATCCAAGGGTGCTATGAAAGAGTTCTGTGAACATGAGCACATCCGGCTTGACGTGTCATCAGTGGCTCACCCCCAGTCCAACGGGCAGGCAGAACGAGCTAATCAAGAGATCTTACGAGGCATCAAACCCCGACTTCTGGTTCCGTTACAGAGAACACCAGGGTGCTGGGTTGAAGAGCTACCATCAGTGCTATGGAGTATCAATACTACGCCAAACCGGTCCACCGGGTATACACCGTTTTTCATGGTCTACGGAGCAGAGGCAGTTCTCCCCAGTGATATCTGGCACGATTCGCCCCGTGTAGCGGCTTATGTTGAAGCGGACAACGAGACGGCACGGCAGGACGCTTTGGACCTATTGGATGAGGAGCGTGATATGGCAGCTGCTCGTTCGGCGATTTACCAGTAAGATCTTCGTCGTTATCACAGTCACCGGGTTAAAACCAGAACCTTTCAAGAAGGAGATTTGGTGCTTCGCCTCATCCAAGACCAGACAGATATGCATAAGTTATCCCCACCTTGGGAAGGACCTTTTGTGGTCAGCAAGAATCTACACAACGGATCATACTATCTGATTTATATTCGAGAGCGTCAAGACTCACGTACATCAGAGGAGGAGACCAACAGGCCATGGAATATAGCTCATCTTCGGCCTTACTACACTTGAGTCATCGGCTCAGTTTATGTACATATCATGACAATGTATATATTATCTTCGATATAATAAAAACCGGAGCCTCAGCTAAAGCGGGGTCTCTGTCTTTCTTATCATGTGTGGTTACATGGAGTGCTTCTGTTTTTAAAGCGGCCTCCGGTTTACCCCTTGACATTTGTTTTTATCACTTGGGGGCTTGGTCGTGTCCGAACCAATGCAACACCTCTTGATAGGCGAAAGCCACCAGATCATTTGGGGACACGGTCACGTCTGAACCGGTCACGCCTCTTGGTCGGCCAATAGGGCCAGAGTCATTTGGGGGCTTGGTCGAACCCGAACCAATGTCATGCCACTTGGCCGGCGTACTCGCCAAGAGTCTTTTGGGGACCTGGCCGACTGGCACCATTGCTACGCCTTCGGGGGGCTTGGTTGCGTCTGACCATGGTAATGCCATCTGACCAGCTCAATGAAGCTTTTCTTTTGCAAAGAGTTATTGCCTTTGTTGCCATATTTTCACATAATTGGTATTCGATTTTTTTGTTGTTGCGTTTTTAAACCGACAAACATTTTTATCCGGTTTAACTGTCAGTTGCAAACTGACAGAGCACGGTTTAATATTACGCCGGAGTTTTATCTGCCCGGTTTACCTTCTTCCTGTTAATCATCATTGAATAACAAGGGGGCTTGTGCTGATTCAGCACGGTTTATATGGGAGTTATTTTCTCCCCGCTTTACAGACGGTCATGGTTTTTAAAAGCCTCCGCTTCAAGTTTGGCTACGCCAGCTTCATGCCCAGACACGGCAGGTATTTGTATCACATATTTATTGAAATTCTGATATATCTATTTGATTACCATAAACCGGCTGGTGGTATCACCGCCACCAAGGTTCGACTTTTTCTGGTTGCAGGAAATACGAATCAAGCAAAAGTTTCACTACTTATGCACGAAGGCATATTCAAGCACAAAAGTTTTAACTAAAGTTATTACAAGGCAGCCCGGTGCCCAAGTGAGATCATTGTTCTTTGGGTATACCGCCAACGACTACATTTTAAACCGGCCACCGGTTCAAGCCTGCTCTTCATCCTCCGCTGCTTCAGCCTCCTCGTCTCTACCCATTGGCTGGAAATCCACAGTGGTCCAGTCGATTCCCATTAGCGCTTGGAAGACAGCTTCTCCGTGGATCAGAGAAGACGGTTCAATATCAGGAGCGTAAGTATGCTTACGGATTGGAGGGATCAGATTTTCCGCTTCAAAGGTTGGGGCAGGCACTCGCTTGTTTTGATCATTGTATTGTGCTTGATAATGCTCCAAATCGGCTTCTTTGGCCAGCTGACAAGCTAGAGGGCGTACTGCACGGTTTATAGCCCGTAAATCCTCTTCATTGAAATCAGAACCATCTTCTTTAACACTGGGATACCCTTGAGCTGCTTCTACAGGATCAAAGTCTGGTACCCAGGCCTTGGCTCGGATCAAGGCGTTAATGGCTCCGGTTCGAGCAGCAGATTTTTTCACCTCTTCAATCCGGGCAGGAAGCATGGACAGTCGGTTCAGAGTATCTTGAATCAAGGAAGGTGCCGGATTGTTATGAGAGGCTGTGGTGATGATACGCTGGGCTCCGGTATATAACTGTTCTACTAAAGTGTAGACAACCTTCAGTTTCTTCTGCACATCATTTCCTAAGTGCCCAATGCGTGTGCCTACAAACAGTAAATGGTTAGTTCTAAACCGGAGTAATGATACAGCAGGTGCAACATGTCACAATTGTTCAAAGGAAGCTTACCAAAGATTGCTGCAGTCATAGAGTGTACTTGCCGCTTTACGGCTGTCAGATCATCTACTACCGGTTTAAGGGCAGCTTCAGCATTTTCTGCCCGTTTGATCAAATTGGCCTTCTCAGTGGCCCAGTCCGCCTGTTCTTTCTTCAAGCTTTCCTTCACTTGTTCAGCAGCGTTCAAAGCACTGGTTAGTTCTTTCTTGGCCTTCTCTGTTTCGGCCTGCTGGGTTTTCAAAGCCGCTTGTAAATCGGCAATCCGGTCGTCTTTGATTTTCACCTCAGCCTGTGTATCGACAGTATGATCAGCCAGAAATTCAAGGAAGTCAAAGTCCCAACCACACAACACAGTTATATGCTTGACACTTGGGGGCTAATGTACCTTCGATTTTTATATTGATACTAGGTGACAAAGTCCCAAGCTCAATACAAGTATTCAACTTGGCACTTGGGGGCTAATGGCTATTTGATCTACCAATGTTTCCTAAGGCAGTTTATATTGAAGTACCGGTTTAAAAATGCAGACTTAAACCGGCCCTTGTGGTTATGCAGGTAGGTTTCAAAATGGATTAAGAAATATGGTCAAGTCCCGGTTTGATCAAGATTACAAACCAGCCCTTGGGGGCTACAAGAACTGATATACTGGTAGTAAGGAAAGGAGTGAGTTACCTCAAACTTGTCCCTCATTAACTTGACCAGGCCAGCTTCATAGTCACGGCTAGTATAAAGCCGGTTTAAATAGCCAGAATGAAGGTCTTGGGCGCTCAAAGCAGCATATGTTTCCAGTTCGACATCCCACTTTCCTTTATTCAGGGTGGAATAATCCTCTTTCACAGTATGCCTGGTTAAGGTTGCAGGATTCCCCGGTTCAGAGCGGCCCATACCAGTAATCACAACATCATCATCTTTCGACTCGATGGATTGTGTGGGCACGGCCGTTTTAGTAGCAGGACTGCGAGGTTTCTCAAACCGAACGGTGCTGGCAGGTGGATCAGCAGAGTTTGAAGTATTGACAGGCCTCTCTTCAGGAATAACCTCCTTTTGAACCGGAGGATCGTTGGGAATATCTTCAGAGGCAAAATTTTCAAGATCCGGCGCTCTCTCATGATCTGAGGCGGCAGCTTCTTCAGCTGTTTTGTCCAAGCGGGCCTTTTTGCTGGGTTTCGGTTTTGTTCTAAATAGACAAAGAGTCAGGAAAAAGGCATATCCATTACAGAATATATCAGAAAGCATATGGCCGGTTTGATTTACCCGGCGGCTATCTTCAACAGAGGTAGCTGTGTGGCTGAGGATTCGCTAGAGGATGAATGGGAAGTAACCCGATAATCAGAGTCGGACGGATTAAGAGGTTGACGGAAGAAACCCGCTTTGGAATTTAAAGTAATAAAAAGGTCGGAGACCTCGGAGCGGCGCTTTCGAACCGGGCTGTTTGGTAAACCGGCAGAGGTAACTACCTGACCGCTGTGCCGGGTGGTGCGGCGAGCTTCATGTTGTTGTGTCTTCATAAGAAATTTGGGATCCAAATAAGCAAGAGGGTGAGAAAAATTAACTTTCCGGTTTGCCTGATGAAATTTTGGTAAAGGCAAATTTGTTGAATCGGAAGAAAGAATAGTTACCTCAGCAAATCCTGCGTTGCTGGCTTCAGCATCATCCTGACAAGCATCATCATCAATAAGGCGTGTAAAAAGCAAGCCAAGAGAATCAAGTTCCGGATTACCCACATCATCGTCAATGGCCGGGTCAGATGAAGCAGTGGTCTTTCTCTTATGGGCTGATTTCTTGACAATTTTTGTTTTGGGCCGGGTTGGCCGCCCTGCTTTCTCCGCTTTGTCTTGTGGAAGTTTCTTGCTCCAAAACGGATTATCACCCTGGATCAGAAGGGATTAAATGTTAGATACATGAAGCAGTAACAGGTTTAATGGTGAAGCAATTAGAAACTTACCGCAGGTGGTTTGTTGGTGGTACAGTAAGGAGCTAGACCGGTTTGAGCACAGAGGTGCTCCGGTTCATTCAGCATCCTGTTCACCGAGTCTGTAACTTCATCATCAGAAAGTTCGAGTTTTGTGTGTCGGAGTGGGTCGTCGACGCTGCCAGTATACTGACTCATCAAACCGGAACGCCGGCTCAGAGGCAATATGCCCCAGGATAACCAGCAGCGTGCAAGATCAATTCCGGTCAAACCGTTGGCCATAAAGGCTCGGAGCTTGGACAGTTGCGAAGCGTATTTGCTTCTATCTTTGGCGCTTAATCTTTGAGGAAACGGATGAGTGTTGCTTAGCCGCTCTGGACGAAAGCCAGGTAAAGGATTTTCATCTTCAGGAGAAGTGTCCTTGCAATAAAACCAAGTCGCATTCCACTCTTTGGGGTGAGTGTGGAGTTTGACATGGGGATAGGTGATCTCCTTCCTTTTCTGAATTGCCATACCGCCCAATTCCGTATTGGGACCGTCGGTGAATTCAGTGCGACGGTTTAGGTGGAAGAGGTCCCTAAACAGTTCAACAGAAGGT
Source organism: Triticum timopheevii (assembly GCA_963921465.1). Lineage (NCBI taxonomy): Eukaryota > Viridiplantae > Streptophyta > Magnoliopsida > Poales > Poaceae > Triticum > Triticum timopheevii. Next base: position 153,883,834 of record OY997264.1, read on the forward strand.
TCCTCTTGCAGATATACTTCAGATAGTACTTGAAAGTGGCATAAATTGGTGACGGAGTTGGGGCCAATGTCCTGGGGACGGAGCTGAAAATTGGCCAACACGTCCCGGTAGAATTTGGAATCGGGCGGTTTGAAGCCCCGGGCCAGGTGATCTGCAAAGACCACAACTTCTCCTTCTTGGGGTGTGGGAGGACATTCCTCTCCAGGGACCCTCCAATGGACGGTATCTTTGGAATCTAAAGCGCCAATCGAGACCAGTTCATTTAGCTGTGACTCGGTGACGCGAGAAGGAACCCAGTTGCATTCATACACTTGCTTGGCCATGATAAGATCTACAAAAGTAATTGATCCGGTTCAAGAGGTGTTTGTTACAAGGTGATTGATCTAAGTTATGATAAACCGGAGGCAGTGTTTTAAATCGGTTTCTTGTGATATGATATCAGATGGGCTCTGGCGGTTCAACAAGGGGACTAATGGTGTATCTGTGCCGGTTTAGCAGCTTTTTCTTATGGTCTACAGAAAACAGAAAATATTTCACGGAGGTAAAGCAGAAACGGAAGTGGACTATGTGGCAGATATATATATGCAGAAGATCTATGGGCTTAAGATGAGAAAGTGCAGCGGACGCGTAGGATTCGCTATTAGTACAGTACAGATTCATAGTGTGGTTCAAAGTTAAAAGGATAGACGGAAACGCACGAAGAACACGGTATGTAGCAGGAACCGTAAAAACAGATCTAAGCCGAGAAGGGGAAGAAGCTTACCGGGAACGAAGAAGACGCGGAAAGAGGCCGCAGTATTCTGGTACGTTCAGGTCGATGCAGCAGCCTAGGACGAGGCGGAGGTCGACGACGATGGCGGAGCTCCAAGAGCAGCGGCGCGAGGAAGACGAAGAAGAGGAGACGAAGGGAGGAAAGAAATGACCCTTTGGTCTTATTTATAAGGCAGCCAAGCTAGGTCAAGCGCGTGAATCCTGGAACTGCTATTAAAGAAGGCGTTATAAAGGATAAAATTTCAGGATGACGTCATGCCGGTTTATAGTGACCAGAAGTAACGACGACATGGCGGTTTACCAGATAATAGAAGATGTCCAAGATACGAGCTTTGTGAAGGATTGACATGAACTGTTTCAAATCAATCTGGGGCCTAATGTTGGGGATATTACCACTAGGTGTAAACCGGCCAGCTTGGGCCGAGTTAACTCTATTAGTGGTACAAGTAGAGAAAGGCCCAAGGCCTATAGTCGGTTTAGAGCTTGTAGCCGTAAACCGGCCTGATGTATAACTTGTATTGTAAGTTAGTAATAGAGAGATACCAACCGGGATACGAGTATGAACCGGTTGGGACTCTATGAACCGATGGGCGTCACTCGTGTATATAAGGGGACGACCCGGCGACGGTTCAAAGACAGACAACCACAACTCGAGCCTAGGCGAAGCTTGTTTGCTCCCTAGCCATCGAGACTACATCAATTCCATCACAACTAGACGTAGGCTTTTACCTTCATCGAAGGGGCCGAACTAGTATAAACCCTTGTGTCTTTGTGTCCGCTTTAACCCCTTCAAGTAAACCCGTAGTGATGGCTCCACGACTAAGTCCTTACACTAGGACATCTGCCGTGACAAATCCACGACACAGGGGCTACTATAAACACTAGTAAGGCACACATCAAACACCTGTATATCAAATATACCCTTGTTAACTTTGCCATCCATCTTATCCACCAAATATTTAGGGCATTTCCGCTTCCAGTGACAATTTCCTTTGTAGTGTAAGCACTCAGTTTCAGGCTTTGGTCCAACTTTGGTCTTCTTCACGGGAGTGACAACTTGTTTGCCATTCTACTTGGAGTTTCCCTTTCTTTCCCTTTGCCCTTTTCTTGAAACTAGTGGTCTTGTCAATCATCAACACTTGAGGCTCTTTCTTGATTTCCACCTTTGTCGATTTCAACATCACGAAGAGCTTGGGAATCGTTTTCGTCATCCCTTGCATTATAGTTCATCACAAAGTTCCACTAACTTGGTGATGGTAACTAGAGAACTCTGCCAATCACTATCTTATCTGGAAGATTAACTCCCACTTGATTCAAGCGATTGTAGTACTCAGACAATCTAAGCACTTGCTCACTAGTTGAGCAATTCTCCTCCATCTTTTAGCTATAGAACTTGTTGAAGACTTCATATCTCTCAACTCAGGTATTTGCTTGAAATATTAACTTCAACTCCTGGAACATCTCATATGGTCCATGACGTTCAAAACGTCTTTGAAGTCCCAATTCTAAGCCGTTAAGCATGGTGCACTAAACTATCAAGTAGTCATCATATTGAGCTAGCCAAACGTTCATAACGTCTGCATCTGCTCCTGCAATAGGTTTGTCACCTAGCGGTGCATCAAGGACATAATTCTTTTGCGCAGCAATGAGGATAAACCTCAGATCACGGATCCAATCCGCATCATTGCTACTAACATCTTTCAACACAATTTTCTCTAGGAACATGTCAAAATAAACATATGAAAGCAACAACGCAAGCTATTGATCTACAACATAATTTGCAAAATACTACCAGGACTAAGTTCATGATAAATTTAAGTTCAATTAATCATATTACTTAAGAAATCCCACTTAGATAGACATCCCTCTAATCCTCTAAGTGATTACGTGATCCATATCAACTAAACCATGTCCGATCATCACGTGAGATGGAGTAGTTTCAACGGTGAACATCACTATGTTGATCATATCTACTATATGATTCACGTTCGACCTTTCGGTCTCCGTGTTCTGAGGCCATATCTGTATATGCTAGGCTCGTCAAGTTTAACCTGAGTATTCCGCGTGTGCAACTGTTTTGCACCCGTTGTATTTGAACGTAGAGCCTATCACACCCGATCATCACGTGGTGTCTCAGCACGAAGAACTTTCGCAACGGTGCATACTCAGGGAGAACACTTCTTGATAATTAGTGAGAGATCATCTTAAAATGCTACCGTCAATCAAAGCAAGATAAGATGCATAAAGGATAAACATCACATGCAATCAATATAAGTGATATGATATGGCCATCATCATCTTGTGCTTGTGATCTCCATCTTCGAAGCACCGTCGTGATCACCATCGTCACCGGCGCGACACCTTGATCTCCATCGTAGCATCGTTGTCGTTACGCCATCTATTGCTTCTACGACTATTGCTACCGCGTAGTGATAAAGTAAAGCAATTACAGGGCGTTTGCATTTCATACAATAAAGCGACAACCATATGGCTCCTGCCAGTTGCCGATAACTTCGGTTACAAAACATGATCATCTCATACAATAAAATATAGCATCACGTCTTGACCATATCACATCACAACATGCCCTGCAAAAACAAGTTAGACGTCCTCTACTTTGTTGTTGCAAGTTTTACGTGGCTGCTACGGGCTTAGCAAGAACCGTTCTTACCTACGCATCAAAAACCACAATGATAGTTCGTCAAGTTGGTGCTGTTTTAACCTTCGCAAGGACCGGGCGTAGCCACACTCGATTCAGCTAAAGTGAGAGAGACAGACACCCGCCAGCCACCTTTAAGCACGAGTGCTCGTGGCGGTGAAACCAGTCTCGCGTAAGCGTACGCGTAATGTCGGTCCGGGCCGCTTCATCTCACAATACCGCTGAACCAAAGTATGACATGCTGGTAGGTAGTATGACTTGTATCGCCCACAACTCACTTGTGTTCTACTCGTGCACAACATCAAACCATAAAAACCTGGCTCGGATGCCACTGTTGGGGAACGTAGTAATTTCAAAAAATTTCCTACGCACACGCAAGATCATGGTGATGGCATAGCAACGAGAGGGGAGAGTGTTCGTCCACGTACCCTCGTAGACCGTAAGCGGAAGCGTTAGCACAACGCGGTTGATGTAGTCGTACGTCTTCACGATCCGACCGATCCAAGCACCGAACGTATGGCACCTCCGAGTTCAGCACACGTTCAGCTCGATGACGATCTCCGGCCTCCGATCCAGCAAAGCTCCGGAGATGAGTTCCGTCAACACGACGGCGTGGTGACGATGATGATGTTCTACCGGTGCAGGGCTTCGCCTAAACTCCGCGATGATATGACCGAGGTGGAATATGGTGGAGGGGAGCACCACACACGGCTAAGGAATGATCCGTAGATCAACTTGTGTGTCTATGGGGTGCCCCCCGCCCCCGTATATAAAGGAGCCAGGGGGAGGAGGCGGCCGGCCAAGGAGGGCGCGCCAAGGGGGGAGTCCTACTCCCACCGGGAGTAGGACTCCCTTCTTTCCAAGTAGGAGTAGGAGAAGGGGGGAAAGAGGAGGAAGAGAGGAAGGAAAGGGGGGGGGGGCGCCCCCCTTCCCTTGTCCTATTCGGACTAGGAAGGGGAGGGGCGCACGGCCCCCTCCTGGCTCCTTCCCTCTTCTCCCTCGAGGCCCATGTAGGCCCAATAATCCCCCGGGGGGTTCCGGTAACCTCCCGGTACTCCGGTAAAATACCGATTTCACCCGGAACGATTCGGATGTCCAAATATAGGCTTCCAATATATCGGTCTTTATGTCTCAACCATTTCGAGACTCCTCATCATGTCCGTGATCACATCCGGGACTCCGAACAAACTTCGGTACATCAAAACTTATAAACTCATAATAAAACTGTCATCATAACGTTAAGCGTGCGGACCCTACGGGTTCGAGAACTATGTATACATGACCTAGAACCATTCTCGGTCAATAACCAATAGCGGGACCTAGATGCCCATATTGGTTCCTACATATTCTACGAAGATCTTTATCGGTCAAACCGCATAACAACATACGTTGTTCCCTTTGTCATCGTATGTTACTTGCCCGAGATTTGATCGTCGGTATCCAATACCTAGTTCAATCTCGTTACCGGCAAGTCTCTTTACTCGTTCTGTAATGCATCATCCCGTAACCAACTCATTGGTCACATTGCTTGCAAGGCTTATAATGATGTGCATTACCGAGGGGGCCTAGAGATACCTCTCCGACGATCGGAGTGACAAAACCTAATCTCGAAATACGCCAACTCAACATGTACCTTCAGAGACACCTGTAGTACTCCTTTATAATCACCCAGTTACGTTGTGACGTTTGGTATTACCCAAAGTGTTCCTCCAGTAAACGGGAGTTGCATAATTCTCATAGTTACAGGAACATGTATAAGTCATGAAGAAAGCAATAGCAGTATACTAAACGATCAAGTGCTAGGCTAACGGAATGGGTCATGTCAATCACATCATTCTTCTAATGATGTGATCCCGTTAATCAAATGACAACTCATGTCTATGGCTAGGAAACTTAACCATCTTTGATTCAACGAGCTAGTCAAGTAGAGGCATACTAGTGACACTATGTTTGTCTATGTATTCACACATGTATTATGTTTCCGGTTAATACAATTCTAGCATGAATAATAAACATTTATAATGATATAAGGAAATAAATAATAACTTTATTATTGCCTCTAGGGCATATTTCCTTCAACATCCACGTCCCACAAGTGACGCTGGCATCCGGCGTCCTGCAGCAACAGTTCTCGGGGTCGATGGCGGTCGAACAGCTTTGCGAATTTGTCTTGCAACCTCTGCGATGTTGATTAAAAGCCAAGTGTTGAAACTTGAAACACCCAAACTGACTCAAGTCGGTTTGCTTGTTTGAAGTTTCAAAACTTGGCTTCAATCCTCATCGCAGAGGCTGCCAAACAAATTCGCCAAGGTGTTCGACCGTCATCGGCCCCCAGAACTATTGCTGCGCGGGGGACGCCGGGCGCCGGCGTCACTTGTGGGATGTGGATCTAGTGTTCAACGCCGAGCGCCACATGTATCTCGCACCGATGATACTTGCTATTTAGGGTTCCATCGACGCCGAGGAACCCCCTAACCCATTCGTCCTGTTGTAAATATTTAGCTAGGTCGACGGAAAAACAATATTGCTATGTTACTCATCTTTCGATTTAAATGTGCAGTTTTTTCGTCGCTGTGAGGGTCTAGTGTTCGACGAGCTCCGCCCCTGCATTCGTGGGTGAGCACAAATGACATCTCCTCCTTCCCCTTCATTTTCTCAGTTCCGGTCTTCGTGCTGATGAAACTTGCTAGCTATAGGTGTCTTCAATCATCAGTATGCGTGACCACCATGCATCTCTCGTTAGAAAGGGTTACATCTATAATATGCATGCATTTGCATATTTATAATCATGATTCTTTCGAATTGTCCAACGTTATCCATGGCCAGCCCGAGTATGTGTAGATTGGGTTCGTTTTCCCATATGCTTTGCTTCAGATCCGATGCAGAATTTCCTCAGTGCTTCCTTGTTGTTCTTCGGGTACACATCCTCTATGCTTATTGGCGAGCCATGTATCAGGAGAGCAGCGGGGAGGTGCTGCCGAAATTTTGCATCGGATCCGGAGCAGAGCATCACTGGTACGCGTCGGTGCTATACAAACGGTTTTAAACCCCTTTCTACAACGGCATTTGGAACCATCGCCAAGTGAGTGTGGGCGATAGGGGGTCCTTCCCACACGACCTAGAAACCGTCGGGGATATGGAGCCATGATCCAAAGGCCTTGCAAAACGTAATTGTGTGCGATGCATCACACACTAAATTCTTCCGCATGTGTAGGATCGGTGATTAAACATTTCTAATGACGCAGTGAAACCAAACGGTGTGTCGTAATGAACCGTTTCAGAAACAGTATGTAAGGCACACGGGCCAACATATGAACTATGTGCGATATGTGCCCTATCACACACGAGTTTTCTGCGGAACCCGTCTGCCATGCAAGACTCCATCGCACACGTTCTCCCAACATTTACCGTCTGCGATAATGTTCTATAAAAAATGGTTCAGGAGCCCCTTCGCACACATACAAGTGTTGCAGACCGTTTGTGATTTGTTGTGTATCACCAACAGTGCGCCTAGAGTGACGTGTGCTTTCGTTTGGGATCCCACACGTTTCCTGAAAAAATAACGACTGGGATTGTATTTTACATTGGGCACGGTTTACTCCGAGTTCTCGCGTGCGATAACTTGATATGACAAACGGTTCCGGAGAGCCTACACACGTAGTAGCGCTGCAAATCGTTTGCGATCTGCTGTGTATCACCGACGGTTCCGCTACGATTGACGTATGCTTTCCAATGTGGATCGCACACACCCATTTAGTTGAACCGTGTGCGGAGCAATTGCCAGGTTAAAACAAAAATATCCCATTTTGAATCGGCGTGCAAAAAGCAAATTCGCCACAATATACAATTGAACAAATAAACAAAACATCCCATTTTGAATCGGCACACATAAAGCAAATTGGCCACAATATTCAATTGAATAAACAAACAAAAATATCTCATTTTGAATCGGTAAGCAAAAAGCAAATTCGCCACAATATTCAATTAAACAAACAGTGTCCACAGGAAGAACATTCATCAGATTTCGCAACAATTGCAATTGAAGATATGGTAGCTAAATTCCAATGATTTGTGCACACATATATGCATTACATAATTAATCATAGTGTACGAAATACGAAGACCTCATCAAATGGAAAACAATGGATCCATGCGTATATGTTTAGCGGCTAACTCTTACTCTATGTTTCAGGAGAAGGCATGCTGAAATCTTTATTATCACCAGTGGGATTGATGTAGTGATTCAGGAAGAAGTCGCTGATAAATTTCTAAACCATCAGCAATTCACCAGCTGGGAGCGGTTTAGGGGTCCTCGGTTCTAAGATGAGCTGCAGTATTTTTAAGATCAGAATGTGCCATATGAGTGGAGTAGAAAATATTAATTAAGATAGACTTACTGGTACTAATTTGCAAGGATCATCACAACTATCAGCAGATTTGCAGATGGAGATCATGTGTCTGCAAACATAGTATCCACAAAGGTTGGTCCTTGCTTCTTGCTGAGGACATTGAATTTTTTTGTACAATATTAGTCATGTATTTGTCCTGTTAGGAACAACCTAACCGGTGTTAGATGTATTATTTTTTCTTTGGACAAAATAGAAAGAGGTTTATTTAGAAGTTTGAACATTTGACTAGCGTAAGAAAAGGTATTTGCAGACTATTGGATAAATTTTCCGAAAATAATGGATTTCAGTGTGTTACCGGAGAAACGATCTCATGCTGCAGAGGTAGTTCCCTCTTGAACATGTTCCCTAGTTTAGTTTTCCACAATGCAAGCACACTGCAGATGAAGATGAATTTTGACAACATCAGTTATTGAACCAGATATGAATGCAAATTAATTTCAACATCATAGAATTCAATACCTATTCATGAATTGTTGAAGATGCGTCAGATCCTGAGCGTTTGTTGACTCTTTGAGAGAATCGATGTAGTAAACTGTGTTCTTGTTTGGAACAATGAATATCAATATCCAGTGACCGCTACATATTAAGAAAGCCATGAACTTACAAATTATGTCAAAATCTGAAAGACAATCAGTGTATGCGTGGTTGTTTACTTGACTCACCTTTCATGATATGGCCAGAAAAATGATTCTGCATGGGATGTGTTCTCGAAGATACGGACGACCGTGTTAATGGCCCAGTCCCGTTCGTCCTTACCATGTAATGTTGTGCCATTTGCTAATGCAAGATCTATGAAATACACACTCTCCCTTTTTCTTCTCTACGCGTTCAATCCCCTGAGAGGAATAAAATGCAGTTAGCTATTTATCATTTGCAGCCTTGTATGGAGAAGTTGATCAGAGTTTGTTAAGTACTTACAAAATCAGGCATCTAACAAGAGTGGCATTGAGCTCGTTGAAGTTGAAGAAGAGATGTAAGTCCTCGAAACTCACATCGAATGAACCAGCATCGTGTCGGAAATGATCTCCGTTGAAGTGGACTAGCAAACCATGATGACCTTGTGACATTTGATCCATGCAATATTCATGTAGCTTGCGGCAACTGGAGCTGCACTCATCAAAGTATTCGCCAACAAGAAATGGTTGGCCATGACGTAATTGTGTACTTCAAGTACGTCCGCTTTACTTTTGGCAAGCACCAATTCTACTTCTTCATCATCCATGTCATCGGAAATAATATTACTCCCCGATTCGAACAACCTGCTGTTAATTTGGTTCTGGGCGATGGGTGCTTTAAGCAAGAGGCAATCGTTCTCTTTCATCTTCACTCTCCCGCAACGCTTCTTCATGGGTGTAGCCTTTTTGGACACTTCCTTCTTGGTACTTGAAGCATTTATGGCAGAATGTCTGGTTGGCTGTAAGGTAGACCGCCGAGCAGATGGTGAAGCTTCGACAGACTGCTTAGCAGACGGTTTATCTTTGCCGGACCGTTGAGCTGGCGGTGCTGCTGTGATGGACTGCTGGGCTGTAGAAGCAGAGGCATCGGACTGCTGACCATGCGTTGAAGCTAAGTCCGGTTTCTGCATAGGTGGTGCCAACTTGTCGGTGTGCTAAGAAGGCCGTGCCAATGCGTTGGTTTGCTGAGCAGGAAGTGCTGACGCATTGGTATGTTGATCACGCGACTGTGGACCGACGGACTGCTGAGCAGTCGGTTCTGGACCTACAGACTGCTTAGCAGGCAGTTTCGAAGCATCAGACTACTTAGCAGTCCGTTCCACCAGGTTGGTCTATTGAGTTGTGCTACAGCTGGGTCTCCCCCCACTGCTTCAGCGGCCGGCATCTGAACCGGTGGTGCGTCTTCAGCAGTTGTAGGCCTTGCCGCTGGCTGCTTTGGGGTGGAGGATGACATGGCCTGTACGCCACAAAGTCGGGCCGGCTGATCACAGGTAGATGCATCAGCCGTCGGATTACGAGTATTAGGTTCTTTGGGGGAAGCACGCGAGAGTTGTGTTGTGGCAAGGAGAGCGTCACCGGTTGAGGGGCGACACTGGTTGCTCTTGGCGGGGCTTCAGGGATCTCATCGATGAACTCTATTTCCTTTCGTGGCCACTGGATGTGATGTAACAGTGTTTCTCCCAAGGTCCTTTGCTCATCAAAGTCTCCTAGGACATTCTTGAGCGCAAATTCATTGAATCCAGGCTTTACTTCAATCACGTAGCACTTCACACAGCTCCGCTTCAATGGCACATTGTCCAACAAGAGGCCCTCTTCCAAGAAGGGTGGGCAAACCCAGGTTGTTGCACATTTTAATGTACCTTCATAATGTGTAAGCACGTCCTTCAGTCTATCTTTCATTCCAAATAGATCATATATAGCACCATCACGAGCAGCTACAGTCTCAGTGTCGCTGGGGTCAGCTGATGCACAGCTACTCTTGTGTTGTGTTGTCGCCCAATAAGCAGCATCCTCCATACCCGCCTCCCCTCCCATCTGCTGGCTATCTGTCAGTGTTAGAGTCTTCCCAATCATCATTGACTGCTCAAGATCCTTTTGAACAGCCGGATACATTTCCTTCCTCAACCTGTCATACAATTCATTCTTCTTTATTTCACTCTTCGCTTTTTTCATGCTGAGCCTCTCTTCTTTGCTGAGTGTGAAAGTCCTCTTGTGCGGGACATTAACACCTATACCCCTTGCACGGCCAGGAGGCTCTTTTGTTTCCAGAGCAACAGATAGAATGTCACATGGCCCTGAGTTCCTGTAGAACCTTCCAGGGATCTTGGAAGCCTCTACCATCACTTAATACGGTTCTTCGTCATGTGAGCTTTTAAAGTAATAAGTTTCATCATCACGCCTCATTGCACGTGCCCGCAAGTAGTCTCTAGCGTGTTTGCCCCTAATTTAACTAAAGGTCGGTTCCCCACCCACCGCTAATGCTTCTTTGTCCTCCTGGTGCCATATCGATTTCATGCCGTAGTATCCTGCAACACCCATACGGTGGGGGTGTGTGTTCTTATTCTGAAGTTCCGATTGCTTGAAACTCTTCTCGACAAACTCTTTAGTTGCCCTGACCCTTTTGAATTCTGCCTAATCTGCCTTTGTAATTTGGGGGTATGTGGGGATTGGGTCCTTGCCTTCACTCAAGTACTTCTTGTATAGCACGTGCTTACAGTTTCTCCAAGCATCCCTAGCCTTCTTCAGTGCAGCGTGTTCCACCTGCATTCTCCACTGCTCTAGAACGTTGAAGTGATCCATGATCTCCCGGACTATCCGTCGCCGTGTTTCTGTGTCAGCCTTCCGAAACCCCGACAAATTTATGTTGAGCCTTGCCCTGCCAACAAATCCACACACACTCTTAAACCTCATGTGTGCTTTATCTGGTTTAGTTGGAGCCCAAGACTTTAAATCGATCTCAATTACTTCATATACACCTTTAGGCTGGTGTGTGCGCTTCCTTGGAGCGTACCTCCGTGTCCTGGCCGGAAGGATAATTGCTACAACTCTATCCCATTCAAGATTACTTGATCCCTCACCATCTTCTGAAGACCTAGGGTTGTCGGAATCAGATGAAGATACATCGCCTGAAGCATGAGTGTTGTCGCTGCTATTCGACATCTATAGAGAACACATGCGAAACTCATGAAAGGAGGATAAGCATAAAACTAACAACTTGGTATCAAGCTTTCTAAACATGTCATGCAATAATTTAGAAAATGTACGGCTAATTTGTTAAGTTTGTGTGACTCGGGCGCCCGCGATCTGTAAATCGGCAGTAACGTATTGGAACAAATATATCTTATATGTACTAGTTAGGAAGGTAGATAATTAACATATATACGCTCTCCGTTATTTTATAGCCAATTTGGGAACATACGGAATGAAATAGGAAGAGGGATTGCGAGGAAATATGCCTCAGTGCGATGGAGAGCAGTAACTAACAGGCTTATTAATGCAAACCCGGCCGGACCACAGGAGAGGCGAGGATTACATCATCGATATGATTGAGGGTGGCTGGCGAGCAAACGAAGACGGTGAGGCGCGGGCAGCCGCGTGTTGGGAACAACAGTGGAGGTAGGCTTGATGTCAAAGAGTGGGCACACGACCGGGGTGAGTACGCCGGCGCCGGAGAGGATTCTGCTATGGATCTGGGGGAGGGAGAGCCGGCGATGGAGATTGGGTGGACTAGTTGAGTGAAACGCGGGCAGGCCATGGGGGGAGGGAGGTGTTGGCGGCCTAGGTGAAAAGGATGGAAAATATCCCCGGTCGCCGCGCGGAAAGGCCTATGCAAACGGTTGCCTCTAAGTGCTCGTGTGCACAAAGAGAAATTTTCGTTTGAAAAGAAGACGTACTAATTTTGAAATAAAGACGTGAGTTCATCGTTTCACCTCTAAATTTTTTCCCATGTTAAGCATGTTGGGGAACGTAGTAATTTCAAAAATTTTCCTACGCACACGCAAGATCATGGTGATGTATAGCAACGAGAGGGGAGAGTGTTGTCTACGTACCCTCGTAGACCCGAAGCGGAAGCGATCACAACGTAGAGGAAGTAGTCGTACGTTCTCCTCGCAATCCGACCGATCCCGGCGCCGTTACTCCGGCGCCCCCGAGTTCTTGACACACGTACAGCTCGATGACGTCCCTCGTACTCCGATCCAGCCGAGTGTCGAGGGAGAGTTCCGTCAGCACGACGGCGTGGTGACGATCTTGATGTTCTACCGGCGCAGGGCTTCGCCTAAGCTTCGCGACGATATGACCGAGGTGGAATATGGTGGAGGGGGGCACCGCACACGGCTAAGGAACGATCCGTAGATCAAACTTGTGTGTTCTAGGGTGCCCCCCTGCCCCCGTATATAAAGGAGGGAGGGGGGGAGGCCGGCCGGCCCCTATAGGCGCGCCAAGGAGGGGGGAGTCCTCCTCCTAGTTGGAGTAGGACTCCCCTTTCCTAGTCCAACTAGGAAGGGAGAAGGGGGAAGGAAAGAGAGGGAGAGGGAGAGGGAAAGGGGGGCCGCGCCCCCCCTCCTTGTCCTATTCGGACTCCCCTGGGGGGGGGGCGCGCCACCTCCTGGTGCGGCCCCTCTCTCTCCCCTCTTGGCCCACTAAGGCCCATAACTCCCCGGGGGGTTCCGGTAACCCCTCCGGCACTCCGGTTTTCTCCGGAAACTTCCGGAACTTTTCCGGTGTCCGAATACAGCCGTCCAATATATCAATCTTTATGTCTCGACCATTTCGAGACTCCTCGTCATGTCCGTGATCACATCCGGGACTCCGAAGTCTGTATGAACCCAAATGCTTTGATCACACTATCAAAGCGTTTATTCCAACTCCGAGATGCTTGCACCAGTCCATAAATGGATCGCTGTAGCTTGCATACTTTGTTAGCTCCCTTTGGATCGATAAAACCTTCTGGTTGCATCATATACAACTCTTCTTCCAGAAATCCATTCAGGAATGCAGTCTTTACATCCATTTGCCAAATTTCATAATCATAAAATGCGGCAATCGCTAACATGATTCGGACAGACTTAAGCATCGCTACGGGTGAGAAGGTCTCATCGTAGTCAATCCCTTGAACTTGTCGAAAACCCTTTGCGACAAGTCGAGCTTTGTAGACAGTAACATTACCGTCAGCGTCAGTCTTCTTCTTGAAGATCCACTTGTTTTCTATTGCTTGCCTACCCTCGGGCAAGTCAACCAAAGTCCATACTTTGTTTTCATACATGGATCCCATCTCAGATTTCATGGCCTCAAGCCATTTTGCGGAATCTGGGCTCACCATCGCTTCTTCATAGTTCGTAGGTTCATCATGATCTAGTAGCATGATTTCCAGAATAGGATTACCGTACCACTCTGGTGCGGATCTTACTCTGGTTGATCTACGTGGTTCTGTAGTAACTTGATCTGAAGTTTCATGATCAACATCATCAACTTCCTCACTACTTGGTGTAGGTGTCTCAGAAACCGGTTTCTGCAACGAACTACTTTCAAGTAAGGTAGAAGGTACAATTACCTCATCAAGTTCTACTTTCCTCCCACTCACTTCTTTCGAGAGAAACTCCTTCTCTAGAAAGGATCCATTCTTAGCAACGAATGTCTTGCCTTCGGATCTGTGATAGAAGGTGTACCCAACTGTCTCCTTTGGGTATCCTATGAAGACACATTTCTCCGATTTGGGTTCGAGCTTATCAGGTTGAAGCTTTTTCACATAAGCATCGCATCCCCAAACTTTAAGAAACGACAACTTTGGTTTCTTGCCAAACCACAGTTCATAAGGTGTCGTCTCAACGGATTTCGACGGTGTTCTATTCAGTGTGAATGCGGCCGTCTCTAGAGCATAACCCCAAAACGATAGCGGTAAATCTGTAAGAGACATCATAGATCGCACCATATCTAGTAAAGTACGATTACGACGTTCGGACACACCATTACGCTGTGGTGTTCCGGGTGGCGTGAGTTGCGAAACTATTCCGCATTGTTTCAAATGTAGACCAAACTCGTAACTCAAATATTCACCTCCACGATCAGATCGCAGAAACTTAATTTTCTTGTTACGATGATTTTCAACTTCACTCTGAAATTCTTTGAACTTTTCAAATGTTTCAGACTTATGTTTCATTAAGTAGATATACCCATATCTGCTTAAGTCATCTGTGAAGGTGAGAAAATAACGATATCCGCCACGAGCCTCAACATTCATCGGACCACATACATCTGTATGTATGATCTCCAACAAATCTGTTGCTCTCTCCATAGTACCGGAGAACGGGGTTTTAGTCATCTTGCCCATGAGGCACGGTTCGCAAGTGCCAAGTGATTCATAATCAAGTGACTCCAAAAGTCCATCAGTATGGAGTTTCTTCATGCGCTTTACACCGATATGACCTAAACGGCAGTGCCACAAATAAGTTGCACTATCATTATCAACTCTGCATCTTTTGGTTTCAACATTATGAATATGTGTATCACTACTATCGAGATTCATCAAAAATAGACCACTCTTCAAGGGTGCATGACCATAAAAGATATTACTCATATAAATAGAACAACCATTATTCTCTGATTTAAATGAATAACCGTCTCGCATCAAACAAGATCCAGATATAATGTTCATGCTCAACGCAGGCACCAAATAACAATTATTTAGGTCTAAAACTAATCCCGAAGGTAGATGTAGAGGTAGCGTGCCGACCGCGATCACATCGACTTTGGAACCATTTCCCACGCGCATCGTCACCTCGTCCTTTGCCAGAGTTCGCTTAATCCGTAGTCCCTGTTTCGAGTTGCAAATATTAGCAACAGAACCAGTATCAAATACCCAGGTGCTACTACGAGCTCTAGTAAGGTACACATCAATAACATGTATATCACATATACCTTTGTTCACCTTGCCATCCTTCTTATCCGCCAAATACTTGGGGCAGTTCCGCTTCCAGTGACCAGTCTGCTTGCAGTAGAAGCACTCAGTTTCAGGCTTAGGTCCAGACTTGGGTTTCTTCTCCTGAGCAGCAACTTGCTTGCTGTTCTTCTTGAAGTTCCCCTTCTTCTTCCCTTTACCTTTCTTCTTGAAACTAGTGGTCTTATTGACCATCAACACTTGATGCTCCTTCTTGATTTCTACCTCCGCAGCCTTTAGCATTGCGAAGAGCTCAGGTATAGTTTTTACTAACCCTTGCATATTATAGTTCATCACGAAGCCTTTGTAGCTTGGTGGCAGTGATTGAAGAATTCTGTCAATGACACAATCATCCGGAAGATTAACTCCCAATTGCGTCAAGTGATTGTAGTACCCAGACATTCTGAGTATGTGCTCACTAACAGAACTATTCTCCTCCATCTTGCAGCTATAGAACTTATTGGAGACTTCATATCTCTCAATCCGGGCATTCTATTGGAATATTAACTTCAACTCCTGGAACATCTCATATGCTCCATGACGTTCAAAACGTCGTTGAAGTCCCGGTTCTAAGCCGTAAAGCATGGCACACTGAACTATAGAGTAGTCATCAGCTTTGCTCTGCCAGACGTTCACAACATCTGGTGTCGCTCCAGCAGCAGGCCTGGCACCTAGCGGTGCATCCAGGACGTAACTCTTCTGTGCAGCAATGAGGATAATCCTCAAGTTACGGACCCAGTCCGTGTAATTGCTACCATCATCTTTCAACTTTGCTTTCTCAAGGAACACATTAAAATTCAACGGAACAACAGCACGAGCCATCTATCTACAAACAAACATAAACAAGCAAGATACTATCAGGTACTAAGTTCATGATAAATTTAAGTTCAATTAATCATATTACTTAAGAACTCCCACTTAGATAGACATCCCTCTAGTCATCTTAAGTGATCACGTGATCCAAATCAACTAAACCATAACCGATCATCACGTGAAAATGGAGTAGTTTTCAATGGTGAACATCTTATGTTGATCATATCTACTATATGATTCACGCTCGACCTTTCGGTCTCCGTGTTCCGAGGCCATATCTGCATATGCTAGGCTCGTCAAGTATAACCCGAGTATTCTGCGTGTGCAAAAACTGGCTTGCACCCGTTGTAGATGGACGTAGAGCTTATCACACCCGATCATCACGTGGTGTCTGGGCACGACGAACTTTGGCAACGGTGCATACTCGGGGAGAACACTTCTTGATAATTTAGTGAGAGATCATCTTATAATGCTACCGTCAATCAAAGCAAGATAAGATGCATAAAGGATAAACATCACATGCAAATCAATATAAGTGATATGATATGGTCATCATCATCTTGTGCTTCGTGATCTCTATCTCAGCAGCACCACCATGATCACCATCGTCACCGGCGCGACACCTTGATCTCCATCGTAGCATCGTTGTCGTCTCGCCAAACTTATGCTTCTACGACTATCGCTACCGTTTAGTGATAAAGTAAAGCATTACAGGGCGATTGCATTTCATACAATAAAGCGACAACCATATGGCTCCTGCCAGTTGCCGATAACTTCGGTTACAAAACATGATCATCTCATACAATAAAATATAGCATCACGTCTTGACCATATCACATCACAACATGCCCTGCAAAAACAAGTTAGACGTCCTCTACTTTGTTGTTGCAAATTTTACGTGGCTGCTACGGGCTTAAGCAAGAACCAGTCTCACCTACGCATCAAAACCACAACGATACTTCGTCAAATAGACTCCGTTTTAACCTTCTCAAGGACCGGGCGTAGCCACACTCGGTTCAACTAAAGTGAGAGAGACAGACACCCGCCAGTCACCTTTAAGCAACGAGTGCTCGTAGCGGTGAAACCAGTCTCGCGTAAGCGTACGCGTAATGTCGGTCCGGGCCGCTTCATCTCACAATACCGCTGAACCAAAGTATGACATGCTGGTAGGTAGTATGACTTGTATCGCCCACAACTCACTTGTGTTCTACTCGTGCAAAACATCAAACCATAGAAAAAAACCTAGGCTCGGATGCCACTGTTGGGGAACGTAGTAATTTCAAAAAATTTCCTACGCACACGCAAGATCATGGTGATGTATAGCAACGAGAGGGGAGAGTGTTGTCTACGTACCCTCGTAGACCCGAAGCGGAAGCGATCACAACGTAGAGGAAGTAGTCGTACGTTCTCCTCGCGATTCGACCGATCCCGGCGCCGTTACTCCGGCGCCCCCGAGTTCTTGACACACGTACAGCTCGATGACGTCCCTCGTACTCCGATCCAGCCGAGTGTCGAGGGAGAGTTCCGTCAGCACGACGGCGTGGTGACGATCTTGATGTTCTACCGGCGCAGGGCTTCGCCTAAGCTTCGCGACGATATGACCGAGGTGGAATATGGTGGAGGGGGGCACCGCACACGGCTAAGGAACGATCCGTAGATCAAACTTGTGTGTTCTAGGGTGCCCCCTGCCCCCGTATATAAAGGAGGGAGGGGGGAGGCCGGCCGGCCCCTATAGGCGCGCCAAGGAGGGGGGAGTCCTCCTCCTAGTTGGAGTAGGACTCCCCTTTCCTAGTCCAACTAGGAAGGGAGAAGGGGGAAGGAAAGAGAGGGAGAGGGAGAGGGAAAGGGGGGCCGCGCCCCCCCCTCCTTGTCCTATTCGGACTCCCCTGGGGGGGGCGCGCCACCTCCTGGTGCGGCCCCTCTCTCTCCCCTCTTGGCCCACTAAGGCCCATAACTCCCCGGGGGGTTCCGGTAACCCCTCCGGCACTCCGGTTTTCTCCGGAAACTTCCGGAACTTTTCCGGTGTCCGAATACAGCCGTCCAATATATCAATCTTTATGTCTCGACCATTTCGAGACTCCTCGTCATGTCCGTGATCACATCCGGGACTCCGAACTTCTTCGGTACATCAAAATACATAAACTCATAATAACTGTCATCGAAACCTTAAGCGTGCGGACCCTACGGTTCGAGAACAATGTAGACATGACCGAGACACGTCTCCGGTCAATAACCAACAGCGGGACCTGGATGCCCATATTGGTTCCTACATATTCTACGAAGATCTTTATCGGTCAGACCGTATGACAACATACGTTGTTCCCTTTGTCATCGGTATGTTACTTGCCCGAGATTCGATCGTCGGTATCCAATACCTAGTTCAATCTCGTTACCGGCAAGTCTCTTTACTCGTTCCGTAATACATCATCTCACAGCTAACTCATTAGTTGTATTGCTTGCAAGGCTTCAGTGATGTGTATTACGGAGAGGGCCCAGAGATACCTCTCCGACAATCGGAGTGACAAAACCTAATCTCGAAATACACCAACCCAACATCTGCCTTTGGAGACACCTGTAGTACTCCTTTATAATCACCCAGTTACGTTGTGACGTTTGGTAGCACCCAAAGTGTTCCTCCGGTAAACGGGAGTTGCATAATCTCATAGTTACAGGAACATGTATAAGTCATGGATAAAAGCAGTAGCAACATACTAAACGATCGAGTGCTAAGCTAATGGAATGGGTCATGTCAATCAGATCATTCTGCTAATGATGTGACCTTGTTAATCAAATAACAACTCTTTGTTCATGGCTAGGAAACATAACCATCTTTGATTAACAAGCTAGTCTAGTAGAGGCATACTAGTGACATGTTGTTTGTTCATACATTCACACATGTATCATGTTTCCGGTTAATACAATTCTAGCATGAATGATAAACATTTATCATGAAATAAGGAAATAAATAATAACTTTATTATTGCCTCTAGGGCATATTTCCTTCAAAGCAATCACCATTATACCACGGGTTTGATTTGCTGGCGCATTTCAGGTCTCATGTGCTATATGTAAGACATTTTTCTGGCATTTACCGTGCATTTTGGCATATAAATCAATTCCTAGGCGAACTGCATTTCCTGTCAAAACGGACGAGGATTGCCGTTTGATCTGGGAGCATCCAACGGTGCAGACGTATGATCCATGGGGTTTGGGTTCTGGCCAATCAGAATGCACGACTCAGATCGCGCGCGCAGCAAAGGGGGGCATCGGCCACGGTTTGGTAGGCACACGGCTTTCGTGAGTGAATCGTGTGCTATTTGAAAACATTTACATTAACTAACAGCAAACACGGGTAGTGAAGGAGTCGTCATTGGAGGAGGAACCGCATAAGAAAATCACAACCGGAATTGCATCTGCTGTCGAAAGGGATGAGGATCACCGTTCGATCTAGGAGCATCCGACGGTGCAGACGTACGATGCGTGGGGTTTGGGTTCTGGCCAATCAGAACACACGACTCAGATCGCGCGCGGCAGGGGGGCATCGGCCACGGTTTAGTGGGCACACGGCTTTCGTAAGTGAACCGTGTGCTATTTGAAAACATTTACATTAACTAACAACATTTTTTTGTTTGAATGAAAACATGAGTTCATCGTTTTGCCTCTAGATTTTTTCCCACGGTAAGAAATCACGATTGTACCCTATTTCTATTTTCTGGTACATTTTACTAGGCGGCAGGCCTCGCTAGCAATCTCAAACTTTGAATATGCAAAAAGAAAAGAGATCTCGTTTAATTTATATATATATATATATATATATATATATATATATATATATATATATATATATATATATATATATATATAGTCGCAAATACACGTGCGTGTTAGCGCAAGATCATTTGGGTGTCGCTTTGTGAGTTTTCATTCATTGTGCGAGAAACGGGAAAAAGCTTCAAACAGTTCGGCCGCAGCGTGCGACCAGAGACATAGGCCTTGATGGTATTTTAATTTCAGGAAATGCATGTAGAGTCCCGAAAATAACGAAAATCATTGTGCCACTGTGGTATGCCCTCACGATCGCATGGAAATTTTTTGGTAAAGTTTGGCACAAGTTTTGGTGCTCGCACCTTCCATACCGGAGAATCTCACAAGAAGGATCATAGTTTTCAAAAGAAGACGCGACACTTCGACTACAAATCGTCAGTTACTCTATATCGTTCCGCTTCGAAAAAAATTCATGATAAATAATCGCGGATATACCCTTGGTTTGATTTTTCGGCCCATTTAGGTCGTCTGCTATGTTTAAGTCTTTCTTTGCACTTACCTTGCATTTTAGTGCATATAAAGTCAAAAACCCTGCTATGACTACATGTGGTGTTTTAGTTAGACTATACTTAATTAGGCTACTTATAGTGGAGAGTGTCATATACTCCCTCCATTCCCTTATACAAGGCCACAAACTCAAATTACAGGTACCTAGGTAAAGTTTAATGACTACTTTGCAAGCCAACTTTTCTTCTTGTTAACTGGGATCATTAATACGCCCGCATGCATGCAAGGAAGGAATGAGAAGGAAGTAGCATAGTGTCATTATGACTACATGCATGCAAGTATTAAACAAGTTGCTACTACGAGAAAACATCATTAAATTTTGCCTCGGTTACTGTTAGTGGCCTTGTATAGATGCAAAATGTATTTTTCATAGTGGCCTTGTATAAGGGAATGGAGGGAGTACTATATATATATATACATACATCTGGGCTATTTTGTTTCGCATAACAGAATATTATTCTGTTACCCTACTTGAACTGACGGTTTCAGGCGGTTGTACTGATGATTTTCGAGCGGTTGAACTGATGCTTTCAGTTCTGTTTAACATATCGTCTTCTTTAATTCAATTTTTTTTGTAATTTTTGTCGGAACGGGGCGTGTAATATATCGTTGAAAGCTCTCGATAACTATATTTCAAGTATATTAAACATTTTTGCAAAATTATTATGGTTTAAGAGCAGTTTTGAAAAAACCATTTTTTTCAAAATCGAAAACGTGAATCGTATTTTGGACACAATTTTCAAACGGTTTGTTGGAATTGAGCAAATAAGATGGCGTTGGAAAGCTGGTGAAAATCCGCATCTTCCATATATCTGTTGTTTTTTTATTCTATACAATTTAAAAGTAATTTGGAAAACGGTGAAATTTTGGGCGAAAAGTAATTTCGCTATTTTTTGCAAACGGTTTGTCGGATTGATGCAAATGATACGGCGTTGGAAAGATATGGAAAATGCGCAACTTTTTCGTATTGAAATGTTTCTCTAATTTCTTACGATTTAAAAATGAATTCGAATACGGTCAAATTTGATTTCGAACGCGATTTTTTTCTAAAGTTTGTCGAAATGAGGCAATAATATACGGTTGGAAAGATATCGAAAATACGAAACTTAGCTATGTTGAACATTTTCTCAAATTCACAACCGTTGAAGAGTAATTTGGATTACGGTGAGACCCATCGTGCTATTTTTCCGTCAGAAAAACAGAGTACTTGTACTGATCTACATGTACGTTTGTACTGATGTATTCGAACAGTAATTTTGAAAGGTTCGGAGAAAAGGAGTGCTTGAGCTGATGTTTGCATGGGTTTGTACTAAGCGTGTTTTCACTAACTAGACTTTGCTCTGTTTTGGGTAATATTTTTGTTCGTAAGTTTTCAACGGTTTATTGTATCGTCGCCCTGTACTTGCATGATTTATATCATTGAACTGAATGATAATTTTTTCAAAAAGAAAAAAAATTTTGTTCTTTTTTTTGAACTAAACATTTTTTTACAACGATGTTCTGGACTTCTCTTATTTTATGACTTGTATTTTTCCCATTTGAATTGCATGGGGTTTCCTTTTGCTTGAACTTTTACAAGTTGAATTTCTATCATTTCTTTTTTTCCGAATGGATCACCATTTTTAACTTGTACTGATCAATATTTTTAATTCAACAATTTTTCCTTTGTAGAACGGACCACCATTTTTGTTTGTACGGATCAGTTGTAGAACTTAGACGTCAACGTCACATAATTACACTTTCGACAGATCACCTTCTCCCATCTGGACTGACCACAAAACTTGCATCAGGAAACTCACAGAAACAAGGACGATTACAATGAGATCGATGAGAATGTATGAACCATACCATTTTTAACTCAATAAATACTATACACAGAACTAGCAAAACTTATTAATGTTTTTGAAGTTTCTCACATTAACACTTTTTATAATACAAAACCGAATGGTTCACTTTTACTTCCTCACTTTAAAGTATTAAAAATTGACCAACTAAAATAAAATGGTGAGCACAGTGCATTTTTGTACCACAGTTGGTAATAGGGGCACAATCCATGTGAATTGTATAAAAGGTAAGTACCGGTAAAAATGGATTGCTGGTGTTTTTATAGAGTTTGTAGTACCATCACAACCAAAGTTGCCTCTACCAGTAAGAACAGATCATCTCAGACGCCTCTACTCCTGTTGCTTTTCCTTGTGCAAGAGGCTGTTGACGGATCACGCAGTGATGCAGGTGGCCATGGTAGCGACACGGGCAGTGACGCAGGTCTCCGAACTGATGGTCGCGACAAACTCGGCCACCCTGAAGCCACGGGGTTGGACTGAGCATGACGCTGATGTTGAGTAGAACATTTAGGAATTAGGATAAATCTAACATATAAACCCTGCTAGGCTACCCGCCTAGCGAGGGCAACTGCGCGCGCTAGCGATCGTGGGCCGAACGATCTTTCTACTAGCGCTTGTTTTTGGCCGCTGGCAGTCGGTCAACCGTTGGTTTTTTCCTATGTTTGTCGCTTCTTTCCAAGCGGATGGCGGGTGGACCTGTTTACCTGTTGCATCTAAAGACCGATGTGGGTTTGCCTCGTTTCGGTGGGCGAAAAGATGGAAACAAAGCGATGGAAATATCTCCCTCGTCAGCCCTCTTTCTCAGGGGAAAAGATCTCTCTCTCTCCCTCGTCTCTTCCCATCCCCCTCCTCTTCCCTATGCAGCCGCCACCACTTCCCCTACCCTCTCGGACGCCTCGTCTCTTCCACCTCCGCCTCCATCACCTCCTCCCCTGCCTCCGCACCCGACCACGCGCTGTGGACGAGGAGGCAACAGCTCGGGAGGCAGGTAAGAGGAAAACGGGAGGGATCCCCTCCCGAGCCCCGCGCCTCCCCTCTTTCCCACTGCGCCGCCAGCCCCTTTCCCTCCCTTCGCCGCTGCTACAGCTCCTCCCTGAACCCGCGGCGCGCCTTCTTCTCCGACCGTTGTTGCCCGCACTGCTACTGCCGCGACCTGCTACTGCTCCCCCTCCTCCAGCTCCTCGCCACAGCGGCACTTCCTCCCCTCCTCTCAGGCAAGGCGTCTTGGGGTGTGGAGGCGGCGGGGCAGCAGCCAGTCGTTGCCCTGCAGCGGCAGCAGCAGGTCGGCTTCCCCGTTGTGGCGGCGACGTGTCTAGAGGAACCTGTTGCCCTTCTCCTGGATGAGCGTCGGAGCCGAACAGCCGGAACTGACCATTGAGGAGCTGGGGCAGCTGTGCCACATAGGAGGTCGAGGTGGACCAGGAGAAGCTGCACGAGGCTCCATCGCCTCCTTCTCAAGTAGGTGCACACACTCTTCTCCTTTTTCTGATTTTGCCTCCTTCCAGTGCCCTGCTGTTAGAGCTTCTATATTTGTTTGTGCAGATTTGGTTTCTCTATGCCTACATGGTGTTTGATGAAAATCCAAGAAGGACGGGAGGATTGATCTATGTAAGCCATCTGATTTAATTCTTCAAATAATTAGTTCTGGTCAATCATAACAAGACGAGTAGCTTTCTCTTTGATCCTTTCTGAAGGCGGATAAGAGAAGAAAACTAAAACATGTTCGGCCCGCGAGCTACGAGGATGGGGTGATGACACTGGATTGGCAGCCGACAGCGAGAGAGGAAGGGTGGTTGTTCCTGCGATGAGGTGGTGATGATTGCCATAGTGGAATTTTGTAGGTAAAATCCAAGATGTCTCCTCTTGTGTGATTTGTGTGATGAATTTATGTGGTAGATAGATATATTTCTTTTTGAAAGTCTGACATGCCTACAACTGTTGGGAAATGAACTTGTTAGCTCGGTTTAATTTAATGGCATATTAAACCTGATGCAGCTTGTAGCTGGTGATGTTTCTTTAGTAACTATAAATGTTTACTTCGATGCCATGTTATTCATCTGAATTATTTGAGAGCTGCAAATGATGTTTTCATCTTGCAACACTATTGAAAAGGGAGCGCCTTGTGTGTTTTAGGTACGACAGCGACGAGCTTTGAGGGCCCCCGGTTTGGTGGCAGCATGAGCCTCGTGGAGTGTTTTTGTTTCCCCACTTAGACTACTGTTTTGATTCTGAAGTGTGGAGATGGATGTGACTTACCATGGAGGAAGTGGGTACAATATTCATTTGAAAGATGCAGGTGGCCCAAAATAAGTTTTCGGTAAGCTTTCATATTTCCCTATTTCATCCCTCTCTCTAACTATGACTACGCAAGCATTGGTTAATTACACCCCTCTAAATCCGGTGTTCCTGTCGTTTTTCTCATGTGGTATGCTCTTGTCCTCTCCTTGACCACCACTCATATTTAGGTGCAATTGGAGCTGCAAGCCAGATTGGTTGATACAGCAATGGAGTGATTTGTACCCTGCAAAGTTCCCCTTTTGGTTCACTGACACGGTCAACCTATGTGCACGTAGATGATGTTTTGTTTCCCTCCCCAGAATCTCTGTTCTGTATTGGTGTTGATGTTTTCTTCACTTGCAGATGCAAAAACAGTCCGAGACAGAGCTCGGGCCGAGGATTCTCCCTCGCTCGAGGATTCCAGTAACTATGAGTTCTAGGCGAAGATGTACGTTTCCTACAGACATTTTCAGTTTGACGAGAGGTACTTTACAACTTACAAGTATTGCAGCTTATTCGGTTGAAATTTTCAGAAAACAACCGGGGAGGCTACAAATTATCAGCTTGCCCCTGTCTTTGCAGTATAAATAAAAACTACATTCTGTCATCTTCAGTTCGCTGAGCCTGTCTATTTTTTTTCTTTCTTTGTTTTTTCTTAGGAGTAGAGTATGACCTGCTTTTGTTTATTATAATGTAAATCGGAGGGCTACCTCTTTTTCAATAAAACAGCACTACTATTGAAGCGAAGAGGGTAACAGACAACTAGGGTTTAGTTCTATATGATTCATTACTTCACTGCATGGTCTCGGTCATGAACCCGCAGTGTGTCTACCAGCAATCCATATAGAAGCAACTAAGTTGCTTGATTTTCATGTTTAGCTTTTAATTTTAGACATGACTAAACTGAAGGAATTGTGGACGAGCAATTAATTATGTATTTGGACATGTCAAGAAATGTGCAAAGTATATGTTTATTACTTTTTTCCCTTTCCCCATTCCCTACTTTTTGATAACATTCAAAATATGTGCAATCGCTCATTGGTAATTTCCTTTTAGGTGGATAGATGATGTCGTTTTGTGTTAGTTATATTTTCCAGGAGTAATCCAAGATATTTCTGAATTTATGTTGTCATTTTGCAGCTTTGCCATTCATCTTGAAAAAGTATGTTCCGTTCTGTCTAGGACAGAGAACCATGATTATCACCACTGTTGGAGGAAAAAGCAGAGCAATTGTGTTTCTACTTTCATGCATTATGGTTTTCTATTCTTGGAAGGATAGAGTAAGTTTCCCTTTTATACAAAAGCACTATTCAGGATCTCAATAAGCTCAGGATTCTCAGGCCATGGTCTTTGCTCTTTCAGGTTTACATATTTCGTATGCCTAAATAGTGAAGGTACTTTATTTTCATTTAAGTTGAATATAACCACTGGATTATTCAAATGCAGATTCTTTTGTAACTTAAGAGGTTATACATAGTTGCATGCACTTACTTTAGCTAAGAGGAGCACAACATTGGAGAGAAAGGAAATGATCAAAGTTAATCTATTTCAGGTACATATTTTGTACTGATTGAAACATTTGAGCAAGGTTGTCGCTGTGATGTTCTATGTCATAGTTTTCCCATGTAATGTGATTACATGTTCCACTTTTAATCCAAACATGCTAATACTGTTCTTTCATTCAGAAGCCGTCACTAACACTTAATAACAATGAAAATTTATGTTCTTAAAAATCCGACTAAACTTTACTATCCTGTTTATTAGTGCATTTTATAAACCTTTGTAAGCGTCATGATTTCTTATGTTAATACAATTTGGTTGTTCCAATTCATATTTATATTGTGTTCTGGGCTTACAGAAGAGGAAAATTATAAGTTCTGGTATATACTGGCCGGCACGGGATATTGGACGAGGCGAGGTTGTTCCACTTGCTCAATTGCTATAGACTTGACCTTATCCATCCCTTTCTTCTCCGCTCTGTGCACCAGCATTCTCTCACCCACCCTCTCTTTTCCATTCCATCGCCAGTGTTCCTCTGCATCGGAAAGATGAGTTCGATTGCAAGATCTGCTTCCTCACCCGCAAGATCAGCTCCCTCCCCTCTACGCATCGTGCCGGCAGGTCAATTCTTCAGGTGAATCATCACCAGATCAAGCTGGCTCACCCACTTCCAGGCATACCTTGACCAATAGCACGGTATTATTTCAGATTTCGGTCAATGTTTTTCCTAGAGACATGGTCAAAATAGAAAAGTTTTACTTCTGAGACAAACACAGAAGTGTAGTTATTCTTCGTGATTGAAATCGATATTTGTTTCATTGTTAACAAGAATAGATCGGTCGTCTCATGCGGATGACTAACCTATTGATCTATTTATGGAAATTGCAAAAGTGTCCGATTCATCCTAGCTAATTCAAGTTAACTTGACTACAACAGTATATATCTTTATTTACAAGCTCTGCTCCACATGGACAACAATAATAGTGGATAGGCAGTGTAATTCAGAGAGAATCAGACATCAGTCTGATGGTACTTAATATTTGCTTCTATAACCTGATCTGATAAATGCTATCATATCAAGTGTGAGAGAATGAAGTTCCTTCTCTGGTTAAACTACCGGTTCCTGTTGCGTGTCCTAAACATGGATATTGCAAAGAAAGGTACGACATGGTAACCAACACGAGCAACAAGATAGTATAATCCTTCAACATAAGTAAAACATAAGATAGGGAATTCATGATGCTTGCCTTCCTGGTCAATGTCCTGATGAAGCTACGGATCGAACTCGTAATTCCCCTCATTGCCTGACTCTATTGAAACGATGAAGAAACCCTGGAAAAAAACCAAACGGAGGAAAATCAATATTCATGAATTTCCAGAATGTGTACAATGCATGAATTGTATTTGTTGTCATCCAGAAAGTTGAATATGAAGCTACTGAAATTGGGAATAACATTTTCTTAGAGTTCTACAATGCAAGTTATGAATTTGTAAAGATTTAAAGACATTTTGTTAAAGTGCATCTTCCTTTATTTCTAAGCAACAATACTGACTAAGCTTATATATGTCTGTTCCTTAGAAAGGGGATATGGAGTAGTACAAGAAAGGGGATCCAGGAGCAACCAACATATACAAGCTTAGTACTACTACAAACCAAACTAGAATGATTTTGTTATGGATTTTACAAGTTCAACGGATTGAGCATTTTTATGTGATTTTCCTGATAAATCAAATGTTAGAATGAAAACTTTTATACACAGGGAAGTCTAGCCTTTGTCTGACAGTGTGACAAGCAAGTAAATTAAACAGTGTTAAATATGACCATGTTTTTTCATGCAAATCAATCTCTCTTTCTATAATCTACAGGCAGGTCATGGCTAACATCATCAAGCATCAACAGCAAGCAACAAGCAGCCAGCAGCAAAGAAGGGACAGGTTGATAAAAAAAGCAAAGAAGGGACAGGAGCAAAGCAGCCAGCAGCAAAGAAGGGACAGGAGCAAAGCAGTCAGTGGCAGCAAACAGCAAACAACATCAGCAGCACGCAGCCAGCAACATGCAGAGGTGATTTCTCACCATGCTGTAAGTGGCAAGGTCGGACGGAGCAGAGCAACGAGCTCCGGACAGCGACAATGGCGGTCAACGTCAGGGAAGAAGTAGGAGGGACCCGCGGCTTCGAGTCCATTGTCCAGAGGAGATGCGGACAACACGGAGCCCGTCACAGTCTCTGGAGCTGTTCGGTGAAGAGGATGACCGAGGCGTCGCAGTGGCGGCCGGCAGAATCGACGAAGGTGGCCTCGGTCCAAGGGGCTGCTGCACGTTGGTACCCGGAATCACCATTAAAGGAACAATGGAGCTAAGGGAACTACCTAGGAGCAAGAACGCACCGGAAAAACAAGGTGGTTCACGGCGGCGTCCAGCGGGCCTGCATGTCGAAGCCGGAGGCATGGACGTTGATCCGGACTGAGGGCTAGCGTATCCCGCCGATTCCTGAGGCTGGTGTTGCAACGGCGACCGGCTTCCCCAGCGAGCTAGACGAGAAAGGGGATCCAGGAGAACAGGAAATGAAGTGAGGGAAGTAGTGGGCTGGAGTAAGAGATAAGGTGAAGGGGCATGGGTTCACGGACGCGTGTGGCGTGTCCCTGCGAGATGGTGATAAGGCAATTTTGTCCTGACCTGGAAGACCCATTGCTAAGTGGCAAACGGACGGGTTGGAAAAAAATAAAAAAATTTGAAATTGGCTGGAATATTCCTCCTCTACTCCTTCATAAGCTTTGCTCTAAAATTTTAAAATATCTACTTATATAATATAATTATGAAATTTCAGTATATATGCAGTATGCATAGATCTTATTATTCCACATGTTTTTTATGATGAAAACACATCCAGAGAAAGGTTCTAATGTAATGAAGTGCATTTATTTATGATAGCTCTTCCATCCTAATAAGCACCGGCGGAGCTTAGTGTAGTGTTGGGGGGGGGGGGCTGTGGCCCCCCAGCCTTGCACATTTCTCTGAAGAAAAAATAAATAGAGGGCTAAGATGGAAGCAAAATTAGTATTTCACCCCCTCTGAAGAAAAAAATAAATAGAGGACTAACATTTATCGGGTTGTTGATCCATGCAATATATGTTATGAACAGGTTTTAAAAAATGGTCTTGGTGAAAAGTTTTGTTGTATAAATAGCTTTATGCCATTTTTTAGCTTTTCCTGATTTTATTATATTAGCTTTTATTAAATTTTGTTTTAGTTGACTAAACCTTCTATTCAATCATTTTGTATGCTTGGGTTAGAATCTAACAAAGCTGCTTTTGGATGCTCTGATGCACATGCAAACACACGCCGCTTTCGCCCAAAGTTGGTCCTGAATCAATCTCATATGTATTGTTTGAATACTCGGCTACCTCTGGCTTTTGCGCCTATGGCGCACGGGTCATCTAGAGTCGTGAAGAAAAGGGCGAGAGCCCAGTAAGTAGATATTCTAAAAGTCCTGAATCAAGAAGATAGACACATGATGGTGAAGTGAAGGAACTTTACCGCATAATAAATACAAACTTCATAGCAAGATCAACACCCAAAGCCAACAATCTAAAACATATTTTATCACAGATAAGATATGTTGTTGATCGTCTTAATGATATAAGTTTAAAATCAGAAGCCAAGTATTATTGGAGCTTGGACGATGATACTGAAGAAATTTCTGCTCTGAGCAATGCAGGCCATGAAGAACAGCGGCTATGAAGACTTGCCATAAGTTTATAATCAGAAGCTGTTGTACGAAAAACAAACAAGTATTATTGGAGCCTGGACGATGATATTGAAGAAATTTCTGCTCTGAGCAATGCATGCCATGAAGAACAGCAGCTATGAAGACTTGCCTCAAAGAAATCGTTCTAAACATCCAGCGATACATTTGTCTAACGTATCTCTGCCTATCTACAAGTCTTGCTCATAACATTGTAAATGATCGTTAGTAAGCTTCTTAGGAAACATGTTCATCAACAACCATCTATCTATCATCAATCCGTACTTATTTTCATATGTTTCCCTCTGTGTCTACATATTTTGATGCACACTCTTTCTATACTTGGCTTACCCTCGGCCTTTGCGCCATGGGCGCAACGGGTCATCTAGTAGGAAACAACAAACCGGTGAAGAAATCGTGAAGTGAAATGAGTTATAGAAGACAGTATGCATTTTTCTCACTAAAACAAACTTCTGTTTGTGTGCAACTTCTGTACTTTTTTTTGAAAGATCCAGCATTGCTGGCATTCATTGATAATAGCAGGAAGCAGTGGAAAACAACAAGATGATGAAGGTCCTAGGACCAAAGGATCCGAAGATCAAAAAACAAAAAGAAAAAAGAAAAACAGCTGCTCTAGTAGCTGCAGCACAACACTCCTTACAAACCACACTAGACATCACAGCTTCGACTCCGTTGATGGACTACTAAGGAAACTGAGCAGGGGTGGCGTCACGGAGGATTACCGAACGAACCACCTGTCACGCGTCATCGTATACCACCGGTCTCCCACCGCGGCTTCGACTTCACAACTGTTAGGATTTAATTAATCCTATTAATCCCTGCTTTTCCTAATTGAGGCGGTTGTCTCGTGTCCCTTCGGACGTACCCCTTCGGGGGCTATATATATGTGTAATCCCATCATCAATGAGAACAACTATTCTACTACTTGTTATTTGCCTCTTGCAATTACTTCGAATACGTTATCAGCACGCTCTCTGGCGGAGCGATTTCACGGCCAAACTGCCGGCAGCGAGCGCGCAGCGTCGCGAGGCCCTATGGCCCTGCGTGGCGAAGGAAGTCAGCGCTTCGG
This sequence comes from Triticum timopheevii, assembly GCA_963921465.1. Classification (NCBI taxonomy): domain Eukaryota; kingdom Viridiplantae; phylum Streptophyta; class Magnoliopsida; order Poales; family Poaceae; genus Triticum; species Triticum timopheevii. The sequence goes on from OY997264.1 coordinate 153,914,661, forward strand.
CGCTAGCAAAGGCAGCGCATGGCGCCGCGCACACCTCGACGGCTATTCCTCGGCAACGCAGTGTTCCCAGCGGAAGGCGGCCCCCACGCGCGACCGCGGGCTCCCGGCAGCGCGTCCACATGAGCGACCAACGGCCAACGCTTGGATTGGCGGCTCTGTCCTGCGCGGCAGTGAGGGCAGAATGAGAAAGAACAGAGGCTGTGGATCTCCATCGATTCAAGAATTGAAGGCCTCAACAACGAACGCCAATGGATTCCCATTGATTCATTGATGCAAAAATGAAAAAGGTACCATGCGTTCTTCAATTCTTCCTGCACTGCACTGGATCAAGCGACAACTGCCGTCGCTTTTCATCAGCATCGCCAGCGGCGCCCGTGTCCATGCACCTTGCACACACACGGCTGTCCAGCGATGCGTCGGGGTGTCCGCCGGCCTCTAACCCGGGGCACGACTGCGTGGCCTTGACCTCTCAACGCGGAGGCACTGCGCGGACCTCGAAGAAACGGCAATGGCCTCCGGCGCACCAGCCATTATGTGACGGCGCGGCCTCGGCGCGAGGCCGCCTAAAGCGTGACCGCGGCGATGCCCAGCGCACACGCGCATGGCGAGACGCTCTCCCACTACGCACGCCGCAGATGACAGCCTCGGCGCCCGCGAAGGCGGCACCCACCGCGACGCCCTTCGGCTTGCATCTGTGCAGGCGGCGCCCGAGGCAACGGCCCTCGGTTGGGCGGCGCCCTTCGGCGTGGCTCCCACAGCGGAGACGACGGCGCTCCGACAGTCGCGGCCCTGGCCGGTGTGCCAAAACAGCGGCGGGCGGTTACAGGATTTCTCCTGGTAGAAAGCACTCGGGAGTAAAGAGATAGGAATCTTATCTCTTCGCAAGTTTTGCATTTCAGCCTTGTGCCTTTACCTATTTCCGAAATAGGTCAAAACTTGCCTCTGTCATTGTTTTACGGCTAATTCCTGGAAGTTTCGGGATATTGCAGCTTGGTCTAACGTTATGCCATATGCAGATCATCATTTAGCCCATTTTCTGCTGAGTTTAAAAATTCCAGAAATGTGTGGTTGTTGATGCTTGACATGTTCAATGTGTTTGCTTTTTGGCAATCCCTTTAACATGTTGTATTAGTACAATGACACTGTTTTGCGATTGAGATTAAGTTTTCTCGCACAACAATATTGATTTGCGATTGAGATTTTTTTTTTCTCGCAAAACAATCTCATTGCGATTGAGATTAATTTTCTCTCGCAAAATACTAATTCACCCTGCTGAATTATCTTGCAACTTGATACAAGATCATCTCGTTTAATCTGAGGTCGATAAAATTCAAGTTTCACACTTGAGCATCAAGTTTGTAACAACATTACTATTCATTATGATAGTGGTGTATTTCTGTTGAGTACGATGTATTCCGGAATGTATGTATCTCCATGTTTGCTACATGTCGAGATTAATATGTCTATTTGCAATTGAGATTTTTAATTTCTTGCAAATAAGAATGCAAAATTCAAAGTGATTTCTTCAAATTGATGTATTGGGATCACAAGGTAGTCATATAGATCCAATGTCTTCACAGATTATCAATGACTACTGTTAAAGCCTATATTTTGTCATTTTGACATTATAATTGCTTTACAAAATGTTCTCCCACGCATTTTACTAAGTCATGACATAAGGCATTACGAGTGAGTATCTACTGATTCCATCAGATTATACTCTCTAGTGCTGCGAGATCTACTTCATTTTGAAGATTATCTTCAAAGTGTCATATTTAGCAATTTGAGATTCACACTAATGGTTTCAAGATAACTTCTTGAAATACCCATTGATTTTGCTAAGTTCATTATAACATATGGCTATAGAATTTGAGGCATTCGCCCTCAATGGCCACCACTGCCCTATCTGGGCCATGGACATCATGATCGCTCTTGTGTCTCGTGGGATAATGTGTGCAATCCAGGATTCACTTCTGGTCAGGATCACACCGCTAACAGAAAAATGTTGTCTTATACATTATGAGGCATTAGATTCAGATCTCAGCATCTAGTTATTCTGTATCAGCAATTCCTGGGATACAATGAACCTCAAGGGCAAAGGTTTGAATCTTACTTCAACCTTCAATCCGATAACACCAGCTGTGACGGGACCCTATGAGCACGGAGAACGTGATGGTTGAATATGCCTCAACCGACATGTTTTGGAGACATCTTCTAGTCTCTCAATCTCCTGAGTGGTCAACATAATTTATGTCAATTTACGATGTTCTAATAAGAACATAAGTATTGTTGTCATCATATATTGTATATCACAATATATTGTATCAGCACTTTGATACACATACATATGTATGCATTCTATATATCTGACAGTGGTTTTCATATTGAGAATCTTCATGTCTATATATAGATTTCTACGGGAGTCAATCCGATGAAAATGATATGTGCCTTGTGGACATATGCACCACACACACTCTATACTCAGGGAAGTCCAATGTTTCCACTCTCATTGAGAGAAAGGAGATATTTTAAAATCGCTAGACGTGATGAGGTATTTGTTGGCTCAACTCGAGTCATATTTACTATCCCTGTGGGTACTCGAGTATCGTCAGGATGCTTTATTCCTTCCGGGTTTAGCTCGTACCCTACTAAACTATAGAGGTATCCGTCAAAATAGTTTCCATATCGAAACTTATGATGACAACAAAGAGGAATATCTTCTCTTTACCATATGCAACGGATATGGCAAGCACATTCTCTGTGTATCATCTGGATTGTACTACACATACGACACAACCCGTAGCACATGTTGCGTACGAGATAGTTTTTCAGTGTCTTGTACATGACAAACTTGGCATACTCGCCTTGGTCATCGAGACATTGGGTTGAAACCGAAACTATCAGCAATTCCATTGGTTTATGATTATTATGATGCTAAATTCTAACAATATTTTGATTTTGTGTGCACTACATATGACACAGGGAAGCTAATTTTAAGGATTGCGCACCTTAAAGTTTACGCTGAACCACTCAGACTCCTTGAATGCATCAAGTCGAGGTAAGTGGTTTTTCCCAACCATTGACTAGACTATTCAGGTATCCATGGTTTTTCCAAAGACACATCTACATGATGGTCTCAAGTGTGCTTTATTCACACGAAACCATTGACTCATTATCCTGACATCGATTTCAAGCAAATCGAATGGATAGCATTTGCAGAATTCTCCTTGAGTGCCGTTTTCTATGGCCCTTGGATTGAAGTTTAGCAATTTGTCCTAATGTCTAGACTCAAAATGGTTTGGTAGAATCCCATCCAAAGAATTGAGCTCATTGCATGATCTTTACTTTGAAATTGCAACTTACCAACTTTACGTTGGAGTCATGGAGTTTTACACGCTCATGACCAAACTGCATAATTTTATTCCCCTCTATCTTTGATACGTGGAAATCTACCAAGTATTTCCTATCTGCGGTAATTCGGTTACACACCGATATCATCACCCCGACATACATCATTGGCCCCTCAACATATAGTTGGGATCTATGTGAGGAATAACTGTATTACCGTCAATACCTCAAGCCCCTCACATGGGGAGTTATTCAAGGCCAGTATGTTGATTCAATGAGGAATATTTCCAGGCATTAGGGGGAGAATTCAAGTACCATAAAGAATGCCAGGAAATTAGTGGAATGTTCAACACATTTCTGCCTCATATCCACGTAACCAAAGAGCTGAACCATGTGTTCAGAAGATTTGCAACATATTGCAAATAAACTGCCAGATTCATTTACTGACTATAAAGGTGTCACACAATCCTACAATCCTGCAAAGTATGCCTGAAAGACCTCCACTCCCCGTTCAAAGCAAATAGGGGGAGATGTATGGCAAAAGTACATCAGGATTCAGCTTCTCGCAAGCAAGGATATCAAGGCCTGTGAATCAGTAAATGCAAGTCAACTTCACGTTGGCAGACACCTAATGGGTAGTATACACCCAGTGGACGGGAAACCCTACCAACCCAGGTCATAGTGCACACAATGACCGGGACATCGGAATACCCGACTCAATCGCATTGGGAAATCGCGAGCAGTCACCATGGGTAATGATATTTCCATCAATTATATATTGATATATAGATTCTGGAGAAACATATAACTGGAAGTCTACAATTGTCGACACACATTTCTCAACTAGAATGAAAAAAAAAAACCTTTCAAGTGATTCAGATCCAAAGACCATGGCCATGGCAAAGTGTGAACAACACTCGGACTGAACTCAAGCAAAGGGTATAATCTAGGTAGAAATGATCTTGCTCAATAATGGGAAGGTATTCATAAGCAATATCTATACCAGTTTTCTTCTGGAAACAGAATTGAGAACAACGAGGTGGTGAAACAAAGAGCAAGTATTGTAGCACATGGGTTCACGCAGATACCCAACTATTCTCCAGAGGTGGAATCTCTTTCCGATAACTTATATCATTGGCAGTACAAAATCATCTATCTCTGCAGTTGATAGATGTAGTGATTACATATCCATGTGGATCACTAGATTCAGACATATATGATTGATTTCTGATGGAATCTCAATTCTGAATCAAATACAAAATGCAACATACATTGTGTAAAATCAGTAAGCCACCATACGGCTTATTGTTGTCGGTACATATGGTACAACCGACGTAGTGAGATCCTTATACACAAGGATTACTCCTACAATGATGATTATCCATGTGTTGTGTGTCTGCAATGACGACACATGTAATCATCTAAGTGACGGACTTTAAAATGAAGGATTTGGGTAAACCAAAATACCGCTCGTTACTACAACTTGAGCACCTTCATACATGCATTATGGTATACTATGTTGTCTATATCCAAAATATATTGGAGAAATTCATTGTGGACAAATATTATCCATCCATAATTCTCATGGTAGTTCATTCTCTAGACGTAGAGAAAGATCTATTTAAACCAAGAGATGATGGAAATGTGATATTGGGACTCAACGTTCCATAATGCCATTGGATCCACCAAACACAATTGGTTGGTACTCAAGAATGTCTTTCGATATCTCCAAGGCATCAAACATCTTGTCCTGGTTTTCAGTTTCACAGGAATGTGAACACCGATATCATTGGATACATCGATCAGATCCCCACTATGTCAGATCGTAGACATACTAGGTGTGGTAGCCCTCTCATGAAGAGTCTTCGAAACAGACCTCATGGCTACATCCACCAACCATTATCTCAGCGATAATGTTTCTTGTGTTGCGCGGATGCAAACGGGTTATGTAATAAGCAATGTCGATATATTGCATATCTTGCAAGTCAAATCATGTGACTGATTTGTTCACGAAGTCTCTATCAACATCTACATTCCAGAAATATGTTCATGGAGTTGGTATGTGACGGCTTCGGAATATGCAAGAATCAGGGGGAGTATCTTCCTAAATTGTTCCTGTTCAATGCATCATATTATACTCTTTTTCCTTTCATGAGTTTACTTTACAGGATCTCATAAAGGTTTTTAATGAGGTAATATCAACATGAGATCATATGTCATACTTTCTGTTTTCCCCACCGGGGTTTTTGGGAAAGTATATACGACATATTTATTGTCCTCTGAACTCTATGGGTTTTCTCGTATTGAGTTAAAAGAGACAATAACCATTATATGTTGTATCATTTTCTCCTTATTTTTCCCACTGGGTTTGAAGGAGTTTTAGCAACATATCAAACACCTATCTCCTCATATTTTTCCCACAGGGTTTTTGGAGGAGCTTCTCAAGATGATGATACTTACAGTAACAAGCATGGATTAGGGGGAGTGTTAGGATTTAATTAATCCTATTAATCCCTGCTTTTCCTAATTGAGGCGGTTGTCTCGTGTCCCTTCGGACGTACCCCTTCGGGGGCTATATATATGTGTAATCCCATCATCAATGAGAACAACTATTCTACTACTTGTTATTTGCCTCTTGCAATTACTTCGAATAACAACAACAGACAGTCGAGGCACTCCCACGGACACGCCGGAGAAGAAGAGCCAGCTACCACAACCAAGGCCACACCTCCGACATTGCCCACCGCCGTCATCGTTGCCACAGAAGCCACTATGCACACCCAATCGTAGGAAGGCACTACAGGGATCAAAGTCTTCAAGACGACACCCTAAAGAGGGGAACGACGTTCAAGACGACGCCACCGTCCGACCCTGCAGCAGGATCTAGGTTCTCACCCGAAGTACTTGATCCGGGAGATCCGGCTGTGAGATTCCCGACGACGCCTCCAAGGAGGATGGCGACGCCAACAGGCGCCGTCGCCGCCGGCCGGCCAGCACCGGCCAGGCTTTCGCCCGGGACAGCCACTCCCACGCAGCAGCCGAAGTCGACCCTTGCCTCCACTGGGCTGTGCACCCCACACACAGCAAGCGCGCCATCGCTGTGCAGGGCCACCATCAAGCCTTCCCCGATGACGGGCCTGCAGACACCAAAACAGGTCCTGCACCCCGCATCCAAACCACGGCCGGGCCCCTCTGCCCCAGCACCGCCCGCGGTCGCAAACCGGCCGCGGTCACCATGTGCCACCACGTCCAGATCCGCGCTGCCCGGAGCTCTCCCGCCCAGCATGTCTCCTATGCGCCAGATCCGGGTGTCCCGGAGCCCGACACACGCCACCCGCGACCGGCACACCGCAGATCCGTGCGGGGGCAACGGCTGAGCACCATCCACATGCGGCGCCCCGGATCTGGCCGCCGCGCCATGCCGCAGCACCGCGTGCCGCGCTCCCCTGCAGACGAGCGCCCCTGCGCGTCGCGTCCAGCGCCCGTCGCCTCCATCGGCGCTAGCTCGCCGCGCCCAGATCGGCGCCTCCGCGAGCCACGCGCGCCCGACGACGCCATCTCGCCGCACCCATCCGCGCCTCCACGAGCCACGCGCGCGCCCGTCGCCGCGCCCAGATCGGCGCCTCCGCGAGCCGCGCGCGCCCGACGACACCATCCCGCCGCGCCCATCCGCGCCTCCACAAGCCACGCGCGCGCCCGTCGCCGCGCACCTCCACAAGCTCGCACCCGCCCGCGCGCCTCCGTCAGCTCACCACGCCGACCACAACACTCCCTGCAGGGACGAGCGCCCCGCACCGCCCGAGCTGCACAGGAGTGGTGAAAAACTAAGAGGCCCGCCGCCGCCGACGCCATGCGGGCTTTGCCCGACGGCGGCGGGGAGGAAGGCGGCGGGGGAGGTGGAGTTTGGGGGCGGCTAGGGTTAGCGCCCGAGTCGCCCGCGGGAGGGCGACGCGGGGCCCGCAACTTCTGTACTTGCATGCATTTGGAGGGAGAAACACAGAAAATACAACCACATGGATCAACACATTTGAAGTTGAGTAGAACATTGTGTTTTGTGCACCCGCTCGAACTGAAACAATTGAACTTGCAGCAATACAATTTTTTTTAGTGATTTAGTAATTGAACTGATGGTCTTTTTGCTGAATCACGCACTGAAGAAGTGGTGCAAGTCATATGGAAAATATACCAAAGAGAAACCGGAGGTGTGGCGGCACCGTTGCAGCACTTGTGGCTTTTATAACATTTTCAAGAGAATCTGACCATACACTTGCTGGCAAAATGGAACTTCAAATAGAGCTATTCGGCAAGAGGCAACATAGGGTATCCTTTCTTTGCCCTATTATACCAAATACCAAACAACAAAAAATGGTTCTCATAAGCATTTCAACAAGCACCTGTAGACCATCAATTATTCTCATATAAGTATGGAATCGAATGGAGCAGCAGTATATAAGGAAACAAAAACCATGGAACATGGCGATAAACATCTATACTCACAATGGCAATGTGTTTGTACTGCCAAAACAAACCTGCAAGATGAACCAAAGGGGAGCTCCTTCACCTGCGAGATGAAAAGAAAATGCACACTAAGGTGACCTGAAGAACCACCAGATGTTGAACTGAATATACACAAGAGAAGATGAACGTCCAGGGGGAGGTGGGGAAAAGCTAGCACCTCCCGAGCTGTGGCGTAGAATAGTTTAGCACTGTGTTGTTGAACGGCCCGAGCTGGTGGCTGTGAACGGCCGGGGCACTGCAGCAACAGAGCATAACACATAAAACTCTCAGTAACTGGATGGCAATTAAGCAAAGTCAAAACTTAGTTTTGCTAATTTTCTGGGTTAACAGGACAATATGTAAGAATTAGTGGTCATGGCATGCACTAGCTTTTTGAATAAAAAAGTTCCTAGAGAAGATATAGCTTCCTCCCCATCCTTGATGAACTATTCTTTCTTGAAATGGCGGCCATTTCACTTGAAACTATCTACCATGATTACCTATTGGTGCCTAGTTAATTCATTAACTCATGGTGCCGCTCTTAGAGCTTTTAGAACGCCAAACATGTGTACATGAGATCGTGTTTCTACATGCCAACAATCCCTCTTTTATAGTTGTTTGGATAAAGTACACTGTCAATTCAACAAATCCTTCTCATGAACTTCTAATACAGAGCGTGTTTAATTTCGTACTGAGCACAAAGCATAACTGATGCCACAGCAGGGCTGTTGGCAGAATACACAGCCCACTGCCGCATTTTACAGGAAAAAAAATTCATTATACACACTGAACTTACTAGGAGAGACCGCAGTGAACTGAAGGGATTCAAACCTGCAGCAGAACTTGGCAAGAGGCCAACTATGGATCCCGCCGCGCAGGAGGCCATGTACTGATGTTAGTTTACATGCTGAACTGGCACACCTAGTTTGTGTTTTCAGGAAATAAAATAGATGATAGTTAATTATGATGATGATATCGCAACATTTCTTCCCACAATAGAAAATTTATCTCCTAAATCTTAACAGAGTGTAGCCCCAAACCTGCCAGAGCTTATGCAAACACTACAGCAGTACAACCACAAAGTATAGAAATTATTACGTGGACTTGTCAAGTTGGCTTCTCTGACCTTGTTTTTTTGGTCTGAACTATTCTGAGTTTTTATGTCAATATATAGTAGTCAGCATATAACAACGTTTAGCAATAGCAAATTGGGCAGAAAATTACAATACAAGATGAACTGAAAAAAGCATACAAACCTACAAGGTGAACCTGAAAAAGCCTACGAGGTTAACTGAAAAAGGCCTACAAGGTGAACTGAAGGGTGCATCGATCTGGTGCGACATTGGGGGTTCGGAGGTGAATGGCCTATGGTAGCATCGTTGAATGGCCAACGGTGGCGGAGGTGAACGGCTTGGGCGTGCGGCCCCTAAATTAAATGGAGTTCTAACAATTATGAAGTAAAGAAAGCCATCCTCTTTGGAGAAATTCTTGCACAGAGTATGAATTAAGGGCTCAGAGTTTTGCCCTCGCTTCAACATCCATTCAACAGCCGCCTCTTGATGAGGAAAAAGCTTAAGCTTCATGCAAGGCATAATTACTCTGGGAGGTAATTATGTGTCTACATTCACAGCAGTACTGTAAAAATAAACTATAGACAGTATGCATTTTGCCTAGCTAGAGTACAATGCTAACGGTTGGCAACTCTTCTGAAATGCAAATGATTATTACTTCATCTAGTACCGGTTGTGGAGAAGAGACTAGCACAGGCCGGCGACAGACTGGCGCTGATACTCAACTGGGTATTTGACAAGAAGAAAGCAGATGATATGCCATTATACGTACAGTAAAAGAGCTATACTTGTTCAAAAAGTATATATATACTCGTTGGAAAGTATTGTAGCTTCCGATGTCACGCCAGTTTGATCAGTTACCACTTCAATAGGCTTACGCGTTCTGTAATAAGAATCACACAACCTTGGCACAACATTCAGAGATTCAATTGTTGTAAAGTTGTAATATAAACCCGCTATTAGTCTATTTTGCTTCAACAAGAATAGCTAATCCACAAGTGCAGTGCAAAGCAAATATTTTAGTTTTCTCTCATCTTCTTTTGGTTTCATTTACATTTTGTGTCACTGAACTGATATAAATTAGTTGTACATTTCTTGGTAACAGGACTTAGATAGTACGAACTAGCTTTCCTAACCTTCTATGAACCCATGATGGCAAGTAGATTTAGTGTCTTGGGCCAATTCCAATAGAACGGGTGGAAATAATCTATCTGAACTCTATATGGAACAAATGGCTCACCAAGTCAATTTTATTCATATATCTGAATCACACCATATGAGCCATCTAAACAACAGGAGCCTGCCTACACGCAATCGGTCGTTAGTGATATCGACCTGTGGAACCCACCAGTCCCTTAGTGAGTGCCTGAGCAGCGTTTCTGATGGGGCAGAAGAGCAGGCACAGCGAAACCGAATGCCTGATCTCGATGCCCTCATGGTACACTTGTCTGCATTGCCAGGCAGAACAAAAAAACATGAACATCTACCTCATCAGTCCCCACAAACACATACACCTGAAAGTGAAAAAATGGCCAACAGATGTTGCGGCGAAAAGTTCAACGGCAAGGAGATGGATCTAGGCAGAGGCGACTACACGCAACTACAGGCAAGATCAAGGAACCAAACATAAATGATACATTTTGTTGAGGCACAAGAACGTCAAGGCAATGCACAATGCTACTGAATTCTAGTATTGCCGCAAGAGTATAGAGCCAGTATATAGTACTGAATGTGAGGTCTGACATCCGGGAGCCAGTACAGTACTTATAACGCACGTACTATAGAACTGCTACATGTTTGCAAGTTGGACCTGAGTATTTGTTAAATTTTTGCATAGCTTACTGCCGAGATCTTCACCTAAAAAGAAAACATCTGCATTAGTACTTGCATAATTTAGCAAAATTGAACTTTTCGCGTCTACTGTTGTTTTTGCGGAATGGACTTGTGTTTCTTATGTACTTGAATTGTTAAAGTTTTTGGATTTTTGCCACTGTCACACTTGCTATAATTGAACTTTTGTCAGACTAGGCATCTCCATTCACACAGAGAACAGTATCAAATTTCACTAATTTTTGGCAATATGGCAGGAAATTTCACATAGTAGGGAGCAGTAACATCACATGAGACAGAGAGAGCAGCAGCCTACCATGTTTTTGGAGGAGAGGAGCCCATGAGGCGCGCTGACGGACAGAGGCCAGGGGACTGCCAGCTCGGCGAACAGTAGGCCCGACTGTTCAAGGGACGACGTGCGGTAGTTCGAGCTAGCGCTTCCGGCCGTTTGAACTCGGGTGGGTAGTTGTCTGCTGCATCCTAGAAACAAGCGGCGGCAGGGGATCCATGGGTGGCCGCGCGGCGGCGCGCATGGGTGAGGGGCGGTGCGGCGGCGCGCAGGGGTGAGAGGGTTGACACGGCGACGCGCAGTGGTGAGAGGGGCGGCGCGGCGGCGTGCTGGCGTGAGGGCGGCGCGGCGGCGCACTGGCTGAGAGGAGCGGCATGGCGGCGCGCGGGAGGGTTGCGAGGTCGTGAGGGTCGGGATGACCCCTGGTGGGCTTCTTTTTTTTTTCCTTTTTCCTGTGTGCATGTTGGGCTGCGGGAATTCATCGTCGGGCTCTATAAAGGCAGTGAGTAACAGAATACTCCGGGAGCTCCTATACGCCGCTCGTTGCGGCAAGGAGTCGAGCAAACGCACAGAAGGAGTCTGACATGGGCCGGCCCAGTCTGTGCAATGTATCGTGTAATTGAAAAAATACAAAATGGGAAAACGCGCGCGCTTACTAGGAATCGAACCCTGGATTTCAGGCTATTGGGGGCGCAACAATAGCCAACAGACCAATCAAACATTGGTGACATATACGCAGCGCAGCCTATTAAGAACATTGTACTGGTACGGACATGCTGTCCGTAGGAGTTTTTAATACGAACATGATTATGGGGTCGGGCGATTGAGAGGCGAATCCCGAGCGACTGCGCGGTGACCTTGCCGCCGGCGAGATCCCACGATAGGAGAGAAGAGAAATCACCAGAGAATACCAGATTGAAAGAGGAGAAGGAGGATGATCCGCTGGGCCTGAGAGACTCCTGGCTCCGCACCAGGCAATCGATCATACAGATCGCGGAGAAGAGGAAACAACGCAATGAGGAACGGAAGAATACCGGGAGGCGGATCCCAGATGGAGATGCTGATGCGTTGGGGAGGATCGAGAAAAGGATAACTGTAATGAGGGAAGATCTGAGGATCGGCCTAGGAGAGATTGGGCGCCCGAGGAAATCGCCGGAGACCACGGACTCGCCGTTGAGGGATCCACCGGACAAGGGTGGAGGGATTTCGTTTTCAGTAAAAGGAGAAGGAGATCAATCAGGAAGGAAAATATCAGCGGATCCTTTGTTACCCAAGACACAGCAGGAATCGGATCAGGGGCGAGCGAATATAAAGAGATTGGTCTACAGAGAAGAAAACATACTACTCAGCTTTCTTGTGTCTCCCAACCACAACCCATTGCCAATGGCGAATCAAGGAAACCAGAAGGACAAAGCCATCGTGGAGGCCGTGGAGGAGGAGCCGCGCTCCGGCGATGGAAGCAATACCGCGCGGGTGATCCTGCGTGGAGACTCCTCCCGTAGCCAGAGCGGGAGAGCGCATCTAAGAAGGTTAGGTGCTGGCTGTGACACTGTTGTTCCAAGGTTCCCAATTAATTTGGGGCCGAGGATGGACGACGTTGTCGAGCTGGACCTCACCAAAGAGAGAGCTGCCATGAAGTTTCGATGGATTGCTGTAGGGCTCTACTTCTCACCCCCTGCCCTATAGCAACGAGGGCCTCCTCGGCAAACTGATGAACAAGTGGGGATTTCGAGGCCACCTCAGCTACAAGCCGCTCAAGAACAACCGCTTCCTCCTCGAGTTCGAGCGGGAGGGCGACCGACGCTTCATCCTCGACAGCGGCCCGTGGACGTACAATGGGGATGCTTTCCTGATGGTGGCGTATGATGGCGGCGCCCCGCCGGGCGATGTGGAGGTCGCCCATATGCCAATATGGGCGTGCATCCACGATGTCCCCCCAATCATGTTGGATGAAGGGGTGGCATGGAAACTTGGAGCGAATCTCGGAGAGGTGCTCGAGGTGGACACAAACAAGAGTGATAAGATATGGGGTGACTTCATAAGAGTTAGAGTGAATCATGATGTAGATGAACCTCTCCGTAACAAAATTACATCCCATGACAAATCCAAGAGTGAAGTGTTCTTCTTAGAGGTGAAATATGAGAGAGTTCCTAGGTTTTGTGGTTATTGTGGATTTCTTGGGCATGGCCAACGCGATTGTAAGTTGCCGGTGGACCTCCAAGAGATGAGGTACACGGCAACAATGCGCGCCTCCCCCTTTAAAAAGAGTAACTGTAGAGGTGGATATGTGGCTCCGGTTGCAAGCAGTGCTAGACGGCTACTTAGTTTTGGGAAGGAGGCATTCAGAGGGGACACGGCAAGTCTGAAGGGGCAGTACCATGGAAGGATCCCAGAGGAGATCCTTGCTAACCCTCTGGTTCAAGAAGCTATTGCAGAAGTCAGTGCCATCAAAGTTTCAGATGGATCCCCACAGCCAAAGGTGCAGGTGGCACTGGGGCGCCTACTTCCTAGGCCCAGATTGGGGTGGTGGAGAAGGCAGGGGAGCAGGCTTCTCTGTACCCAAAGTCCACATATACACAGAATGGTCTGCAATCGGGTGATGATGTTGCCCCAGTGAGTCCAAAGGAAGGGATGGAGCAAGCATGCATGGGAGCCAATGAGGAGGAGCCTCTTTACCCGCCTGGGTTTGGGCCGGTGGCTCAGCTCCCCAAGACTGGAGATGATATTGCAGCAGAGGCGATAGCAAATCAAGAGGAGCAGCTTCAGGTCAGCCTGAAGAGCACTGAGATGATTTTGCAGGTAGGAAACGGGAACAAGGCGGAGACGAAGAAACAGGCCAGGAGAGGACTTGGCAATTCAGCTTCAGTGCTCGGAAAGAGGGGTGGACGCGGAAAAGGAGATGGAGGCCCGGATGATGGCGAGAACAAGGGAAGCGGGACGGAACAACACAAGAAAATCAAAGGTGCAGAAGGCGATGAGGGGCCGAATACCACTGGAAGGAAGGAAATACAAGAAGCAACCGAGCCCGGGGCTCTCGGCAAACTGGCGGACGCAAATGGCAGCGTCCGTCAGGAGCCATGAAGATCCTAAGTTGGAACTGCCGGGGACTGGGGCAGCCCTGGACAATTCAGGAACTTGTGCAACTTGCGAGTGCACACCGCCCGTCCATCGTTTTTCTTTCAGAAACTAGGCAAAATAAAGATAGGGTCAGCAATATTAGATGGAGGCTTGGCCTCAAAAACTGCATGCTTCATGACGGCAGAGGAAAAGGTGCCAGTATTGCTTTGTACTGGGATGAATCCGTGGAAATAAAAAAGTTATCAGTTGGCCCGAGGTACATCGATGTTCTGATCCGAAATAGTCCTAATGAGCCATGGTGGAGAGGAACTTTTGTGTATGGTGAACCTAGAGCACATGAGAGAATCCATATGTGGAATTTGCTTAGAAGGATAAAACATAATGCGAATGCCCCATGGTTAGTAATTGGTGATTTTAATGAGACCCAGTGGCAGAGCGAACATTATTCAGCCACAAAGAGATCAGAGAAACAAATGGCTGATTTCCGGGATGTACTGGAGTGGTGCAACCTGCATGATTTGGGTTTCCGAGGCCCGGGTTGGACTTATAATAACAAGCAGTCTGGATAGAACAATGTGAAAGCTAGGCTGGACCGAGGGGTAGCCACCCCTAATTGGAGTAAGCGATTCCAAAATGCAAACATTCAACATTTATGTTCTGCAAGATCTGGCCATCTGCCGTTGCTACTACAGTTTGGGGGAAAGCTGGAGTACAGAAAGAAAAAAGAGTTTAGATACGAAGCCATGTGGGAGAGAGAGGGATCGTTGCAGGAGTTGATTAAGGGGATATGGAGTAGGGAAGGATCTGCTGCAACACTGCAGGAAATTCAGAACAAGGTGCATTCTATTCAGCAGGGACTTCGCAAGTGGAGTGATTCAGAGTTTGGTTCAGTTGCTAGGCAAATAAAAAAGCTTCGGAGCAGAATGCAAAGTCTCATGAATAAACCACAGGATGCTGCAATCGACAGGGAAATAAAAAGGGCCGCGGATGAACTGGATGAATTACTCATACGCGAGGAAATTATGTGGCGTCAGAGGTCTAGATCAACATATTTACGCGAGGGGGATAGGAACACGGAATGGTTTCACCGGCAAGCTACTTGGAGGAGGAAACAAAATGCCATTACAAAACTGAAAAATGCAGATGGCCAGTGGGTTGAGAAGAAGGAGGATCTCCAGAACATGGCAACAAGTTATTTCAAGGAGTTGTATAATGCGGACAAGGACGTGACCCCACATGTACTGCTAGACTTGTACACACAGATGGTCTCTCAAGAAATGAACGAGGACCTGGAAAAAGATTTTACCGAGAAGGAAATCAGCGACGCGCTCTTCCAGATTGGACCGCTTAAGGCCCCATGTCCGGATGGCCTCCCCGCCCGTTTTTACCAAAGGAACTGGGGGCTTTTGAAGGAGGATGTAGTGAAGGCTGTACAGAATTTCTTTGTTGAAGGAATCATGCCGGATGGTCTAAACGACACTGCAATTGTGCTTATCCCCAAAGGAAATGACCCACAATCATTGAAGGATTTCAGACCGATTAGTCTATGTAATGTCGTCTATAAGGTGATATCAAAATGCTTGGTCAACCGACTACGTCCTATCCTGGATGGTTTGTTATCCGAGACTCAGAGTGCTTTTATTCCCGGCCGGATGATTACGGATAATGCACTGATCGCTTTTGAATGTTTCCACAAAATCCAGCACAGCAAGTATCCTATGAATACACACTGTGCATACAAGCTTGACCTCGCCAAGGCTTACGATAGAGTGGATTGGAGCTTCTTGGAAGGTGCTCTGAACATGTATGGGTTCAGCAAAAAATGGATAGAATGGATTATGGTTTGTGTCCGGTCAGTGAGATATTCCGTGAAGTGCAATGGAGAACTTCTTGAGAGATTCCGGCCAACCCGTGGGCTTAGACAAGGCGATCCCCTTAGCCCCTACTTATTTTTGTTTGTGGCAGAGGGTCTGTCTCGGATCATGAAGAGGGAGGTTAGTGGTGGCAACATCTTGCCGTTAAAAGTTGCTTGAGGGAGCCCAGGCATCTCTAATTTGCTCTTTGCGGATGATAGCCTTCTATTTTTCAAAGCGTCGATTGAACAAGCAGAGGTGGTGAAATATGTGTTATCCACCTTCCAGAAAGGCTATGGTCAGCTCCTAAGCCCAAATAAGTGCTCTCTATTATTCAGTGAGAAATGCCCGGTTCCTATCCAAATTGGCATTAGAGAGGTCCTCAAAGTAGAGTCCTCAACTTTTGAGAGCAAATATCTTGGTTTGCCCACACCGGAGGGTAGAATGAAGGAAGATAACTTTCAACCGATTATGGAGAGACTCACGAAAAGGTGCACCAATGGGTCGGGTCGACAAATGTCCTTCGCGGCAAAGGAAGTCCATGTAAAATCAATTGTCCAAGCCCTACCAACCTTCACTATGGGGGTATTCAAGATGCCTATGGGATTTTGTGAGAAATACGAGAGACTGATTAGAGATTTCTATTGGGGTGATGAAGAAGGACACCAGAAAGTTCATTGGATGGCGTGGGACAAAATGACAAAACCAAAAAGAGGAGGAGGCATCGGCTTCAGAGACATGCATCTTTTCAGTCAAGCATTGTTGGCGAGACAGGGATGGAGGCTGATCCAATACCCGGATAGCTTGTGTGCAAGGGTCCTCAAGTCAAAATACTATCCCAAAGGGAATCTGGTAGACACGGTTTTTGCATCTGATGCTTCTCAGACCTGGAGAGGAATTGAATTTGGCCTAGAGCTTCTAAAGAAAGGGCTAATTTGGAGAGTGGGTAATGGAAAGAACATCCAAATCCAAAGGGACCAGTGGATTCCAAGGAAAGAGGGTCTCAAAGTTGCTAATTTTACATGCAGTTTGAGACTGAGATGGGTTAACCAGCTTATTGATCCGGTTTCCAATGAGTGGAACCAAGAACTTATCAACCGGATCTTCTCTCCTTTCGATGCCTCTGAAATTGTCAGGATAAGAATACCAAGGGGGGAGACCGAGGACTGTGTGGCTTGGCACTACGACAAATCTCGCAACTTCACTATCAAGAGTGCCTACAAGCTAGCGATGGCGATGAAGGGGAGCGGGCCCCAGACCTCTAGCTCCACGGCAAGTGTTGACGATCGCAGCAGCTGGGACCTTATTTGGAAAGCAAAAATCCCTGGGAAAATCAAAATTTTCGGATGGAGGGTGGCTACAACCACTCTAGCTACCAAAGCTAATAAGTGTAGACGAACGCTTGAGACGGACAACACTTGTGCCATTTGCGGCAACGCGGAGGAAGATGAGTTTCATGCTGTGGTATCGTGCACAAAAAGTAAAGCCCTGAGACAAGCAATGAGAAATCACTGGATGCTACCGAAAGAGAGTGCGTTTTGGCACACAGGTGAGGACTGGCTCCAAACCCTCCTTAACTCATGTGATGAGGATACACGAAACAAAATCCTTCTATTGCTATGGCGGGCATGGTTCTTGAGAGATAATATAATCCACGGTGACGGAAAAGAGACCATCTCGAGGTCAGTAGGATTCTTGCTTAAGTATGAGGAAGAAGTCAGGATGGCACAGGGGAAATCAGAGGCTGAGAGGGGCATTTTCTGCATGAATCTGTTTGAGCAGTCCCCAGATCACTCACGGACTGTCCGAAAACAATGGTGCCCCCCTACCGCCGGCGTGGCCAAATTAAATACGGATGCGTCCTTTGTTGCCGCAACGGGCGAGAGCGCGGGTGGTGCAGTCGCTAGAAACAGTCAGGGAGTCCCTTTATTCTCAATGGGGTGTAGACTGGGACAATGTATGTCTGTTGAAGAAGCAGAGAGCCTTGCATTGCTGCATGGTCTGCACACTTTGGCAAATTATCATACTGGACCAATTCATGTGGAGCTTGATTGCATGACCCTGGTGAAGGCGATCAGCCCAGACGCAGCAAACCAGTCGCGGCTATTCCCGATCATAGTTGACATCAAGCTAGCATTGAGCTCTTTCCAATCATACCTGATCGAGTGGGTGCAGAGAGACAGGAACAGACTTGCACATGGCCTAGCAGCCCTTGCATCTAGGATGGGCGATCTGTTCAAAGTGGCCGGCATGCCAGATGAGATTAGCAAGGTTTTGAGGAAAGACTGTAATCAGACTGTTTGATCAGTTTGTGTGATTCTCAAAAAAATAAAATACGAACATGAAATATTAATTTAAAATCCATGAAATATTTATTTGAAATCGTGAATATATTTTGAAACCTATAACATTTTTTAAAATTACTGGATATTCTCTGAAATTGTAAACAAGTACATTTTAAAATTCCAGAACATTTTCTGAAACATGAAACATTTTTTCAAATTTTGAACATGAGAACATTTGTTAATATTGAGAACAAATTTTTGAAAATTTCAAACAAAAGAAACATGATAAAAAAAACAAAAAGGAAAGGAAAAACCAAAAAGAAACAGAGAACATATTTTGAAAACTCAATTTTTTTTCGAAATTACGAACAAATTTTCAAAACAAGAAATTTTATAAAATTCCCTGAACATCTTTCTAATTGACAAACATTTTTTGAATCTTGAGAACAAACTTGAAACGGATAACAAATTTGGAAGCGCGAACAATTTTTTAAAGTGCAAACATTTTTTTGAATCTTGAGAACAAATTTTGAAATGGAGAACAAATTTGGAAGCGCGAACAATTTTTGAAAGCACAATCATTTTTTGAATCTTGAGAAGAAATTTTGAAACAAAGAACAAATTTGGACAATTTCTTAAAGCATGAACATTTTTTGAATCTTGAGAACATATTTATGAATGAAAAGAACATTTTTTGAAAAAAAAATTAAAATCCCGACCATTTTTTGAATTTACAGAACAAAATTTTCAAATTGAGAACAAAATTTGAATATAAATATTTTCTAAAAGTACGAACATTTTTTGAATCTTGAGAACAAATTTTGAAACGAAGAACAAATTTGGACAATTTCTTAAAGCATGAACATTTTTTGAATCTTGAGAACAAATTTATGAATGAAAAGAACATTTTTTGAGCAAACTTGTTCACGAACATTTTTGAAAAAGCGCGAACATTTTTTCGAAAGAGAAGACATAAACTTGAAAGACAAAAAAGAAAAAAAGAAAAGTAAAAGAAACAGAAATAGAAAAAGAAAGGAAAATAAAAAATCGGTTCAGGAACCTTCTAGAAGGTTCCCAAAACCAAAAAAACCCAGCTGGGAACCTCTAGAAGGTTCCCAAAACCGGGAGCACTGGACGGTTAAACGGGCCGGCCCGTTGCGTCGCTGCTCGGTCGCTCGCCTGTGCGAAGCGCCGGCAGTTTGACGCAACGAGCGGCATATAGGATTTTCCGAATACTCCCTGCGTCCCGAAAAACATGTCCCGAGGGCAATTTGACAAAAGCACCCTTCAGTTTCTCCCGACCAAACCCGCACTCCTCGTCGTCCTCCTCCGACAGAATACCCAGTTGCGCTCCTCCCCGCCGCCGTCGCTTCCCCGCTCCCGCGCCGCAGCTGCGCTGCTCCCCCCCGCCGCGGCTCCCCTGCTCCCCCGCTCCCTCGCCGCAGCTGCCTCCTGCTCCGGTGCCGAAGTCCCCAAGCTCCCCCCTTCCTCATAAAAATCTTCGATTTCCCCAGCTTAAGCTCGACGACCCACGCGCCACCAGGGAAAGAGTGAACCGAGGTCGGGGAAGATCTCCTCCGCCCCAAGCCAGTCCGGTAGCGCCGGGCCGGACCGGGCCCGACAGCAACGGGGAGGGGAGTAGCGGCGGCGTGGTTCGTTGGCGTGCTCGGTGAATCGGGGGTCGGGAGGAGCGAGGGGGTCGGAGGCGATTACGGCCCTACGCACGCGTGCCGACAGAGGTAGCTAGGTGAAGACGAAGGCTCTGCCACGCGAGTCGCTGCTCTATCTCGTTGCGTGTTGGTGTGCAGAAAGAGGAAGGGAGGGACGGCGCTGCTGGTGGTGGTGGACTGGAGCGGGGCGGAGGCGCGTGAGCTGATGAGCCCAACCACGACAACAAGCTTAAGCTTGTGGATTTGCTCGTGGATTTGCGGCTTCTTCTCCGTTGTTTCTCTGATGGAAGACCCGCGCTTGCGACACTGCGGCAGCGGCGGAGGCTGTCCAGAGGGTCGTGCCTGCTCACATGGCAGCAGCGGCGGCTACAAATCTTCTCCTGGGTACAGCCTGGGTCACCAACGCCTACAACCTGGGTATGAACCTCTCTTCTCTACTTCATCTTTACTGAATTTACTGAATGTGTATACTCTCTGAACCACTTATTCTCTGTCTACTGAATTTTAGTGAATGGAGTACTATAGCTATGTTACAACAACCTGACAAAAATACTCTGAAAGATGTTTGAGATGTTTTCCCTTTTTGAATTGAGATATTTAACATAAAACCTCTGTGGTCATCTCCTATCACCAGTAATAGTTCTAGTCTAAATTTGGTTCGGGGAGTTGAATCCCAGTTTAAATAGATGCTTTATTTCCTATTGGAACTAGGAAAATATCCTAGGTACTGGTTGTTGTGATGCAGCTATATCTTCCTTGTGAAGTTAAGCAAAAGCAGATCAAGTGCTCTGTTTTTTTCCTAAAGGATTTTGCAGTGTCATCATATCTGAACTAAATCAAGGAAGTGCTATATTAAATTCTTAATGATCTTGCTTTAACTTCTTCTCGGGGGATCATTTCTGATCACAAACAAGTACCAGCCACCAGTGTCCCGAAGATCATTTGCAAACCTTTCAGATGCAAGAACTTAACAACCAAAATAAGAACAAAAATTGTCCAACAACCTGACAAACTTGAAACCAAAACGCAAGGAAACATTTACATCTCAAACATCTTGTAGGAGTAATTAACTAGCTATGTTACTCAAGGAAACCTTCCTCGGATTATACACAGAACTAGCTATGTTACAACAACCTGACAAAATGCTCTGTGCAGTTGTTTTTGAGGACAACTGTTTATTGCCTGAAAGATAACACAGAACTGTTCATTTGCATATTGTCAACCTATTGTGAAATGAGTAATAGCTGCATCTTCCACGATAGTAGTGTGGGCCTCCTAATTGGTTGTAAACCAAAGCACCAGTCGTTTAATTGTTTAATTGACAAATCATTTTAAATGGTGTGCCCAGGTTTCAGTGAACTAGTCTCAGCTTGAAATTTGGTTATGTTAACTCCATACAAGGGTCTCTTTTTGGTTTAGTAGTGATTAGAAGATCATGTACTGATGATATGAGATTAGCAAAGGCCTTGCTTGCCAAGCATACAGATTAGCAAAGGCCTTGCTTGCCACTAACCTTCAAAGTATACTGATTGTGACATTAGCATGCCTCATTGAAATAAATCCAAATATTTTAAATTAATTCAAATAACTAAAATTAATCCAAATCAATTCAAATAATTAAAATAAATCCAAATAACCCAAATTAATTCAAATAATCCAAATTAATCCATTTAATTCAAATAACCCAGATAATTCAATTAATCCAAATAACCCAGATAATTCCAATAAATTCCAACAAGGAGTTGATATACAAGGATTAGACAAGGCATACACAAGGGCATGACATAAGGGCATCTTTGTCCCCTCTTGACACAAGATTACACAAGACATACACAATGAGCACTTGACTACATGACATAAGGGCCTCTTTGCCCCCTCTTGAGTACATTCTTTCTCTGGCCACTTCTTCCCTTCCCTTCCCTTTACTTTTCTTTCTTTTCCCTTCTTTAGCCAATTCTTTCCTTTCATTTTCTTTTCCTATTGCAATTTCCATTTCTTCTATAATGGCCCTAGTATCAACAACTACCCGACTGTCGCAATATACACTGATGATTTCCCTGCCAGCATTCTGAATGCGATCCTTGTGCAAGTGGGGCAACTTATATTGATTTCCTCCTTTGTCTTTCATAACTTCAAACACAACTGTTTCTAATGTGATAAAGCTTATGTGCAACTTGTCGGGATCGTAGTTCTCGAATTCCTCTTCCACACCCTGTACCAGTTCCTGGATGTTTGTAGGTGACCTGCAGTCGGTTAGAGACTGGAGAGAGGTATGGAAGCAGAGGTCCAAACAATTTAACTCAGGGCTATTTGGGGGCTGTTGTAGCAATCGAATGTCAAGATCAGTTTGTTCCACAGCTTCTCGAAAAGCTACATCATTGGGAAGGACATGGGGCTTTGCATTATCCTGTTGGATGAATATTGTTGCTCCCTCGTCATCGTTAGGCCACTTATCCTGAATTGCCGGGATAACCTTATTGATTAGATAATCTCTGCACACAGGCCTAGTTACTTTCACTGATGTCAACACTTTTGTTCCCTTTGTTCTGTTATGACTTGTCCGCTTCGCCTCAGTCTCTTCAACGAATGCCCAAATGCCAGTCTTCCCGTCGAATGTTAGCTCCCCCTCATTGTTATATCGAGGCCTGGCAACAGCTGTTAGGAACATCACCTTCCCAATGCTATGAGTGTTTGACACGGTGCGCTTCGGCTCAGGTTCTCCTGGAAGTACATAGTAACTATTCTTCACTCTCGTCATGTCAAACCACTTCTCATCGATGTGAACCATCTTCTTCATTGGTTCAATCATAGCCCGAGAAGTTGAGATTGAATTGTCATTGACCATGGACATACAAAATTTCAATCTCGCAAGCTTGTTCTCAAGCTTGAGGTGAGGCTTCACGGTGCTTGTGATGCGGTTGAGCTCATTCAACTGGAACCTCTTATGTAGGGTCGATCGGGCCACACCTAGAGACCATGCGAGAGATCGAATTGTCCTTCTTTTATTTAGTGGGATTGTTGAGGTCCACTCTAGATCCAGCTCCTTTCTCTTTCAGCCAGATCTTCCTGGCTTCTTGCTTGAGACATCTACTTCTTTGCCATCGGCAATTTGCTTTTTGGCTTCTTCCCAGATTCTTTCAACAGATCGTACACTTATGTACAACAAGTTTGAGACTAGCAGCTTGTCGTCGGGTTGAACAGACCCATCTCTGAGCTCGATTACCAGCAAAGCGAAGTAAACACCATGCCTCTCCTTATTTGACAATTCTCTTCTCTTCTCTTGAAGTATCCAATTCATAACTTCATCCTCTTCCTCTTGAGCTTCGTCCTCTTTCCCTTCATCTTCTGGAGGCATCCAATTCATAGCTTCATCGTCTTCCTCTTGAGGCATCAAGTTCAAATCCATAGTTCCATTCTCTGCTACTTGAGGTTCCTCCTGTTCAGGGATCCAATTCAAATTAATACCTTCATCGTCTTCCTTTTGAGGCATCAAGTTCAAATCAATAGTTTCATGTTCTTCCTTTTGAGGTATCAAGTTCAAATCCATAGTTATGTTTCCTGCCATTAATGACAAAAGATGAGTACACCATGGTACCATAACAAGAATATACACACACAAAATGAGTATGCAAGTCAAACAAGAAATAGGTGCCATGGCACCGTTTCTAGTTTGGTTGCCACGGTAGCCAAACAAGAAATGCTGCCATGGCAGCCAAACACTTTGCTCTAACCATAACCATAAGCCATTTTTTGTAGCCAAACACTTTGCTCTAAACACAATACAATTGGATGTAGTGTAGTGGTAATCACCAATGTTCATCCATATTTTGCATTTAAAAACCCAGATTTGAGTCTGGATCAACTCAGTTGTACTGTGTCAATATCCAACTCAGATTTTACTGTATGTATCTTAACTGAATCTTAACTGAATTTTGACCATGTCTTGATCCTTTCTTGCTTGCTTGCTTCTTTTGGTGTGGATTTTACTCAAGGTTGGCTAGATTTTCCCACAAGGTGAGCTAGATTCCTGTGAATGTATTTACACAGATAGGCTCATAACTGAATTTTTTGTGTAGTAGTTTAACTGAATTCTAGGGAGTATCATGTTTACTGAAACATTTGCAAACACAGGTCATGGCAGCAAAACATCCATGTTGAGTATTCTTTGGAACCTTTTGCTTATGAATCTCTCCAGTAAAGATTCGCAACTAGTAGTACAATTCTGTGTGGGTGCAAAAGTCTAACAACACTAGAACTAAACTGATTGATCTATACATGTGTAGGAGGAGCTAGATCCTTTTCTCCATGGGGAATTTTGTGTAGGTACTTAGACAAGTTAATTAGGGACCTCAGCTGAGAAGATCTGCTCTAGTGAGTAAAACAGGGCAGAAGGATTACTTGCTTTGCAGTGAGTAAAATAGGGCACTTTTTGACAGTGAGTAAAACATGGCACTTTCCTACACATGTCCTGCAGAGAGATTAAACAAAAAGTGCAAACATGTTCCAGCAGTACTCCAAATTTGATTTCTAGAGTACTCCAAACTAGAGTAATTCCAGCAGTACTCCAAATTTGCATATGATTAGTGACTGCATATGCTCATTGACATAACAGTTTGACAGTTAGCAAAGTATAGTGATTGCGTATGTTCAAAATTGGCTTATCTGCTCTAATTCCACAATGCTAGCAATAATTGATCTAGACAAACATTCAATTTCACCAGATGACTACCAGTTTCACCATGAAAATTGACAGTAAATTTTACTGAAACCTGACATTTAAACTGAATTTTACGTTCTTCCTTCCTTAGGAACACGAGCTCTGGCGGCAACACAAGGAGCAGGCCAGAGGAGCACAGGGCAGCTGCTACTAGAGCTCTGCTGCTGCTGGTCAACACGAATATCGAGCTGCGGATCAATTTCACTCTGTATCAACAGAGGAGCACTGACAAGCGAGCTGCGCATCAATTTCACTCTGTATCAGCTGCAGGATCAGAGCGGAGTAGCAAAGGTAGAGCCAGAGGCCTTGGGGGTCGGGGGCGGGGATCGGAGGGCGTCGGCAGCAGAGGCGTCGCCCGCCACCACCACCTCAACCAACCGGCGAGCCAAAGTGGACCAGCACGGCGACCAGCGCGGCGGCAGTGAGCGGCGGAGTCGTGGGCGGAGTGGACCAGCGCGGCGGCGGTCGGTGGTGGAGGCCGCTCGTCGGTGGGCTCCGGAGGACCCGCTCATCGGTGGGTGCCGGAGGACCCGCTCGTCGGTGGCCGGCGGAGATCCTCCTCTTGGGCAGCGGAGGTCTTGTTCGTGGGTGGGCTCGTCGGTGTCTCAGGAACTGCGGCGGCTGGCCGTGGCGACGCGGGCGATGGGAGGAGGGAGATGGGGGCTTAATTTCTAGAGTTTTGAAAGTGGAAGGACTAAAATGCAAAAAATCAAATGTACTACCCCCGCGACATGTTTTTCGGGACGGAGGGAGTATTATTCTGTTACTAGTAACAGAATGGCTATAGTGTATGATACTACCTTCAATTATAGCGTATAGTATAATACATAGAGTACATATAGTATCACAGATTATATTTATTGCCATGCATGACACAAATTAGCATCACATTTAACATGATATAGTGTCTACCTATATGTTACTCTAACGGTCTAACCCTCACTATATTTAATTCTTTGCCACATCAGCATACTTGCTATTTTTCCAAGTGCATGGTATCGTCGGCTATGATATATACCACCACTATGGCCAGCCTTTGTATAATAGGGAAGTACCATATATACTATAGTATCATGCATATGATAATAGTGTATGATACTATGTATGTACCTTCATATAGTGCATATATATAGTATCATAGAGCTAGTATATATATACCATAGATAATCGTATTTATGGCCATGTGCATGATACAAAGTAGTATAACATTTATATTATCTATGTTAGAGTATCTATGTTACTGCTTCTTTGCCACACATCATCATATTTGCTATTCTCAAGTGCATGATACCGGCTATGATACCCCCACTATGGCCACCCTAAGGTTGGTCGTAATGGCAATATCAAGCGGTATTGTATGCATGCCAACTAGACTTTTTGGATGATGTGGCACACAGTTAAATGAGGAAAGAGATGGTGTGGGCCGGGTATCATATCATGATATACTATATCACATATTAAATGTTGTACTACTTTGTGTCATGCATGACAATTAATAAGACAACTAAGATACTAACTTATGATACTATGCACGCATTATAGAGGTAGCTAGCCAGTATCGATCATATACTAGTATCATGCATGACACATAGTAGCATAGCATTTATTATGACACGGTTTCATGATATGATACTTAACCCTCTCTTTGTTCATTTAATTCTACGACAGCTCATCAAAATTGCCTAGTTGGCATGATACTAGCTATGATATCCCATTTCGACCAGCCTAGCAAAGAAGGTGTACAGATCATTTGTGCATCGCTTTGCAAGTTTTCATCCGTTTGTTCGAGAAGCGGGGAGAAGTTTCAAACATTTCGGCCGCGAGGTGCGGCCACTGGCGTAGGCCTGGTTGGTATTTTAATTACAGGAAATTTAGATGGAGTTCGGACATCATCAAAATCGATGTGTGCCCGTGGCGTGCTGTCACGACCCCATGGAAAAAAATTGGTAAAGTTTGGCACAAGTTTTGATGACCGCTCCTTCCAAACCGGAGCATCTCACATGAAGGATCATGGTTTCCAAAAGGAGACGTGTCAATTCAAACTCCTGTGGCCGGTGACTTCATCGTTTGACCTCATAAATATTTCCACGGTACGCAATCACCATTATAACACGGGTTTTATTTTCTGGTGCATTTTGGGTATCGTTAGTTATATTTAAGACATTTTTTTGAGTTTAACGTGCATTTTGTGCATAAAAATAAAATTACAACTGGAACTGCATGTGCTACCAAAAGGGATGAGGATCGCCGTTCGATCTGGGAGCATCCAACGATGCAAACATACGATCCGTGGGGTTTGGATTCTAGCCAATTAGAACGCACGACTCAGATCGTGGGTGGGGTTTTGTCGGCACACGACTTTCATCAACGAACCGTGTGCTATTCGCAACCAGATTGCATACATATTTTTGTTCACACATACTATAGTGAGATCAATTGAGTGTGCTACCTCTATGATATAATAATAATCATAATAAATAATAATAATAATAATAATAATAATAATGACGAAAAATAGTTCATATTCATTGCCTGAGCTGACAGCATATCAAGGTCAACATATTAACAGTTCTTACATCAACAGAAAACCGAGCATAACTCACAAATTCAGTACACGCGATAGTTCTAAATTGAACGAATTAAGTTGCTAGGTAGGCATAAAAATTAGTCTTATGGCTTAATTCACATGTACATGGGGGAATTGGGATCATTACGTTGACCCCGAATGAACTTGGGGTTTCTGATGATTTTACGCTTCTCTGTTACAGGGTTGCGTGATCCCTTGTCTGGCAACTCATCAAATTCATCGTACTCGTCCTCATCGGCAACATCGTCGACACCCAGTACCCTCCTCTTCCCATGCATCACTACATGGCAGTTCTTATGCAAAGGGTCTTCCGCTAAGAAAATCTGTGTAGCATCGCTGGCAAGAATGAACGGGTCCGCGTGATATGCCATCGTTGTCCTATTAACACATGTGTTCCTGTAATCATCAACCTTGACTTGACCAAGAGGGATCCATGAGCACATGAATAATGCCACCTTAACTTTCACATAGTCAAGCTCCCAAACCTCTTTGATTGTTCCATAGTATACCCTTTTATTAGCTTCATCTACAGTCATGCATTCTATTTGAACGGAACTGTTCTGATATGAGGTCTTCTCATCACGTTCATTAGTGTAGAACGTGTATCCATTTATGTCATATGCTTGGTATGTCAACATCGTAGGTGATGGCTTTTGTGCCAACCACATAGCAATGTCATCGATGGATCCTTGTGCCAAACGCTTCTTCAGCCATTCGGCTTAGTTCTTAGTGTGCTCCTTCATCTCCACATCTGATGAAGGCTCCATTGGTAAGAAGCTTTGGCTTATCTCCGCCATGTGTTCTTCGGCGTAAGCACTGAGAACTGGGCTGTTAATCAGTACCGTCAAATGGGCTTTCTCTGCCAGTTCTTCGGGTGCAGTCATTTGCATGCCAGCAAGGACCGACTTACTTTTCAGCCTTCCCTCGTGGCGAGAGAGGGGCAAACCTATAGGTCGTTGTTTCATGTATTCGGTGCAAAACTCAACCACCTCCTCTGCGGTATAACCTCTTAGGATGCTTGCCTCTGTATGGTTTCGGTTCCGACAAAAGCGCTTCAGTATTGCCATGAACCACTCAAAGGGATACATGTTGCGAAGAAACAGAGGACCACAATACTTTATCTCGTCGACAAGGTGCACAGTGAGACGGACCATGACATCAAAGAATGACGGTGGGAAAACATCTCTAGGTTGCACAATATTCTTGCAATATCATCTTGCATATGATCCAGCTCTTCAGGATCTACAACTTTCTGCCATAGTTGGTTGAAGAAATCACAGAGCTTAATGAGTGTGTTCCTTATATCTTTGTCCAACAGATTCCTGATGGCCACCGGGAGGATTTGTGTCAACATTACGTGACAATCATGTGACTTCATGTGTCCCAACTTCATTTTATCCGAGCTCACATCCACGAGACTTGTGATGTTTGCGGAGTAGGAAGAGGGTGTCTTAACTGACAACAAATAGGTGAAGAACTATGTTGCTTCTTTTGTACTGAAATTGTAACTCTGGTGAGCTTTGATGAATTTGTCATCATCTTCTGCTTCAGTCTTGCCTTTTGATTGATCAACAAGCATATCGAGCCATGAAACCTTTAAATCTTGAGCAGAGTACCAAGGATGCTTTCACATACATTCTTCTCTACGTGCATGACATCGATGCAGTGACATACAAGTAGAATCTCCCAGTAAGGTAATTCCCAGAACACCGATTTCTTCTTAAACACTTGAACCTTGGGTATTTTTTTCACCATCAAAGTGTGATTCTTGCCAAGCACAACATTAATTTGTTTAGCCATGTTGTGGACCACCTCTCCATCAAATTCAGCTTTCATCTTTAGGTATGGGTGATTTTTCCGTAAGAACCTATGATGACGCAAATACACGGTTTTGCATGAGTTGGGAAGTCTTCTGCTAGCTGTCCTATCCATGCATGTGACACACCCTACACCTCCTTTGTTTTCTACCCCAATATGTTGCCTAATGCCGGCATATCTTGAATGGTGTGCACCAGCATCGCATGTAGATCTAAAATCCCCTTTTTTAAGCATCATAACATTTTACAGCAGGTGCATCTATCCACACTGTCAACAGTTCTTCTACCAGTAGCTGAAAGTAAATGTCGATGTCATTTCCAGGTTGCTTTGGGCCTTGGATAATCATTGACATCATAATGTATTTTTTCTTCATACACAACAAAGGAGCTAGGTTATATATGCACAGAAGCACCGGCCATGTGCTGTGATTGGTGCTCATATCGCCAAAAGGATTCATCCCGTCAGTACACTCCCCGAGCCTTATACTTCTAGGATCCTTGTCAAAGTCTTCAAACTTGTTGTCGATTAATTCCCACTGAGCCCCGTCTTTCAGGTGCCTCATATACTTATCCGCAATTCGCTCTTCATGATGCCACTGCAACCTCTTTTCCCCTCTAGGGTTTGCAAACAACCGCCTCAACCTTGGAATTAAAGGCAAGTACCAAACAACCTTGAACGGGATTCCTGTCTTGATCTCATCGTCCAATTTGTACTTGTCCTTTGCTCTCCTGCGCTTGTATTGTGCATACTTGCATTCGGGACATGCACGTAAATCTTTGTACTCACCATGGTACAATATACAATCATTAACACAAGCGTGTATCTTCTGTACTTCAAGTTCCAATGGGCAAACAATTTTCTTCGCTTCATTCGTGCTTCTGGGGAGCACATTATCTTCAGGAAGAATTTCTTTGAAAAGACCTAACATCTCAGTGAAGCCCTTGCTTGATAGACCGTTTGTTGCTTTAAATATGAGAAGCGCCAGGGTGGCACTCAACCTGGAATATTTCTTTTTGCAACCTAGATACAATTCTTTCTTGGAGTCCGCATTAATGGTTGGCAGATCCTTGTACCCAATCATATCCTTTTCTGGGCCCTTGAAATCTGCAATCATAGCAGCAAAATCTGGCATATCAAGATCGTCGTCATCTGCGTTGACGTCTTGGTTTTCCAGTGGGTGTTTCGGCTTTCCGGTGTTCCATTTGTAGCTTGACGCCTCTGCCCCGATGTTAGATTCAACATCCATGTGACACTGATCGGGGTTTGGCATCTCGTAGCCCTGGGTATCTTCATCCATGACCTCCTCTTCACCGTGTCTGGTCCAACGTGTATATCCATCCATGAATCCCCGAGAGACTAAGTGCCACTAGACATCTGCAACTACACGTGACTCTGTATTCGCACAATCAGCACATGGACACAGGATGTAATCCGCATCACCAATTCTCCACTTTGTACTTTCAGTAAAATTCAAGAACTCTGTCACGCCACTGATAAAATCTGAGGTTTTCCGATCCTTCATCCATTTAGATTGTTCCATCTGCACCACACGAATGGTAATTAAAAACAAAATAACAACATTAATACACAGATTAACTGCTGCCCAATGATGCGTGCATAAATCACAAGGCTTTATTCTCATAATTATCGAGGGCGCTTCATATTGTTATCCAGACGTGCAATGACAAAAATTAATGGCGAGTCAATTTACACGCAGAGTACTAGTACATCACTACCCTTAGGAATTGGATACCTTAATTAAGCCACTCACAAAAAGAATACCTTAATTAAGTAGCCGCACAGCAACCTCCACCCAGCAGACAGAGAAGCACGATGCGGTGGCACGCTGAGACAACAGGGTCGAGGAGCAAAGCTTAGTGCGGTTGCCGCCTAAAGTTCGACCTCCACTATCACACCATCGACCGCGATGGATGTGCTCGAATCACGCCGCCGCCGACCTCGACGGCTGAGGTCCTCCTATCTCCTGTTGCAGACCGAGGATTGACCTCCTATGCCGACCTCGACGGCTGAGGTCCTCCTATCTCCTATTGCAGACCGAGGATTGACCTCCTATGACACCGCCACCGCCCACCGACCGAGGATTGGCCTCTTCTCCGATAGCCCTTGCCTAGGCCGCCGCCGCCATCTCTAGATGCATACCGACTGTTTTTTTTTGACAGATATCCGCAAAGCGGTTGTTTACACGATATCATTGTAACTCAATTATATGTACATGGTAGTACATCACATACGATTATGTAACGGCAACCGTGTCTCACCTACGTTGTCTTCTCACATGGTTTGGTGCGCAAATCGTGTGTGACGTTGTAATACCTGACACAAATGACATGTATAAACAGTGTGCCGTATACTCCAACATATAGTGCCATAAGTAGTTCCTGACCATTAGCTTATCCCCATAGTTTTCCCATTTCCCCCAAATCCCTACATAGCGTCCAAATTGCCTCGCGTGGAGCTGACATTAGGGGAATGCGGGTGAGTGGTGCTGATGGTTTCGGTGCGGCTGCTCCTTCTCGTATCACCGCCATGGCGGCGGCCGCCGCCAAGCACTTGCCTAAGGTCATCAGAAGGCAGGTGTAGTATGGATCCGAATTGTCCTGTCAGGTCCCAATCTATCCCGATCTTTGTTAGCATGTCCAAAGTAGCTCCTTGCTGAATCCGTCCTAAATTGAACCCCCCCTAGGAAAGCGATCTGTCGCCGAATCCGGAGCATGACTCCAGGCTCCCGCAACATGAGTTCGACTCCGAGTTTTGCGCCACTGAGAAGTACCAAAAACTGAGTTGTGTGCACGGGCACACTCCCGCTCGACATGTATGCACGGAGGGATTCGACATTGGCAGGCGGTTTCTTAGTTGCCCCTTAGGGGTTAGTGCTAAGTTCACCATTTTACTTGAGTTAATGCCACCGCTCATCCTGAATACTATTTAACATTGGTAGGGATATGAGGCTTGTGCCTTTGTTAACTGGATGGATGAAGAATGGCATGGCAGGGCTTGGAGTGTTATCACCAAGCTCGCAGAATATAACGTTAAGATGAAGAAGAAACTGGCTGATCTGGAATGTACAATCAGTACGATGAAGCAAGAAAGAATCAATCACAGGCAACTGATGAAAGCAAGAGACAAGAAGGAACTAGCATGTGTAGTTGTGGTTGTCGCATTAGCCATGTTCTATGCGCTATTTGCAATGATGATTAGGGGTTTTGTTTGAAAGTATTGCTAAAGCACATCTAGATGTGCTCTAAGTAATGCACATCTAGGTCCTATGCCATTGATGTTACGCGAAGATTCGTGCAGATATTTTTCTTTGTCCTTTTTGTTTTCCCTTCTAGTTTGATTATTACTGGCTTTATCAATAAGAAGAGCTCAATGTATTGCTTGCCAACTGTCCTACTCCGTTCGTACCATTACGGTGTATAATCCCAAAACTCGCTCCTTGTTTTTGTCCTGAAAAAGGAAACTAGCCAAATAGCCAATAGGAGTCCTGCGCAACCCCGGGAACTTGGAGTGACTGGGTACAAATAATTGCGGTTAGATAATTCGTCAACCCCCGCTTCAATTGGTAGTTCCTCTTCTCTACATACCCCGCTTAAGTGTCCACCATCTTCACCGTCCCCGGCAGGCCACGCTACACACTGGCACACACTTTGCAGCCATGTCGAGCGACAATGAGGACGACAGTTCGGCCAGCAGTCTGGTGCCCGATGATAGGTCAACATCGGAATCATCCCGCTCGTCTTCCATGAGTCTGGCGTCAAGCCCAGACCTCTATTATATCCGGTTCATGGAAGGGACGCCACCTCTGGAGTCGTCAGATGACAACCAGATGGATGAGGAGCCGTCGGAGGACGAAGAAGAGGATGACGATGATGATGATGATGAGGAATGGTCGAACGAGGAGGAGGAGGACGACGACAGCAACGACGATGATGACGGCGGCAGCGATGAAAAGCCAATGGTCAGCAACAAGAAGCGTCCTCGCCAAGACGATGTCGCGGGCCATCCAACAACAACAAGAAGAAGAAGGATTAAATTATGTAGACTATATATATCTCTGTTTATCCTGTCAATCTCATCGCTGACGGTTAGGAATATGTATTCAATAGAGATCTTCTACATTATCGCCCACAGGTTGGTTTATTGAACTGTGTGCCATGATGAACACACAATTCACAAAAAAGACCGTATGGGCTGTCTATAATGGTCGCACACAATTCTAATTACTGACCTGTTTGCCAGGTATCACACACATCTTGTTACGCTGAATCGTTTTTGTTCACCTCAATCATCGCAAACGGTTCATCAGAGCGAACTGTATGCCGTATATCGCACACATCTTGATCTGGTTGTCCATTTCTATTGTTCTGTCTCATCGCAAACAATTCGTCCGGACCAACCATATGCTCCTCACCGCACACGCAACTAAAATCTGAACCGTGTTTGATGAATCTGTCATCGCAAACGTTTTGCACATTTTTGATGGTTTTCTTACACCACCGTTTGCGATTATTGCATCGCACACAGTTTCTCGAAGGGTCTCTGATCGTAGTGTCGCGTTAGCAGCATCCTGCAGTAGTGCATGGGAAAAACAAACCCAATCTACACATACTCGGGTGGGATTAGGACCTACCTTTAACTATTAGCGTCTAGGTTTCATAGACGTAATAAAAGTGACAAACTCCATTAACTGATGAATATATACATGCTGATATATGTATATATATGTATATATATATATATATACACACACACCGGTCACACTAGTCAGAAAGACATGACCATTGAATGGTTAATAAAAACCAAGGGGTTTCTGAGAGCTGCATTTGCAAATGGCCAAAGGACAACATGCTGCCCCTGTGCCGGGTGCAACAATTGGCACAAGAGGACAGAAGATGAAATGGGCAAACACCTGTAGAAGAGGGGTTTTACGCCAGATTATAAGGTGTGGACATTTCATGGCGAGTCTGCCCAACATGCCAGAGCTAAGGTGCTTCGTCGTTGCACCGGCGAGCATGGTACCGGGATGCAAGACATGGTGCAAGACTTTGATGATGCTCGGGACTCAGACGATGAGATGGAGGAATCTGCAAAGGCCTTCAATGAAATGTTGGAGTCTTCAAAACGTCCTCTCCACGAGCACATTGAGCTTTGTCAGCTGGATGCCATCTCACAAATAATGGCTCTAAAGGCTCAATTCAACTTGGGCAGAGAATGCTACGACGCAATGATGACAATATTTGGACGTTTTCTACCCAAAGGCCATGTACTACCTGCAAACTTGTACCAGTCAGACAAAATCCCCCATGCTCTTAAGATGCCCTATGAAAACATACATGCCTGTGAGAAAGGATGTGCCTTTATTTAGGCTTCAGTATGCGGACTTGAACTATTGTCCCATTTGCAAGTCATCCAGGTATGTTGTAGTAGACAATGGTATGGGTGAGAAGACGTAGACCAAAATCCCCGTTAATGTTCTTCGATATATGCCAATTGTACCAAGGCTTCAACGTCTTTTCATGGTCGAAGAGACGACCAGACAGATGACATGGCACAAAGCAGGTAAAAGAACCCAACTAGATGCAGATGGGAAGCTGGTGATGGTGCACACATCGGACAGTGAAGCATGGAAGCACTTCGATGCATTACATGATGACAAAGTGGCAGATCCGAGGCATCCTCGAGTCGCCATTAGTATGGATGGGTTCAGTGTGTTTGGTCTGACGGCAGCCCAATACAGTTGTTGGCCCGTATTTGTCTTTCCATTCAACCCCCCGGACAGATTTTGCAATGTAAGAACATTTTCCTGACGTTGATAATTCTAGGGTCCAACTATCCGGGGAAGAATATGAATGCGTACATGCAGCCACTGAAGAACGAATTGCTAGAAGCCTGGGATAATGGGTTCAAGACATACGGCGCCTTAGCAAACAGGGGGTGAGTCTAATTTGGTCTCAAGAGTCATGATTGGCACATATGGATTGAGCGGGTGATACCGGTGATGTTGCGTGGCTTCATCCCTGAGGATGAATGGCTAGTACTGGCAGAGCGGAGCTATTTCTTCCGTGTTCTTTGTGCGAAAGAACTATCGCCTGGCCTGCTAGAAGAAATGGAAGAGCTGGCGCCGAAGTTGATCTGCAAGTTAGAGAAGATCTTTCCGCCGGGCTTCTTTAATCCAATGCAGCACTTGATTTTGCATCTCCCAATCGAGGCAAGATTGGGGGGGGGGGGCGTGCAAAATCGTTGGTGCTACGCAACTGAGAGGATGCAGAAGACGCTACGAGCAAAATGTAAAAATAAACGTAGAATTGAAGCATCGATGGTTGAGGCATTCATTACTGAGGAGGCGGCAAACTTCGTGACAGCACACTACGAAGCCAAAAATCGTCATTTGCATAATCCGAAGCCTCAATACAATGCTGACGGCCCTAAAAAGGGTGGATCCAATCTCAGTCTATTCAAAGGGGATCTCGCACCAGCCGGTGCTTCTAATTCCTTAATGTTTGATTTTGAATAATGGAAAATCATTTTGTTGTATATCTTCACCAACCTAACAGAAGTGTGTCCGTACATTGAGCAAGTTCTCGGTACATTGTTTCACAATTTCTAATTCCATTGAACTGCTCTTATTCCCGGATAAATTTGATATAGTCGATACGTCGCCAAATTCTCGTATGGAGCGGTGATCCAAAAGGATTCCATCGAAGAGTATGAGCTTCTGGCAAAGCATGGAGGCGGCTATCCTGGTTTCATCTCTTGGTTCAAACAAACGGTAATTTCCATTAGACCATTTCATTTCTTCATCTAATTTGTGGCTAATGCGACAATCCCTTTCGTATTAAACTTGTAGGCTAACTCAGAGTTTATGGACGCCGAATTGAGACAAGTCGCTAATGGTTTTGACTTTAAGGTCCGTTCATTTGACAAATACGACATCAACGGGTATCGCTTTCATACCTATGGCAAAGAGGTATCTATGGCTGACCGAAAGTCTACAAATTGTTGTGTCTCTGCTATCGGCGAAGGAGATACCGAGTATTATGGAAGAGTTGAAGCAATCTACGAACTTCAATTCTATGGTGCAAACCCACCAAACATCGTAGTCTTCAAATGTTATTGGTTCCAGGCGAAGAAGACTAGAAGGACTCATGAACATATAGGGCTAGTGGAAATCAAACAAAGCACCCATTTGGATGTTCCCGATGTCTATATTATGGCTCAACAGGCAAACCAAGTTTTCTATCTACCGTGGGCCTGTCAAAGTGATCCAAATCTCAATGGTTGGGATGTCGTTTATGAAGTGCCACCACATGTTAGACCACCTCCCCTCAATGAAGAGGATTATGAACCTCAAATTAACCCAGAAACATATGAAGGAGAATTCTTCCAAGAAACACGTCTTTCCAAAAAAGTTTCAAGAACCGCTCTACTTCACCCCAGAACATTGAAGTAGACAGCGACAGTGAACCCGACTTCACCCCTGAGCCGGAACAAGAAGATCCTGAACTAGAAGAGGTTACTGTCGCGGATGACCTCTCAATGCGTGACCAATTACGTAAAGATGGCCTTCCACATGATGATGCATTTATTAATGATGATGATGAGCACGTCATTACTGATAGTGATGATGATGATGCATTTATTGATCCCAGAGCATTTATTGAACCTGATAATCCGTATTATTATTAGGTATTCAATTTTTTATGTTGTACTTGATTTATACAATTACTTGTATGATTGTATGATTTATATAGTTACTTGTATATTTTTATTACTTTGTATGATTGTTTCTTATACATAGGCCATGGTTTTGATGTCCGTCCCGGTCAGCCCTCGCCCGCTTTATGATTTGGATGTGGTAAATCTCTTTTATAACTATTTGTTGCATTTCGCATTTATGAAAATTATGGCCATCAAGTTGACATATAGATATTTTAATCTAGGAGGTATGCGAACCAGAATTTGAAACCGACCCTCTTGTCGAGAGTTAAATTTAGTTGAAAAAGAAAATGAGTATTTGAAAGAAAAAATTAAAAGAATTGAAGAAGAGAAGATGACATTGGAGTTGTATGTTGCCGATGTCGTCGATGATCACAAGATGAAGATGAATGCAATGCGCTTGAAGATGGATACAATGCACCTGAAGCTTAAGAAGATTAGAAAATATGCCATTGATAATGAGGCTTGGTATCATTATGCCGTTGGATCAATTGTTACCTTAGTTGCGATCATCATTGCATTTGTTGTGATGTGGGTAAGTTTTCTCTAGTGTTTTGCTTAACAAATGCATACCTAGCTTATTTTCCTCCTAAATGGCATAATTACCTAAGTTAGATAAAAAATGAGCTTTACTTACGTAAGTTGGCTAAAAAATGGCATCATCACCTTGGTTACCACAAAATTGACCTATACTTACCTTATTTTTCTTCAAATTGACATAATAAGCTTAGTTGACCTATACTTTACCTAGGATAGCTATAAAATGACCTATACTTAGCATTTTTCCTCCTAAATGATTTAATATGCTTAGTTAGCTAAAAAATGGCATAACTACCAAGGATAGCTCAATAATGATCTATACTTAGCTTACCTAGTTCATTGATGACATAATTAGCTTACTTAGGTCAAAAATGGCATAACTACGCTAAGTTAGCTAAAAAAATGACCTATACTTAGCTTCTTCAGTTCATTTATGACATACTTAGCATACTAAGGTCAAAAATGGCATGATAATCTTTGTTACCTCCAAAATGACATAGACTTAGCTTATTTTCCAGGAAAATGACATAATAACCTTACTAAGCTCCAAAAATGACCTATTTACCTAGCTTATCTAAAAATGGCATTTTTACCTACCATAGTTAGAAGAAGAAGAAGAAGATAAAGAAGAACAAAGGAGAAAAAGAAAGGGAAGAAAAATCCTTCTTCTTCTTCTTCTTCTTCTAGCTAGTCTTCTTCTTCTTCTTCTTCTTCTTCTAGCTAGTCTTCTTCTTCTTCTTCTTCTTCTTCTTCTTCTTCTTCTTCTTCTTCTTCTTCTAACTAGTCTTCTTCTTCTTCTTCTTCTTCTTCTTCTTCTAGCTAGTCTTCTTCTTCTTCTTCTTCTAGCTAGTCTTCTCCTTCTTCTTCTTCTTCTAGCTAGTCTTCTTCTTCTTCTTCTTCTTCTTCTTCTTCTTCTTCTTCTTCTTCTTCTTCTTCTTCTTCTTCTTCTTCTTCTTCTTCTTCTTCTTCTTCTTCTTCTTCTTCTAGCTATCTTCTTCTTCTTCTTCTTCTTCTTCTTCTTCTTCTTCTTCTTCTTCTTCTTCTTCTTCTTCTTCTTCTTCTTCTTCTTCTTCTTCTTCTTCTTCTTCTCTTCTTCTTCTTCTTCTTCTTCTTCTTCTTCTTCTTCTTCTTCTTCTTAGTATGTGAGAGAGCGC